>CM042688.1:296249317-296930170 GCA_023614405.1 Avena insularis
AAGGAGAAAAAGAAGAAGAAGAAGTGCAAGACACTCAATTTCAACCACGCGATGACGTGTCTCCAGCATGGCATGCTGGCGACCCATCGCAAGCACTTGCTCTGCCAAGTGCGCGGCTTCTTTCACAAGGAGCTACAGCACAAAACAGAATCAGCAGAGGCAATAGATAATATTGACTGCAACACCAAAAGGAGGAAAACTACACTTACATGGTCCTCCAATGACTCCGAAGATGTCTGTTGTACAGTCATTCGGGCAACCATTCGATGCTCCCCTGCATGAGGAGAACTGGAAGAGTTGTGCCCGGAGAGGGCCGCCAATGGAGGGGAAGGAGCTCGTTCGACCTCTTCCTTGTCCCTTGAGGTCGTGACTCCTGATTCCTTGAAAAACTGGACGTCGCCAGAAGATGACGACGCCTCTTAATTGTAAGACAAAAACCATATCAAGATAGGTCAAACCCAAAGACGAGCCATCAAGAGCAAATCGACTAAGCAAACTTACCAATCAAACTTGTCAAAGTCAAAAGTGGCTCCCCCCGACTCTGACGAAGACTCCTTGAGCAGTCGCATCTTCTTGCGAGAAGATGGTGCCACAGTGCTCACAGGAATGGCAGGAATTGGCGACTCCGCACCAACACCCGTACCTTCCGGAGTTGAAGGAGACGACGCATCGGAATCCTTGCTGCGCGAACGCTTGTGAGTATCCGGACTATCAGACTCGGGGGCTTCCTCCTCCACATCAGAAGGGACGGTCGACTCCGACTCGTCCTCTTCCAAAGTCTCGCGAGGGATAATCCCCTAAGGTAGAGGGGGCATACAAGGTGACACCGCCCAATCCTGCACACAGGCAACACATTTTCGCAAACAGCAAGTAAATATCAGAAAAGCAATCGACAAATTTAGCTACTGCGTAGCACAAACTATACCTCAGGAGGAGGGTTCGAAGCATCAAATGGAGGAACAACTGGCTCACTAGGGAGCACGTCCTTAACGGTGTACTGCGTGACCAGTCGAACCCTCTTGTCCACCTCACTAGCGGACATGCCATCGGCAGACACGCGAGTGGCATCATCAGCGCCAGCCCACTGAAACATGGGGTGGACTCTGGCTTGCAGAGGCTGGACGCGACGGCGCAGCCAAGTGCGAATGAGGGTCCAACCTCCCTCTTCTTTGCCAATGCAACTCTCGAGGTCGCAGACATGCTGGTACAGCACATCTGTTTCCGCGGACTCGCCAGGCATGACTACATTCTTCCAGGAGCGCATCCTCCTGCACGGCGTCGCGGGATCGAAGGGCACGAGTCCAAAGTGCTCACTGTTAGCCATCTCATCGTGAATGTAGAACCATTTGTCCCTCCACCCTTGGACGGACGTCGTGAGCTTGATATCGAAGTAGGTGGCGGATGGGTCGACGTGGATACCGCAACCACCTACATCGTAGACTAAAGAACCAGACGCAGATTGGCACTTCAATTTGAAGAGGCGCTTGAAGAGGCCGAAGTGCGGCTCAATTCCGAGCCAGCACTCGCAGAGAGTGATGAAACAAGAGATATGGAGAATCGAATTAGGGGACAGCTGATGGAGCTGAAGCCCGTAGAAACAAAGGAGACCCCTAAAGAAGGGGTGAAGAGGCAAGGAGAGACCGCGAATGATGAATGCCAAAAACATCACTCGAAAACCAGCGGGGGGAGCAGGAATTGTCTCATCACTGGGACGCTGACATCATTGCGACAAGACTGCGTCTTGGCGAAGAAGACGGAGATCAGACGCCTTGATGATGGAGGGGCGCCATGCACCATTCGTGAAACGGGTGCCTGCGACCTTCTTCTTCCCGCCGGCGGCGGTGCTGGTGCCCGCAGCGGCGGAGCCGCCCTTCTTCTTCGTCGCGGCAACGGTGGCCGCGGAATCAGCTGTAGCGCCTCCCTTCTTCTTCCCCATTGCGCGACGGTGATGCAAGCGTAGAAAGTAGCTCGGAAACGAGCGGAGCTGGTCCAGCATCGTGGAGAAAATGAGCACAGAGAAAGCAGAGGAGCAGCGGCAATGGCAATGGAAGCAAAGATGAATGACAGTAGATGAGAAAATTACCGTCACAGCGCCGCTACTTAACCCCTGGAAGATGCAATCCAACGGCTCAGAAAAACCCTACTGGACGTGTGGCAAACATCGTGCTGGACACGTGGAGGAGTGGAAGCGTGAACCGTCCCTCCACTACTCCCATTACACGCGGAAAATCGAGGAGACGCAGTTAAAATAAAGATTACGCACGCCTAGTGAAATCAAAGTCAGAAAGTGGGACCCACTGCTCGTCACATCCTGTCAAACTCGCTCACGCGGGCAACTGAGGTCATGAAATTGTCAGCACTGACGTCATCAAAGCTATGCAGCAGAGGGTTTCGACTACTTTAGTCCTTGCTCGAGTCTTCGACTCCACCAAGAACTCGGGGGCTACTCCCATAGGGAGCGCTGGTCGTGCACCCTATGATTTTTTCTTTTCTTTTTGCAGGAACATGGACAATCAAAGGCAAACCCAACCACTCGAAATACGATTCGACTATGGACATGGGTTACTCCCATAGGGAGCACCGGAAACAAATTCGACTGAAACAAGCAAAAGACGACAGCAGTCGCAAAATGATTCTTTAGCACAACAGTCGCAAAATGATTCTTTAGTCCCTACCTGAGTCTTCGACTCAACCAGGCACTCGGGGGCTACTCCCATAGGGAGCGCTGGTCGTGCACCCTATGATTATTTATGCAAAAACTGTGTGTCGATAACATCCACACTCGAAACTCATGGCGACACCGCTTCATAATTTTTCCCTACAAAGAGACTGCGTCTCATGGGTCACCCGAATGGTCTCCGTGATTATAAAATTCGGATGCCGCGCTTATAGCGTGAAGGTAAGACCTGAATAAGGCCTGGAAACGCATTATCTGCACACTACCAGAAATGTATCCGTGTCTACAGGTACGATGAACATGCCTTGACGGACGCGTCGAGTGCTCACACCCATATAACTGGAATTCGACTCCTGTAAGACCTCCGCGGCTTGAGTCGAATTACGCCAGCACTTTTCCGGATTCGAGTCCGAGGACTCGAGTTCGAGTAGATTGCGTTGTTTCATCCTAAGGTGGTTAACTGATACAGATACTTTGGTTATATCAGGCACGTACATCAACAATCCCTATGACACAAATAAAGCGGTCGAAATGCACTCGTTCAGGCACTCGAAAGACTTCAAAAAGTCCCCAGGCGAATCTGCGATTCCACTGGACACTCGGGGGCTACTGACATGGGTATACCCTACAGGTACTCGAGTTTGGTATATACAGTCTAAATACGTACAGGCCCACGGTGTCGCCAAGGCCCAAACAAAGGACTCGAGTAACCTACGGACTGTCGATTGCTTGAAGAAGAAGAAGAAGAAGTTAAAGATAGAAAGTTTGAAGGGGAAAACCCTAACTTGTAACTGACTCAACCTGCTACCCGAGACCTAGCCTATCTATATAAGGGCTAGGAGGGGGCGGCGAGGAGGACACACAAAACCCTAGTTTCCACCACCCTCGCCAGATTACATCTTCGCACCATTGTAACCTTCGGTTCCTTCGATAATTCCACGAGCAGACAAGCAGGAGTAGGGACCTCTACGAGGCCTGAACCTGGGTAAATCTTTGTCCCCTGTGTGCTTGTTTGCTAGCCGATAGATGTCTCCAGTGCTCCCTCCTTCTCCAAAACCCAAGTCCATAACAATGGGCATTAATGAGTTAAACCCTCGGCAGGTACGCTTGTTGTAAATGTTGTGGACATTTTTCTCGCAGATTCTTAAGTTATCTCTTGGGTATTTGATACCGGATCGGTTGCTCATTTTTGCAATTCGATGCAGGGGCTAAAAAGGACTAGAGCAGTGCAGAAAGGCGAAGTGGACTTTCGCGTCAGAAATAAAGCAAGCGTTGCTGCATTATTCGTCAGTGTCATGGAGCTTCACCTTCCATCAGGATTTATTATGGATTGAAATAATTGTTATTACATTTCTCGTATGGGTCGAAACATCATGTTTTATGAGGGATGGTTATTCATTCGCGAGTACAAACAATGGTTGTGTAACCTCTAAGAATGCTAGGTTTGTGGCTGACATAGGTACAATTACTTGGATGCTTATGATTTGCTGCCCTATGTTGGGTAAAAGGATTACAGCCCATGAAGATTTCAGATGATAGCCCAAGGAAGCAACCGACAAACACTTTGATTGTATTAGGCAAGAATCTATGAACCGACAATGTATTGGTATTGTAATCACGCGTATGTAAAACCTATCCACATACGAGTTTGAGACCCGACCTATTATATATAGGACGGGAGAAGCCCAATCGAGGGTACCAGAAAATCTCCCAGGCAACTTGTAATAGTGCAATTTCTCAATATTCAGGCGACTTTGAGTCCACTGTTTTCCTGACATCCGACGATATCCCCAGCGTTCTCTTTTCCATAAAACCCTAAGTCCTTCACCATGGACATTGCCAAGGTTACCCCTCGTTAATTGGTGCCATCTATGGAAACCTGAACGCTGGAACCATGGATTCGGTGGACTGCTCTCCACCAAGCATCAACCCGACGAAAGCAGATCCACGCCCGCCCACCCCTGTATTGGTACCCGCTGATTTCAACGGCGGAAATGATCTAATCATCGGAAGTTTCCACTTCCAAGTAGAATACCCGCAAGAATTGCACCCTTCGGCCCTGATCACATCAGAACCGTCGGTGGAAAAAACTACGCTTATAGCGATACCATCATCTTACGTCGGATCCTCCATGGATGCCACAACACAGATCGAAGCAGGCGAAGAAAGCAAGCAAATCGAGATGGATTTGGGGGACCTTGATGGTCTTTACGACAATCTCTCCTCCAGATCAGATCCACGGCTAACCCCACCACGTGAAGCAAGCCCGGCTAGTTCAAAACCCGAAGAAAGAAGTGAAAGCATCGACTTCGAAATTCGGATGGCAGAAATCTACCCAGAACAAACACTGATGGACTTCACTGGTTCACACGACAGTGTCTCCCTTAGTACATATGATGACGTCACCAGCCCATATATCACTCAGCACCAAGTATGCGTGATCATCGGAGACACCTCGACCCAGCAAGACTCTAACGGTAACCCCATTTTTAATCCTGATGATATTCTTTCAAGCCACAATGCAAGAAGTCACGACAATGAAGGAAGCCAAGGAAACGGGGGAGACCCAACAGTCAACCGTGTAAACCGAGAAGAAGAACAACCATGCAGAGGCGAGAGGCAAACTCTCAGCTTACTAGCACCGACATGGCAAAAAGCAAGGGAAGCAATTTCGGGAGCAGTTCCGATGACAACAGATGCTTCACACGAGGATCTATTGGCATACCAATATCTGCTTCATCGCAAGAAGAGAGACCTACTTAGGATGAAGAGGCAACTCGACAAAAGGAAAAGGTTAGCCGACGAATCTTGCCTATGATAAGCGTAGTTAAACTCCACTCAAGTATCAAGGAGTGTAACAGGAGGACCACCGCCAAGGAGAGGAACATCTCGGTTGTAGAATATCCCGGAAGCAAAGAGGAGTGGACTAATTCGAGACCTGGATCTATCATTCATGTCAATAGACCAAGCGGGAAATATCAAGGCAAAAATAGCCCAGGCAGCAACTATGGCTGCACAAACATGTCTAATTACAACATAGCCCACACCCGATGATCCTCGTGTGGCCCTCCACCGCTCCGCCCTGATGAATCTCGACATGGTAGGAGCATCTCTCGTGCAATAAGAGCAACGAACCACGTGGCAACCTGACAGATCCTCATGCCGTCACAACAGCCCTCGACAAGGGGGTCACACCCGACGATCACGATCGCCACATCGGGTCCACTTTTTAGAATCAGATCCATGAAATGATGCAAGAAACAATATCACACAGCGAAGGATCGACCGATCCAGAGAAGAGCAGGAACTTTGCGGAGCCAGTTGCTTTACCTGACGGGTTCGCAAGACTACAGTACCAAAAGACATTAAATTACCTCAAGATCGTCAAAAGTACGATGGTCTCCAAGAACCCAAAGCTTGACTGATAGATTATCTGTCAACCGTCAAATTACAAGGCGGCTCCAAAGCTACTGAATGCAAATCTTGTAGTTGCACCTAACTGGCGCATCACGTTCCTGGTTAAGGCAACTACCCGAAGATTCTATCAGCAATTGGAACGATCTTGAGGACAAATTTATCAGGAACTTCCAATCCATATCCAAATGACCCGTGTCTTTGGAGCAATTGCGGGCCTGCAAGCAAAAACTAGGAGAATCAATATGGACTTTCGTCCAATGTTGGAACATCATAAAAAATTCGGCTAAAGCCATATTCGATGAAAGAGCAATCGAGGCCTTCAATGATGGACTTTGTCGGTAGGAGTTTATTGAAGAACTAGGACGAACCAAGCCAAATACAATTTCACAGTTGATGGACATAGCCAATCGTTGGGCTAATGGAGAGGGTGCAATACACAACAAAAGAGCCCGTTCACCCGAAGACGACAGGGACATGTGCAATAATGATAGAAGACGATGAACCAACGATGGTACCATACACCAAGTTACGTTGCAGCTAGTTTCTCTAGAGGGGACAACCAACGAAGAAATGATTACAACAGTGGATACCGTGGTAACAGGTACAACATCGGTGGAGGCTAGTCGCAACAAAGATACCAGCCGACAAATCGAGACCCACCTATGTCAGCAGGACAAATGTTGGAAGGACTCTGCAATATGCACTACTACGTTGACTCGACAGGGAAAAGGCGATCAAATCACCTCGTAAAGGACTGCCGAACATTCTTAAAAATGCAAGAGCTATGAAACGCAAGGGCAACCGAAGTAGTAAACCGAGGTTACGCTACCGTGCCTGGCACTTTAGTTATCGGCGCACCACCGCCACCACAGGGGCACCCGCTAGTGGGACAGCCGCAAAACATAACACATCAAGATGACGAGTATCCCAAGTCAAAAGGAGTAATGTCAATGATCCAAAAGGGACCGCCCTCCAACAGAACATAGAAGTTGATCACTAGGCAAGTAAACATGGTAGTAACAAAGCCACCTCCTACACCTGACTATCTCCATTGGTCCGAACAGGAAATTACTTTCAGTAGAGCTGATCATCCACTACGGGTCCCTCGACCAGGCCAGTCAGCACTAATAGTAGAAGCACAAATCAGCGGGTTCGGCATGAGTAAGGTTTTCTTGGATGCGGGGAGCAACATCAACCTTATCTACGCCAAAACTCTACGGGCTATGAGTTGGTCCATGACAAATCTAGTACCAACAGACACAACTTTCAACGGGATAGTTTCGGGAAAAGCCAAAATTCCACTGGGCAAAGTCCACCTCGACATAGTCTTCAGATCAAAGAATAACTTCAGACGAGAAAAGCTAGAGTTCGAAGTCATGGACTGGACATCTCAGTACCACACGATCCTGGGATGACCAGCTTTTGCTAGGTTCATGGCAGTGCCTCACTACGCATATCTGGTGCTAAAAATGCCAACACCCAACAGGATCATTACAGAAAAAGGAAGCTTTAGTCTCTCAGAGAGTTGCAATCGGGAATTCAACAAAATAGCAGAAACTTTCGGGATGGAGACAAAACTTGGATAGCTGAAAATAGCGGATGAGGAATCACTACACAAAGGGCACACCCACAAAAAGCAAACATCGGAAGAGCAAGCGCACAACGGTCCTACAAAAGCAACGTATGCGGCCTCCAATATAGGTCCCGCATAGGAAGACCCACTCGTGAAAAGACGAGAGTACCGCACATACCAACACGGAGCATGATGAAGAAGCCCAAGAAAAAAAGGCGAAGTTCCTCAAGAAAACTTTCACTTAGACGCACTTTATAAAGGCCAATGGTAGGCGGTCATGCCCTCGCAATGTATTTCCATTTATGCTTATTAATGAATAAAGAAAGTATTTCACGAAATACAAATTTCTATGGCACACGAAAGCGGATATGCAAGCGAACATTAGTTCGTCAGGTCCTCAACAAGAAAATACGGCATACAATCAAAATCTTGTATAAAACATACAACCTTTTTGACGAATATAAGAAAGATCTATACAATATTTTTTCTATGAAGTACAAGGATGCACAGGCAAGCAGTCAGATGGCAAAATTAATGAAAAATTCTTCGTCTGCCTCTAAGAATCTTCGCACAATCCTAATGGTGGGCCTACGAGCAACAGCGTGATGAGGCACCATATAAACAAGGTCACCATCGGAAGGGGGAGGAAGACCCGAAGATACAACATCCAGGTCTAGCGTCAGATGATTTGCATGTACCCAAGAGAGCGCGATCTTGGCACCCGCCACAAGTTGAAGCTTCACGTAATGATGAATCCTTTCACCTTGTCAAAACTTCGCAATAAAATACACCAAGGTCTCAGGCTAAGGATCCTGAGAAAACATGGCATTATAGACAATGGCCAGGGATCTGCAGCAGCACTCGACAAACTGCTCCAACTCTGATGGACGGTCCTGAAGCAGCGCCACAGTATAAGCACGGCGATGCTCGGTCCAAAAATCCGTTTCAGAACTTCAGGAGGCAAACACAAGAGCTTGCATTCTGTTCCGCAAACATTGGGTTTCCTCCCTCTCACACAATCGAATGCCTACAAATCAGGGAGAAAATATTGATTTTCCACAAGCAGAAGGAGCAACCGAAGAAAGAGGAAGAAGACTTATACAACAGCTTCTCACTTACCCTGGAAATTTCCTCCAAGAAAAAAGCTTCACGATTGAGGGCCTGGCGTGTCTTAGATTGGGAAACATCCACCATCGACTAAACAATCCGAAGTTTTCCTTCAAGTTTTTTCACCTATTCAATTTTTTCAGCGTATAGCGGCGGATCCACCGTACGCACAATGGCGGTATTCGCTGCGCCCACTACAGATGAGGATGGAATTGCATCCGACAATTGCGTGGACCCAAAAGGAGCTTAAAATTCAATCACAATCTGGCAAGACACAAAAGATATGAAATTTTTAGCACACAAAAGAAAACTCATACATTCAAACAGTTGCTTTCTTGTAAAGAGGAAGCAAAAGGCAGCTGGATAAGTTAAAGATTCATTACAGGGATGACAAGGGAGACAAAATAAAACTATAAAACACAGCCTATGAAGCCGTGTCCTTCAAAGACATAGTAGCACTAGCAGAAGGAGCACTAGCTATAGGAGCAGTAGGAGCAACCAAAGAAGGGGCGCCCGTCGCAGAAGGGGCGGCCAGTTTCTCCGAGCCGAAGCCCAGGCCTAAAAGCAGCCGAGAATACTTTTTGGCCCTCTTAACATAAGGCTTCAGGTCAACTTCTTGGCCATTGTGGGTGATTGGACAGAAGAGCTAACCTTCTCCCAGTCGACCTTCTCGCCGTGCGCCATCGCTGGTGCCATTGAAGTTTTGGCACCACTCTTCGACTTTGTTAAGCTATAACCAACAAGGGGGCTGGGATCAGCACCGAAGACGGTGACAAGGTCATTCAAGTTGTTTGACACCTCCTTGGTTGGAAATATTTCAGCATGAAGGCTATTGAAGGCACGGCGGGAGCGGATAAGAAGGTTGCTCTCACGAACGTTGTAGGCCTCCAAGGTGCTAACAACATCCGACAAATGATCAACCTTCTTGTTTTCATCCACCATATGCACAATGGCGGTATTGGTTGCGCCTACTATAGATGAGGACGGAATTTCATCCGACAATTGCATGGACCCAGAAGGAGCTGAAGATTCATTCACAATCTGACAAGACACGAAAGATATGAAAATTTCAGCGCACAAAAGCAAACTCATACATTCAAATGGTTGCTTTCTTGTAAAAAGGAAGCAAAAGGCAGCTGGATAAGTTAAAGATTCATTACAGGGATGACAAGGGAGACACAATAAAACTATAAAACATAGCCTATGAAGTCGTGTCCTTCAAAGACAGAGTAGCACTAGCAGAAGGAGCACTAGCTATAGGAGCAGTAGGAGCAGCCAAAGAAGGGGCGCCCGTCGCAGAAGGGGCGGCCAGTTTCTCCGAGCCGGAGCCCAAGCCTAAAAGCAGCCGAGAATACTTTCTGGCCCTCTTAACATAAGGCTTCAGGTCAACTGCTTGGCCATTGGGGGTGACTAGGACAAAGGAGCTAACCTTCTCCCAATCAACCTTCTCGCTGTCCGCCATCGCCGGTGCCATTGAAGTTTCGGCACCACTCTTCGTATGTGTTAAACTATAACCAACAAGGGGGCTGGGATCAGCACCGAAGACGGTGACAAGGTCATTCAAGTTGTTCGACACCTCCTTGGTTGGAAATATTTCAGCGTGAAGGCTTTTGAAGGCACGGCGGGAGCGGATAAGAAGGTTGCGCTCACGAAACCTGTAGGCCTCCAAGGTGCTAACAGCATCCGACAAACGATCAACCTTCTTGTTTTCATCCGCCGTACGCACAATGGCGGTGTTGGCTGCGCCCACTATAGACGAGGATGGAATTGCATCCGACAATTGCACGGACCTAGAAGCAGCTGAAGATTCATTCACAATCTAACAAGACACGAAAGATTTGAAATGTTCAGCGCACAAAAGCAAACTCATACATTCAAACAATTGCTTTCTTGTAAAAAGGAAGCAAAAGGCAGCTGGATAAGTTAAAGGTTCATTACAGGGATGACAAGGGAGACACAATAAAACTATAAAACACAGCCTATGAAGCCGTGTCCTTCAAAGACAGAGTAGCACTAGCAGAAGGAGCACTAGCTATAGGACCAGTAGGAGCAGCCAAAGAAGGGGCGGCCAATTTCTCCGAGCCGGAGCCAAGGCCTAAAAGCAGCCGAGAATACTTTCTGGCCCTCTTAACATAAGGCTTCAGGTCAACTGCTTGGCCATTGGGGGTGACTGGGATAGAGGAGCTAACCTTCTCCCAGTCGACCTTCTCGTAGTGTGCCATCGCTGGTGCCATTGAAGTTTCGGCACCACTCTTCAACTGTGTTAAGGTATAACCAACAAGGGGGCTGGGATCAGCACCTAAGACGGTGACAAGATCATTGAAGTTGTTCGACACCTCCTTGGTTGGAAATATTTCAGCGTGAAGGCTTTTGAAGGCATGGCGGGAGCGGATAAGAAGGTTGCGCTCATGAACATTGTAGGCCTCCAAGGTGCTAACAGCATCCGACAAACGATCAACCTTCTTGTTTTCATGCTGTGTCAAGTCCTAGCCAGTCAATTATGAAAATAAAAGAAGAGGGAAAGGATTGATGACCAAATAAAAAATGAAATAAATACACGCAAGACAAAAAAACTTATGGGTCAAAGAGGCATTAAGGGCCTCCAGGCGGTGCCGAAGATTTTCATCTCGAATAGTGGCTTGCTTGGCCACTTCTTCGGCATCATATCTCGCCTTTTGCTTAGCCTCCTCCAAAGCCTCCTCAGCAACTCTCTGTTTTGCCTCCAAATCATCGGCACGCTTCATCGCCTCGTCCCGAATAATTTCGAATTCCTTGGCAGCAGCTGCACAAATAAATCATGAAAAATGGAGAAGAGAAACACACGAAGAATTCTCGAAGGTGAACATGACATACCCTTCAGTTCTTCGGCTTCATCACGAATTTTTATAAAGCGAGAGTCCATGTCGACCATCTCGCGCATCAAAGGCTGAAGAAAAAACATCACAACAAGGGATATCAGGGAAAATGAAAAGAGGCTACAGGCAAAAAAATTCTGAAGTATAGAGTGACTTACATCCTTCACATCCACATCAACAGGATTTTCAGATATCGCCACACCTTTACCAGCCGTTTTCTTACTTTTTTGCGGTGGCGGCCTTGATGAAGTGGCGACATCTTTATGGATAATTTTCTCCATAGAAGACACGAGCTTTTCCTTCGGCTCCGTCGACGGCGGAGGAGATTTCTTTGCAGAGCAGGCAACAGATGTACGAAGAGGGGACGCGGGAGGATCTTCATCATCATCACTGCAAGGGAAAAGAACAAAACAATTTGGAAAGGCATCGGCAACAAAACTACCCGATAAAGCAGTAAAAGAAGCAGTCAAACACTTATGAAGATACATCCTGCGCAAAGCGGAACAAGTTCATCTGGGCAAGAGCAGCCGAGACTGGAGCAGCATCGAAGGGTTTGGAAGCAGTTGAGTCATCCGAGTCTTTGACCCTTTCTACATCATAGGGGCACTTCCTCTTATCACCAGCATGCTCCACGCGAAAATCTCTAGAGCGAGCCGACGGAAGAGATTGCGTCTTTGATGAAGAATCAGAAGCAGAAAAATCCATTTCCTCATCCGCGGCAGTCCTAGTCACAGGGAGGTCGTCGAATGCGGAAGGATGGATAGGGGGCTCACAGCTTCCGGGAAGAGGAAGAAGTGAGCTCAAGTGATCAAAGTCCTACACAAGCAGAAGACATGGAAAAAGCGCTAGT
The DNA here is from genome assembly GCA_023614405.1 of Avena insularis. Classification (NCBI taxonomy): domain Eukaryota; kingdom Viridiplantae; phylum Streptophyta; class Magnoliopsida; order Poales; family Poaceae; genus Avena; species Avena insularis. The sequence goes on from CM042688.1 coordinate 296,261,797, forward strand.
CATTGATAGAGTAAAAATTCATCCGCAAATACAAGGAAGGAAATATGAATGCAAAGGAAATTTACCTCGGGGAGCCGGTTTTTCTTGCCATAGGGCTCCACAACTTGGATGGAACCGAGCTTTTCTTGGTAAGAGTAGTAAAGTTTCAAACCCTCTTTCATATACCTTGAGGGTAAGGTCTTCCGAGGAAATCCTCATCGGGTCCTTCTTCCCGGTATACGCCCACATGCCAGAAAGCTGGGCCTGAAGTGGCTGGACACGGATCCGCAAAAAATATGCTAGGATCTGGAGACCCGACAATTCCTTGCCAACTTCGTGTTGTAGTTTCGAAATGCGATCAATATAGGGCTGGATTTCCGCCATTTCTTCGGCAGAAGGACATTGATCCCAAGAGTCAAGTTTGCGACAGGTTTTCTTAGGATCAAAGGGGGTTAAACCGAAAGACTGGCCTTCAAGTGGTTGAACCTTCATATAAAACCACTTGGACTTCTAGCCTTGGATCGAATCAGTGATCTTAAAATCAAAATAATCTACGTCGGAGCGAACAGAGAAAATGGCGCCACCAACGTCATGGACAATGGTGTCAGTGGCATTACGGCGAACATAAAATAAGTGCTTCCACATGCCCCAATGGGGATGAATCCCGAGAAAGCACTCACAGAGGGTGATGAAACAAGCAACATGGAGGATAGAGTTAGGCGTGAGCTGATACAGCTACACGCCATGGACAAAAAGAAGACCATGAAGAAATTTCTGTACAGGAAGAGAAAGACCGTGGAAAAGAAAAGAGAAAAACATTACTCTCTAGCCAGGCTCGGGGATGGGGGCAGCTTCGTCCCCAAGAAGCTTGAAGGTACCCTCCGCCAGATGGACGGAGTTCCGTGCCTCATGGAGATCCTGCATCATGCACTTGGAAGGAGCCCATCTGACGGCCCTCCTCCTGGTGGCCTTCGCGGTAGCAGTAGAAGTCACAGCCTTACTTTTGCCCATGGCGGAGAAATAGGAACACAAACATAGAGCAGGAGTTCGCAAGGGGGCAAGAACACACGGAAGAAGATGGAGCAGAGGTAGGTGAGGTAAAACAGTAAAACAAATCTCCTTCCCCTTATAAAGAGCAAGGGCGTGAGGTCCGAACCGTTCAGTGCAAAATCGAACAGACAGAAGATCACACGATGGTGACACATGTTACAAGCATTCCGTAAAGGAAAAACCTAAAGAAGTTTTGGCCATAGTAAAAACGGGAGGACAGCGCGTGACGCCTTGATTTTCGCGCGGAGAGGGGACATGCAGTAAAAAAACTCCGCTGAATACGCTATCACGCGTCATCACTACTGCCGCATGGCCCCACGTTCGAAACATCCCGTCAGGACGTGTTTTCTGAAAATCAATAGCATAAAATACGTCATTACTGACATCACAGCGGAGACATTGCGGAAATTGCGACTCGCTATAAGATATATGAACCGCAGAAATTAAATTTGGACTCGAAGTAAATTCCTCCAGGAGAAGATTTGAGACTACAATAGAATATACAATATTACGACTGTAGCCTAGGGGCTACTCCTATCGGGACCACTGGTCATGCACCTAACAAAAATTACTAAAGTAGCGGTGCCATAAACCCAAATTTTCGAGCCTATGTTCTGATACATATATCCAAACATAGCCTCGGGGGCTACTCCTATAAGGAGCGTTGGTGCGCACCTGATAAAGAAGGACAAATGAAAAATTCTTCAACAAATACTCCTATCATGAGAAGTTACAGTAAACAAAAATTTCTTCAGCCGCCAAAAATCAAAAAAAAATCTCGGATCGCACTGAACGCGACAAAAATTCGAATGCCATGTTCAAAAACATGAAGGTAAGACCCCAGGATTCGTTCTGTGTGGCCTCGTAATCGCACAAGAATGCGCTCTGCTAGTAAAATATCCGTATCGATGATATGATGAAAAATCCTGACGGACGCGTTGGGTACCCGATAAAATAGAAACTAGAATTCAGTATTCGATAAGACCTCAGAGGCTCGAACTGAATTACACCAGTAGTAAATTCCGAATTCGAGCCTCGGGACTTGACTATTATGTTGGACAACCCTTTTTTTTCCCAGGAGAAATTAACTGATTCCCGATCCGTCGGAAACATCAGACTCGTTGTATCAAACTCCCTACAAAAATAAAAATCAAGGAATAGAAATAAAAGGAAATAAGGAAAAAGAAACTCTGAGACTCAACCTGAAACTACTGTTCAGGTAGAGTACCGGGGGCTACTGACATAGGTACGATTACTCGGATGCTTATGATTTGCTGCCCTATGCTGGGTAAAAGGATTACGGTCCATGAAGATTTCAGATGATAGCCTAAGGAAGCAACCGACAAAGACTTTGATTATATTAGGAAAGAATCTCTGAACCGACAATGTATTGGTATTGTAATCATACGCGTATGTAAAAACTATCCACATATGGCTTTGAGGCTCGGCCTATTATATATAGGACGGGAGAAGCCCAAGAGAGGGTACCAGAAAATCTCCCAAGCAACTTGTAATAGTGCGATTTCTCAATATTCAGGCGACTTTGACTCCACTGTTTTCCTGACATCCGACGAAATCTCCAGCGTTCTCTTTTCCACGAAACCCTAAGTCCTTCACCATGGACATTACCGAGGTTACCCCTCGCTAGTGGCTGATGCTCCCATTGTGAATGGGTTATTTATTTTAAATCTTGATGATGCATATGTTTACAATGTTAGTGCTAAAAGGATTTGACCTAATGATTTAAGTCCTACCTATTTATGGCATTGTTGTTTGGGGCATATAAGTGAAAAGCGCATGAAGAATCTACATGGTGATGGTCTTCTAACTTCGTTTGATTTTGAATCATATGAGACATGTTTAGCTTGTTTACTTGGAAAGATGACCAAAATGCCTTTTACGGGTTTTCCCGAGAGAGCAACAGACTTGTTGGAACTCATAGATACTGATGTATGTTGACCAATGAGCATGACAGCCAGAGGAGGATATCACTACTTCATTACTTTCACTGATGATTTCAGTAGATATGGTAATGTCTACTTGATGAAGCATAAGTCTGAAACTTTTGTAAAGTTCAAAGGGTTTAGAGTGAGGTAGAGAATCGAAGTGGCAAGAAAATAAAGGCCTTGCAATCTGATCGTGGAGGTGAATATTTGAGTCACAAATTTAGCAATCATCTTAAGAGTTGCAGAATTGTTCCACAGCTCACGTCGCCCGGAACGCCTCAAAGAAACAGGGTCTCTGAACAGAGCAATCGAACTTTGTTGGACATGGTTCATTCGATGATGAGCCAGTCGGATTTACCATTATCATTTTTTGGTTACGCTCTAGAAACAACAGCTTTCACACTAAACAGGGTACCGTCTAAATCCGTAGTTAAGACACCATATGAGATGTGGAGTGGAAAGAATCCAGTTTGTCATTTCTAAAGATTTGGGGTTGTGATGCATTTAGCAAGCGACTTCAGTCAGACAAGCTAACACCTAAATAGGATAAATGAATTTTCATGGGATATCTAAGGGAAACCTTATGGTATTACTTCTACAACCGAGAAGAGGGCAAAGTGTTTGTCGTTCGTAGTGGTGTTTTCCTAGAGAAAGAGTTTCTCACAAAGGAAACGAGTGGAAGGTTGGTGTGACTTGAAGAAGTACAAGATGAGCCAGTCGGGGATGCTTCTACGAGTGATGCTATTGTAGCATAATAAGTTGAGGAACCCGTGGCAATAGAAGCACCACAACCACGAAGGTCGGCGAGGCTCCACGAAGCGCGGGAATTATTATTGTTAAACAATGATGAGCCTGTGACCTATGCAGAAGCGATGGTGGACCGAGACTCTGAGAAATGGATGATTTCCATGAGATCCGAGATAGAATCAATGGGAGACAATCAAGTTTGGAACTTGGTTGACCTGCCTGATGGTTTTAAAGCCATCGAGTGCAAATGGATGTATAAGAAGAAGATTGATATGGATGGAAATGTTCACATCCATAAACCTCGAGTTGTTGCAAAAGGTTTTCGAGAAGTTCAAGGAGTTGACTACAACGAGACTTTCTCGCCCGTAGCGATGCTTAAATATAGATGGATCATTCTAGCCATGTCTGTATATTTCGACTATGAGATATAGCAGATGGACGTCAAGACGGCTTTCTTAATGGAATCCTTACTAAGGACGTGTATATGATGCATCCTAAAGGTTTTGTCGATCCAAATGATGCTGGAAAAGTATGCAAACTTCAAAAGTCTATTTATGGGCTGACGCAAGCATCTCGGAGTTAGAACATTTGATTTGATGAAGTTATAAAGGAGTTTGGCTTCATAAAAAATGACCAAGAACCTTGTGTGTATAAGAAAGAAAATGGGAAATCGCTTCTAATTCTAATCTTATATGTAGATGACATATTATTGATTGGAAATGATATTTCTATGCTCGAGTCTATTAAGACCTCATTGAAAAATAGTTTTTCTATGAAGGACTTAGGAGAAGCGGCATATATTTTGGGTATCAAGATCTATAGAGATAGATCAAGGAGGCTAACTGGATTAAGCTAGAGTACATACATTGACAAAGTGTTGAAACGGTTCAGCATGGAAGAGGCTAAGAAGGGGTTCTTGCCCATGTCTCACGGCATTAAACTCAGCAAGACTTAGTGTCCTTCGACCACTGATGAGCGAGAGCGCATGAGTAGGGTTCCATATGCTTTGGCTATTGGATCCATCATGTATGCAATGACATGTACTCGCCTAGGGGTTTTCTATGCTCTAAGTGTTACAAGCAGATACTAGGCTGATCTAGGTGAAAGCCACTGGACAATGGTAAAGAATATCCCTAAGTACTTGAGAAGGACTAAGGATATGTTCCTAGTTTATGGAGGTGAGGTTGAACTCAGTGTAAAGGGTTACACATATGCGAGTTACCTTAGCAATCAGGTTATGTGTTTGTCATGAATGGTGGTGCTGTGAGCTGGAAAAGTTCCAAGCAAGATACAGTGGCCTCCTCTTCAATAGAAACTAAATATATTGCCGCCTCGGAGGCTATAAAGGAAGTTGTTTGGATTAGGAATTTCCTGATTGCTCTTGGTGTGGTTCAGGGCGTGTCCAATCCCATGGACGTTTATTGTGACAACAATGGTGCTATTGCACAAGCCAAGGAACCTACACAGCACCAGAAGAACAAACATATTCGCATGCGTTACCATCTGATTCGTGAGTTCATTGATGATGGTAGTGTCATGTTATGCAAAATACATACGGACTCAAATGTTGTTGATCCCTTGACAAAGCCACTCCCACAGCCTGTGCATGAAGCGCACACAAGAGTAATTGGTATGAGATACTATCTAGATTAACTCTAATGCAAGTGGGAGACTAAAGGAAATATGCCCTAGAGGAAATCATAGAGATGATTGTATTTCATATGTATCCATGAGTTATTATAATGTTCTTTAAATATCCATATACCAGGCAACTTGTATTGATTGGCAATTATGTGAATTGTTTGTGAAACTCTTTACTTGTATGGTTATCTAATAGTTGTCCCTAGTCGGAGTTCATGTGAGGACACACATGAATAGTAGACTAGCACACCGATTGGTTGATGACTATGTTTCGCAAGTCATAGACATAGAGATGTCAAACCAATGATGTGGATACATGTTATGAACATGGGGTTGGACTGACCCAACTTGAGACCAGCAATAATACTTGCAGCTCTCTCTATACATCGTGTACGTTTTTTCCTTAGACCTGAGATTGTCACATGTACTTGAGATGTGGATCGACCTACTTTGAGGCTATCAAACACTACTCCATAACTGGGTAGTTACAAAGGTAGCTTTTGGGTTTGTCCTAATTCATGCTACAAGGCATTGGTCAATCAAGATGGGATTTGCCCCTCTCTACTTAAGAGAGATATCTATGGGCCCCTCGAGTGACCAGATCCAGAAATGCATGGTCGTGATACATATGGTTAAGAGTTAACCTAGTAAAGGGATTCCGAATCACAGTATCGATAAAGAGAGGTCAGCTTGGAGCTAGACCAAATATCGTAGGGCAAAGGGAAAGACATGTACTCAACCTTGTGATGGTTCGTTTGAATGATCTTTATATGTGTTTAGGAGTTGGCACGTCTTGATAGAGGCCGCTACCAACTATTGACAGAGTAAGTGTACTCGTGTCATGTCTATACGTGTATGAACCTATAGGGTCACACACTTTAGGGGCTAGAAGCCTAATGAGGATTGGGTCCAAATTAGACTAGGCTTAGGATGCTAATGGGCTGCTAATGTAGAAGCCCACCAGGGATGCTTATATAAGAGTGAGTGAGACGAGCTGAATATGGTTGAGCATTCCACCCAGCCGCCACTCCTCTTCCGCATGTGTTGCACGTGCAGACCTAGCACTCCGCTGTTTGATGCTCCACCTCAGACGTGTGGCTACCTCGGAGGTGCTGCAGCTGTAGCATTTGGACGAGCCACGCAAAGGGGAGCTGCTCGTGGGATGAGGACAAGAAGGAGATGTAGAACATCTACACTACCCCGACGTGCTTCATCGAGTTCTGCAACTGCACGTCTAGTGGTAATCACGTGATCTATGACAACAGTATTCCTGGTTGATGCGGTAGAATTTTTTATTTTACGCTAGTGTAGCCTACCCGTTACCCTACACATAATGTCCAAGCAAGACTGAACAATTTGCTGGGCTTAAAATCTGACTTGTACTTTTTTTATATAGTTGAAGGACCTCATTCAGCTTGTTTGCTTTCTCGACATTTTCTTTAAAGAACAAGAGTCTATCATCAGCAAACAAAAGATGGGATATTCTTGGACACCTTATACAGATCTGTTGGAAATATGCCCTAGAGACAAATAGTTATAAGGACTATTATCATATTTCATATAGTTTATGATTAAGTTTTATATCATGTTATAATTGTATTGAGTGGAAATATCAATACACGTGTGATATACAAACAACCAGGGGTCCCTAGTGAAACTCTAGTCACCGGTTCATTGGTCAATAGATGATCAAGTTTCCTGATCATGTGGCATTTATGCCAGTTGGAAATGGATTCAACTCATTCTGAGAATGAGATGATGAACCAATACCCAACCTAAACATTGTGACCCGATCATGTCATGAAGTTCAAGTCACGATGATTAGAAATGGATCCTCGTAGACTATTCCTTAGACCGTGAGGCTATATCAATCACTGTCTCCCGAGAGTGCTTAGATAGCATCAAGCACCACTTGGTAATACAGTGGTTATAAATGTGTGTTTAGGTACTCAGAGGAAACCATAGAGGCAATATATGTCAAAAGCAGGATTTGTCCATCCACGTCACGAAAAGATACTCAAGGGCCCACTCAGAGAAGTTATATCTAGTAGTTGTGCAGCGTGTGATTTGATCACATGGATATCACTTGTCGAAACGAGTCAAGTAGCATTGTTTGGTAACAAGATTGAACACGACATGGTGATGTCATTGATCAGATCCCGGGCAATGAAGGTGTCGAGAGACAAAGGGAATAAGACACAACTGTCCCGATTCAAACGACAAAGGATCTTCGTGGAATGCATAGGGGTCACATGGCCATCCAGGTCCCTCTATCGATCATTGGTGCGGGAGTGTCCCGACCATGTCTGGAGTGTTCCTGAACCGTGGGGTATCACGCTTAAGGGCTTGATGATGCTTAGAGAGTGTTTATAGGATCGGAAGAATCACCGAAGAATAGTAGAGAGAAAACTGGAAGGGTATCGGTAAGTCCGGAGGATGTCCGGAGTGGAGGTGCAAGGTGTTCCATAGCCACAGAGGTTGAATAATATGTGAATGAATGTTAAATATTGATTTAATCATTTATTCATAGTTATCTAATAAAAGAGAAAATCAATTTAAATGGTCAAAGGCTTAATGGGCCAATTCCGGAGGGAAGAGGGCCCATTAGGGAAAAGGCAAGAGGGAGAAGGGCCAAGAGGGGAGGCCGGCAGCACCACCCCCTCCCCCTCTCCTCTCCTTTAGTCCCACCCCAGGACTTTAAGGGAGGTAGTACCTCCCCTCCCCTATATATAGTAGGGGTATTTGGTCAGATAAATACACACAATATTCAATAAAGGTCTTCTCACTTTTTGGAAGACCTCCAATTGATATTTTCTCTCTCTCTCTCTCTCTCTCTCTCTCTCTCTCGTGACCGTGGTCCCAAGTTCGGACTGCGTGAACAAGCGATCTCTTCACCGCGGAGCACCATCGCGTTGCGGGACTCGGATCCAGGAGCTCTACTTCCGCAACTGCTGCTGGATCGGGGAAGCGGGAGTCATCGTCAGGCACCGAACGTGTGTAACTGCCCGCGATGTGTCACACTTGAGGGACTCGGGTCGTTGGAGCCAAGGGAGCACGAGGACTTCATCATGACCTTGAGGTCGGCTTCGGCTCATCTACATTAACTACGCTCTCCTGAGCGTTGACAATGTTTTTCGGTCTTCAAGGGTAAGTTCGTGAAAAGCCCCTCCCATTACTGTATTACTAATAGATAGGTCCTGGCAACATCAGGGGTTCAGGGGCGTAGGGTAAAAATTTAATGTTTTCATGCGCGGAACCCCTCCAGTGGTATCAGAGCTAGATCTATGCGTAGTAATGCTAGTACGGGTAGAACACACGAGATCTAGCGTGTGGGCGTTGATATTTTAGTTGTTACCCTCCCACATGTACTTGTGTAGACCGTAGTAATGCTTGATGAAGCGGCCCCCAACCGACTTTACGCGTTCATTCGCGAGACTGGTCCACGCTTGACATACGGCTTGTACCGTATAAAGTGTCTTAGGGGGGTGTCTGTCTCTCTCGCATTAGTTGGTAATGCCATTTAGAATGGAGGGCCCCGAAAGGGGTGTAGTAGAGACAACTACTTGATCTGTGTTGTGCTGAAAGTTCTTAGGTAAGAACGGTTCTTGTGAGAAAGCCCATTCAGCCACGTAAAACATGCAAAGATAATGTAGAGGCGTCTAACTTCGTTTTGCAGGGGGCGTTGCTTTGTGATATGGTTGTGGAAAAGGTAAAGTGATTACATTATGTTACGTAGTAGTAGATAGTCACGGAGGTGACGGACTACCACACCGGAAAGACACCAGTACCCTTGTGTCTATGGCGTCGGAACCCTGGCACCGGAATCCGGTGACGACGGATGGAGATCACGACGTGAAGGACCATATCACATCACATTTACATTCAATGTTATTGTTTGTATATCTTATTGTGTGCTAGTATTAGATACTCGATGGTAGCCTAATAAGATGATCCCTGTTAAAATTACCAATGATTGTGTTCCCCCTTAGTGTGCACCACCAAGAAAGTTCTTCGGTATGAGGCGACCCAAGGTCACTAGGTGTCAGACATATCTACATTCGCATACAGTGGGTGTAAGCCATGTTGCACAGTGAATACACTAAGTTTGAGTTGGCGAGCCTAGCATGCCATAGAAGCGTGGCCTCAGAACGTAGATGGTCAAAAGATCGAGCGCGAGTCGCATGAATGATGTGACCGACGTTTAGCGTCCACCCTTGAACCCACATTGATGGCCGTGATGATCGAGGGTGATGTGGCTGATAGGGGTCGTGTTATCACTAGGAACACTTATGGGGATAGGTCTTTCTGAGTGGAGTTATTATTAACTCATTTAATTATAAATTTAGTCGAAATTCCTCTTTGCAATTATAAATGTAGAAAATGGTTCTCCCCGAGATTACCTTCCCTATTGACAATTGGTTAAAAGGAGAAAAGCTCAAGTTAGATGGATCCAACTTTTCTACATGGGTCATGCGCCTTCATGATCTCCTTAGTGAGAACAAAGTGGCTGACTACATGATCTACGAGATGTACTTGGAGTCACCCTATTTACGTCAGACCCAGGAGCAGCGGGATCTCCGCTACCGTCGTCGTGTGATGTCCACATTCATATCAGTAACGATGCGCCTCAGGATGGAAGATGGGCTATGGCCGATTGTGGGAAGTCTTAATCCCCGAACGGTTATGGCACATCTGAGATCACATTTCATGGAACAAGTGCGCATATGGGAGTATGAGCTGATGGGGGATTTCCTCTCCATAAAGATGGAAGAGGGATCCTCACTGGATGATCACTTGTTGAGAATATATGATGCATACATGAGACTAGCATACTTCCAGGACAACTGGTTCGCAAGCTCTTTTGCAATAGGCATTCTGATGCGGTCGCTGCCACCAAGCTACCAAGCACAAGTCAGGATTTACATTATGAGAGGCGACGCAAAAACACAGGATTTCCACGAGTTCATATCACATTTCAGAGATGTGGTGGATGAACCCATTGTCGCTGAGCTCATCAATGACAAAGGTATATATTTGATATACAATTTTATAAATGTTATAATCTTGCAAACACATTTGCAGTGTTAAGTATATTTGATACTTGTTCTGTTTTGCTGAAAACAGGTCGTTCTACATGAGAGGTGCTTGGTGGAGAGGAGGTGACGTTGCGTGCTGATGGCGAGCATGATGATGATGGACGACGACACTCTCCCTCGACATTTATCATTTAGTTTATGTTTACGATGATTATTGTGATCAAAATATTATGGACTTCTTTATTGTGTCTCACACTTTGTGAGACGGTTATTCATATGACTTTGTAACAAACAGTTGTTCTACTTTTATGAATGATTTCTATTTGTGCTCATATCTTGTTTCATTACATGTGAATTATCCTTGTTGTTTGAAACAAATTTATAATACATGAACATTTGTAAAATATTGAAATGCCTTAAAATACCCAACTTAATGATATATTCATTTTGAATGAAACCATTGTTTAAATTCAAAGTTATAATAATAATATGTGAAAGACATTCGATTTCTTGTCACATATAAATCATGCCTAAGTTTGGCAAAATAACTTGAACACCGTGTATTACTTGAATACAAAGTGTTTAATGAATTGTTAAAAGTAAATACATATTTGATGTATTGTGCTTTAACGAAAATGGTACTTATCATTATATGATTGTTTAAATGTGTAAATAAGTTTACCAAAGGAAACATAAGTATGAAACTATTTGATTTTATCAAAGTGTTTCATCAACAAAGGGTATAAATATAAAATAGAATCTAATTACTATGATTTGATCAAAAGTAATGAAATTCAACTTTATGAGATTGGCATAAAATAAATTGTGGAATGCAAAGCATTTTGAAACGTCAAAATGCAAAGCATCACAATGTGATATTAGATATCAAAATGGGTGTATAGATTGCGCCAAATAAATCGTTGTAATGTAGATGTAGAGACCATTAGTTAGAAATAGTTTGCACTCAATTAGAAAATATAGTGAACCATCTGGATTCATGAAAGAGGCTCCATATCTAGTATGGATCGTCATAAAAGTTTTGGGGTTATTCGATATAACCAAAACAATAACGAATAAGTCCTTGTAGAGTATTCATTGGAAACTTTGAATACGAAATCCATAGCTGAAACCACAAGAAGCAAAACTTGTATTGCTTGGATTTTGGTGCATTCTTGAGAAACCTCACTTTTAGTGATATTTCTCGATTATGGAGCAAATGGAAGCTAGTGAAAAACACGATGAGGATTCAAAACCCTGCATCACAGTGTTGAGAAGCGCAACGGAAAATGTTCCTGAACTATTATCTTCACAAAGGAAAGAATCAATGATATTGATCGTTGTGTTTTCCCCACTAGTGTTTTCACTACATGAAATAGGATTCAAAATAATTCATATCTTGTATGGAGACATTTGTGAATCATTTGTCATTATTCTTCGAATATGACATACCTACGAACTACTAAGGAAATAATGGTAAACTAAAATTATGAGAAATTCCAAAGCAAAATTCCCTTGAGATTAGAAAGCAATTAGTTGCTGAATCTCACAAGTAAAAGGGGTTACTTGAATTTTCCCAAATGACTACAAAGCCATAGTGGAAAAGGGAGTAAATGACAAAAGCACAATTTTTCAAGTATTGGACGAATTGAAATGAATTTGATTCAAGTGTGCTAAATGTCTAGTCAATTTAAAACTAGTAAAAGTACTAGTATCAAATAGTAAAATCTCCAAGTTTGATATTTGATCAAAGGATTTTGAAGTTGTTCAAAATAGTGAGTAGATATGCAATTTGCATGAAATTGAGTGGGAGCTATTAAAGTCTTCTTAAAACAATATGTGAATGACATATTTTTGAGTGGGAGCAATATAAGTCTCAAATTCAAATATGTAGGAATATGTTTTGAGTGGGAGCTTATAGAGTGATTCTTAAGGATGTTAAGAATAAAAGCGCAAGTACCGATAAATAATGATTTATAAGGTGTAGAAGTTGATAATAGGCGTATTATGATATTATGTAGTATTCCTTAAGGGATTCTGAAAAGGGTATCAGAATAGAAGTTAATTAAGGAACTGGTCCTTAATAACTCAAGTTAGGAATAGTATTAAGTTTAACATAAATGGTTGAAAGAAAGAAAAGGATGATCATCATCCACTATGTTGAGACATAGGTTCTATCTTAGAAAACCATGATGATAACTTAACATAATATATGATCCAATAAGGAACGTTTAAAAGTGATTAAGTTTGAATCACATAATGTTGAGCTAAATTTGTCCGTAGTGTCTAATAGAGAACTGTAGACATATTTTCCAAATCCATAAAGGATGACATATCTTAAAACATAAAGGGTTATGTTATAAGGGAATATGTTGGAAACTCCTATAAATACCGATTAAAGTCAAGTAGGAAGCGACGTGAACAAAACATCGAAAGTTGCACAGAGTGCACTAGTGTTCCGATGAATACATTTATAATAATAGATAAGGGTACCATCTAAAGTGTTGTATAATGTTATGGCGGGGCTAGTTCGCTTTTAACATAGAATGATGTGTCCTAGGGCAGAGTGCCCATGAGAAAGCCCTCGAGGTTGATCTAAAGTCACCGAGGCTCTGAATCAGCCTGCTCGCTCATTGTCATAGCGACAATGCATACACACAGATGTTATCATGTGATGATAAAGTATTAATGTCAATCAAGGTGACATTAGTAAGTTGCAAAGGATTTGGGACTGTAAAGTATAGGCCCAAGACTCAACCTCTTCCATGAGCAAGCGTGTTCAGGGTACCAGATATGGTGCCAATGATTAAGAACAAATGTAGCTAGTATATTTGTACTCTAGTGCAAGTGGGAGACTGTTGGAAATATGCCCTAGAGATAAATAGTTATAAGGACTATTATCATATTTCATATAGTTTATGATTAAGTTTTATATCATGCTATAACTGTATTGAGTGGAAACATCAATACATGTGTGATATACAAACAACCAGGGGTTCCCAGTGAAACTCTAGTCACTAGTTCATTGGTCAATAGATGATCAAATTTCCTGATCATGTGGCATTTATGCTAGTTGGAAATGGAGTCAACTCATTCTGTGAATGAGATGATGAACCAAAACCCAACCTAAACATCGTGAACTGATCATGTCACGAAGTTCAAGTTACGATGATTAGAAATGGATCCTCGTAGACTATTCCTTAGACCGTGAGGCTATATCAATCACTGTCTCTCGAGAGTGCTTAGATAGCATCAAGCGCCACTTGGTAATACAATGGTTATAAATGTGTGTTCAGGTACTCGGAGGAAACCGTAGAGGCAATATATTTCAATAGCGGGATTTGTCTGTCCACATGACAGAAAGATACTCAAGGGCCCACTCGGAGAAGTTATATCCAATAGCTGCGCAGCGTGTGATTTGATCACAGGGATATCATTTGTTGGAACGAGTCAAGTAGCATTGTTCGGTAACGAGATTGAACACGACATGGTGATGTAATTGATCACATTTCGGGCAATGCAAGTATCGAGAGACAAAGGGAATAAGACACGACTATCCCGGTTCAAACAACAAAAGATCTTCGTGGAACGCATAGGGGTCACATGGCCATCCAGGTCCCTCTATCGATCATTGGTGCGCGAGTGTCCCGACCATGTCTGGAGTGTTCCCGAACCGTGGGGTATCACGCTTAAGGGATTGATGATTCTTTGAGAGTGTTTATAGGATCGGAAGAATCGCCAAAGAATAGTAGAGAGAAAACCGGAAGGGTTTTAGTAAGTCTAGAGGATGTCTGGAGTGGAGGTGGAAGGTGGTCCATCGCCATGGAGGTTGTATAATATGTGAATGAATGTTAAATATTGATTTAATCATTTATTCATAATTATTTAATAAAAGAGAAAATTAATTTAAATGTTTAAAGGATTAATGGGCCAATTCCGGAGGGAAGAGGGACCATTAGGGAAAAGGCAAGAGAGAGAAGGGCCAAGAGGGGAGGCGGCGCCCTAGTGGGCTAGCCACCCCTCTCCCCCCCCCCCCCCGCGCGGGGCCCATGGGGTGGCTGGCGGCACCACCCCCTCCCCCTCTCCTCTCCTTTAGTCCCACTCCGGGACTTTGAGGGAGGTAGTACCTCCCCTCCCCCTATATATAGTGGGGGTATTTGGTCAGATAAATACACACAATATTTAATAAAGGTCTTATCACTTTTGGGAAGACCTCCAATTGATATTTTCTCTCTCTCTCTCTCGTGACCGTGGTCCCAAGTTCGGACTGCGCGAACGAGAGATATCTTCACCGCGGAGCGTCGTCGCGCTGCGGATTCGGATCTAGGAGCTCTACTTCCACAACTGCTGCTGGATCGGGGAAGCGGGAGTCATCGTCAGGCACCGGACGTGTGTAAACCCTCACGAGGTGTCACACTTGAGGCACTCAAGTCGTTGGAGCCAAGGGAGCGCGAGGACTTCATCACGACCTTAAGGTCGACTTTGGCTCGTCTACATCAACCATGCTCTCCTGAGAATTGACAACGCTTTTCGGTCTTCAAGGGTAAGTTCGCGAAAAGCCCCTCCCATTACTGTATTACTAATAGATAGGTCCTGGCAACATCAGGGGTTCAGGGGCGTAGGGTAAAAATTTAATGTTTTCATGCGCGGAACCCCTACAATGGTATCAGAGCTAGATCTATGCGTAGTAATGGTAGTACGGGTAGAACACACGATATCTAGCGTGTGGGCGTTGATCTTTTAGTTGTTACCCTCCCACATGTACTTGTGTATACCACAGTAATGCTTGATGAAGCGCCCCCCAACTGACTTTACGCGTTCATTCGCGAGACTGGTCCATGCTTGACATACGGCTTGTACCGTATAAAGTGGCTTAGGGGGTGTCTGTCTCTCTCGCATTAGTTGGCAATTCCATGTACAACGGAGGGCCCCGAAAGGCGTGTAGTAGAGACAACTACTTGATCTGCGTTGTGCTGAAAGTTCGTAGGTAAGAATGGATCTTGTGCAAAAGCCCATTCATCCACATAAAACATGCAAAGATAAAGTAGAGGCATCTAACTTTGTTTTGCAGGGGGCGTTGCTTTGTGATATGGTTGTGGCAAAGGTAAACTGATTACATTATGTTACGTAGTAGTATATAGTCACGGAGGTGACGGACTACCACACCGAAAAGACACCAGTACCCTGGTGTCTATAGCGCCGGAACCCTGGCACCGGAATCCGGTGACGACGGATGGAGATCATGACATGAAGGACCATATCACATCGCATTTACATTTAATGTTATTGTTTGTATATCTTATTGTGTGCTAGTATTAGATACTCGATTGTAGCCTAATAAGATGATCCCTGTTAAAATTACCAATGATTGTGTTCCCCCTTAGTGTGCACCACCAAGAAAGTTCTTAGGTATGAGGCGACCCAGGGTGACTAGGTGTTAGACATATCTACATTCGCATACAGTGGGTGTAAGCCATGTTGCACAGTGAATACACTAAGGTTGAGTTGGCGAGCCTAGCACGCCATAGAAGCGTGGCCTCGGAACGCGGATGGTCAAAAGATCGAGCGCGAGTCGCATGAATGATGTGACCGACGTTTAGCGTCCACCCTTGAACCCACATTGATGGCCGTGATGATCGGGGGTGATGTGGCTAATAGGGGTCGTGTTATCACTAGGAACCCTTATGGGGATAGGTCTTTCTGAGTGGAGTTATTATTAACTCATTTAATTATAAACTTATTCTAAATTCCTCTTTGCAATTATAAATGTAGAAAATGGTTCTCCCCGAGATTACCTTCCCTATTGACAATTGGTTAAAAGGAGAAAAGCTCAAGTTAGATGGATCCAACTTTTCTGCATGGGTCGTGCGCCTTCATGATCTCCTTAGTGAGAACAAAGTGGTTGACTACATGATCTACGAGATGTACTTGGAACTACCCTATTTACATGAGACCCAGGAGTAGCGGGATCTCCGCTGCCGTCGTCGTGTGATGTCCACATTCATATCAGTAACGATGCGCCTCGGGATGGAAGATGGGCTATGGCCGATTGTGGGAATTCTTAATCCCCGAACGGTTATGGCACATCTGAGATCACATTTCGTGGAACAAGTGCACATATGGGAGTATGAGATGATGGGGGATTTCCTCTCCATAAAGATGGAAGAGGGCTCCTCACTAGACGATCACTTGTTGAGCATATATGATGCATACATGAGTCTAGCATACTTCCTGGACAACTGGTTCACAAGCTCTTTTATAATAGGCATTGTGATGTGGTCGCTGATACATTGCAAATGTATCCATAATTTTTGATGTTCCATGATTGGTTTTATCTACTTTCTTATGTTTTGTCCACACTTTGGAGTACTTTTCATATGATTTCTTGGACTAACCTATTAACAGGATGCCATAGTGCTAGTTGCCTGTTTTCTGCTGGTTTTGGTTCTAGAAAGTTAGAAAATGAATATTCTCGGAATTGGACGGGACAAAAGCCAATATGCCTATTTTTCCCGAAGACTCACAGAGCCAGAATACGAGACGAAGAGGGGCCACAGGGTGGCCACACCACCCCTTGGCGCGGGCCAGCCCAGGCCACGCCAGGGCATGGTGTGGGCCCCCTGGCCAGCCACCGACCTTGCCTCTTTCGCCTATATATCTCTCCCGAGGCAAAAACCCTTGATCATCAAGCCTCCAGCCACGAAAAGTTCCACAGCGCCGCCGCCACCGAAGGGGAGATTCGGGGGACAGAAAGTCTCTATTCAAGACGCCAAGACAGAAGTGCCCGAGCCATCTCCATCGATCTCCACCACCATCTCCATCACCGCTGATGATTCCCATGATGAGGAGGAGTAGTTCTCTCGAGGCTAAGGGTTCTACCGGTAGCTATGTGTTCATCTCTCTATGCATGATCATATTGTGATCATGAGCTTGTAATCTATAGATCTACCTTGCTACTCAAGTGCTTTAATAGATCTCTGCTCTCCCCATGTGTGTGAAGTTGACAGTGTGCACACCATGGTGGCACTTAGGCTAGAGATTACAAATACTTGTTATGAGTTATATTTGGAATTGGATGTCTTTATGAAATTGTGGTGTTTGTTGGACTCAACTAGTGCTCAAGGTGACAGTGTGGGGTTTTCTAGATGGGAAAGACTTGCTTTGAGGTGTGTTGTTATAGACCTACCATGGATTAGAGTGTCCAACCGGAGAGTAGCTCAGCGTAGTATCATAAGGAAGAATATATTTATGAGAGAGTGTTCACTAGTGAAAGTATGATCCCTAGGCCTTGTTTCTAAGCATTGAAACTTCGTTTGCTACTAGATCTGTTACATGTTTGCTTGCTTCTATCTTTATTTCAGTTTTCCTTTAGTCTTTTCCCACGTCAATCACACGCCATCAAGCTATCTTCTATCACCGTTACCACTTCTAATTATCTATACCACTTGTATTTCACTATCTCTTCGCCAAACTAGTGCACCTATACACCTGGCAAGTGTATTGGGTGTGTTGGGGACACAAGAGACTTCTTGTATCTTGATTGCAGGGTTGCTTGAGAGGGGATACCTTTGACCACTTCCTCCCTGAGTTCGATAAACCTTGGGTCATCCACTTAAGGGAAAACTTGCTGCTGTTCTACAAACCTCTGCACTTGGAGGCCCAACAACTGTCTACAAGAATAGAAGTGTGTAGACATCAAGCTATTTTCTGGCGCCGTTGCCGGGGAGGTAAGGTAAAAGGTACTCACATCTTATAAGCATGTTAATTTTTGTGGAATACATAGACCTTGTGAGAATAATCAAATTGAAGAAGAATATTGTATCACCCACAGGAATGAAAAAACTAGAACATGGTATATAGCTCTAAATGATCTTGGTATAAAAGTTTGTGCCCTCTATCCTTTTATTTGTGAACTTTGCTTTGAAGTGGGTCATTTCAATTTTCAATGCTCAGGCCATAATAATAGCCCTTCTAATCCAACGAGTACTGCAAGTTTGTGTTGTGATGACATGATCACTCCTAATCAGCATGGTGAACTTACATTATTTTTGGGGTGTGAAGAGTTATCAAGAAAAACTTCTTTGGTAGATATGAGTGCTTTTGGTATGAATAGAGTCATGCATGGTTGTCATCTTTATTGTGTTGATAATTTCCACACAAATACTTACATACAAAATATTAGAAAATATGATATTTTATCAAAATATGACAGGACTAATATGTGTTTTGTTCTTATTAATGAAAAGGATTAATCCTCCATAGTTTCTTCTATTATCTCTAACGATAAACCAGGGTATATGAAGAAGCTTCCTTTCAAGCCTCTCCCTCCTAAAGAGAAGAAGAAAAAGAAGAAAAGGAGGAGTAAAAAGAGAGAGGAAACGGTATTTTCCCCTAAGCATGTTGCTCCTATTATAGTTTTTGATGAGTCTGAACTCGATGATGTTCCTATGCCTATTACGTATAGTAGTGATCATGATTAGAAAAAGCACACTACTTTTGATATTGAAAATCTCTTCGGTACCAATTCTGAAAATGATGATATTAATAATTGTTGTACTATTAGTGCTACCCATGTTCCTTCCAATGATGATATGTTTACAAATGAACACACTTTGGAAGATAATTATTCTATTGCTTATGATGATACTACACCTCCAATATATGATGATTGCAATGATGAATATGATATTTTTAGTCCACCTAATATTGAGGATAAAATTAATTATGATTACAATATGCCTCATATATTTGATGATTATGTTGATGAGAATAATAATGATAGCTATCTTGTTGAATTTTCTCCCACTACAATTAATAAGAATGACTATGTTTATGTGGGGAGTATTAATTCTTTTATGCATGTGGCTCATGATAAGAATGTTTCATGTGAATATTATATTGTTAATTTTATTCATGATGCTACTGAAAGTTATTATGAGAGAGGGAAACATGGTTTTATGTGTCTCAACAATATTAAGTTTCCCCTCTTTATGTTGAAAGTCTTGAAGTTGCACTTGTTTTGCTTTACTATGCTTATTGCTTTGTGCTTTCGTGACTTGTTTCTTTACAATATTCCTATGCATAGGAAGTGTGTTAGACTTAAATTTGTTTTGAATTTTCTTCTTGATGCTCTCTTTTACTTCAATTCATATTTCTTATGTGAGCATCTTCTTAAACTATCATGCCTAACTTAAAGGCATTAAAGAAAAGTACTTATTGGGAGATAACCCAAAAGTTTTAGTTGAGTCTTGGAAGTTATTACCTCTGTAATAACCGCTCCTTATCCTTTTTATTTTCTTTTTGTGCCAAGAGTAACCTCTAATGAGAGAGAAGTAATGATTGGGAAAGTTGCTGTCCCGAAACAGATTTCTGTGCTTCACCATAAAAATTCGTGTAAACTCTCTGTACGTCCTTTTGAGGCGTGAATTTTTGTGCTTCTGCACCAGGTTGTTGTCTAACTTTTGTTAGTTCAACACTTTTTTATTTGAGCAACATAAGGTCTTCGAAAAAATTCGTTTTTACCTGCTGGTCTGTTTTGACAGATTTCTGCCATTTTATGCATTTGCTTCTTGTTGGTTCCTTTTTGAGTTCTTTTGGGGAATTGAGATTTTTGAGGGAAGTACTACAGTAGCTAGTGTTTTAATGGAATTTTTATTGGTGTTAGAACTGAACCTTAAGACTTATTATCTTGAGTGCACTAATGTTGCTAATAAAGATTGTGTGAAGTTTTGTATGAAGGAAATATTTCAGGTGTATGGAAGGAATGAGTAATGAGATGAAGGATGGAATATAGCTCAAGCTTGGGGATGCCACGCGTGTCACCCCAAAAAATATCCAAGAAGTACAAGCGTCAAAGCTTGGAGATGCCCAATGCATCCCCTTCTTCATCAATAAAAATCCCAGGTTTCTTCCAAACACTTCATTTTTATTGTTTCATACACAGTTGTGTTGTTCTTGGAGCGTCTTCTTTTTTGTTTTCGTTTTGGTTTTTTGTTTGATCTGTTTTCTTAGTTTTCTGAATAAATTGGTTGGACCCCCTCTTTCAGACATTGGTTTTCAAATAGTTTGGTTTGGATTGAAAAAGAGTAGGAAAGTTCATGCTTAAGTGGTAAACATAGCTTGTTTTTTACCGTGGCCTATGCTTTGTCATGCCATGCTTGATATTGTTTTGGCTTTAGGATTAGTATTCTTTGTTGTAGCATGACTTGTTATAAACAATTGAGATTGCTTAATGTGCCTTGAAAGGATCATGCGTTGTTTTAGCATATTAAAGCATAGTATTGTGGTATTCTCTTTTGATGCTTTATTTGGGTTGACTTGGCACATGCTCACACCATGTTATGACTATCCCAAGTCACCATAAGCCTTTATGATCCTTTAGTTTTCAACTTGTAGTATCACTTTATGCTTTGATCAATGATGTTTTGTCACTCTGCATGATTATGGCCATTATTGCTCTCTTAGTTTGTTTCTCCCAGTCTTTTGCTAGCCTCCACAACCAAGTATGAGTTCCACTCATGCATCCAACTCCCTAAACCAAGTTATTCCAAAGAGTCCACCATACCTACCTACTAGCTTATGCTATTCCAAGTATATTCATGTTTTTGTTTACCTTCCGAATTAAACTTGTTATGAGAAAACTAGTGATTAAAGCTCTCACGAACTTGATGGCACACTTTACTTTTCTTGCCCTTAATAAACTTGAACCATTGTGCCATCTATGTTGTATATGCTTGCACTTATTTGTTGGGGATTAGCAGAACCATGCTGTCATGGGGAACGCTTTCAACATTGCACGGGTACTTTGTACCTAGTTGATATCATGTTGTTTTGTCTATGGATGTCGTCGGTGTGAAATGAAAGGGGAGCTTGTAAGTCCATGGAGTTATGTATATGTGTTAGAGAAACGCCTGGGCCACTGGTATAATCCATGCTGACATGGTGGAAACCTGCAGCGTAACCATAATGAGCTTTCTACGAAGCATTCTTCTTTTAAAAAAAAGAGTCCTATATTGAGAAAAAAAGAGAAAAAAAATATTATGAAAAGAGGAAAGAGAGAAAAAAGCACAATATTCCCATGGTAAATAAGAAGATTGCTGAGATGCTTGTTGTCTGCTTGCCTTGTCATTTTGATATGGGGATTCTTCCGTATCATCGGGCAAGGGGTACCCCATTGGTGGTTCTCTATGATACACATGTACTTACGATGACAAGAACTTACCGGTGACTAAACTTGAGTAGCATGAGGGCGGCCCTCGTATTCAAGGGACATGAGATTTCCAACTTATACTTCGTCAAGCATATACACCATAGTTTATTCACTTTAACCTTAATCACTTCAAGATGCTTATGATATTGGCAATGAGAGCTGAAAGCTATTAAGTACCATAATTTTTGGAAGCTCTCTATGAGACTTGAATCCCTACTTCCTTCTATGAAGGCCTTTCTTTTACTTTTATGTTGAGTCTCCACCTTCTATCTTTATGCACCTACTTTGAGAGCATAGTGGCCATTCTTAGTTCTATGTGCATTGTCCCAAGACTTGTTGATTGATGCATACCTTGATATTGCTTGTTTTAAACTATTTTGTATCTAGTCACTCTTATGAACTCTGAAGGTGTCCTATGCATTTATATTTGCTACTCTATGAGGGACAAGTTGAATACTATTATGCTATGTTTTCTATATGTGAAACAAACAAACGTCTTGCAAAGCATTGTTATTCATGAATCTTTTGTTTGTGCCTTTTCATGTTGCATCATAGTTTCTTTGTCTTATTGCTAGAAATTTGTCTTTCATGTTATGATTGAAGTACTATGATCCCAACTTTGAATGTTTTACAAATACTTTGATCAAGTTTATGATGGTGCATGTCACCTCAAAAATTATTCTTTCTTTTTATCACTTACCTACTCGAGGACGAGCAGGAGTTAAGCTTGGGGATGTTGATACATTGCAAATATATCCATAATTTTTGATGTTCCATGCTTGGTTTTATCTACTTTCTTATGTTTTTTCCACACTTTGGAGTACTTTTCATATGATTTCTTGGACTAACCTATTAACAAGATGCCACAGTGCCAGTTGCCTGTTTTCTGCTGTTTTTGGTTCCAGAAAGTCAGAAAATGAACCAAAAAGCCAATATGCCTATTTTCCCGGAGACTCACGGAGCCAGAATACGAGACGGAGAGGGGCTACAGGGTGGCCACACCACCCCTTGGCGCGGGCCAGCCCAGGCCGCGCCAGGGCATGGTGTGGGCCCCCTGGCCGGCCACCGACCTTGCCTCTTTCGCCTATATATCTCCCCCGAGGCAAAAACCCTAGATCATCAAGCCTCCAGCCACGAAAAGTTGCGCAGCGCCGCCGCCACTAAAGGGGAGATTCGGGGGATAGAAAGTCTCTGTTAGGCACCGCCGGAGACGGGAAGTGCCCTTGAGCCATCTCCATCGATCTCCACCACCATCTCCATCACCGTTGATGATTCCCATGATGAGGAGGGAGTAGTTCTCTCTCGAGGCTAAGGGTTCTACCGGTAGCTATGTGTTCATCTCTCTCTCTATGCATGATCATATTGTGATCATGAGCTTGTAATCTATAGATCTACCTTGCTACTCAAGTGCTTTAATAGATCTCTGCTCTCCCCATGTGTGTGAAGTTGACAGTGTGCACACCATGGTGGCACTTAGGCTAGAGATTACAAATACTTGTTATGAGTTATATTTGGAATTGGATGTCTTTATGAAATTGTGGTGTTTGTTGGACTCAACTAGTGCTCAAGGTGACAGTGTGGGGTTTTCTAGATGGGAAAGACTTACTTTGAGGTGTGCTGTTATAGCCCTACCATGGATTAGAGTGTCCAACCGGAGAGTAGCTCAGCGTAGTATCATAAGGAAGAATATATTTATGAGAGAGTGTTCACTAGTGAAAGTATGATCCCTAGGCCTTGTTTCTAAGCATTGAAACTTCGTTTGCTACTAGATCTGTTACATGTTTGCTTGCTTCTATCTTTATTTCAGTTTTCCTTTAGTCTTTTCCCACGTCAACCACACGCCATCAAGCTATCTTCTATCACCGTTACCACTTATAATTATCTATACCACTTGTATTTCACTATCTCTTCGCCGAACTAGTGCACCTATACACCTGACAAGTGTATTGGGTGTGTTGGGGACACAAGAGACTTCTTGTATCTTGATTGCAGGGTTGCTTGAGAGGGGATACCTTTGACCACTTCCTCCCTGAGTTCGATAAACCTTGGGTGATCCACTTAAGGGAAAACTTGCTGCTGTTCTACAAACCTCTGCACTTGGAGGCCCAACAACTGTCTACAAGAATAGAAGTGCGTAGACATCAGTCGCTGCCACCAAGCTACCAAGCACAAGTCAGGATTTGCATTATGAGAGACGACACGGAAACACAGGATTTCCACCAGTACAAGAATAGAAGTATATTTTATAATTGTTTTGTTTTGCTGAAAACAAGTCCTTCTGCATGAGAGGTGCTTGCTGGAGAGGAGGTGACGTTGCGTGTTGATGGCGAGCATGATGATGATGGCCGACAACACTCTCCCTCGACATTTATCATTTAGTTTATGTTTAGGATGATTACTATAATCAAAATATTATGAACTTCTTTAGTGTGTCTCACACTTTGTGAGACGGTTATTCATATGAGTTTGTAACAAACGGTTGTTCTACTTTTATGAATGATTTGTATTTGTGTCCATATCTTGTTTGATTACATGTGAATTATCCTAGTTGTTTGAAACTAATTTATAATACATGAACATTTGTAAAATATTGAAATGCCTTAAAATACCTAGCTTAATGATATATTCATTTTGAATGAAACCATTGTTTAAATTCAAAGTTATAATGATAATATGTGAAAGACATTCAATTTCTTGTCACATATAAATCAGGCCTAAGTTTGGCAAAATAACTTGAACACCGTGTATTACTTGAATACAAAGTGTTTAATGAATTGTTAAAAGTAAATACATATTTGATGTATTGTGTTTTAACGAAAATGGTAATTATCATTATATGATTGTTTAAATGTGTAAATAAGTTTACCAAAGGAAACATAAGTATGAAACTATTTGATTTGATCAAACTATTTCATCAACAAAGGGTATAAATATAAAATAGAATCTAATTACTATGATTTGATCAAAAGTAATGAAATTCAACTTTATGACATTGGCATAAAAGAAATTGTGGAATGCAAAGCGTTTTGAAACATCAAAATGCAAAGCATCACAATGTGATATTAGATATCAAAATGGGTGTATAGATGGCAACAAATAAATCGTTGTAGTGTAGATGTAGAGACCATTAGTTAGAAATAGTTAGCACTCAATTAGAAAATATAGTGAACCATCTAGATTCGTGAAAGCGGCTCTATATCTAGTATGGATCGTCGTAAAAGTTTTGGGGTTAGTCGATATAACCAAAACAATAACAAATAAGTCATTGTAGAGTATTCATTGGAAACTTTGAATACAAAATCCATAGCTGAAACCAAAAGAAGCAAAACTTGTATTGCTTGGATTTTGCTGCATTCTTGAGAAAGCTCACTTTTAGTGATATTTCTCGATTATGGAGCAAATGGAAGATAGTGAAAAACACGATGAGGATTCAAAACCCTGCATCAGAGTGTTGAGAAGCGCAACGGAAAATGTTCCTGAACTATTCTCTTCACAAAGGAAAGAATCAATGATATTGATCGTTGTGTTTTCCCCACTAGTGTTTTCACTACATGAAAAAGGATTCAAAATAATCCATATCTTGTATGGAGACATTTGTGAATCATTTGTCATGATTCTTCGAATATGACATACCTACGAACTACCAAGGAAATAATGGTAAACTAAAATGATGAGAAATCCCAAAGCAAAATTCCCTTGAGATTAGAAAGCAATTAGTTGCTGAATCTCACAAGTAAAAGGGGTTACTTGAATTTTCCCAAATGACTACAAAGCCATAGTGGAAAAGGGGGTAAATGACAAAAGCACAATTTGTCAAATATTGGACGAATTGAAATGAATTTGATTGAAGTGTGCTGAATGTCTATTGGATTTAAAACTAGTAAAAGTACTAGTATCTCATAGTAAAATCTCCAAGTTTGATATTTGATCAAAGGATTTTGAAGTTGTTCAAAATAGTGAGTAGATATGCAATTTGCATGAAATTGAGTGGGAGCTATGAAAGTCTCCTTAAAACAATATGTGAATGACATATTTTTGAGTGGGAGCAATATAAGTCTCAAATTCAAATACGTAGGAACATAATTTGAGTGGGAGCTTATAGAGTGATTCTTTAGGATGTTAAGAATAAAAGCGCAAGTACTGATAAATAATGATTTATAAGGTGTAGAAGTTGATAATAGGCGTATTATGATATTATGTAGTATTCCTTAAGGGATTCTAAAAAGGGTTTTAGAATAGAAGTTAATTAAGGAACTGGTCCTTAATAACTCAAGTTAGGAATAGTATTAAGTTTAACATCAATGGTTGAAAGAAAGAAAAGGATGATCATCATCCACTATGTTGAGACATAGGTTCTATCTTAGAAAACCATGATGATAACTTAACATAATATATGACCCAATAAGGAACGTTTAAAAGTGATTAAGTTCGAATCACATAACGTTGAGCTAAATTTGTCCGTAGTGTCTAATAGAGAACTGTAGACATATTTTCCAAATCCATAAAGGATGACATATCTTAAAACATAAAGGGTTATGTTATAAGGAAATATGTTGGAAACTCCTGTAAATACTGATTAAAGTCAAGTAGGAAGCAAGGTGAACAAAACATCGAAAGTTGCACAGAGTACACTAGTGTTCCGATGAATACATTTATAATAATAGATAAGGGTACCATCTAAAGTGTTGTATAATGTTATGGTGGGGCTAGTTCGCTTTTAATTTAGAATGATGTGTCCCAGGGCACAGTGCCCATGAGAAAGCCCTCGAGGTTGATCTAAAGTCACTGTAGGCTCCTGGAATCAAGCCTCGTTCTGCTATCATAGCGACAATGCATACACACAGATGTTATCATGTGATGATAAAGTATTAATGTCAATCAAGATGACATTAGTAAGTTGCAAAGGATTTGGGACTGTAAAGTACAGGCCCAAGACATAACCTCTTCCATGAGCAAGCGAGTTCAGGGTACTGGATATGGTGCCAATGATTAAGAACAAATGCAGCTAGTGTATTTGTACTCTAGTGCAAGTGGGAGATTGTTGGAAGTATGCCCTAGAGACAAATAGTTATAAGGACTATTATCATATTTCATATAGTTTATGATTAAGTTTTATATCATGCTATAACTGTATTGAGTGGAAACATCAATACATGTGTGATATACAAACAACCAGGGGTTCCCAGTGAAACTCTAGTCACTGGTTCATTGGTCAATAGATGATCAAATTTCCTGATCATGTGGCATTTATGCTAGTGGGAAATGGAGTCAACTCATTCTGTGAATGAGATGATGAACCAAAACCCAACCTAAACATCGTGACCTGATCATGTCACGAAGTTCAAGTTACGATGATTAGAAATGGATCCTTGTAGACTATTCCTTAGACCGTGAGGCTATATCAATCACTGTCTCTCGAGAGTGCTTAGATAGCATCAAGCGTCACTTGGTACTACAGTGGTTATAAAGGTGTGTTCAGGTACTCGGAGGAAACCGTAGAGGCAATATATTTCAAGAGCAGGATTTTTCCGTCCACGTGACGGAAAGATACTCAAGGGCCCACTGAGAGAAGTTATATCCAATAGCTGCGCAGCGTGTGATATGATCACAGGGATATCACTTGTTGGAACAAGTCAAGTAGCAATGTTCGGTAACGAGATTGAACACGACACGGTGATGTCATTGATCAGATCTTGGGCAGTGCATGTATCAAGAGGCAAAGGGAATAAGACACGACTGTCCTGGTTCAAACGACGAAATATCTTCGTGGAACGCATAGGGGTCACATGGCCATCCATGTCCCTCTGTCGATCATTGGTGCAGGAGTGTCCCGACCATGTCTGGAGTGTTCCCGAACCGTGGGGTATCACGCTTAAGGGCTTGATGATGCTTAGAGAGTGTTTATAGGATCGGAAGAATCGCCAAAGAATAGTAGAGAGAAAACCGGAAGGGTTTCGGTAAGTCCGCAGGATGTCCGGAGTGGAGGTGGAAGGTGTTCCATAGCCACGGAGGTTGAATAATATGTGAATGAATTTATTCATAATTATTTAATAAAAGAAAAAATCAATTTAAATGGTCAAAGGCTTAATGGGCCAATTCCGAAGGGAAGAGAGCCCATTAGGGAAAAGGAAAGAGGGAGAAGGGCCAAGAGGGGAGGCCGGCGCCCTAGTGGGCCAGCCCCCCCCCCCTGCGCGGGGCCCATGGGGTGGCTGGCGGCGCCACCCCCTCCCCCTCTCCTCTCCTCTCCTTTAGTCCCACCCCGGGACTTTGAGGGAGGTAGTACCTCCCCTCCCCCTATATATAGTGGGGGTATTTGGTCAGATAAATACACACAATATTCAATAATGGTATTATCACTTTTGGGAAGACCTCCAGTTGATAGTCTCTCTCTCTCTCTCTCTCTCTCTCTCTCTCGTGACTATGGTCCCAAGTTTGGACTGCGCGAACAAGAGATATCTTCACCGCGGAGCATCATCGTGATGCGGGATTCGGATCCAGGAGCTCTACTTCCGCAACTTGACCGGGCAGACCAGATGAGCGAGATTGATTGAAAGCGCTGTGCCAACTTGCGTACAAGATTTTTAGACTCTAGTAAATCCTCTTCACAAGTTATTTCGTACGATCCAGTCAGTCAAATCATACATCTGACACTCCACTCTAAACATCGTTCTTCCCGTTGGTAAATCTGATTCTTGCAAATCAACATCAGACTTAGAAGCTTCATGGGGTCTGGTCTCGCCATTTGGCAATTTAAGCCAAACAAAATACAGTACAGAGGTTATAACCAATACACAAGCAGGGCTGTTGGATCGGGGAAGCCGGAGTCATCGTCAGGCACCGGACGTGTGTAACTCCCCGCGAGGTGTCACACTTGAGGCACTCAAGTCGTTGGAGCCAAGGGAGCACGAGGACTTCATCACGACCTTGAGGTCGACTTCGGCTCGTCTACATCAACCACGCTCTCCTAAGCATTGACAACGCTTTTCGGTCTTCAAGTGTATGTTCGCGAAAAGCCCCTCCCATTACTATATTACTAATAGATAGGTCCTGGCAACATCAGGGGTTCAGGGGCGTAGGGTAAAAATTTATTGTTTTCATGCGCGGAACCCCTACAAGATCTTCAGTTCTTGAAACATATTTGAATTAATTTAATGTTGAAGTGAGGCAGCGAGACTATCACCAACAAACAAGAATAAGTAGGACGACAACATGTCTCCTTGACGAATCCCACGAGTTGGTCTGAAACTTTCAAGCATCTTTCCATTGAACCTGATAGAAAACGGATAGATTTTACACAAGTCATTATCCACTTTATCCATGGTTGAGAAAAGCCAAATTTTCTCAGTGTTTCCTCAAGGTATCTTCGGTCTACTCGATCATAAGCCTTCATTAGGTCCAGCTTGTATGCACAAAAAATTTTAGCAGTGTTTGATCCTTTTTGCAATGCATGTAT
This sequence comes from Avena insularis, assembly GCA_023614405.1. NCBI lineage: Eukaryota > Viridiplantae > Streptophyta > Magnoliopsida > Poales > Poaceae > Avena > Avena insularis. Next base: position 296,290,855 of record CM042688.1, read on the forward strand.
ACTTTCAAAAGCGATGGTTGCATTGTCTGATCATACGTCCCGACTTAAAGGCACTATGAGTTTCTAAAATAATATCCTGAAGAAGGGGTCTCGTTCTATTAACCAGGTATTTTGCAACAACATTATAAATAACATTGCAAATGCTGATTGGTCGAAAGTCTTTTAAGGCCATTGGTTCTCATTCATTGAAGTAGCGTGTAAATTATATGTTTATCATCCTTATTCCATTTTGTGTTCATTATCAAGGATAGTGTTGCTCGTCCCTTCCTCTTCACCAGCATCATGGAGACAACCACCCTCCATGTTGCCGGAGTGGTCGCACTCATGCCCTTGGTCTGAGCTTGAAGTCCATGGCTCCTAGCAGAGCGAGGGAGACTGCGCCATAGCATCTCGTGCCAAATCCTAGAAGTATCGTGGCCATGCCTTTCGCCCTTGCCATGGTCTTAGTCATCATCATGCATGCCCAGGTCTCTGCAGTCATCGTGGAACTAGATACTATCTTCCTCGTCCCGCAAGGCACGCTTGTCGTCGAAGCAACTGTAGTGCCACAGATTCTTTGTTGGCATCGGCATCTAATGGGTCACCATCCTAGACAGGTCTTCCAACAGGTTGATGTGGATGATGCAGCGATGCTGCAGTCCATGACGGCCATGCTGCGTCATCCGTGGAACGTCATAGAAGATAGGTAGGGTCACTCAGCGCACAAGTGGCACATCGCACGGGTGCACCACCCACTCCCACATGTTGAGCATCTTTGTCCCTCCCTCCCTCACAGAGCTTGTCTCGATGTAGTCGAGGGAGAGGGCGTCGAAGATGATATGCTGACGTGCAAGGTCATTCCACACATAAAATGGGACATTAATGGTGCACATCCGCACATGTTTATGCATGTCCACCTGCACGACATGATCTTCAAGCCTATAGCATCTCACCTTTATACGGTACGACTCAAAGAGGAAGTCGGTGCTTGAGGTGTCCATGGCACAGTGGTGCGGGTGGAGGAATCGTACCATGAATGTATCTAGGAACTGCTCGGTGACGCATAAGCCGCCGGGTGTGATCTAGATGGTGGACCGAAGCACCCTCACCATGGTCGCCTACACGTCCCTCAAAGGCAAGCGGTCGAACCACACACAAGTCACATTGGTCAGTAAGATAGCCGCCTTCGCTGTCATCTCCGACAAGGAGTGGATGACCATGAGGTCCTCCGCTGACCTCACAACATTTTTCATCTGTGATGCCATCAACACGGTTGTCATCTGTGATGGGAAGGCTCACACGATGTAGGGCGGATCCTAAGGACGATGCATCCAGAGCGCCTGTAGAGTGGGAGTTGGCTCTCCTCATACTCTTCCTTCACTAAGGCGAGCGTCACGAAGAAGCTGGTCGATGGCGTGGAGTAGGGGGAGTGGAGTGCCGCTGTCGACGACGATAAAGACCTCGACAAACCGGACACCCGTCAAGAGGGAGTCTCAATGGAAGGATCTAGAGTTGTCCATTGGTAGCCAGTTGTCACTCCATATTTCTGGTCTTTGTTCCTGTGCCATTCCTCCAAATGATGCCTTTTTAGTAGCTCCAAACCATGAGCTATCCCTTGCCAACATGGTTAAACATTCTGACTAAATACCATGTTAGTGAGTTCTCCTGCTAGGTAGTACTTTGATTTGAGTAATCTTGCGCACATGCTTTCAGGATGACAAGAAATCTCCAAGCCTGTCTAGCGAGCAGAGCTTGGTTAAAAATTCTCAAATCTCGGAAGCCAGTTCCATCATGAATTTTTGGCATAGTCATCTTGTCCCACGCCATCCAATGGACATTTCCTCTCACATTTTCATCTCCCCGCCAAAATTTCCTAATGATTTGTGCAAGTTCCTCACACAGTCCAGCAGAAAAATTGAACACGCTCATAGCATATGTTGAAATTGCATATGCCAAGAATTTCACTAAAGCCTCTTTAGCTTCACCAGATATATTCTTTTCCTTCCAATCCGAGCACTTCTTCAGCAATATGTATTTTGTTGGTTTGAGTTTTCCATGTTTCACTTGTCCCTCAGAAATAGGTAGTCCAAGATACTTGTCATCTAGTGTCGTGGATCCAACTTTCAAAATTTAAGCCATCACTTCCTCGTCCTCTCGAGACACATTATGTCCAAGCAAGACTAAACATTTTGCTGGGCTTAAATGCTGATTTGTACTTTTTCATATAGTCAAAGGACCTCATTCACCTTGTTTGCTTTCTCGACATTTGCTTGAAAGAACAAGAGTCTATCACTAGCAAACAAAAGACGGGATACAGTTCTTGAATCATATTCGAATTAATTTAATGGTGAAGTGAGGCAGTGAGACTATCACTAACAAACAAGAATAAGTAGGGTGACAACGGGTGTCCTTGACGAAGCCCACGAGTTGGTCTGAAACTTTCAAGCATCTTTCCATTGAACTTGACAGAAAAACGGATATAATATACACAAGTCATTATCCACTTTATTCATGGTTGAGCAAAGCCAAATTTTCTCAGTGTTTCCTTAATGAATCTTCGGTCTACTCGATCATAAGCCTTCATTAGATCTTAGCTTGGATGCACAAAATTTTCCAGCAGTGTTTGATCCTTTTTGCCATGCATGTATACATTCAAAAGCCATGGATGCTTTGTCTGGGATCATAGGTCCCGACATAAAGGCGCTCTGAGTTTCTGAAATAATATCATGAAGATGCGGTCTTATTGTTTTAACCAGACATTTTGGAACAACATTATAAATAATATTGCAAATGTTGACCGGTCGAAAGTCTTTTAAGGCCATTGGTTCTCATTCTTTAAAGACAGAGACATGCCTGAACGTGTAAATTATACGTTCATCGTCCTTATTCCCCTTTGCAAGGACAGTGTTGCTCGCCCCCTCCTCTTCACCAGCATCATGGAGACAACCACCCTCCCTATTACCGGAGTGGTCACACTTGTGCCCTTGGTCCGAGCTTCAAGTCCATAGCTCCTAGAAGTGCGAGGGAGACTGCGTCATAGCATCTCGCGCCAAATCCTAGACGTATCGTGGACATGCCTTTCGCCCTTGCCATGGTCCTAGTCATCATCACGCATGCCTAGGTCTCTGCAGTCGTCGTGGAACTAGATACTATCTTCCTCGTCCCACAAGGCACGCTCGTCGTCAAAGAAACTATAGTGCCACGGGTTCTTTATTGGCATCGGCAGCTAATGGGTCAGCATCCTAGACAGGTCCTCCAACGGGTTGATGTGGATGATGCAGCGATGTCGCAGTCCACGATGGCCACGCTGTGTCATCCGTGGAACGTCAGAGCGGATAGGTAGGGTCACCCAGTACAAGTGGCACATCGCATGGGCTCTCCACCCACTCCCACAGGTTGAGCGTCTTTGTCCCGCCCTCCCTCACAGACCTTGTCTTGATGTAGTTGAGGGAGCGGGCGTCGATGATGATATGCTGTCGCGCAAGGTCGTTCCACGCATACAACGGGACATTATCGATGCACATCCGCACGTGTTTATGCATGTCCGCCTGCATGACATGATCTTCAAGCCTCCAGCGCCTCACCTGGATGCGGTGCAACTCGAAGAGGAAGTCGGTGGTTGAGGTGGCCATGGAATAGTGGTGTGGGTGGAGGAATCATACCATGAATGGTTCCGGGAACTGCTCGGTGCTACATAAGCCGTCAGGCGTGATGTAGATGGTGGACCGAAGCACCCTCACCATGGTCGCATGCACGTCTCTCATAGGTGAGCATTCGAACCACACACAGGTCGCATTGGTCAGTAAGATAGCCACCTCCGCTGTCATCTCCGACAAGGAGTGGATGACCATGAGGTCCTCCGCTGATCTCGCAGCATTGTTCATCTGTGATGGCATCAACACCGTTGTCATCTATGATGGAAAGGCTCACGCGATGCAGGGCGGATCCTGAGGACGATGCCATCGGAGCGCCTGCGGAGTGGGGGTGGGCTCTCCTCATACTCTTCCTTTACCGAGGCGAGCGAAGCGGAGAAGTGGGGCGATGGCGTGGAGTAGGGGGAGTGGAGTGCCGCCGCCGCCGACGATGAAGACCTCGACGAACCGTACCCCCGTCAAGAGAGAGTCTCAATGGAAGGATCTAGAGTTGTCCTTTGATTTTCCCACTGTTTTGTCTGGGAAAGCCGAACTGTCCGGTGTGAGTTCGGCGGACTCACACCGGAGACTACGGTGTTAGATTCCGGTTTAGGCCGTACCTCGACCTGTCGATGTGGTAACAACTTGCAGTAACCCATATTGGAAACCGCTCTACCTCTAGTGAGACACTCTGGAATCAGTGTGATATATTGGGGCATGTACTCTCCTGTTAATTTAATGGAGTCAAGGTAACTTTGGATTCCCTTGCGTGGTGCCAGTTTTGCTAGTGAGCCAGGACTCCATTGTGAGCTGCAGGCGAGTCATTTTTAGTTGGCAAGTATAGTAAAAACCAGGGAATCTACTGCTTTTGGTGGTCTAGTATAGCATCTTGTTGGAAGAAAACTAAGCACCGTCTGTGATCAGACCTGCATGTCACATCACCGATACCTCTTGGCATTGGCGTCGGCTGGATGGCAGCCCACCTCTTCCGCCAGCATGAAGCCAACCTGCCTCTCGCCCGCCTGTGGCATGGGGCCCACCACCTACCGCCATTCCTAGCATGCTGGAAGATGCATCTGCCACTCGCGCCAGCGGGACGTTTGATCCGCCATGTGGAGTGGCCGGGAGGGCCATGCGTTGGCTTTCCCTCTTTCCGCTAGGTTATTTTTGACAATTGAATTCAGGTGGGGTTACTTTTGACATTGCAACTTTGGAGTGCACGGGTTAGAGTGCACGATTGTCAAAAAAAAAAAAGGTGATTTCCGTTTTCGCGGAAGACAATAAGCTGGCGAGCCGACATGGCCTGCTTCGGCAAATAAGCTACTCCCTTCGTTCGGAAATATAAAACATTCTAGCTTTATAAAACGAATGTATCTAGACACCTTTTAGTGTATAGGTTCATTCCGAATCTCTACGAACCTATATACTAAATACATTTCATTCACAAGGCTAAAACGTCTTATATTTCCGAACGGAAGGCTAAAACGTCTTATATTTCCGAACGGAGGGAGTAGTTGATTAAATTTGAGATTCTCGGTGTTTGGTTTTTGTTTAGCATGCGTACGTTATGAATTGACACAATATTAGCTTCTCCTCGCATGTATCGAGCTGATTAGTTCATCGAGCTAACTAATGTACTCCCTTCGTTTCGAATATAAGATGTTTTATCTTTATAAAATAGTGTATCTAGAGTCCTTTTAGTGTAGGTTCACTTCAAATATAGATGAACATATACACTAAAGATACACTTCTTTTATAAAACTAAAACATCTTATGTTTTTATTTAAAAAAACATCTTATATTTTAAAAGGTGGAAGTACTAGCTAATTAACCACCGAAGCTAACTCGCATGCATAAGATGACGTGAGTCAAAACTAATCAAAAGTCTCCGCCAGCCTCTCGTCGCGATCCGGGGTCCGGGGCTAACTCGCATGCATGTATGCAGCCCGAACAGATCGATCACCTAATTACTGGACCTAGATCTGCAAATCAATATAAAATAGGAAACTGGAAAGTTTGAGATATTATCTTTCACACGCCTCTGTGGATTGAATCACCCTAGCATTCATCATGCTGCGAGCTGCCATCCGCCATCAGCCAGCATGTGCCGCTCTCAGACGCCCAGACCTCTTGTCTTACCTTGTTTGTTTCACACCTATGGTACCAGAGCCAGAGCCACCGCCTGTCACGGTGTCACCAATCACCAGTTTATTTCCTTGCTTTTCAGCCTCACACGCACGAGATATTTCTCCCTCGAGGGTTGATTCGGTTGCTCGATCTCCGTGCGGCGCGGTGAGACGTGACATATCGGTGCACATATGGCGCGCGCGCATTGGTGCGCGGCCGCGGTCCGTGGGTGGGCGTGGCGATGCCTGCTTTTACCGGGACATGCGTTCACTCACGGCCGTAGCAACGTCCTTTCTGGGTCGCACCTCGGCACGGCCGCACGCAGAGACACACAAACGTGGCGACTCACCATCGCCGCGTCGTAGTCACCTCGTACCACCGCCAGTTAAGCCTGTAGGGCCAGCCGGTCACATGCGCGCGCGTCCAAGATTCCAGGGTAGGGTACCTCGTCTCGTCTGCTGCATGCGCGGCTGGGGTTGAGACAGTGGTACGAGAGTGCGTTCTTTGATTCTTTCCGCTGAGGCCAGATTCAGACTTGTCGTTCTGAAGCCTACAATTGAGCCCGCCCGTGCCTAGCGCAAAGTTTATTCGCATGCACGCCTCTGCATACGACAGCTACATCGGACCTACTCTTAGTGCATCTCCACGGGTGAGACCCAAACAGGCCACCAAAAGGTCTGATTTTGTCCATTTAAATCGAGCCACATTCACTTTTAAATCGTCTTCCAATCTATCCGGCCTACCGCGCTCAGCAGTGTGACGTAAACATACAAAATCAGACTGGCTAGCCTAAGTGAGAGGAAAGAGAAGAAGGCACATTGGATGACTGCAACTGGGTTAGTCTGCTACAAAACCGGACAGACCAGCATCCTCGTCTGTCCGAACAGACCCATCCGTAACCCCGAATTTGATAGCCGGATGGATCAGTCCGGCCAGAGTTTATCCGGATGGTCCCGTTAGGACTCCGCATTTGGACTAGCTGTCTGCGCGAACCCATTAGAATGCGACTGGACCGTTTTTTTGTCTCATCGGTAGAGATGCCTTTAGCTTTCGCGGGGACAACCTTGTTCGCTATGCCACTGCCTCACGCTACTAGGCCGCTAGCTACAAATTGATTGATAGATGCCTCTCTCGGCTATCTTCTATACACTTCATCCGCACGAGCTCAAGTATACAATCCTCTATTTATGTTTACTATATTAATAAAACGTCTCTATCAGATTAAATAATAGCGCTAGATTGTTTCATCTCAAACTGATATCCACGTCGTCTCGATTCTTTTCGACCGTGGGATGGATGCCAGAAAAAACACGCGGCGACGTTATAATAGAGCCCTGCTATCCCGTGATGCGGGTCCCGCTGCGGGCCAGAGCGAAAGATTCCAGATCGCGGACTTATGTCACTGTAACACCTCAGCATTTAGGAATCAATAAAAGGTAAAAATAGGAATCTGTCCATTTGCATGCATTCATCTGTAAAATCAGGATAAATTTTTTGCCAAACAAGAACCTAAAGAGATCAGAGTTTTTTTACTATCTAGAGGTAGGCATAGCTCTCTGAAGTGATTGCTACAAATTTTGACATGATATTTATGCATTATTCTGTTTGGGGGGGGGGATATTTTGAATTAAAATTTGAAATTTAAACCATTTGAAAAACATTAGTAAGTTAGAAGTTAGAAATATAAAGTGGATTTCTAAATGATGTATTAATATTGTTTAGTTATATTATAGATATATTAAACAACCATATGGATACAAGACAAGGAAATTCAAATAAGAAATGAATTCCTATTTCTTTTCTTTATTCCTTAATAAATATTACAAATGGAGATCATTACACCAAGACAGATAATTACAAGGAAGATAATCCAATAAAATGAATCTTTATTAAATCATAGAAATATTGTTACAAGATTCTTTACAAAAAGAATAAAAGGATATTACAATAAGAATCTATCTATCTATTCCTATAGTATATCTTTAAGCATCCAGACTTTGTTCCTGCAAAATAAGGTAAACAACTCAACATACAAATAAAATATTAGTGATTAGTTTTACTCTTAGTGGTGAACAGTGAAGTGCACTGTTCATATTACATCATAGAGTAATTTGAAGGGGCAAGTTTCATCAAAGTGCATTATGTGTTCTTTTAAGCAGATAGTTCCAGTGTCACATTATAAGACAAGTAGTAAAGTGGTAAGTTTCACCAAGATAAGTAAAAGTAAGACGATGGGGAAGTTTAAACCATAGTTACTTGTTCTCATCCACAGCCAAAGCAAACAGTCAAACAGCTCATACACCTAAATGCATGCATTGAGGTGTCAACAGCCGAGAGCAAAGGGGCAATTTAAATCACAACAGTGTAGAGCAAAGTAAGCTTTGTTATCCACTTTGCAGAGAGAGAGCCAACCCCACTTTGTCACCAGCACAACCAAGAGCAGCACCAGATCTTGAAACCATAACACTAGATCAAGCCACTTTTCACCACAGAAAACCCAGGAGATCACCAGCAAAGATGGTGACTTGAGGAGGGGGTGAACTAGGTGGACAGCAAGGTCACACAGGAGCAACAACACAAGACAAGGCCAAGTGGAAGCCGCAACAAATCCAGGGGTACCACAAGCCAGAAGTAGAAGGCAACATCAGTACAAGGCTACCAGGGTATATCCCAACCTTAAGATCTGATCATTTTGCATCTTACGCATTCATATTCTTGCAAACACATGATAAGTGGACATATTAGACAACAGATAATAAATAGCCAATTGATGCATGTGTTCTTGCATAGGCAGGGTCTCAGACCAGCATCACTGACCTATGATCTAGTTTTAACTAGATAGATACACACAATAGCTACTGGTACAAGGCACATTCCTAGAAGGGTAGCACCTTTGTACCTAGCAAGATCAAGTCTGCTTGAGTACAAGCTCAAGTAGATCCACTTCAACACAGATAATCATCTTCCTAAATGATTTATGAATCATAAATAGGTACTTTATTCTTGAACAAACAACAAAGATCAACATTGTCTATTACTAGACCACACTATTTAGAAATCACTAAGTTTAATCATTTTCCTACAAGTACATAGGAATCATCTCTTTATAAATTATCTTCTTATTAATCACAGAGCAGAGACTAGCACTAGATTCACACAGTAACGTGATTAAATTTTGAGACTGAACACATTAGTGTTTCACAAGTAAGTAATTAACCCGGCATCAATATAGAGAGCATCTCAACTCAACTCCATAGGAGTAAATCCACCACCATAATAACTTAAGCATCCACAATTAACTAAGCATGCTTTTAGAGAGAGATTTGTGACAGAAAACAGATAACAAAAGCATGATCCACAAAATGTTCTATGATAGAGAACAGAGTAACAAATATGTTCAACAGAGATTGACACTATACTATCAGTAGATCAACATCACAGGATTAACATAGGCAAGAATAACCCTAGAGTATGCTAAATCACCACTATAGGGGAAATGAACCCTAGTAATTTAGGGATGAACCCTAAATGGGGAAATCCATCGCAAGTGACCATATGGCATGGAATAGAGGCAAGGTAAATCACAGAGGGGAGAATAGGGCACTTACTCGAGGTCCTTGTTAGAGTATCAAAGAGGAAGCACAGAGGAGGCCACGGTAGAGAGGTGGTGGCATGGGGAGCACCCCGAAGGGGCGCTGCAACCCGCGCCTGCACACGGTAGTGGCGGCCATGGAGAAGCGGTGCCACAAGAACCACAACATCATCAAGGGAGTGCTAGAGCATGGCGGACCCCAAAACCTAGCCACGAGGTGGGGGTCAGCGCGGCTAGCGGAGAGCGCCATCGCCAGATCGAGCAGGACAGCGTCGAGCAGCGGCCTCGTCTATGTTGTCTTGCACCACGGCAACCGACACGGTGGCCTAGGGCGGCCAAAATCACCCACGATGGCGGCGGCATCGAGTAGCCAGAGAGGGCGTTGCGCGAGAGATAAGGGAGAGAGGAGATAGCGAGTGGGGGTAATGGGCCAGGTGTGGGCATCCCAGTACTGCTCAGGGGCATTTGCCTAGAACAAACGCGTCAGGTCGGGCCAGGCTAGCTAGTGGGCCAGGCCCGTGTTTTAGAAGAGGGACTTATTTAAAATACCTAATTACAAATATACCCCTAAGATATTTTAGGCTCTAGAAAAATAAATAAAAATCCTAAAATTACAAATAATATATTTATGAAACCACAAAAATATTCTCTATCCAATAAAAATACTAGATAGTGATTTTAAGTGATTAAATATAGATCTATTATTAAAATTGTATATATTTCCTCTCGAATTTTATAAAAAAATTACAAAACACTTAAAATTGAATAAAATTCATTTTTAAGATTCTAAAGAGAAGTACTATTATAGAGAAAATACTAGTTTGTATTTTTTAAAGTAAATCAAGTGTGATAAGAATAAAGTTTTATTCCTTCAAAGGAATTTTAGTTAAATATTTAAAAGAGTTAAAAATTAAATAAATTTATTTTTAAACTCTTAGAATAACACTAATTATTATAAAAATGCTAAATATCAAGATAATATGAATTTAATGATTCCTGAGTAATGCTTTTCTTTTATTAATTAAAAGAAACTTAAAACCTTTACAAAGTGGGTAAAACACGCAAAGAAGAAAGAAAACAAATCATAGCATGAGATTACTATGCATTTCATATTGCATCTTTAAATATTGTCCTTATCGGGCAATAATGGTCTTCTGTAGAAACCGGAGCTCAAGGTCAAGTGGAAGTATCTGACTTCATTACCTTACAGTCACAAGGCAAGTTCATCACTTGCTCATTGATATGTCCATTTTGCATCACTATTCTATATCATAATTTCCTGTTATTCATTAATATATTTTATATTAAGAGATGATACTTATGCTATTTCATCTATTTTTGCATGGTTGATGACTTTTGGAGCATGGACCGCTGAAGTCTGGATTCTGATGGAAAAGGCGTTGTTTGGAGGAGAAATTCATGAAAATTAGAAAATACATGGAAAATTCTATTTTTCCAGAAGACGAAGGATGCAAAAGGGGGAGCAGAGCTGGGCCATAGGGGGCCCACACCACACCCTGGCGCGGGCCACCCCTGGCCGTGCCATCAGGTGGTGTGGCCACCCTGGCCCACTCCTGGCTCTCCCCTTTGGCGTATATTATCCCCACGAAACCCTAAACCTAGGGGACCGACCATAGAAAGATTCCACCGCCTCTACGGGGCAGAAAACTGCAGAGAGAGAAAGAGCTCTCCAACATGTAGAAATCTGCCAGGGAAATTCCTTCCCGGAGAGGGGAGATCATCGCCATCAACACCACCATCATTATGGACTTCATCGGGATCATCATCATCATCTCCATCATCATCTTCACTAGCACCATCATCACCACTCCATACCGCTGTAACAATTGGGTTGAATCTTGCATAGTTCTTAGGGGAAACTTTCCCGGTGTTGATTACTTGTTGTAGTTGATGCTATTGAGTGGAACCATTGATTTATCGTTTATGTTCAGATTGTTACTTATCATTATTCCATCTCTGATCTTGATCCATATGATGTCTTGTGAGTAGGCGTTTAGTCCTTAAGGACATGGGAGAAGTCATGTTGTTAGTAGTGGAATTGTGTTGAGAAAGATTCAATGGTTTGATATTTAAGTTGTGGTGTTATTCTTCTAGTGGTGTCATGTGAATGTTGACTACATGACACTTCACCGATATGGTCCTAGGGGAATGCATTGTGTATTTGGCTACTAATCATAGGGGTTGCCGGAGTGATAGAAACCTGAACCCCCCATTAGGAAACCTTTGCACAAGGGAGGTTAGGATCTCAGAGTTTAAAGCCGTGGTTAGGTTTATATCTTAATTACTTTCTTGTACTTGCAGATGCTTGCAAGGGGTATAATCACAAGTATGTATTAATCCTAGGAAGGTCGGTACATTAGCACAGGTTCACCCACACAACACTTATCAAACTAAACAAGATTAATTAACTATATGAAGCGAAAGCACTTGACGATATTCCCATGTGTCCTCGAGGACGTTTGGTCATCTTAAGTAATACAACCGGCTTGTCCTTTGCTAAAGAAAGGATTGGGCCACTTGCTGCATTTATTATTATTGTCTTTTATTTACTCGTACTTAATTTATCTGCATTATCAAAAACCCCTAAAAATTTGTTTGCTAAGTATTTACAGAGAATTCCTGCTCCAAGCCACTCGTCAACACCTTTTACTCCTCATTGGGTTCTACACTCTTACTTAACGAAAATACTGTGATACATCCCCTATACTTGTGGGTCATCAAGACTATTTTTTGGCGTCGTTGCCAGGGAGTGAAGCGCTATTGGAGAGTGGAACTGGTAAAAGGAACTTCTGCTGTGAGTATTTTTTATTTCTGTTAGTTACTTTATTCTTAATATGGATAATTCACTTAGTTTTTTATGTCGTAATGCTATTACCACTGCTAAGGTAGTAGATGAACCACCACCTGCTGAGAATGATACTTTTAAAATACCTACAAGAATTGTTGATCGTGTTATGGATAACTACTATTTTGGAGATGGAACTGTCCATCCCGATGATCATTTGCTCTTTATACATGAATTATGCGGGTTGTTCAAGTGTGCAGGTATTACAACCGATCAAGTCAAGAAGAAGTTATTCTCATTATCACTAAAAGGAAGAGCCGAGGAATGGTAGAAGCTGCTGAAGAATGGTCAAGCTCTTGAATGGGAGGAAGTAGTACATCTCTTTTATTCAAAATTTTATCCTTATAGTGAGATTCATAAAGATCGGAATCAACTATACAAGTTTTGGCCTCTTTATGGAGATAGTACATCTCAAGCTTGGGGGAGATTGAAGTTACTAATGCTCAAATGTCCTATTCATGAGATCCCCAATAATATTATTATCAATAACTTTTATGCAAGTCTTTCTCTTCATGATAAGGATCTATTGGATGCTTCTTGTGCTGGATCATTTACACGCATGGAAGAAGGAGCTAAATGGGATCTTCTAGACCGTATTCAAGACAATGCTGAAGCATGGGAGAATGATAAAGGAAGAAATTCAGGTATAAATTATGATTATGAATGCATTAAATCTTTTATGGGAACTGATGACTTTCAAAATATTAGTAATGCTTATGGTCTAGACTCTCAAGCTATTGCAAGTTATTTTAAAGCTTTTGCTTCTTATATTGAAATTCCTAAAAAGAAGTGGAATAAGTATCATGCACCTTATAAAGACATTGTTAATAGTGTTCCTATAAGAAATACTAAAGTTTATACTGCTAATAATGTTTTACGTGAACCTTACATTGAGAAAATGCCTTTCCTAGTTAAGATAAAGGAACATTCTATGATAGCTAGTATGGTTAATGAAAGTACAAATAAAGCTATTGAACCTGATGAACAGGTGGACGATGAACCTGTAATAGCAAATGTGAAAGACTTTGTCACTAAATATGTAGAAGAGGGACACACTACTTCTAATATTGTTTCAAGTAGTGTTATGAGAGCTAGTGTCCCAGTGTTTTCTGTTAGGATAAGTGATCATTGCTACAATGGTTCTTGTGATAGTTACATCGTTAATTTATGCACGATACTAAAAGTTATTATGAGAGAGGGAAGATTGTTCTTATGCATCTCAATAATATCAAGTTTCCTCGCTTTATGCTGAAAGTCTTTATGTTACATTTGTTTTGCCTTCCTATGCTAGCAGCCTCTGGTTTCAAGAATTTATTTTCTTATAAAATTCCCTTGCATAGGAAGTGGGTTAGACTTAAACATGTGTATTTTTGCTTCTTGATGCTCCCTTTTACTTCGATTCATATTATTATGTGAGCATCATTAAAATTATCATGCCCATCTTAATGGCTGTAAAGAAAGAGCTTTTTGGGAGACAACCCAATATATTTGTGCTTTCAGTTTGTTTTTGTTTATTTGAGTCTTGGAAGTTATTGCTTCTGCAATAACCTCTCCTTATCCTTTTGTTGGGTTTTTGTATCAAGATCAACCTCTAATGAGAGAGAAGTAATATTTGGGAAAGTTGATGTCCCGAAACAGATTTTTGTGCTTCGCTGTAAAAATTCGTGAAAAATCTCTATACGTCGGATTGAGCTGTAATTGTTTGTGCTTCTGCCCCAGGTTATTATTTAACTTTCATTAGTTTTTCACTTTTTGATTTGAGCAACATAAGATTTTCGACAAAATTGATCTTTACCTGCTGGTCTGTTTTGACAGATTTTTGCCACTCTTGCATTTGCCTCTTAAATCGATTTCCTTTTTGCATTACTTTTGGGCTTTCGGAAGGAGTTGTTTCAGTAGCTTATGTTTTGATGGAGTTCAGTTGAAATTGAACTTAAAAGGTTTATTACCTCGCATGCACTAATGTTGCTAATGAGAATTGTGTGAAAGAAATTTCCAAGTTGTATGAGAAAATGGTGATTTATTCAGTCATGTTTCTTATGTTCCTTGTTTTGCACATTACTCTTATCTTAGAGAGTATTACTTTGAAAGCTATCATTGAAAACACCTTTATGTTTGAACTCCTGCAAATTGTTAGCTATTCTTTGACCAAGAGCAAAGTTTTCCATTACCAAATATGATTTACTTTATGTATATTTATTGTGTTCCTTTACTTATTGCAAGTTAAAAGTTATATAATGGTGAGTTGTCTGCTATTATGATTTATGTATTGATGAATGTGATGCTTCTTGTCTGTATTCTTTTATCGACTCTTCACTCCATAAACCTGAGGTCATGTTTATTGAGCTCAATTTTTGCTTGGGGACAAGCGAAGTCTAAGCTTGGGGGGAGTTGATACGTCCATTTTGCATCACTATTCTATATCATAACTTCCTGATATTCATTGATATATTTCATATTAAGAGATGATACTTATGCTATTTCATCTATTTTTGCATGGTTGATGACTTTTGGAGCATGGACCGCTGAAGTCTGGATTCTGATGGAAAAGGCGCTGTTTGGAGGCGAAATTCACGAAGATCAGAAAATTCTAGAAAATACATGGAAAATTCTATTTTTCCAGAAGACGAAGGATGCCAGAAGGGGGAGCAGAGCTGGGCCACAGGGGGCCCACACCACCCCTGGCCACGCCACCAGGTGGTGTGGCCACCCTGGCCCACTCTTGGCTCTCCCCTTTGGCGTATATTATCCCCACGAAACCCTAAGCCTGGGAGAGCAGCCATAGAAAGATTCCACCGCGTCTGCGGGGCGGAAAACTCCAGAGAGAGAAAGTGCTCTCCGGCAGGCAGAAATCTGCCGGGGAAATTCCTTCCCAGAGAGGGGAGATCGTCGCCATCAACACCACCATCAAGCTGGACTTCATCGGGATCATCATCATCATCTCCACCAGAACCATCATCACCACACCATACCACTGTAACAATTGGGTTGAATCTTGCATAGTTCTTAGGGGAAACTATCCCGATGTTGATTACTTGTTGTAGTTGATGCTATTGAGTGGAACCATTGAGTTATCATTTATGTTCAGATTGTTACTTATCATTATTCCATCTCTGATCTTGATCCATATAATGTCTTGTGAGTAATTCGTTTAGTTCTTGAGGACATGGGAGAAGTCATGTTGTTAGTAGTGGAATTGTGTTGAGAAAGATTCAATGGTTTGATATGTAAGTTGTGGTGTTATTCTTCTAGTGGTGTCATGTGAACATCGACTACATGACACTTCACCTTTATGGACCTAGGGGAATGCATTGTGTATTTGGCTACTAATCATAGGGGTTCTTTGGAGTGTGAAACACGAACCCCGTTAGGAAACCTTTGCACAAGGGGGTTAGGATCTCAGAGTTTAAAGCTATGGTTAGCTTTCTATCTTAATTACTTTCTTGTACTTACGGATGCTTGCAAGAGGTATAATCACAAGTATGTATTAGTCCTAGGAAGGTCTGTACATTAGCATAGGTTCACCCAAACAACACTTATCAAACTAAAGAACATTAATTCACTATATGAAGCAAAAGCACTTGACGATATTCCAATGTGTCCTCAAGAACGTTTGGTCATCTTAAGTAATATAATCGGCTTGTCCTTTGCTAAAGAAAGGATTGGGCCACTTGCTGCATTTATTATTATTGTCTTTTATTTACTTGTACTTTATATATCCGCATTATCAAAAACCCCTAAAAATCCGTTTGCTAAGTATTACAAGAATTCCTACTCCAAGCCACTCGTCAACACCTTCTGCTCCTCGTTGGGTTCGACACTCTTACTTATCGAAAATACTGCGATACACCCCCTATACTTGTGGGTCATCACTCATGTACTTTGAAGAGTCTTTATTAAAGTATTTGGAAAATTGTGTGTTATCACCTATATTCTGAAGAGACAGAAAATAAATATTTTCCCAAACAAATGAATGCTATTATCATCGAAAGTGATGATAAATACTAAGAATGACAATGTAATCTAGGATTCTAATAGTCGAACAACTAGGGCTTAACAACCCATGACATCCATGATTCTAGCGTCGTATATTACGCGTTAACCATGAGATTTGGAATGGGACGGAGAAGTCAGGTGGATCTTCTTCCTTTCGTATGGACGGATGACCTTATCATGAGGTTGTAGCTTCCTTGCAGGGACTCAACCGATGGGTGGGACTCCTAGTTCCCCATGATATTGGTGTCTAGACTTTTCGTGAGGGGCTGTCGGAGGTATATCTGCCTATGGGGGTTGCTAGGGACATGATCTGCTCACTGGAGTCTCTAAGGGGTTGCCGAGGTTATATCTGCCTATATGGGGGTTAACGGGGGTGTATCTGCTTGGGGAGGTCATGTCTTCATGCGGGGTCGCGGAGAGGGGCAGTGATTGGCTTGGATCATCTACTGGGCCCCACATCACGGAATTGTGGACGGGAAAGTATGCCCGGTTGTGCAACAAGGATTTGTTCTCTTATGGGTAAAGCAACGCACCTCTGCAGAGTGTAACAATTGTGACATGTTACTTCCTGTTTCGGGAAGGAGCTACGAACGCGGCAGGAAATGAACTCCATGAAGTTCTGGTCAACCTGTGAAGGCTGATGGGCATAGTTTTTGATATTAAAATCAATCCTTGAAGAAACGTTTACCAAACCTGCATAGTACCAGGAGTTATCGTCCGAGGTGGTAGTTAGACCATCAAACTTCGCCCCTTGCATATAGTGAACTTGCTGGGTAACACCGTTACTCACTCTTTCCTTTGAACCCCTTGCTAGACTTCGAGGGCCAGAAGGATGACCAGATGTATGCTATGGAGGTCCGGAATGATGTCTACTATGAAGAGCCAGATCTATTCGGTGGAATCGAAGGGGTGGTGTACGGGGTACACTATGGAGCTTCGAGAACTTCTGAGGGTTTTTGGTTGCACTACTAATATTCCAGTTAATACCAGGACATACCGTGATGGGCGAATGTTAGCCAAATATCGTGTTAGCATCCAACTACCAAAAAAGCTTGGTTTATATCACAATTTACCTATGGGTGAAGGTAGAAGTCACCTAGCAGCATACCATGTTGCTATTTTGGAGGCGATATCCAATGTTCAGGAGTACAAAGGAGAAAAGCTAGCGGGAAGCACATATTCTGTAATTCATCATGACTCTATAGACGAGGAGCCAGTTCCGGATCATCTTACTTTAGTAAAGAAGCATCCAAAACTAGCTTCCAAGTTTATGCATCTGTATTGACTGATGGTTGGGTCTTTGTATATGACACATCAGGTTATTGTAGAGGATCAGAATTATATGCTAGAGGATTTGACTAATCCTGAACAAAGGGAGAAGTTAGCATCTAAACTGGAGAACGAAGTAGTGGGTAGGGTTAGCTCAATTTTTAAGAATATACCTATAGATCCAGCATCTTTTACACCATATCCTTATTCACCTATGCCAAAACCCACTAGATATCCTGATGAGAGCACTCGTCATCCAGTACCACAAAATTCTTGGGGAACCGAGGAGTAAAAACTACCTATTGGAAATTCCGGAGGATGGAGGTATGGATCGATGTATGGATCTGCCAGAAATACTATTCCCATGGAAGATTCTGTTGGGAATACCAGGCAAACTAGTCGCATGGGAGTGAGATCTTATTTTGTTGATGGAAGGGATGTCCACGTGGAGGACGTAGATTCCGAGGAGGAAGATCCTGAAGAAAGGGTGTTTGAGTCACCAGAACATTATCGTACTTCAGATAAGATGCACTATCCAATTATAGCTGACGACTATCGTACCCAGCTGAGTACTTGGGGAGCACCGGAAGCGGAATATTCTGTTGATTACTCAGGAGTCAGGATGCAGGAGGCGACTGAAGAAGAGAGTGATGAGGATGATTCTGAAGATACCTCAAATGAGTTGGAAGGTATGGACACACTTCATCTAGATGATGTGTCAAGTCCAGATACTTCTGATACTGAGTATCGTCCGTCAAAGAGGCAAGTTGTTCCACAGATGGTGTGTCATACTTCACGTTAGCATGGTTATACTCCGGGTATGTACAATGAACGTCGCAACTTCTGGGGAGCGTGACCTTGAGAAGGAGTATCCTAATGTTAATCTAGGAGTTAGAGTCAGAGCACTTGATGTAATTAAATAAGTAGGATAGTATCCACATGAATTTGTAATACCTAAATGGTATGGGATTGTAATGATGTTTTACTAACTATGTTGTTTGTAATGTATAATATGTGAAATGCATCTTTGGTTCTTATTTGGATTTTGTTTTCCATTGTGTGACTAGTTCTGTGCATGAAGTTAAGGTTAGAACAAATATGCATGATGTAATTATGAGTGTTCGCTTTATGTTACAGGACTAGGGGGTATGGAAGCGGGTGTAGAGGACAAGACCGAACAACAGCGCATGGAGCGCAAAACTAAGGAAAAGGCGGATGAAGACGCCAGAATGCAGGCAAATTTACCACCACCACCAATGAGGCCATTGACGGAGCAGAACTTTATGAAGTACATGTAGATGATGCAAGAGTCCCACAATAAGTTTATGGAAGGATTAATGGATCGAGTGGGACATCAATGGGAACCTAAAGGACGTGGTGTGATTTTTTCTGACTTTCAAAATGCAAGGCCTTTACCTTTTGCATCAGCCCCGGAGCCAATGGATGTAGAGGATTGGTTAGCAGATACAGAGAGAAAGTTGAAAAACTGTAGGATGCAATGATGAGGAAAAGTTGAGGTATGCAACACATCTCTTAACTAGACCTGCAACATCATGGTGGGAGAATCAGTTAGCAATGCAACCTCTAGGAAGAGAGTATACCTGGGAGGAGTTTAAGCAGAGATTCCACGAGTATCATGTTCTAGAAAGTGTGATGGAGTTGAAGTGCAGGGAGTTTGAAGAACTTCAGTAGGGATATACCAGTGTCATGAAGTACATCCGGGAGTTCAGTCAACTATCTTGTTATGTTGAGGATGAAGTGAGCACTGAGGAAAAGAGGAAGAAACGTTTCCTGCATGGTTTAAATCCATTTGTGAAGATGCAGCCGAGGCTGGCCAATAAGCAGACTTTTCAATAGCTGCTTGATGCAGCCATCACATTTGAGGATGATTACATGAATGTCCAAGAAGACTGAAGGAAGAGAGCAAAGAAAGAAACCAAGAGGATTCAAGCAAGTAAGCCTAAACCTAAGTTGGAGTTAAAACCAAGGAATCGACCCTTCAATAACAACAACCCCAATCGAGGTGCAAATCCAATTGGAAGGAATGTTATCTGTCATAATTGTGGGTTACCTGGGTATTTTCAATGTGAATGTCGGAAGCCAGTTATCATATGCTATGGGTGTGGCCATAAGGGGCACATGAAACCTGATTGTCCCAAGAAACTACCAGGTGGTTGGCCTACATCAGGCGGTGGAAAGCTAGAGGCGGAGGTGGACATCCTAACAGAGGTGGAAGCTATGGAAAAAACGATAATGGCAATAGAGGCAGACCTACTGGAAAGCTGAATTGTGCAACCTTGGAGGAGGTGGATAACTCGGATCAAGCGGTAATAGGGACGCTCAATATTCTCACAAATCCTGGAAAAGTTCTATTTGATACGAGTGCAACTACTTCATTCATATATGAACAATTTTGTGATAAGTTCGTGATTAGAAGGGCACTGTTAGAAAAACCTATGACCGTAGTTACCACTGGAGGAATCGTGGTAGTTAGAAAAATGAAACTAAACCAAGTTATCTCAATCTATGGTCAAACCTATTATGCGGATCTTTATGTGATTCTATTAAGGGGAATGACAGTAGTGTTGGGAATGGATTGGATGGCTGAGTATGGGGCTCAGATCAATTGTGAACCGTTTCAATCAAGTCTCCAAGTGGAGGAAGGATAGTCTATCAGGCGGAAAAACATAGTCATATCATGGTAGATCTACAATTGAACTCAATGAAGGAGGTCAGATTGGAAGATATTCCCGCTGTGAAGGAATTTCAAGATGTTTTTCTAGCAGAGTTACCAGGAATGCCACCTGATCGAGAAATAGAATTTACTATTGACCTGATATCTGGTACAACACCAATATCTCAAGCACCGTACAAGACATGATCAAAAGAATTAAAAGAGCTCAAGGAGAAAATTGATGAGTTAGCTAGAAAAGGATTTATTCAGAAAAGTGTATCCCCATGGGGAACTCCAGTAATTTTTGTGGATAAAAGAGATGGAGGACGAAGAATGTGTGGTGATTACAGAAATCTCAACAATGTTACCATCAAGAACAAATATCCATTGCCAAGAATCCAAGATTTGTTTGATCAAATCAAAGGAGCTGGAGTGTTTTCCAAAATTGATATAAGATCAGGATACCATCAGATAAAAATCAAACCTGAAAATGTTCCAAAAACAGCATTTGTGTCAAGGTATGGACATCATGAAAATCTCTTCGTACCTTTTGGATTGACCAATTGACATAGGTATGATTACTCGGATGACTATGATTCGCTACCCTATATTGGGTAAAGGTCTTACGGTCCATGAAGTTTTCAGATGATAGCCCAAGGAAACAACCGACAAAGGCTTTTGATTGTATTAGGAAAGAAACTATGAACGTACAATGTGTTGGTATTGTGATTACGCGTGTATGAAACCTATCTGCATACAGCTTTGAGACCCGACCTATTATATATAGGACGGGAGAAGCCTAAGCAAGGGTACCAAAAATCTAGAAGACAACTTTTAATAGTTCGATTCCCCCAATATTCAGGCGACTTTGACTTCATTGTTTTCCTGACATCCGACGAAACCCCCTGCATTCTCTTTTCCATGAAACCCCAAGTCCATCACCATGGGCATTGACGAGGTTACCCCTCGTCAATTGGCGTCGTCTGTGGGAAACCTGAACACTAGAACCATGGATTCAGCGGACCGCTCTCCACCAAACATCAACCCGACGAAAGCAGATCCACGCCCGCCCACCCCTATATTGGTACCTGACGATTTCAACGACGGATCTGATCTGATCATCGGAAGTTTCGACTTCCAAGTAGACGACCCGCAAGAATCACACCATTCGGCCCTGATCACATCAGAACTGTCGGTGGAAAAAACTACACCTACGGAGGTACCGGTGTCTTCCGTCGGATCCTCCATGGACGTCACAACACAGATTGAAGATGGCAAAGAAAGCGAGCAAATCAAGATGGATCTGGGGGACCTTGATGGTCTTTACGACAATCTCTCCTTCAGATCAGATCCACAGTTAACCTCACCACGCGAAGCAAGCCCAGCAAATTGGAAACCCGAAGAAAGCAGCGAAAGCATTGATGTCTATGCACTTCTATTCTTGTAGACAGTTTGTTGGGCCTCCAAGTGTAGAGGTTTGTAGAACAGTAGCAAGTTTTCCCTTAAGTGGATCACCCAAGGTTTATCGAACTCAGGGAGGAAGTGGTCAAAGGTATCCCCTCTCAAGCAACCATGCAATCAAGATACAAGAAGTCTCGTGTGTCCCCAACACACCCAATACACTTGTCAGGTGTATAGGTGCACTAGTTCGGCGAAGAGATAGTGAAATACAAGTGGTATAGATAATTATAAGTGGTAACGGTGATAGAAAATAGCTTGATGGCGTGGAAAAGACTAAAGGAAAACTAAAATAAAGATGGAAGCAAGTAAACATGTAATAGATCTAATAGCAAACGGTGTTTCAGTGCTTAGAAACAAGGCCTAGGGATCATACTTTCACTAGTGAACACTCTCATATAAATATATTCTTCTTTATGATACTACACTGAACTACTCTCCGGTTGGACACTCTAATCCATGGTAGGGCTATAATAGCACTCCTCAAAGTTTGCTTTCCGCATCTAGATAACCCCACACTGTCAACTTGAGCACTAGATGGTTCAAACAAACACCACAATTTCATAAAGATATCCAACTCCAAATATAACTCATAACAAGTATTTGTAATCTCTAGCCTAAGTGCCACCATGGTGTGCACACTGTCAACTTCACACACATGGGGAGAGTAGAGATCTATTGAAGCACTTGAGTAGCAAGGTAGATCTATAGATTACAAGCTCATGATCTCAATAAGATCATGCATAGAGAGAGATGAACACATAGCTACCGGTAAAACCCTTAGCCTCGAGAGAGAACTACTCCCTCCTCATCATGGGAATCAGCAATGGTGATGGAGATGGTGTTGGAGATCGATGGAGATGGCTCCGGGGGCACTTCCCCGTCCCGGCAGGGTGCCAGAGCAGAGACTTTCTGTCCCCCGAATCTCCCCTTCGGTGGCGGTGGCGCTGCGGAACTTTTCGTGGCTAGAGGCTTGATGATTTAGGGTTTTTGCATCAGGAGGCATCTTATAGGCGAAGAGGCAAGGTCGGTGGGCGGCCAGGGGGCCCACACCACCTGGTGGCGTGGCCAGGGCTAACCCGCGCCACCATATGGTGTGGCCACCCTGTGGCCCCTCTCCGTGTCGTCTTCTGGCTCCATGAGTCTTCCGGTAAAATATCGACTTTGGCTTTTGTCCAGTCCAATTCCGAGAATATTGATTTTTTGACTTTCCTGGAACCAAAAACAGCAGAAAACAGGCATGGAAAGTGTATAAAAAGTACTCCAAAGTTGGAACAAAACAGGCATCTTGTTAATAGGTTAGTCCAGGAAAGTGTATAAAAAGTACTCCAAAGTTGGAACAAACCATAAGAAAGTAGATAAAACCAAGCATGGAATATCAAAAATTATGGATATGTTAGCAACATATCAACATCCCCAAGCTTAACTCCTGCTCTTCCTCGAGTAGGTAAGTGATAAAAAGAAAGAATAATTTTTGAGTTGACATGCAACATCATAAACTTGATCAAAGTATTTGTAAAACATTCAAAGCTGGGATCATTGTACTTCAATCATAGCATGAAAGACAAAAGTTCTAGCAATAAGACCAAGAAACTATGTTGCAACATGAAAAGGCACAAACAAAAGATTAATGAATAACAATGCTTTGCAAGACATTTGTTTGTTTCACATAAAGAAAACATAGCATAGTAGCATTCAGCTTGTCCCTCATACAGTAGCAAACATAAATGCATAGGACACCTTCAAAGTTCATAAGAGTGACTAGATACAAATAGTTAAAAAAAAGAAATATCAAAGCTATGCATCAATCAACAAGTCTTGGGACAATGCACGTATAACTAAGAATGGCCACTATGCTCTCAAAGTAGGTGCATAAAGGTAGAAGGTGGAGACTCAACAAAAAAGTAAAAGAAAGGCCTTCATAGAAGGAAGTAGGGATTCAAGTCTAATAAAGAGCTTCCAAAAATTATGGTACTTAATAGCTTTCAGCTCTCATTATCCCTATCATAAGCATCTTGAAGTGATTAAGGTTAAAGTGAACAAACTATGGTGTATATGCTTGACAAAGTATAACTTGGAAATCTCATATCCCTTGAATACGAGGGCCGCTCCTCATGCTAGTCAAGTTTAGTTACGGATAAGTTCTTGTCATAGTAAGTACATGTGTATCATAGAGAATCGCCAACGGGGTACCCCTTGCTCGATGATACGGAAGAATCCCCATATCAAAATGACAAGGCAAGCAGACAACGAGCATCTCAGCAATCTTCTTATTTACCATGGGAATATGGTGCTTTTTTTATCTCTTTCCTCTTTTCTCATATCTTTTTTTTCTTTTTCTCCTTTTTCTCAATATCTGACTCTTTTTTTATAAGAAGAATGCTTCATAGACAACTCATTATGGTTACGCTGCAGGTTTCCACCATGACAACATGGATTAGACCAGCGGCCCAGGCGTTTATCTAACACACATACATAACTCAATGGACTTACAAGCTCCCCTTTCATTTCACGCTGACGACATCCATAGACAAAAGAGCATGATATCAACTAGGTACAAATTACAAGTGCAATGTTGAAAGCGTTCCCCATGATAGCATGGTTCTGCTATTCCCCAACAAATAAGTGCAAGCATATACAACATAAATGACACAATGGTTCAAGTTTATTAAGGGCAAGAAAAGTAAAGTGTTCCATCAAGTTCGTGAGAGCTTTAATCACTAGTTTTCTCATGACAAGTTTAATTCGGAAGGTAGATAAGAACATGAATATACTTGGAATAGCAAATGCTAATAGGTAGGTATGGTGGACTCTTTGGAATAACTTGGTTTTATTTGGAGTTGGATGCATGAGTGGAACTCATACTTGGTTATGGAGGCTAGCAAAAGACTGGGAGCGACCAACTAAGAGAGCAATAATGGCCATAATCATGCAGAGTGACAAAACATCATTAATCAAAGAATAAAGTGATACTACAAGTTGAAAACTAAAGGATCATAAAGGCTATGGTGACATGGGATAGTCATAACATGGTGTGAGCATGTGCCAAGTCAACCCAAATAAAGCATCAAAGGAGAATACCACAATACTATGCTTTAATATGCTAAAACAACGCATGATCCTTCCAAGGCACATTAAGCAATCTCAATTGTTTATAACAAGTCATGCTACAACAAAGAATACTAAGCATAAAGCCAAAACAATATTGAGAATGGCATGACAAAGCATAGGCCACAGTTAAAAACAAGCTCTCTTTACCACTTAAGCATGAACTTTCCTACTCTTTTCCAATCCAAACCAAACTATTTGAAAACCAATGCATGAAAGAGGGGGTCCAACCAATTTATTCAGCAAACTAAGAAAACAAAGCAAACTAAAAACCAAAACGAAAATGAAAAATAAGACGCTCCAAGAACAACACAACTATGCATGAAACAATAAAAATGAAGTGTTTGGAAGAAACCTGAGATTTTTATTGATGAAGAGGGGGATGCCTTGGGCATCCCCAAGCTTTGACGCTTGTACTTCTTGGATATTTCTTGGGGTGACACGCGTGGCATCCCTGTCGGGGGTGTACCCCCAGGTACCCCAGAGTTGCTGCATAAATGAGAAACAAGAATAGACGAAAGTATATTTGAAGAGAGTATCAAATAGAAAAGGGAAAAAGACAGGAAAGAACAACTGGGCCGAGTAAGGGGAATCTCGGCCCAGTCCACAATCTCCATGGCTGAATTAACTAGGAGGAAAGGGAAACAACCCGGCTGGGCCGAATTAACCCCAGCCGGGCCGAATAGGAGCTATATCGCTGCCCAACCCAGGAACAGGCTGCTCCATCTGGGCCGAATAGGAGCTACCTCGGCCGGGCTGAGCAAAGACTCGGCTGGGCTGGCATCTCGCCACCAGGGCCACTTCTTCTCCTAGGCCGAATCAGCCAAGACCTGGACCGAGTTTCTGCTTCGCCCGGGACGTCTGGGCCGAATCAGTTCACCCCAGACGCCCTGTCATTCATCCCCGAACGCTTCCGCGACTGCTACGTCGACATACCTTCAGGCCAAGACAAGATCAACAAGTCCCGTGCCAGTCTTAGGACGCCCAGGGCTCAGACTGGCACATGGCATAAGGAATATGCCCTTGGCATCAAGAGTATGCTAAGGAATATGCCATGGCACCTCCGAAGATGCCAAGGCATATGCTGAGCATCTAAGAAGATGCTAGGAATATGCCGCTTAGATACCGAACATGGGGAACAAGTCTTGTCCCCTGGGCTCCCCTTTATAAGGAGCACTAGGGGGATCGTTCACGAGAGAGGCCCCGAAGGGCTCCTCTCCTTTCTGCTCACTAGGAGCTCTCCTTCCTCTTCCTCCACTCTCACAGAGAGCTTAGATAGAAGCATAGGGGAAATATCTCAAGGAGCATGATTGTAGCCACATGTATGGCAAGATTATGAGGGAATAGATGTATACATTGTATTTCTCTTTGTTCATATGAGTGCGGTCTTCACCGCATCATCCCTCCCCGGATTCCTCCACGTCCATCGGCCCCAACTTTAGCCTACCCATGGCATATGCCGTGATACCACCACGACATTTGGCGCCCACCGTGGGGCCTTTAGTGGCGTTGGTTGGGTTTCCATCCGGACGGGAACATCTTCATCAACTTCTTCCTCATAGGGCTCATTCAGCTTCACCAAGCGAACAGAGAACAAAGAGGTAAGCGCAAAGGGTCTCCAAGTCTGACTCAACAAAACAGGTAAGACTCAACAAGGACTCAAGCACTACTCCAAGCCTACTGTAAGTACCAAATAACTCAGCAAGGCACGTATGACTTAGCAAGACTCACTCAAACACTTCCTCAAGTATACTATAAGTGCCAGATAACTCAGTCACCTACACTCAATCCTTCACCCCGGGGAGAAAAGAACTTAACCCGGGGACTAGCCGACTTATCCTTAGAGTCACCTTTGGATTAAGAGAACATCCTGTTGATTTAGATCTGTACACCAGCCAGCTTATCAGTTAACTCGGCCATAAGTTGAATCAGCTTATTTGTGATTCAGATAGATTCTGAGTCAGTTTATTTATGTTTTGGATTACCCATTAACTCAGCTCCCCAGCCAACTTATTTATAACTTTCGGATGAAGTTGAGTCGACTTATTTATGATTCAGGTAGAATTTGAGTCAGCTTACTTATGAGTCGGATAGAATTTGAGTCAGTTTATTTATGCTTTGGATTGTCCTTTAACTCAGCTTACCAGCCAGCTTATTGATGATTCGGATATAACTTGAAGTCAATTTGTTTATGCTTTAAATTAACCTTTAACTCGGCTCGGTAGATTGTCTTGGATTCGGACTAACATTTGATTCAGCTTGCCAGGGTATATTATGATTCGATTGGTATTCAAACTCAGCATTAATCATATCTCCGATTCAGCCGAAGCTTTATTCAGTTCACCAGTTGCTGTGTTATGTTATGACTCGGATTGATATCTCACCATCTTGCCAGTTATCCCATATCTCGGATGGCTATTGGCGACTTATCATATCTCGAATCTATATCTCATATCTACATCTCGAATCAGATCACTCAGCGGTTAGCCCTATTATCATATCCCGAAGCTTAATCTCGGATCTATATCTCGGATCCATATCAAAGGCAAATTATCATTATCATATCCCAAAGCTTAATCTCGGATCTATATCTTGGATCCATATCAAAGGCAAATTATCATCATCACGCCAAATCAAGTTATATCGTGGCAAACATATAACTCGGATTTGAATCATATAACTCGGATTAGAGCCAGATGACTCATCCTTAGGACATAAAGTCAATTTTGAGTAAAGTAACTCGGATTTGAGATGAGTTAACTCGGGTTTGAGTCAGATGACTCAGATTCAGGATGTAAGTCAAAATTGAGTAAAGTAACTCGGATTTGAGATGAGTTAACTCGGGTTTGAGTCAGATGACCTGATCCGGATATAAGTCAAAATTGAGTAAAGTAACTCGGATTTGAGATGAGTTAACTCGGATTTGAGTCAGATGACTCAGATTTAGGATGTAAGTCAAAATTGAGTAAAGTAACTCGGATTTGAGATGAGTTAACTCGGATTTGAGTCAGATGACTCAGATGAGTCAGATGACTCAGATCCGGGATGTAAGTCAAAATTGAGTAAAGTAACTCAGATTTGAGATGAGTTAACTCGGATTTGAGTCAGATGACTCAGATTCGGGATGTAAGTCAAAATTGAGTAAAGTAACTCGGATTTGAGATGAGTTAACTCGGATTTGAGTCAGATGAATCAGATTTGGGAAATAAGTCAAAATTGAGTAAAGTAACTCGGATTTGGAATGAGACAACTCGGATTTAAGTCGTATACCTCGGATTCAAGTCAGAGGACTCCAACTCAAGACATAAGTCAATTTTGAGTAAAATAACTCTGATTCGGAAACAGATGACTCGGACCATAACTTACCCAAAGGGGTTAAAAGAGCAGTGCCCAAGAAGGCCAAGACTCGTAACTTACCCAAAGAGGTTAAAAGAGTAGCGCCCAAGAAGGCCAAGACTCATAACTTACCCAAAGGGGTTAAAAGAGCAGTGCCCAAGAAGGCCAAGACTCATAACTTACCCAAAGGGGTTAAAAGAGTAGTGCCCAAGAAGGCCAAGACTCGTAACTTACCCAAAGAGGTTAAAAGAGCAGCGCCCAAGAAGGCCAAGACTCATAACTTACCCAAAGGGGTTAAAGAGCAAAGGCCCAAGAAGGCCAAGACTCATAACCTACCCAAAGGGGTTTAATGAGCAGAGCCCATGAAGGCCAAGACTCGTAACTTACCCAAAGAGGTTAAAAGAGTAGCGCCCAAGAAGGCCAAGACTCATAACTTACCCAAAGGGGTTAAAAGAGCAGTGCCCAAGAAGGCCAAGACTCATAACTTACCCAAAGGGGTTAAAAGAGTAGTGCCCAAGAAGGCCAAGACTCATAACTTACCCAAAGAGGTTAAAAGAGCAATACCAAGAAGGCCAAGACTCATAACTTACCCAAAGGGGTTAAAAGAGCAAAGGCCCAAGAAGGCCAAGACTCATAACTTACCCAAAGGGGTTAAAAGAGCGGCCCAAGAAGGCCAAGACTGAACTTACCCAAAGTGGTTAAAAGAGCAGTGCCCAAGAAGGCCAAGACTCATAACTTACCCAAAGGGGTTAAAAGAGCAGTGCCCAAGAAGGCCAAGACTCATAACTTACCCAAAGGGGTTAAAAGAGCAGTGCCCAAGAAGGCCAAGACTCGTAACTTACCCAAAGAGGTTAAAAGAGTAGCGCCCAAGAAGGCCAAGACTCATAACTTACCCAAAGGGGTTAAAAGAGCAGTGCCCAAGAAGGCCAAGACTCATAACTTACCCAAAGGGGTTAAAAGAGCAGTGCCCAAGAAGGCCAAGACTCGTAACTTACCCAAAGAGGTTAAAAGAGCAGCGCCCAAGAAGGCCAAGACTCATAACTTACCCAAAGGGGTTAAAAAAGCAGTGCCAAAGAAGGCCAAGACTCGTAACTTACCCAAAGAGGTTAAAAGAGCAGTGCCAAAGAAGGCCGAGACTCATAACTTACCCAAAGGGGTTAAAAGAGCAGCGCCCAAGAAGGCGAAGACTCATAACTTACCCAAAGGGGTTAAAAGAGCAGTGCCCAAGAAGGCCAAGACTCATAACTTACCCAAAGAGGTTAAAAAAGCAGTGCCAAAGAAGGCCAAGACTCCTAACTTACCCAATGAGGTTAAAAGAGCAATTCCCAAGAAGGCAGGAACTCCTAACTTACCCAATGAGGTTAAAAGAGCAATGCCCAAGAAGGCAGGAACTAGAAATCTACTCAAAGGGGTTATGACGAGTGCCCATGAAGGCCAGAAGTCAGAAACTTACCCAAAGGGGTTATGACCAGTGCCCATGAAGGCCAGAAGTCAGAAACTTACCCAAAGGGGTTATGACCAGTGCCCATGAAGGCCAGAAGTCCAGAAACTTACTCAAAGGGGTTATGACCAGTGCCCAAGAAGGCCAGAAGTCAAAAAACTTACCCAAAAGGATTATGCGACCAAGAAATATATGACGAAGAGGTTGTATGTCAGAAAACAACTCTGGGGATATTTAGATATAAAGCCCATGAGCGATTCTACGAATCCCACATGGCCTCGGGGACTAATGTCGGGGGTGTACCCCCAGGTACCCCAGAGTTGCTGCATAAATGAGAAACAAGAATAGACGAAAGTATATTTGAAGAGAGTATCAAATAGAAAAGGGAAAAAGACAGGAAAGAACAACTGGGCCGAGTAAGGGGAATCTCGGCCCAGTCCACAATCTCCATGGCTGAATTAACTAGGAGGAAAGGGAAACAACCCGGCTGGGCCGAATTAACCCCAGCCGGGCCGAATAGGAGCTATATCGCTGCCCAACCCAGGAACAGGCTGCTCCATCTGGGCCGAATAGGAGCTACCTCGGCCGGGCTGAGCAAAGACTCGGCTGGGCTGGCATCTCGCCACCTGGGCCACTTCTTCTCCTAGGCCGAATCAGCCAAGACCTGGGCCGAGTTTCTGCTTCGCCCGGGACGTCTGGGCCGAATCAGTTCACCCCAGACGCCCTGTCATTCACCCCCGAACGCTTCCTCGACCGCTACATCGACATACCTTCAGGCCAAGACAAGATCAACAAGTCCCGTGCCAGTCTTAGGACGCCCAGGGCTCAGACTGGCACATGGCATAAGGAATATGCCCTTGGCATCAAGAGTATGCTAAGGAATATGCCATGGCACCTCCGAAGATGCTAGGAATATGCCGCTTAGATACCGAACATGGGGAACAAGTCTTGTCCCCTGGGCTCCCCTTTATAAGGAGCACCAGGGGGATCGTTCACGAGAGAGGCCCCGAAGGGCTCCTCTCCTTTCTGCTCACTAGGAGCTCTCCTTCCTCTTCCTCCACTCTCACAGAGAGCTTAGATAGAAGCATAGGGGAAATAGCTCAAGGAGCATGATTGTAGCCACATGTATGGCAAGATTATGAGGGAATAGATGTATACATTGTATTTCTCTTTGTTCATATGAGTGCGGTCTTCACCACATCATCCCTCCCCGGATTCCTCCACGTCCATCGGCCCCAACTTTAGCCTACCCATGGCATATGCCGTGATACCACCACGACAATCCCCAAGCTTGAGCTTTAGTCTATCCTTCATCTCATTACTCATTGCTTCCATACACCTGAAATTATTCCTTCATACAAAACTTCACACAATCTTTATTAGCAACATTAGTGCACTTAAGATAATAAGTCTTTAGGTTCAGTTCCAACACCAATAAAACTTCCATTAAAGCACAGGCTACTGTAGCACTTCCCTCAAAAATCTCAATTCCCCAAAAGAACTCAAAAAGGAACCAACAAGAAGCAAATGCAAATAATGGCAGAAATCTGTCAAAACAGACCAGTAGGTAAAGACGATTTTTTTGAAGACCTTCTGTTGCTCAAATCAAAAAGTATTGAACTAAAGAAAGTTAGATAACAACCTGGGGCAGAAGCACAAAAATTCACGCCTCAAAAGGACATACATAGATTTTACACGAAATTTTACGGTGAAGCACAGCAATCTGTTTCGGGACAGCAACTTTCCCAAGCATTACTTCTCTCTCATTAGAGGTTACTCTTGGCAAAAAAGAAAATAAAAAGGATAAGGAGCGGTTATTACAGAGGTAATAACTTCCAAGACTCAATTAAAACTGTTGGGTTATCTCCCAATAAGTACTTTTCTTTAACGCCTTTAAGTTAGGCATGATAGTTGGAGAAGATGCTCACATAAAAACTATGAATTGAAGTAAAAGAGAGCATCAAGAAGCAAATTAAAAGCATATTTAAGTCTAACCCACTTCCTATGCATAGGAATCTTGTAAAGAAACAATTCATGAAAGCAGAAAGCAACAAGCATAGGAAAGCAAAACAAGTGCAACTTGAAAAATTTCAACATAAAGAGTGGAAGCTTAATATTGTTGAGACACATAAAACCATGTTTCCCTCTCTCATAATAAATTTTAGTAGCATCATGAATAAAATTAACAATATAATAATCACATGAAACATTCTTATCATGAGCCACATGCATAAAAGAATTAATACTCCACACATAAACATAGTCATTCTTATTAATTGTAGTGGGAGCAAATTCAACAAAATAGCTATCATTATTCTCATCACCATAATCATCAAATATAGGAGGCACATTGTAGTCATAATTAATTTTCTCCTCAATAGTAGGTGGACTGAAAATATCATATTCATCATTGCAATCATCATATATTGGAGGTATAGTAACATCATAAGCAATAGAATAGTTATCTTCCAAAGTATGTTCTTTTGTAAACATATCTTCATTGGAAGGAACATGGATAGCACTAATAGTACAAAAATTATCATCATTTTCAGAATTGGTACCGAAGAGATTTTCGATATCAAAAGTAGTGTGCTTTTCCCAATCATGATCACTACTATAGGTAATAGGCATAGGAACATAATCGAGTTCAGACTCATCAAAAACTATAATAGGAGCAACATGCTTAGGGGAAAATACCGTTTCCTCTCTCCTTTTACTCCTCGTCTTCTTCTTTTTCTTCTTCTCTTTAGGAGGGAGAGGCTTGAAAGGAAGCTTCTCCATATACCCTGGTTCATTGTTAGAGACAATAGAAGAAACTTTGGAGGATTCCTCCTTTTCATTAATAAGAACAAAACACATATTAGTCCTGTCATATTTTGTATGTAAGTATTTGTGTGGCAATTATCAACACAATAAATATGACAACCATGCATGACACTATTCATATCAAAAGCACCCATATCTACCAAAGAGGTTTTTCTTGATAACTCTTCACATCCCAAAAATAATGTAAGTTCATCATGCTGATTAGGAGTGATCATGTCATCGCAATACAAACTTGAAGTACTCATTGGATTAGAAGGGCTATTATTATGGCCTGAGCATTGAAAATTGAAATGACCCACTTCAAAGCAAAGTTCACAAATAAAAGGATAGAGGGCACACACTTTTTTACTAAGATCATTTAGAGCCCGATACCACGTTCTAGTTTTTTCATTCCTGTGGGTGATACAATATTCTTCTTTAATTTGATTATTCTCACAAGGTCTATGTATTCCACAAAAATTAACATGCTTATAAGAAGTAGTACTTTCAGAGGTTTGAGCATGTTAATTGCTATCATTAATAACAATTTCATTTTCCATGCAATTATCTTTATAAGGCTCATGATACATGTCCCATTTTTCTTTACGAGCACTAATATGAGAAGCAAAGGTTCTATAACAATCAACAAGAATTTGAGGACCAAGACCATATTTAGCACTAAGCTCTTGAAAATTAGCAGTTTCAGCGAAATTATTAATGCAATCATACTCATAGTTTATACCTGGTTCTTTTCCTTTGTTGTTATCCCAATCTTCGGTA
The DNA here is from genome assembly GCA_023614405.1 of Avena insularis. Classification (NCBI taxonomy): domain Eukaryota; kingdom Viridiplantae; phylum Streptophyta; class Magnoliopsida; order Poales; family Poaceae; genus Avena; species Avena insularis. Next base: position 296,323,918 of record CM042688.1, read on the forward strand.
TTGCTTTGAATTGTTTCAAGAAGATCCCACTTAGCTTTGACCTCCTTACTTGTGAAGGATCCCTCTAAACAAGTATCCAGATAGTCCTTGTAATGTCCTGAAAGCCTTGCATAGAAATTATTAATAACAATATTACTGGGGAGCTCATGAATGGGACATTTGAGCATTAGTGACTTCAATCTCCCCCATGCCTGGGAAATACTTTCTCCATCATGTGGATGAAAATTGTAAAAGTAATTCCTATCTTTTTGAATTTCATGAGGAGGATAAAATTTAGAGTAAAAGAGAGATTCAAGTTCCTTCCACTCCAAATGATGGGGATCATTTAGTAGCTCATACCACTCTCTTGCTTTGCCCTTAATTGACAAAGGGAATAGCTTCCTCTTAACTTGGTTCATTGAAATACCTGCACACTTGAACAACTCGCATAATTCGTGTATAAAGAGTAAATGATCACCAAGATGGACAGTTCCATCTCCCAAATAACAGTTGTTCATAACACATTCAACAATTTTTATAGGTATTTTAAAAGAGATGCTTTCAGTATGTGGATTTAAAATATCACAAGTATCATTAGAATTACCACATATGGGAGATAAAGTATCATTAGAGCAAATTTTCTTCGTTAAAGCTAGGGAAGTAAAAAGATCATTTTCATAAAAACTAACTTCCCCAAGCTTAGACGTTTCCATGGCATTAGTAACAAAGGTGTTCAAAAGATTCATACTAATAACATTTCTATTAGCATGCAAAGAAAGTTCCATGGGTTTTTTAATTTTCTTTTCAGACAATTCATGTTCTACATTAGGAAAAATACTAAAAAGCTCTCTAATTTTTTCGTTGTTTTCCATTAAGCCTAACTAGTGAAAACCAGAAACAAAAAGAAAAAAATGCAGAATCTAAAGGAAATAACTTCGAGCACTCACACCGGAGGATGTGAGTACCTTTTACCTTACCTCCTCGACAACGGCGCCAGAAAATAGCTTGTTGCCTACGCACTTCTATTCTTGTAGACAGTTTGTTGGGCCTCCAAGTGCAGAGGTTTGTAGAACAGCAGCAAGTTTTCCCTAAAGTGGATCACCCAAGGTTTATCTAACTCAGGGAGGAAGTGGTCAAAGGTATCCCCTCTCAAGCAACCCTGCAATCAAGATACAAGAAGTCTCTTGTGTCCCCAACACACCCAATACACTTGTCAGGTGTATAGTTGCACTAGTTCGGCGAAGAGATAGTGAAATACAAGTGGTATAGATAATTATAAGTGGTAACGGTGATAAAAAAAGCTTGATGGCGTGGAAAAGACTAAAGGCAAACTGAAATAAAGATGGAAGCAAGCAAACATGTAATAGATCTAATAGCAAACGGTGTCTCAGTGCTTAGAAACAAGGCCTATGGATCATACTTTCACTAGTGAACACTCTCATATAAATATATTCTTATTTATGATACTACGCTGAACTACTCTCCGGTTGGACACTCTAATCCATGGTAGGGCTATAATAGCACTCCTCAAAGTTTGCTTTCCGCATCTAGATAACCCCACACTGTCATCTTGAGAACTAGATGGTTCAAACAAACACCACAATTTCATAAAGATATCCAACTCCAAATATAACTCATAACAAGTATTTGTAATCTCTAGCCTAAGTGCCACCATGGTGTGCACACTATCAACTTCACACACATGGGGAGAGCAGAGATCTATTAAAGCACTTGAGTAGCAAGGTAGATCTATAGATTACAAGCTCATGATCTCAGTAAGATCATGCATAGAGAGAGATGAAAACATAGCTATCGGTAAAACCCTTAGCCTCGAGAGAGAACTACTCCCTCCTCATCATGGGAATCAACAATGGTGATGGAGATGGTGTGGAGATCGATGGAGATGGCTCTGGTGGCACTCCCCCGTCCCAGTGGTCTTGAACAGAGACTTCGTCCCTGAATCTCCCCTTCGGTGGCGGCGGCACTGCGGAACTTTTCATGGCTGGAGGCTTGATGATTTAGGGTTTTTGCATCGGGAGGCATCTTATATGCGAAGAGGCAAGGTCGATGGGCGACCAGGGGGCCCACACCACCTGGTGGCGTGGCTAGGGCTTGCCCGCGCCACCATATGGTGTGGCCACCCTGTGGCCCCTCTCCGTCTCGTCTTCTGGCTCCGTGAGTCTTCCGGTAAAATATCGACTTTGGCTTTTGTCCGGTCCAATTCCGAGAATATTGATTTTTTGAATTTCCTGGAACCAAAAACAGCAAAAAACAGGCAACTGGCACTGTGGCATCTTGTTAATAGGTTAGTCCAGTAAAGTTTACAAAAAGTACTCCGAAGTTGGAACAAAACATAAGAAAGTAGATAAAACCAAGCATGGAATATCAAAAATTATGGATACATTAGCAACGTATCAAGCATCGACTTCGGAATTCGGATGGAAGAAATCTACCCAGAACAAAAACTGATGCACCTCATCGACTCACCTGAAAGTGTCTCCCTAGGTGCAGACGATGACGTCACCAGTCCATATATCACTCAACACCAAGTATGCATGATCATCGGAGATGCCACGACCCAGTAAGACTCCAACGGTAACCCAATTTTTAATCCCAATGATATTCTTTCAAGCCATAATGCAGGAAGTCACGAAAACAAAGGAAGCCGAGGAAACGAGGGAGACCCAACAGTCAACCGTGCAAATCGAGAAGAAGAACAACCACGTGGAGGAGAGAGGCAAACTTCCAGCTTACCAGCCAATGCATGGGAGAAGACAAGGGTAGCAATTTCGGGTGCGGTTCCAATGACAATGGATGCCACTCACGAAGATCGATTGGCATACCAATATCTGGTTCATCACAAAAAGGGAGACCTACTCAGGATGCATAGGCAACTCAATGAAAGGAAAAGGGTAGCCGGCGAATCTAGCTTATGACGAGCGCAGTTAAGCTCCACTCGAGGATCAAGGAGCATAACTGGAGGAGCATCGCCAAGGAGAGGAACGTCTAGGTTGCGGGATATCCCCGAAGAAGAGAGGAGCGGAGTAATCCGAGACCTTGATATGTCATTCATGTCCATAGACCAAGCTGGAAATATCAAGGCAAAAACAGCTCAGGCAGCCATTGTGGCCGCACAAACATATCTAATTACAACACAGCCCACACCCGACGATCCTCGTGCGGTCCTTCACCGCTCCGCCCTGATGAATCTCGGCATGGTAGGAGAATCTCTTGCGCAAGGAGATAAAGGAACCACGCGGCAACCCGACAGATCCCCGCGCCACCCTCGGCAAGGAGGTCATACCCGACGATCACGATCGCCACATTGGGCCCACTTTTCAGAACCAGAACCGTGAAACGACGCAAGAAACGACATCACCCAGTGACGGATCGACCGATCTAGAGAAGAACGCAGCACCCGAAGAAACCATGATGGTGAAAGCAAGGAAGAGCAAGAACTATGCAGAGACAGTTGCTTTACCTGATGGGTTCGCAAAACTCCGGTACCAAAAGATTTTAAGTTACCCTAGGATCGTGAAAAGTATGATGGCCTCCAAGAACCTGAAGCCTGGATGACGGATTATTTGGCAACCATCAGGTTACAGGGCGGATCCAAAGCTATTGCAATGCAAAGCTTGCAGCTGCACCTAACCGGCGTGGCATGTTCTTGGCTAAAACAACTACCCGAAGATTCTATCAGTATCTGGAACAATCTTGAGGACAAAATTATCAAAAACTTCCAGTTCACATTCAAGCGACCCGCGTCTCTAGAGCAATTGCGGGCCTACAAGCAAAATCCAGGAGAATCAATATGGGCTTTCGTCCAATGGTGGAACATCATAAAAAATTTGGCTGAAGCAATATCTGATGAAAGAGCAATCAACACCTTCAACGATGGACTTTGTTGACATGATTTTATTGAGACGAACCAAGCCAAAGACAATTTCACAATTTATGGACATATCCAATCATTGGGCTGATGGATAGGATGCAGTACACAACAAAAGAGCCTGCTCACCCGAAGATGATAGAGAAAGGCATAATAATGATCGGAGATGACGAACCAACGATGGGTACCATACACCAAGTTACGTTGCAGCAAGTTTCTCTGAAGGGGACAACCGACGAAGCGATGATTACAACAGCGGATACCGTGGCAACAGGGACATATCAGTGGAGGCCAGTCGTAGCAACTATACCAGCCGACGAATCGAGACCCACCTATGTCAGCAGGACAAATGTTAGAAGGACCTAGCAATATGCACTACTACATTGACTCAACAGGGAAAAGTCGCTCAAATCATCTCCTAAAGTACTGCCGAACATTCTTATAAATGCAAGAACTATGCAACGCAAGGGCAGCCGAAGCAGCAAACCGAAGCTAAGCTAACGCACCTGGCGCTTTGGCCATCGGTGCGCCACTGCCACCACAGGGGAATCCGCCAGCAGGGCAGCCACAAAGCACATCACACCAAGACGGCGAATATCCCAGGTCAAAAGGAGCAATGTCAATGATCCAGAAGGGACCACCATCTAATAGAACACAAAAGTTGATCACTAGGCAAGTAAACATGGTAGTAACAAAGCCACCTCCTACACCGGAGTACCTCCATTGTTCAGAACAATAAATTACCTTCAGCAGAGCTGATCATCCATTACGGGTCCCTCAACCAGGCCAGTCAGCACTACTAGAAGCGCAAATCGGCGGGTTCGACATGAGTAAGGTTTTCTTGGATGCGGGGAGTAGCTTCAACCTGATCTACGCCAAAACTCTACGGGCTATGAGTTGGTCCATGACAAATATAGTGCCTATAGACACAACTTTCCACGGGATATTTTTGGTAAAAGATGAAATTCCACTGGGGAAAGTCCACCTCGACGTAGTCTTTGGATCAAAGAATAACTTCAGATGAGAAAATCTAGAATTCGAAGTCATGGACTGGCCTTCTCAGTACCACGTGATCCTGGGACGACCAGCTTTCGCCAGGTTCATGGCAGTACCTCACTACGCATATCTAGTGCTAAAAATGCTAGCCCCCAATAGGGTCATAATAGTCAAAGGAAGCTTCAGCCGTGCGGACAGCTGCGATCAGGAATTCAACAAAATCTCGGAATCTTTCGGGATGGAGGCAAAACTTGGATAGCTGAAAATAGCGGATGAGGAGTCACTACACGAAGGGCACACCCGCAAAAAGAAAACATCGGAAGAGCAAGTGCGCAACAGTCTTGCAAAAGCAACCTATGCGGCCTCCAATATAGGTCCTGCATAGGAAGATCCACTGATCAACAAGACGAGAGCACAACGACATAGAGCATGATGAAGAACCCCAAGAACAGAAGCCGAAGTTCCTAAAGAAAATCTTCACTTAGACTCACTTTATATTCAATAAAAGGCCAACGGCCAGGCGATCACGCCCTTGCAATACACTTCCATCCATGCTTATCAATAAATAAATAAAGTATTTCATGAGATACACATTTCTATGGCAAACGAACATTAGTTCGCCATGTCCTCAACAAGAGAATACAACACACAATCAAAATCTCGTATATAACATACAACCTTTTTGATAAATATAAGAAAAATCTATACAATATTTCTTCTATGAAGTACAAGGCTGCATAAGAAAGTAGATATATCTCAAATAACAAAAAATTCTTCGTCTGCTTCTAAGCAGCTTCGCACAATCCTAATAGCGGGTCTACGAGCAGCGGCGTAATGAGGCGCCATATAAATAAGGTCGCCATCCGAAGGGGGAGGTAGACCCGAAGATACAACATCCAGATCTAACGTTGGATGATGCGCATGTACCCATGAGAGCACGAGCTTGCCACCTGTCACAAGTTGAAGCTTCACATAATGATGAATCCTTTCACCTTGTCGAAACTTCGCAATTAAATCTGCCAAGGTTTAAGGCTGAGGATCTCGAGGAAACATGACATTATAAACAATAGCCAGGGATCTGCGGCAGCACTCGACAAATTACTCCAACTCTGACAGGTGATCCTGAAGCAATGCCATAGAATAGGCACGGCGATGATCGGTCCAAAAATCTGTTTCCGAACTTCGGGAGGCGGACACAGAAGCTTGCATTCGGTTGTGGAGACGTTGGGTTTCCTCCCTCTCGCACAATCGAATGCCTACAAGCCAGGAAGACAATATTAATTTCCCGCAAGCCAGAAAAAGCAACCGAAGAAAGAGGAAGAATACTTACACATCAACTTTTCACTTGCCCTGGAGATTTCCTCCAAGAAAAAAGCCTCGTGGTTGAGGGCCTGGCGTGTCTTCGATTGGGAAACATCCACCATCGATTGAACAACCCGAAGTTTTCCTTCAAGTTTTATCACCTGTTCTATCTTTTCAGCATACAACGGTGGGTCCACCGTACGCACGATAGCGGAACTGGTCGCACCTACTACAGAGGAGGATGGAACAACATCCGACAGTTGCGCGGATCCAGAAGGAGCCGAAGAATCATTCAAAATCTGGCAAGACAAAAAAGATATGAAACGTTCAGCATACAAAAGCAAGCTCACACGTATATATACAAAAGTTGCTTTATTGTAAAAAGAAGCAAGGGGTAGCTGGATATGTTCAAGGTTCATTACAATAACAACAAGGCATACACGATAAAAGATTACAAAACAAATCCTATGAAGCCGTATTTTTCAACGACAGAGTAGCACTAGCAGAAGGGACACTAGCTACGGGAGTGGCGGGAGTAGCCGAAGAAGGATCGACAGTCGAAGAAGGGGCAGCTGGCTTCTCTGAGCCTGAGATTAGCCCCAGAAGCAGCCGAGAGTACTTTCTGGCCCTTTTTATATGAGGCTTCAAGTCAATTTCTTAGCCATTGGAGGTGACTGGGACAGAGGAGCTAACCTTCTCCCAGTCGACCTTCTCACCGTGCGCATCACCGGTGCCATCGAAGTTTCGGCACCACTCTTCGACTGCATCAAGCTATAACCAACAAGAGTGGTGGGATCGGCACCAAAGATAGTGACGAGATCATTGAAATTGTTCGGCACTTCCTTGGTTGGGAATACTTCGGCATGAAGGATTTTGAAGGCACGGAGTTGAAGTAAATTCCTCCAGGAGAAGATTTGAGACTACAATTGAATATGCAATATTACGACTGTAGCCTCTGGGGATACTCCTATCGAGATCACTGGTCGTGCACCCGACAAAAACTACAGAATCACTGGCGACATAAACCTAAGTTTTCGAGCCTATGTTTTGATACATATGTCCAAACATAGCCTCGGGGGCTACTCCTATCAGGAGCGCTAGCGCGCACCTGATAAAGAAAGACAAAGGAAATATTCATCGACAAATACTCCTATCGGGAGCAATTACAAAAAACAAAAAGTTCTTCAGCCGCTACAAATCAAAAAACTCTTGGATCACACCCGACGCGACATTCGAATGCCATGTTCAGAAACATGAAGGTAAGACCCCAGGATTCGTTCTGTGTGGCTTGGTAATCGCACAAGAATGCGCTCTGCCAGTAAAATATCTGTATCAATGATACGATGAAATATCCTGACGGACGTGTTGGGTACCCGATAAAAATAGAAACTGGAATTCAGTATTCGATAAGACCTCATCGGCTCGAACTAAATTACGCTAGTAGCAAATTCAGGATTCGAGCCTAGGGACTTGAATTTGATGTAGGACAACCTTTGTTTTTGCCCAGGAGCAATTAACTGATTCCCGATCCGTCGGAAGCATCAGACTCGTTGGACCAAAATCCCTAAAAAAATAAAATCAAGGAACAAAAATAAAAGGAAGGAAGGAAAAAAGAAACTTTGAGACTCGACCTGAAACTGCGGTTCAAGTAGAGGCTCTAGGGCTACTGGCATAGGTATGATTACTCGAATGACTATTGTTCGCTACCCAATATTGGGTAAAAGGCTTACAGCCCATGAAGTGTTCTGATGATAGCCCAAGGAAGCAGCCCACAAAGGCTTTTGATTGTATTAGGAAAGAAACTATGAACCGACATTGTGTTGGTATTGTGATTACGCGTGTATGAAACCTACCCGCATACAGCTTTGAGACTCGGCCTATTATATATAGGATGGGAGAAACCTAAGCGAGGGTACCGAAAATCTAGAAGACAACTCGTAATAGATCGATTCCCCCAATATTCAAGCGACTTTGACATCATTGTTTTCCTAACATCCGACGAAATCCCTAGCGTTCTCTTTTCCACGAAACCCCAAGTCCATCACCATGGCTATTGCCGACATTACCCCTCGTCACCAATGCACCAGCAATATTCATGAACCTGATGAACAAAATTGTGATGCCATATCTGGATAAGTTTGTCATAGTGTTTATTGATGATATTTTGATATACTCAAAGGAGAAAGAAGAGCATGCTGATCATTTGATGATGGCATTGAAAATCTTGAGAGAACATAAGCTGTATGCTAAATTCAACAAGTGTGAATTTTGGTTGGACAAGGTAGAATTTCTTGATCATGTGATCAGTAAGGATGGAATTGCGGTAAATCCGTCCAAAGTTCAATCAGTGTTGTAATGGAATGCACCAACTAATGTGAAACAAATCCGAGGTTTCTTAGGCATGGCGAGCTATTATTATAGATTAATTGAAGGTTTTTCCAAGATAGCTGGACCAATGACCAAATTGCTAAGAAAGATGCACCATTTGTCGTTGTATTGGGAATGGAAGTACCTGAAGAGGTTAGATAGAGGTGTGGGGACTAGCAGGGAAGCTATCGACGGCGTCCGCAGGCGGGATTGGATATGAGCAAGCGTAGCTGGACGCAGGAAGTACCCAGGTCCGGAGCCCTTGTGATGAGGTAAAGCTCCTACTCCTGCGGATCTGACTATGTGGGATATACGAACTACAAGTGCTCCTTGAGCTGTATCTGCTAGCTACTGCCTTAAATGCTTTGAGACCAACCCTTTCTACTGAGGCCTTGCCTCCCCTTATATAGGCAGAGAGGCAACGGTCTCACTGGCTAACCCGACTGGCGGGCCCCACATGCGGGTCCCAGCCGGCTGGTCATCTACAGTGTTCGGTATGGTATGTCTTATCGGAGTATGAGCGGTATGGCTGTCGTAGGCATAGTGGACGCCGTGCGAGCCCGTCGTCAGCACTGGGCCATTGTTCCTGTGTCATCCCCGCAAAGTCTTCGGTATGTCCGGGTGATTGCCAGTCTTGTCATCGTACAGGGCGTACCATGCACTGATACGCACGTCGTCCTGTCTCACTGATTGGTTCCGGCTACGTCGCCGTAGCCGGCTACTTCTTGCTGATCTGGCTACCGCACGGTAGCTGGACTTCTGACTAGTCATGCTTGGTCACCGGACGCGATCCGACCGCTTGGTTCTTGTTTGGTTAGTACCGGGGACCATCCTCGACACTAGCCCCCAAGCTGTGTGGATTCCGCCTTAGGGCGAAAAATGTGCGCCCTTCTTTTTTGAATTTGTGTCCGGCTGTGCTTGGTGGTTGCGCTACTCGTGACGTCAATGCTGACGCCGCCACGCTGCCAAGACGCCGCCATCATTGCTCTACAGGGCAAGATAACATCCGCCGTGACGTCGCCTCGGGAAACCGCTGTCCGGCGCTTTGGTTCCTGCTCCAGGATCTTCTGCGCATCCTGCTTCGGCACATGGGATCTGGGCGACGGTTTGGGGTGAGGGCCGTCCGGATGCGCGCCACGTGGCTCCGTTAACGGTTGCCCTTCCGGCCCTTTAAAGGGACGCCGCGGGGGAGGCAGTTCCTTTCCTTCACTCCCCCGCTGCAGTCTCCTCTTCCCTCGCGCGCTTCTGCTTCTGCGCCCTTACCTTCTGCGCCGTAGCCCGCTGCGCCGCCCGCTTGTCGTCGTTGTCGCTAATGGCCACCGCCAATCTTCCGTCGCTGCTCCTCCCTGTCAGCCGGAGATGGCCGCCGACCGTGGGGCTTGGTGGGGCTCCTCCATCACCGAGGACCACATCACGAAGTACCGTGCCACCCGCGTTCTTCCGCCGCCGAAGGAGGTGGTGGTGCGGTTGGCGCCGGCGGGGGAGGTGTCGTCGCACCCGGCGGAGGGGGAGCGCGTCATCTTAATCTCCCATCTGGCGCGCGGTTTCGCCCTTCCGGTGCACCCGTTCTTCTTGACCTTCCTCGCCTTCTTCGATCTCCGTCTTCACCACCTCGGCGCCAACACAATTGGGACGTTGGCACACTTCATGGCGTTCTGCGAGAGCTACCTCGGGATCCAGCCGGATCTCGGGCTCTTCTGCCGGCTCTTCCGAGTCCAGCCGCAGGTGCATACACGGAAGGCCGCTTAGTCGCTCTGGGCGGCGCCTCCATATACTGCCGCTCCCAATCCGGCTACCCCAAGTTCTTGCTTCAGGACACGGTACGGCTGTGGCAGCAGTCGTACTTCTACGTCAAGAACATCACCAATGTTGACCGGATCAATCTTCTGGCTTTCTAGGACGTCGAGTCCAGCCGGCAGAACTGGGAGCTGAAGATTCATGGTGACAAGGCGGAGACGGACGTGATGCTGCAGCGCATGCGCAACCTCGTCACCTGCCGGCTAACCGGCCTAGACATCACCCTCAGCTGGATGTCTCGGCTGATGATGCCGATGCAGCAGCGGGCGCACAAGATGTGCTATTACTCTGGCCGGCTGGACCCGACCCGGCTGTCGCGCCGCGATCCCCTCTACCAGAACTTGAAGGAGTGGGTGTGGATGATCACCAAGGAGCGACTGCCGGAGAACTGGAAGTTCAGTCTGGCGCCCTACAGCCGGGAGAACCGCGTGCCCGGGGTAAGTTCTTCTAGCCGGAAACATCCTTTGTTCTTCCTGCATTTTTCTTGTTTTGTCCGGCTGACTTCTTGTATTCGGCAGATCTTCGCTTGCATCCTTCGCGAGGAGGGTGAGGCTCCCCTTGAGGAGTTCACGCCTGCCTTGCCCGAGCCGCGCGCTCGGCGGTCCGGCGAGGAGTCGGACAGGGACGGCGATGCCTTTCCCAGCGGGAATGACGAGCCGGATGCCGACCCGCACGCGAAGGTGCACGAGGAGGAGGAGGCTGCGCCAACCGTGGATCCGGCGACGCGCTCCGCGACGGACGGCGAGGCTGGCGGGAGCAGCTCCAGCCATTCTAGCTCCCGCCAGCCCGCGACGGAGGAGCCGGCCCCCAAGAGGAGCCGGTCCAGCACCCTACCGCCGAGCCGGCTTGGCCGGAAGAAGGGGCCACCCTTGCCAGCCGGGCACGCCCCTTCTCCCCTTTTCCTTTCTGCTTATCCGCTTCCCTTTTTCCTTCTTTTTTTCTGCTTTGGTTTATTTGCCTTTGCCTTCCCTCCTTCTTCTTAGCACGCTGGTTCTTTCAAGCTCCACGAGCCTGACACGGTTGCCGCCCGATCGCGCCAACCGGCGCCTCTCCTTCTTCTGAGGCGCAGCCTCCGCCTCCCCCTCGAGCTGAGTCGGCTGCCTCCACCCAGCCGGAAGGTCCCCAGCCAGAAGCGGAGTCCTCCCAGCCGGATGGCTCCTCCATGGGCGTGTGGGGGGCTGCCGGCAAGGAGCTCGTCGTTGTTGGCGACGACAACTCCGACGAGGAGCTCGGGGAGGAATGGCGAACGGAGGTGGACGCAGCGAAGGAGTCCTTGGCCATCAATGTCGTGGACGACGATGCTTCTTCAGTCGCCTCGCTGATGGACCTAGCCGCCACGCTCGAGCTGGCGGTGAAGGAGATCTGTCCGGAGGCCACCGGCGGAACCGTCCTCGGAGCGTAAGCTTACTGCTGCCAATGGGACTTCCCAGAGTAAGTTAGCTTCATCCATCTCTCTCTTTTTTTTACTGATAGCCGGTTGTACTGTAGCCATCCTCGTGTGCACCCAGTGCGAGATCGATCGCCTGAAGAAGGCGAACGACCGGCTGAGCAAGTCCAACACCACTCTGCGGTTGCAGAATAAGGATTGGCACGCGAGGGTAGACGGTCTGGAGGCCACCATCAAGGAGCGTGATGCCTCGCTCGCCAGCCGGACTGACGCCTTCAATCTTCTCGAGGCCTAGAACAAGGACCAAGAGAAGGAGATAAAATGGTTGGCGATGAAGGAGAAGGCTCTGGTGGAGGAGCTCATGCAGGTCGGCCACACGGCTAAGGGTGAGTTCCTTTTTCCGTCTTCTTTTCTTTCCGGATCCGGTAGCGATTCGACTCTTTTTCTCGACAGCCTTTACTCGGCATAGACCTGCTGGCCTACAACCGGCTGCAGGAGAACTGGCCAGGAGTGCAGCCGACGGCCCAGGAGCTCGTTGTCCTTCTTGGCGAAGAAGCTACCAAGCTTCGTCAGGTGGCGCGGGATATCTTCTCCTTCATGTGGCCGGAGGCTCCGGTTCCGGAGACGATGGCGCAGCTGGCTACGAAGGTGGGAGAGGTGCCGACTGCGATCGACCGGCTGCGGGACTTGGGGGCACGAGCCAGAGTAGAGATGGTTCCGGCCCTCATGCTCTCCTGGTACAAGGACGCCCGCGTCGAGAAGATCGACGGAGGCTTCCGTGCCGGCGCCTTCCTCGCCGCCGTCCGCCAAGCCCACCCGGAGCTCCACGGGTCTGCCATCAAGATTGCCGACTACGTGGATCCCGACGAGGTGCTCACCGACTCGGAGTCCGTCGACACTCCTGACGTGGAAGGCCCGATGTCGGCGCCCGAGGGCACCGGAACCGGAACGAGCTCTGCGTGTCCTCCCCCGCCTGAAGCTTTTGCTGGTCAAGGCGCTCCTCATGGCAAGGCTCCTGTCGCCTAGTCACTGCCCCGGGATGCCGGGTGTATTTGTCTTGTCTTAGATATTCATGAAACTTTGTCTATTTGTACTGGCTATCTTTGATGCCGGGTAACTTATGGGAGCTTCGTCTCCCTTTTGCTTATTAATGTTGAATTCTTGAGTCATCCTTAACTTGTGCCTTGAATTGTCTTTTGATATTTTGCCGGCTCACTTCGCCCGGCTAACCTCGTCCGGCTACACACCTTTAGCCGGACGAACTACACCTCCAGTAGGGGCGCGCCAGCACCCTGGTAGCCCCGAGATTCGAGTAGTCATGAGCTGTGTGCTTCAATCTTCCTTATTTTTCCCAAGTCTTCTAACTTTATCCGACTGGCCTTGTCCTAGTCGGCTGCTTTCGTCGGTTGAACGCCTTCAGCCGGGGGAACTAACATTCCAGTAGGGGCGCGTGAGCGCACCCACTGGGTGTAGCCCCTGAGATTTGGAGTAGCTGGCGTAGCCAGGTGCTTCGAATCTTCCTTGTCTTCTCTTGCTCCTGCCCTTGCCTCACTGGGTTCAACGGCGGCTAAACACCTTAGCCGTCAGAACTACAAGATTCCACTGGGCGCGCGAAGCCCCAGATTCGGAGTGCTTGGTGAAGGCAAGGACTTCGAATCTTCTTCCCTTTTCCTGAATTCCGACTCAAGGTAGTCGAACATGAATGAACATATGCATACACATACATCTTCACAGGTTAATAGGTTAGTCTGTCAAATTGTAGCCAGAAAACGGCTTGTTTTTTCGAAAACTGGCCTGTGCCTCTCCAGACACTTAGTCGCTTTCCCGTGTGCTCTACCGTTTTCAATGCATCCTTGCCGGGCAGCCGGGTTGCGGTCTGCTGCCAGAATCGAAGGGAGCTGACAGTACATTGCGCACGATACTAACGGTTTAGTAGCCAAATTGGTTTGGGCTAGTTGCAAGGATGGAACGCCCGGTCTGTCGCGTCTCCTCCCCGTTTTTCGTGTGGGATGCCTCGGGCTTTTTCTCTTGCTAGCCGGACAGCCGGGTTGCGGTCTATAGCTGAGACGAAGAGTAGGCCTCTGACATCATCGCACACTACTCAGCCGGTTTGTTGACTTAGCAGGCCGGGCCAGCCGGCGAGCCCCCGGGTAGGGGTTGCCGGAGCCGAAAAATTTGAACCGGAAAACAGATGTACACACATTTCTAGCAAGGAGCCCCCGAGATTCTCGTAGGGGTCTGCATTTTCATTCATGGGGTGTTTGGGATACATACACTGCCTGGCCACTAGGTGTAAAACGGGTGCAGCAGGCCGTGCTCGTGGACGCCGGTTTCTCGCCTCGATTTGTCCATCTTGTTCTTGCGTGGCTGCTGCGTGTCGATGAGGTAGTAGGAGTCGTTGGGCAGCGCCCGGCTGATGATGAAGGGGCCCTCCCAGGGTGGCGAAAGCTTGTGCATGCCCTTCGTGTCCTGCACCAGCCGGAGAACCAGGCCGTCCTCGCGGAATGCGACTGGGCGGATCCGGCTTGATTGGTAGCGACGTAGTTGCTGCTGGTACAGGGCTGATCTGGATAGGGCCAGCTCGCGGGCTTCCTCAAGGAGGTCCACTCCATCCTCCCGCGCCTCCTGGTTGGCTTTTTCGTCGTACAGGAGCTTGCGTGGGGAGTCGAACTCGATGTCGGCGGAGAGGACGGCTTCCGATCCGTAGACCAGGAAGAATGGCGTGTAGCCGGTTGACCTATTCGGTGTGGTGCGGAGGCTCCACAACACAGCCAGAAGTTCTTCGATCCAACATCCGGGTGACCGCTCTAACGGCTCGATGAGGCGTGGCTTGATGCCGGCTAGCACCAAGCCGTTTGCTCTTTCGACTTGCCCGTTGGATTGCGGGTGCGCGACGGAGGCAAGGTCTAGCCGGATGCCCTTGTTGCTGGAAAACCAGGCGAAGGCCCCCTTGGCAAAGTTCGTGCCATTGTCGGTGATGATGCTGTTGGGGTAGCCGAAGCGGTTGATGATGTCGGTGAAGAAGGTAACGACTGTCGCCCCATCCATCTTTCGGATAGGCTTGGCCTCGATCCACTTTGTGAACTTGTCCACTGCTACCAACAGGTGGGTCATGCCCGCGCGTGCCCGCTTGAAGGGGCCGACCATGTCGAGGCCCCAAACTGCGAAGGGCCAGGTGATCGGTATGGTCTTGAGCACCAAAGTTGGCATGTGCCTGAGCTTCCCGAAGCGTTGGCACCCATTGCACGCGCGGACCAGCTGCTCAGCATCCTCGAGGGCGGTGGGCCAATAGAAACCATGGCGGAATGCCTTGGCAACTATCGCCCTTGACGAAGCGTGATGCCCGCACTCGCCCTGGTGGATATCCTTGAGTAGCCGGTAGCCCGTGTCCACATCAACACATCTTTGGAAGATACCGGATATGCCACGCTTGTACAGCTCGTCGTTTATGATGGTATACGTGTGCGCGCGGCGACGGATTTGCCTGGCTTCCACCTCGTCATCCAGAAGTTCTCCATTGGCGATGTAGTTCATGAAGGGCTATGCCTAGGATGGCACTTTCTCGAATGGCGAGGACGCTCCTGTCCTCCGGTTGACTGATGTCGGGGGGTCGTCCGGATGGTGTACCCAGGACGGCAGCCCCCGAACTGCTTGACGAACCAGCAACCCCCGGGCCTTGTGAGCCAGAGGGCACTGCCTTGCCGGAACTGGTGCGGGTCTTCTTCTTCGGTGGTTCTGCCGGCTCTGCTTTTGCCATTCCGCCAGCCGGGACGCTACCTGCCCAGACGATGGAGTCTGATTCTGGTGACGGGTTGATGGACGGCTTGCGCAGGTGCTCCAAGGAGACCCCTAGTGGGATCGCTTGCCTGGTGGATCCGATCTTGGAGAGCGAATCGGCTGCCTCGTTGTTGACGCGAGGGACGTGGTGAAATTCGCACCCGTCGAAGGAGGCGCTGAGCTTCTGGATGTGGAATCGGTAGAGGGCCATGTTTGCATCTCTGGCATCCCATTCTCCGGATACTTGATGCACCACCTGATCCGAATCACCAAAGCATAGGATTCGGTTGACACCGATCTCCTTGGCCAACCGAAACCCGTGCGCCAGTGCCTCATATTCGGCTACATTGTTGGAGGCGTTGAAGTGGATCTGCAGCACGTACTCCAGCCGGTCCCCCTTGGGTGAGGTGAGCACGATGCCGGCTCCCAAGCCCCCGAGCATCTTCGACCCGTCGAAGTGCATCTTCCAGTGGTCCGAATCCGGAACCGGTAGGAGATACTGGGTCTCCGCCCAGTCGACTAGGAAGTCCGCCAATGCCTGCGACTTGATCGTGAGCCGGGATTCATACTGGATGGAGTAGGCGGTGAGCTCGATGGCCCATTTGGCGACTCGACCGGTGGCGTCTTTGTTGCCGATGATTTCCGAAAGGGGTGCAGTGCACACGACCTTAATCGGATGCTCCTGGAAGTAGTGCTTGAGCTTCTTGCATGCTAGGTACACACCGTAGCACATCTTCTGGTAGTGGGGGTAGTTCTGCTTGGAGAGGGAGAGAACCTCGCTGAGGTAGTAGACAGGCCTCTGAACTAGCTGAGCCTTGCCTTCCTCGGGGCGCTCCACCACCAGGACGACACTGACGACCCGGCTGATGGCTGCTATATAGAGCAACACCGGCTCCTTGCCAGCCGGCGTGGCTAGAACCGGTGCTGTGGATAGCATGCGCTTGAGGTCGTGAAATGCGGTGTCGGCTTGCGCAATCCAGGAGAATTTGTCAGTCTCTTCATCAGCTGGTACAATAGGAGTGCCTTCTCCCCCAACCGGCTGACGAAGCGACTGAGGGAAGCGAGGCATTCGGCGAACTTCTGGACCCCAAGCAGGTTCCTGGGCGGCTGCATCCTCTCGATGGCCGCGATCTTCTCCGGATTCTCCTCGATACCTCGTTGTGATACGAGGAAACCGAGTAGCTGACCGGATGGTACTCCGAAGACGCACTTCTCTGGGTTCAACATCCGCATCGACGGAGGTTGCCGAATGTTTCTCCTAGATCCTCGAGGAGGGTGCGCTTCTCCTTGGTATTGATGACCACATCGTCCACATAAGCATGCACGTTTCGGCCTATCTGTGAGTGCAAGCACTTCTACATGCATCACTGGTAGGTAGCGCCTGCATTCTTTAGACCGAAAGGCATGGTTACGTAGCAGAAAGCCCCGTAGGGGGTGATAAATGATGTCTTAATCTGATCAGCCGGGTTTAGCCGGATCTGATTGTACCCGGAATAGCAATCTAGAAAAGACAACAAATCACAGCCGACCGTGGAATCGATGACTTGATCGATACGGGGCAAGGCGAAGGGGTCTTTCGGGCATGCCTTGTTCAGGCTGGTGTAGTCGATACACATGCGCCAGGTCTTGTTCTTCTTCAGCACCAAGACTGGGTTCGCCAACCAGTCCAGGTGGTACACTTCCATGATGAACCTGGCTGCGAGGAGCCGGGTGATCTTGTCACCGATTATCTTCCTCTTCTCCTCTGCGAACCGGCGCAGAGGTTGCTTGACCGTCTTGGCATCCGGACGCACATGAAGTGAGTGCTCGACGAACTCCCTCGGCACACCCGGCATGTCCTTGGGGGACCATGCGAAGATGTCTCGATTCTCACGGAGGAAGTCGACGAGCACGCCTTCCTATTTGCTGTCCAAGCCCGCACCAATGGTGACGAACTTAGTCGGATCGAAGGGGTCGAGCAGGATCCTCTTTGTCTCCTTTGCCGGCTGGAAAGCTCCTTCTCCAGCCGGTTTGCTGCTAGCCGGAATGTCCTGCTGGGACATGGCCACAATGCGCATGATCACGCAGTTTTCTTCGACTATGATGAGGGCCTCTGCCAGTTTGGAACCGGCTGAGGCGCACTCCATCGACCGCCTGAAGCAACCGGCGATGGTGATCACGCCGTGGGGTCCCGTCATCTTCGTCTTGAGGTCTGCGTAGTGGGGGATGGCCATGAACTTGGCGAGGGCGGGGCGCCCGAGGAGAGCATGATAGGAGCTTGTCAGGTTCACCACCTCGAACCAGATTGGTTCGCGGCAGAAGTTCTCCTCGGTCCCGAAGATGACGTCCAGCTGGATTTTCCCCAGCGGGGCGCATGCTAGCCCTAGCAGTACACCGTGGAACGTTGTGGTAGTCGGGCGCAGGTCGCTTTCGCGAATGCCCAGCTTCTCCAGCGAGGACTGGTAGAGGAGGTTGAGGCTCCTGCCTCCGTCGATGAGGACACACGAGAATCGGCAGGTGCGCGCGTTGGAGACGATGAGGGGGTCAAGCACCATGGCGTAGCCCCCGGGAGTCGGCAGCTGCTCCAGCTGATCTGCGCGGCTCCAGGTGATGGGGGTTTTCGACCAGTTCAGGTACTGGGGGACCAGAGAGACGATGGCATTGACCTCCTTGGAGCGTCGCCTGCGGCTATGCTTGTCGTCCTGCTCCGTCTCGAAGATGTGGTAGGCGGCGTGTGGCTGGGGGTAGCCGTTGTTGTTGTTGCCGCCGTTGCCACCATTGCCATCATTGCTGGCTCCTCTAGCCGGTGGTGGAGGTCCGCCAGGCGGGGGAGGCGGGAGACGAGGCTGGTTGCCCTAGTCCTTTAGTTGGCGGGTCCAGCTGCAGTTCCGGGTGGTGTGTGTAGCCGGTTTGAAGGGACCGCTATGCCACTTGCACGGGCCGTCAAACATCTGGTCGAAGGTGAGCCGTGGATTCTGCCTTCTTGCCTCATTAGCCGGCGTGTCGGGCGCGCCCTCCACAACATTGACCTGCCGCGCATGGTAGCGAGGCTTCTGCTGTCTGGCATGGCGGTCCCCATGGAACCGGTTGTCGTTGCCATGGCGTCGGGAGGACCCGGCTTCTCCTGCCGGATTGCTCGGTCCGACGCGAGCCGGCTTCGTGGGAGTCGGACGCCCGTCGGCATTTACTCGGAGGGGCTTCTTCATGGCGCCATCCATCATGGCATACTGGTCCGCAACCGTCATGAGCTCCGCCATGGTTTTCGGCTCGTCACACAGTAGCCGCTGGCGAAGCATGGTGCCTTCTCGGCAACCCTTGATGAAGAAACTGATGGCTTGGCTCTCCAGGATGCCGTCACAAGTGTTGCACAGCTCCGTCCACTTGGAAAGGTACTCGCGGTCGGTCTCGCGGTCACCCTGGACGCACAAGGCCAGGTCACGCGGGCGCCCTGGACGTTTGTATGTGCCGTTGAAGTTGTGGATGAACACCTTTTCGAAGTCAGGCCAGGCGTTGATGCTGTTGGGCGCAAGGCTGTTGAGCCATTTCCTTGCTGACCCGGTTAGCATGAGGGGGACGTAGCGCACGGCTGTGCGCTTGTTCCCGTGGGCAATGCCGACTGCCGTAGCATAGTCGGTCAACCAGTCTTCCGGCTTCATGCTGCTGTGGTACTTGGGGGTGTCCCTGGGTAGGGAGAATTTATCCGGAAATGGCTCGTTCCGGATGCGGGGTCCGTAACAAACTGGGCCGGTAGAATCTTCCTCCTCCGTGACGCGCGCTTGAGCGAGGAGCTCGATGCGGTCACGGGCATCCGGATAATCCGGGTTGGGCGCTCCCACTCGGCCTGAGAGACGGGATCCGGCTGGTCTGGGTGCTCCGGTTGGTGGAGGGGGAGGCGGCGGGTTGCTGTTCACCGTCTGCTCCTGGCGCGGTTGGCGCCTGTTGCCAGAGATGCGACGCCTGCTGCGGGCCCTAGACGGCTGAGGGGAGGATGCCTGCTGGGTGTCGCGCGGTGCGCCCCTGCTGTTGGCAGCTTGCTCCTCCGAGTAGCTGGGTCCTCCAGATCTGCCGGTTGGTGTCGGCTCGCTCGTCTGGCGACACGGAGGAGCTCTGACGCGAAGCGGCGGCTGGCGCTCGCCTCCCCTCCGTGCTGGCAGCCTCTCCGCGGCCCGTGCCGTGCAGGTGTTCTTGATGGGCGTCTGTAGGTGGGCGTATGAGGGTGGGTGCGGATCCGCTCCCATCCTTTCCATCCTACCGCCCAGCTTCGCCCGGCCATTAGCCACACCGCTCAGCTCCAGCAGTGAGTGAAGCCATGCGCACGGTCGTACTCGCGCCGGGTGATCTCGAGTTGCTTGCGGGATGCCGCCAGCTCCACATGGTGAAGTTGGCCTCCTTCTCCTCTGGGTTATCCCCGAGGTTAACCGGCATCAGGAGCCGATCAATGGCATCCTCCACCGGGTTCTGAGGCTGCGGAGGGGCAGAGGTTCCGACCTCATCCACGCCTCGCTCCCGCGGCTGACAGGGATGAGAGCTGGAGCCAGCCATCATGACCTCCACGCCGCGAGACGCGACAGAGGCGCTACCGCCTGGATGCGGCAGCTCCGCGACAGAGACGATTTCCCTGGGGAAACGCTCTGGAACGGTGGCGACCTAGACAGGGAGGTCGCCGAATAGCAGGACGGTACCATTCGCCGGGAAGGAGGTTCCGGCGAAGCAGGAAGCGTTGTCGATGACGCAGTCGAACTTGCCGAGCGTGAGCATCAGGACGGAGGCCATGCTCTCACCGGCTGAAGTGCGGGGTCCCATGCGAAACGTGACTCCGGTCGAAGCCATCCCGCCCCACGGTGGGCGCCAACTGTTGTTGTTTTGGGAACGGCAGTACCTGAAGAGGTTAGATAGAGGTGTGGGGACTAGCAGGGAAGCTATCGACGGCATCCGCAGGCGGGATTGGATACGAGCAAGCGTAGGTGGATGCATGAAGTACCCAGGTTCGGAGCCCTCGTGATGAGGTAAAGCTCCTACTCCTGCCGGATCTGACTATGTGGGATATACGAACTACAAGTGCTCCTTGAGCTGTATCTGCTAGATACTGCCTTAAATGCTCTGAGACCAACCCTTTGTACGAAGGCCTTGCCTCCCCTTATATAGGCAGAGAGGCAACGGTCTCACTGGCCAACCCGACTGGCGGGCCCCAAATGCGGGTCCTAGCCAGCTGGTCATCTACAGTGTTTGGTATGGTATGTCTTATCGGAGTATGAGCGGTATGGCTGTCGTAGGCATAGTGGACGCCGTGCAGCTCGCAAAGACCGTCGGCCACTGCGTTCCAGATCATCCCATAAAGTCTTCGGTATGGCCGGGTGATTGCCAGTCTTGTCATCGTACAGGGCATACCGTGCACTGATACGCACATCGTCCTGTCTCACTGATTGGGTCCGGCTACGTCGCCGTAGCCGGCTACTTCTTGCTGATCCGGCTACCGCACGGTAGTCGGCCTGACTTGCCCTTTCCGGCTGTGCTTGGTCAGCCAGACGCGATCCGACTGCTTGGTTCTTGTTCGGTTGGGGTACCTGGGGACCATCCCCCTGACACCATTCATAGCGGATGAGAAATGCAAAGCATGTTTTCAGGAATTGAAAACTAGATTAACAACCGCACCTATCATAGCAGTTCCTGAAACAGGAAAAGATTACACAGTATATTGTGATGCATCCAAAGAAGGACTAGCATGTGTGCTAATGCAAGATCACAAGGTAATTGCTTATGGGTCTAGACAACTCAAACCTCATGAAGTCAACTACCCAACACATGATTTGGAGTTAGCAGCAGTGGTCTTTGAATTAAAAGGATGGAGACATTTTCTCTATACACATATCATAAAATTCTCAAATATTTCTGCACTCAGAAGGAGCTGAATATGAGGCAGAAAATATGGCTGGAGTTGATCAAGGATTATGATCTTACAATTAACTATACTCCAGGAAACGCCAATGTAGTGGCAGATGCTTTAAATCGAAAGAGTACGGGTACTCAACCCATCAATAGAGAATTACCAAAAGATTTGCAAATGGATTTGGAAAGGTTAGAAATATAATTCCTAAGGACAGAAGTTTGTGTAGGCTTAGCTACCATGAGGGTTGTAGAAGAGCAAAGCAGTGATCTTCGTCATGAGATCTATCGACATCAACTTGATGATCCATTTATTGCTGAAGAAATCAGAAGAATTTCCGAAGGACAAAAATCAGTTTTTCTTCTAGGAGATTTTGGATGTTTATGGTTCCAAAACCATCTTTGTGTACCAGATGTACCGGAGATTAGAGAGGTGATACTCTGAGAAGCACATGAGACACCATATTAAATTCATCTAGGAAGTACGAAGATGCTCATGGATCTTAAGGAATTATTCTAGTGGAATAACATGAAGAGAGACATTGCAAAATATGTATCTGAACGCCATACTTGTCAAAGGGTAAAAGCAGAACATCAAAGTCCAGCAGCACCATTACAACCTTTAGAAATTCTAGAATGGAAATGGGAAGAAATTGGTATGGATTTTATCACAGGATTACCCATGACACCGAAGCGGAAATATATGATATGGGTGATTGTGGATAGATTCACGAAAAGTGCACATTTTATCCCGGTAAATCAAAAAGATAATGCCGAGAAGTTAGTGGAAATATATGTCAAATAAATAGTAAGTAAGCATGGAGTACCCAATAAGATTGTATCAGATAGAGGATATGTGTTTACTTCAACATTTTGGAAACAATTACATGAAGCACTTGGCTCGAAGTTGGATATCAGCACATCCTATCATCCCGAAACTAGAGGCAAAACAAAAAGAACCAATCAAATCTTGGAGGACATGCTTAGATCTTGTGCATTAGATTTTGGAGGTTCGTGGGAAGATCATCTACCGTTGGCAGAATTTTCTTACAACAATAGCTATCAAAGTAGTCTGAAAGCAACACCATATCATGTACTTTATGGGAGAATATGTAGATCACCAATATGTTGGTATGAACCTAGTAGTAGTAAGGAATTTGCACCAGATTATATCAAGGAGAAGCAAGATAACATCGATATTATTAGAGATCAATTGAATATAGCTCAAAGTCGACAGAAAAGTTATGCTGATCAAAGTCGGAGATCATGGCATCCAGAAGTGGGGGATATGGTATATCTCAAAGTAAGTCCAATGAAGGGAGTTAAGAGATTTGGAGTCAAAGGAAAACTGACTCCAAGATATATCGGACCATTACTGAGTTAGAATAGAACAATAGCGTATGCTCTTGAGTTACCAAAAAGATTGGCTCAAGTTCATAATGTTTTCCATGTGTCATAGTTATGGAAATTTCTTCAAGTTCCCGGTGATGCAATTACACATCAAGAAATCGAGTTACAAGCAGATTTGTCTTATGTTGAAAAACCCTGTAAAATTCTGGAAGAGAACTGGAAAAGGTTGAGAAACAGGGCAATCAAATACTGCAAAGTGCAATGGGAACATCACCCAGAGCGAGAAGCCACATGGGAGAAAGAGGATGACTTAAAATAAGCATATCCAGAACTATTCAGGTACACATCAGCAAACTTCGAGACAAAGTTTAATTTAAGGGGGGAAGTATATAACACCCCAGCATTTAGGAACCAACGAAGGGTAGAAATAGGAATCTGTGCATTTGCATGCATTCATCTGTAACGGGGTAAATTTTTCACCAAACAAAAACCTAAAGTGATCAGAGTTTATTTCACTATCTAGAGGTAGGCATAGCTCTCTGAAGTGATTGCTACAAATTTTTACATGACCTTTATGCATTATTCTGTTTTGGGGGGGGGGGTATTTTGAATTCAAATTTGAAATTTAAACCATTTGAAAAATATTTGTAAGTTAGAAGTTAGAAACATAAAGTGGATTTCTAAATGATGTATTAATATTGTTTGATTATATTATAGATATATTAAACAACCATATGGATACAAGACAAGGAAATTCAAATAAGAAATGAATTCTTATTTCTTTTCTTTATTCCTTAATAAATATTACAAATGGAGATCATTACACCAAGATAGATAATTACAAGGAAGATAATCCAATAAAATGAATCTTTATTAAATCATAGAAATATTGTTACAAGATTCTTTACAAAAAGAATAAAAGGATATTACAATAAGAATCTACCTATCTATCTATTCCTATAGTATATCTTTAAGCATCTAGACTTTGTTCCTGCAAAATAAGGTAAACAACTGAACATAGAAATAAAATGTTAGTGATTAGTTTTACTCTTGGCGGTGAATAGTGAAGTGCACTACTCATATTACATCATAGAGTATTTTGAAGGGGAAAGTTTCATCAAAGTGCAGTATCTGTTCTTTTAAGCAAATAGTTCTAGTGTCACATTACAAGCCAAGTGGCAAAGTGGTAAGTTTCACCGGGATAAGTAAAAGTAAAATGACGGGGAAGTTTAAACCAGAGTTACTTGTTCTCATCCATAGCCAAAGCAAATAGTGAAGCAGCTCACACACCTAAATGCATACATTGAGGTGTCAACAGCCGAGAGGAAAGGGGCAGTTTAAATCACAGCTATGTAGAGCAAAGTAAGCTTTGTTATGCACTTTGCAGAGAGAGCCAACCCTAGTTTGTCACCAGCACAACCAAGAACAGCACCAGATCTTGAAACCATAACACTAGATCAAGCCACTTTTCACCACATAAAAACCAGGAGATCACTAGCAAAGATGGTGACTTGAGGAGGGGGCTGAACTAGGTGGACAACAAGGTCACACAGGAGCAACAACACCAAGAGGAGCAAGAATGGGCCAAGATGAAATCACAACAAATCCAAGGCTACCACAAGCCAGAAGTAGAAGGCAACATCAGTACAAGGCTACCAGGGTATATCCCAACCTTAAGATCTGACCATTTTCCATCTTACACATTCATATTCTTGCAAGCACATGATAAGTGGACATATTAGACAACAAATAATAAACAACCAATTGATGCATGTGTTCTTGCATAGGCAGGGTCTCAGACCAGCATCACTGACCTATGGTCTAGTTTTAACTAGATAGATACACACCACAACTGCTGGTACATGGCACATTACCAGAAGGGTAGCACCTTTGTACCTAGCAAGATCAAATATGCTTGAGTACAAGCTCAAGTAGATCATCTTCAACACAAATAATCATCTTCCTAAATGATTTAGGAATCATAAATAGGTACTTTATTCTTGAAAAGATAGTAAAGATCAACACTCTCTATTACTAGACCACATTATTTAGAAATCATTGAGTTAAATCATTTTCCTACAAGTACATAGGAATCATCTCTTTCTAAATTACCTTCTTATTAATCACAGAGCAGAGACTATCACTAGATTCACACAGTAACATGATTAAATTTAGAGACTGAACACATTAGTGTTTCACAAGTAAGTAATTAACCCGACATCAATATAGAGAGCATCTCAACTCAACTCGATAGGGGAAAATCCACCACCACAATAACTTAAGCATCCACAATTAACTAAGCATGCTTTTACAGAGAGATTTATGATAGAAAACAGATAACAAAAGCATGATCCGCAGAATGTTCTCTGATAGAGAACAGAGTAACAAACATGCTCAACTGAGATTGACACTACACTATAAATATATCAACATCATAGGATTAGCATAGGCAAGAATAACCCAAGAGTATGCTAAATCACCACTGTAGGGGAAATGAACCCTAGGAATTTAGGGATGAACCCTAAATGGGGAAATCCATCGCAAGTGACCATATAGCATGGAATAGAGGCAAGGTAAAGCACAGAGGGGAGAATAGGGAACTTACTCGAGGTCCTTGTAAGAGTATCGAAGAGGAAGCAAAGAGGAGGCTGGCGACAGAGAGGTGGCGGCACGGGGAGCGCCCCGAAGGGGCGCTGCAACCTGCGCCTACACACGGAAGTGGCGGCCATGGAGAAGCGGCACCACGAGCACCACAACATCATTGAGGGAGCACTAGAGCACGGCGGACCCCAAACCCTAGCCACGGGGTGGGGGTCAGCACGACCAGCGGAGAGCGCCATCGGTAGATCAAGCAGGACATCATCGAGCAGCGGCCTTTTCTATGTCGTCTTGCACCGCGGCAACAAACACAGTGGCCTAGGGCGGCCAAAATCACCCGCGTTGGCCGTGGCATCGAGCGGCCAGAGAGGGCATCGCGTGAGAGAGAAGGGAGACATGAGATAGCGAGTGGGGGTACTGGGCCAGGTGTGGGCAGCCCAGTACTGCTCAGGGGCATTTGCCCAGACCAAATGGGTCAGGTCGGGCCGGGCCAGCCTAGTGGGCCAGGCCCGTGTTTTAGAAGAGGGACTTATTTAAAATACCTAATTACAAATATACCCCTGAAAGTACAAATAAATTAGGCTCTAAAAAAATAAATTAGGCTCTAAAAAAATAAATAAAAATCCTAAAAATACAAATAATATATTTATGAAACCATAAATATATTATCTATCCAATAAAAGTACTAGATAGTGATTTAAGTTATTAAATATATATCTATTATTAAAATTGTATATATTTCCTCTAGAATTTTATAAAAAAAATACAAAATACTTAAAATTGAATAAAATTCAGTTTTAAGATTCTAAAGAGAAGTACTATTATAGAAAAATACTAGTTTGTATTTTTGGAAAGTAAATCAAGTGTGATAAGTATAAAGTTTTATTCCTTCAAGGAATTTTAGTTAAATATTTAAAAGAGTGAAAAATTAAAAAAAAATATTTTTAAACTCTCAGAATAACATTAGTTATTATAAAAATGCTAAATATCGAGATAATATGAATTTAGTGATTCTTAAGTAATGTTTTCTTTTATTAATTAAAAGAAACTTAAAACCTTTACAAGGTGGGTAAAACACGCAAAGCAGAAAGAAAACAAATCATAGCATGACATTACTATGCATTGCATATGTCTTCTTTAAATATTGTCCTTATCTAGAAATAATGGTCTTCTGTAGAAACCAGAGCTCAAGGTCAAGTGGAAGTATCTGACTTCACTACCTTACAGTCACAAGGCAAGTTCATCACTTGCTCATGTCCTTTGAAGAGTCTTTATGAAAGTATTTGAAAATTGTGTGTTATCACCTATATTCTAAAGAGACAAAAAATAAATATTTTCCCAAACAAATGAATGCTATTATCATCCTAAGTGATGATAAACACTAACAATGACAATGGAATCTAGGATTCCAATGGTCGAACAACTACAACCTATGACATCAGTGATTCTAGCGCCGTATATTACGCGTTAACCATGAGATTTGGAATGGGACGGAGAAGTCAGCTGGATCTTCTTTGTTTCATATGGACAGATGACCTTATCGTGAGGCTGTAGCTTCCTTGTGGGCACTCAGCAGATCGGTGGGACTCCTAGTTCCCCATGATATTGGTGTCTAGACCTTCCGTGAGGGGCTATCAGAGGTATATCTGCCTATATGGGGGTTTCTCGGGACATGAACTACTCACTAGAGTCTCCAAGGTGTTTCCAGTGTTATATCTGCCTATATGGGGGTTAATGGAGGTATATCTGGTTGCGGAGGTCATGTCTTCATGCGGGGTCGTGGAGAGGGGCAGTGATTGGCTTGGATCATCTACTGGGCCCCACATCATGGAATTATGGACGGGAAAGTACGCCCGGTTTAGCAACAAGGATTTGGTCTCTTATGGGTAAAGCAACGTACCTTTGCAGAATGTAAGAATTATGACATGTTACTCCCTGTTCCAGAAAGGAGCTACGAATGCGATAGGAAAGGAACTCCATGAAGTTCTCTTCAACCTATGAAGGGTGATGGGCATAGTTTTTGATATTAAAATCAATCCTTGAAGAAACATTTACCAAAACTGCATAGTACCAAGGACTTATAGTCCGAGGTGGTAGTTAGAGCATCAATCTTCCCACCTTCCATATAGTGAACTTGCTGGGTAACGCTATTACTCACTCTTTTCCTTGAACCCCTTTCTAGATATTGAGGGCCAGAAGGATGACCAGATGTATGCTATGGAGGTCCAGAACGATGTCTACTATGAAGAGCCGGATCTGTCCGGTGGAATCGAAGGGGTAGACTACGGGGTACACTATGGAGCTGAAGACAATGAGTCAGAGTAGTTGTCAGACCGGAGTGTAGTTACTTAGGTTGAGCCGAGCAGCATGAACGTTATAGAATAAGTTGTTGAGCTCACGTCTTTATTACCGTTGTGTCTTTTGTTCTTCTGCTGAACTTGTGAAATAAGTTATTTGGTATGTAATCTTGAATCACTTGAAGTCTCGAACTTCTGGTATTGTAATAATAATGAAGTGTGAATGTTTATAATATGGACACGCAATGTTTCTGTTGTACCACTCTAAGAGATGTGATATTTACAGAATAGTGTTTTGTGGATGTCATGCCAACAACTATAGTATACTACACATGCAGTGGTATGCTGGGTCACTGCAGTCACGCGCGCCATTATATCCCCGTATCGTCGGACTGTGGGTCACACGCCATGGGCCCGTAGTTAGTGTACGAGGGTAGGACCGCACTCTTGGAGTGGCGTTTTATGGCGACAGCACTCCACAGCTATGCCGACATGGCGCTATGAGCCCATGCCAATGCGGTTTATGACGACTATGGGGCCCGCTCAGAGCCGACGTGGCGCTGTGAGCCCATGCCGATCGTGGTTTCCAGCGGATGTCGGGCCTGCCCGTCACCGACGTGGCACCGTAGCCTCTAGCCGTACACCGGTTTTCATGGTCAGAGAGCCCGAATGGTATCGTAGATGGTAGACATGCGCGTGTTCTCTTTGTGAGGTCGTACGGTGGGTCCTGCTACTAGCCAAACTAGCGGCTTAAACCATAGACATCCACGGGTTCATGAGTACGCCTATGGTCTACCTGACAGTGTCATCCCTCATTGTCCGACCGTTCTCGAAGACGAGAGCCAAGATGGCAGCTTTTACTTTCAGGGTATGCGATCGCGGGTCCCAGGTACGCGGATCCTCGGCGTCACGACCAACTTTTAGCCTATACAAGACTCCTCTGTCTTTGTGCTTTCTGGCATCGACTTAGTTGGTTTGTCTTACCTTGACTGCATGTCGTGCTACAAGAGACACCACATGTTCCCCCAGACGATAGCTTTGTCGTATCTGACGTGTTTGGGGTGGCGGCGTGCGGCTCTATAGCATGACTGACAGCGTAAGAGTAGGTTTGTTCCACTATAGGTATAACGTAGCGCTAGCCAATGAAGCACGCCTACAAACTCAAGTTGGCGGCATATCCTCTCATCGCTTGTATGCGTGAACCCCATCAACATGGAGAAGCGGGAGCTGTGATGATCGTTTCACAGTGTTGGAATGGTGCACTGAGATGGGAGATAGCTTCACGGTGGAGCTATGTCCACTACAACACGGAGCTCGGGCGCTGGCGCTTATAGACGTCAAGGCACAGCCTTAGTCGCCATGCTCACGTAGGCGTGACAGTAAAAAGCCATCATGGATAACTACGTCAGGGATTCACGAACGGCGTTGTATTGTTTGTCATAGGACAACGTGATCCACCGAGTCAGTGCTTTCGTGACACCAAAGTTTTTACGCGGTGTCCCATGTACGGAGGCACTGCGTACATGCCGTTGCAGCTGTGAGAAGATGACACGAAGTTGTTGCCTGGTCTGATATATATCAGCGCATACCTTTTCGGATAGCACTTTTAGATTTACCGCACTGCACCATATTATATATGCGATTCAGAATATCGATAACAAAAGAAAGAATGACCAAATATATTATATTATATGAGCACACGATACATCTTTTAATGCCATATACAGGTGACAGAACCATTACATATATAGTACATGTATATAGTGTACATACTACTATATATCCTTTATATGGCTACACGGCTTGATGTCTTTCTCATCTCGTACACTTTGGAACATGTTTGTTTCTATCTAATAATAAAGAAATGATCAGCACAAAAGGATAGATGTAAGAATGAGCATACATAAATATATATATATGATAGCGTATGGTAATTACCTGGTATCATAATATACGGATATATAGTGGATGTTTTGAGATAACCATAGATCATCTTCCACTCATAGTTGTTAACATCTAATGAGTATACACCGTTCTTCATCTGTATAACCAAGATATCTCTATCTACCAACGCACACATTATCTTTTATTTACATTTACCATCATATGGCAAATATGTGTGAAGGACTAGGAGATTAGACAAATCAACTTCTCTATCAAGTGATCATACGTGATCACCTGCTACTGATCTGACACTGCTCCAGGTCAGTAGGGTGTAACCTCCTAGAATAGCAAGGCCAACACCTCCATGCTGTCCTTTAAAGGTGTGAAGTCTGCACTAGAACACATCATCATGTGTCTCTTCTAGACACTCGACATAGCATAGAGCCTTTGTAGTGATGTCAAATGCAAGGATATATTTGGATGTCATTACCCAGTATAGAACACAATCTATGAGAGTAGTTGGACTCGATTCACGAACCCATGACATTGCTATCGATGCAACTGAATCCCATCTGCGTGTCTTTGATGAGTACCTTTGTACCTCTACTTGTTTTGTGTTTGTTGTTATCCAAACAATCAAGAAATTGCTTGTGTGGAATTGTGGGTAAATGGTCCAGCATGGTTGCTGGAACAAAGAATTGTTCCATTCAACTTAGTTTGGAACCCACACCATAATGGTTCACATACAAATGTATCACTATTCCTGATTAGATCTCGATCTAACAGGGTTCGGTAGGCTGAAGAATGTAGTTGTACACGCCCATCCGGCATGCAAGGATACACATGATTCCGTATACCCTGCCATCACTATCACTATCAATCTCACCAACAATGTCTTCATCTCTATGGGGCAATTTCGATAAGATGGTTGGGTCAAGATGATGCTCGATGATAAAACAACAAGCATTGTCACTGCTTCTGTAAAAATATCCTAGCAAAGGGGATCCACCAATGTGTGGCAGGGTTAGCTGTATGAAACCGTTGTTTCTGATCAGTCCCCTCTAATCAGAACAGGCGGCTGATACCATTAGTAAGATGCGAGGATGTGGATAAATTCTGATAAGAATCTGAGTAACTACATCAATTGGCAGTTTTCCTGATGTTGTTCCGCTACGAGTGAAGATCGTAGTATTTTTCAATGCCATTGCCTAAAATCACAACACTTTAAATGGAGAGAAATACAGAGAAGATCTGGACAGGTAAAGGTCTTAGCTGGTGACGTACTGGGGAGCGAGACTACACGATTGACGGAGGGCTGCACGACAGAGAGGAAGAAGGTGAGGCCGATATAGGGCGGCGCCACAACAAAGAGGGGAACGATCTTGTCGAGAGTAGAGTCCTGGCAAAGAGTGCACCGTTCTGGTTGAGAGAAGCAGCACCGAGAGGAGAAGAAGCTGCATGAGGCTGAATCTAACGCTGGAGGTGGGAGGCGTGGCACGACATGATGCGGATTCGATTTAGGGTTCAAAGCCAGTGAGTCCTAGGTGAGTGGGAAATTTTGTGCGTATAAAGTTTGACTAGTATACCACTGGGTCACCCCACCTTTTTGTAAGCTAATATTGTGGACCCACAAGGATAACGCTAGCATCTAGGCAATAAGAAATTGTAAAAAACATACTACTAAATAATAAGCAGTTTAGAAAATACTAAAATAAAGTTTATTCCTCGGAAACATGTTTGAATCCCATTTCAAATAGTGATTCCATAACCAGCCTCAAGCCAAGACTAACTATGTTGAACACAATCTTATTCGCACTCAGCGATTCAGTGATATCTTCCTTTGATGTAATTTTTGCATCCTCCTCGTACTCTTGTTTCTCCTCGTCTTCCAAAATGCCAACTTCTGGCGATCAATCATTCTTTCATTCCTGTGTTAATCTCTCCAATGTACGCTGCATCACTTCTGAATGCGGGTAATCACACCAAGTAGGGTTGCAGCGCCTCGATTTTTAAAATTTGCAGCCATAGAATCTGCGGCCACTATGCTTGCTCCCGAATGTGACGTGCTTACAGAGAAGCCTTACGTAGAAGCATGTTGAGAAGAAGTATTTGTTAAGCACGACACCGTGGAATCTACTATCATAGATCCACTTCGGCAATACGTCGCGCTGAGAAAACCCTAGACTGAAGTTCCCGAGATCCAAGAACCAAAATGCAAAGGAAAAACCTGATATGATATTGATCGACAAAGAACAAATGAATAATTTACCAATCCACCGCCGATCTCAGAGCCCATCGTCATCTTCGCTTCTCGATCGCTAACGGGGGACCTCGCCTAAATTAACGCTGCCGCCGTTGCTGCTGCCGCCTAGGTTGCCAAGGGAGGGTCGGGAGATGAATAAACTGTGGATTATGGTTGCGTGATTTAGAACGAAAGGCTTGGACGTGGTGGGCCACACCAGTCAGTGACATGTGGTGGTCAAGTCAAATCCACGGCGTGGGAAATATCCGCCACCGCTCACATACTATGTCATTATTAAGCGCCACTCTATCTGGCCACATAGCAGGGCACTAAAACGTGCCAACGCCACGTCGGCCACGGCGTATAATTGGTCGCTGCGACAAATGGTTCCGGCAATGCCCATATGACGCATAACCAACTATTGTCGGTTCTTTTCGCTTGTGCCGCCCCAAAAATCCGTCGGGTATGTGGTGTATTTTTATAGTGGTCCTCCACCGTAGGCGTATGTAGGGTTCATGTACATGAGGAGAAGCGGCCACCACGCCGACGGGGAGAAGGGCTGCCATCGATGGCATGTTCTCTCTCTGGGACGTCCACGAGTACCGCGTCGATGTCAAGTGGGAGGTGCGATGACCGGGGCCGTGAAATCAATGACGGGATCATAGACATGACGTCCTCCCGCTGTGATGTACGCGGGAGCCACATACATTGGAAGAAGCGATAGCCACACCGACGACGAAGCCCACGCCGATGGGGAGATGGACCAACATCAACGATGTGTCCTCCCGATGCAGCATCTGCGAGAAGCACATCGTCGTGTTAAACACGGCGACGCGGTTGGCCATGGACACGACAGAGTACAAGATTTAGTCAGTGTTATGGTCTTTTGGTCGGTAGTTAGGATTAGAATGATGTCTAGGTCGGTAGGTTCAGATTAGATAGACTGTGATTAGGTTTGTAATATGTATAAAAATATAGAAAATACCTATTACAAAAGTTATTACTGTTTTGTGCGAGTATCGCTTCCTACTGACTCTGATTCCTCCATTTGTATTTCTTCTTCCAATACTGTGTTTATTTCTTACGTGCTTATTTTTTTCATTGTAATATGTATAAGAATATATCTAAAATATCAATTAGGAATGTCCTTATAATCTTGTGCGAGTAATGCTTCCTATTGAGTCTGATGCGTATTGCATTGTTTCTTCTTCCAATACTGTTTAAATTTTTACGCATATTCTTTTTTCTCTGCCTTCTACTTTCGCGCTAAACATAGTCCTCTATCCATCCATAAATAAGTGACTTGGATTTGTATATGTTTACATGTATCTAGGTTTTACAAAGTTCAAGGTAGTGATCTGCATGCTTCCGTCGTTTGTTGAGAAATAAGAGAATGTCGAACGAGCTTCACAAACCCCTTCCTCGGCTCTATAGTATATGTATATTGTTAGATAGGATTCTAGGATTAGTCATAAGACTATTCGTTGTCTGTAACTTTATGTGTGTATATTTAGATTTACTTTTTTACGTGCACTTCTGCGTTTTAGTATTCTACATTCTATTCATGTATGCTCACGACTTCGTGCTAAAAAACATTTACCATGTGCGTGTGTCGCTTATTGATTATATGCATTCAGGATACTTTACTCATGCGATCGTGCGATGAGGATATCTCCACTACCGCCGTAGCGTCGTAGACTATAGATGTACATGCTCTATCGCAGCAACGGGTGATACCATCTATCCGAATTTACGGATGCAGTATAGTAGCTTTTTTCCCAGTAGACCTAGGTTTAATCGAACTTTGAAAAACAATCTAGAAGACATAAATAAGGACACGTCTACAAGACATTGTTGTTTCATTTTACCTTTGTTTACCGAGCCTTCTAGTTCACTTTATATTGTGGATTGTTTCAATGGATGGAGATATGCCAGGGTTGAAGATTCACCTGCAGCTGCACATCATATGCGATAAATGTAATAACAAGCACAATCAAGTGTAATGTTTTAATAGAGATAAAATTTGTGGGCACCACATCCTAATATACTAAAGCCCCTGTGAGCCATAGGCATAGCAATTTTGATCCAACCGTTTGTACCATGAAGCAGCGGGCTATAAACAATTATTAAGTGAAAACATAGATCAAAGCCTTAAGAAGTGATATTGCTATTGTTCCCTAATGGATCGCTAAGCGAAGACCATACTCCCCTTTCTGTCAATGGGTTTCTATGAAATTGTCTCTAACCAAGTATCTCACCTCAAGCCTTTATCGATCTCGGGGGTATTGAGTACCTAGAAGTCCAAAGATCAAGACAAGAGACAAAGAAACAAAGATACAAATCCCTTATTCCAACAATACACAATGTTCCCAAAGATTAGATGCACATAATCGCCGCGAGGTTTCACCCCAACTACGCAACCCGTGAGGACTACTCACTCATAACAATAAGATCAAGGATAGAAAACATTTTGAAAAATACTTAGATTGTAATCAAATATTCTTACAATGGTCGCCGAATCACAAGGAGATCTTAAGTACAAAGTAAGGTCTATGGCTATGGAGAATATGGATGGTGGAGAGAATGAACTATGGTGGCGGATCTCCTTTGGTGGTGTTCTGATGCACTCTGAGAATGGCACCTCTCTGCGAGACGGCTGGGACCTCAAAATATATAGGCGCCTTCACGAAAGTTGCAGGGTTTGACGAGACAAAGCCACTGCCACCTGGTATGGGTGGGCCGTACAACCGTACTTTGCCCGTACCAGTGGTCATTATGGCCTCTGGCGCCTGGAATTGACTCCAGGTTTGCTTGGTCGTGTAGACTTCCTCAAAATATTCATTTATGGCTCCAGATTTCACCTTAAAAGCGTGATTTCCTCCACAACATATCTCAAAGCAATTGTTTGCATACCTTTGCATTAATTAGTTATGAGTGGCAACGCTAGAGACTTTCTTGTCAAATGTATGACTAAAAATGAGGTTTAAATGCGGAGAACAATGATTATTATCAGAGCCATCAATTTCCCCAAAGCTCAAACCTTGATTGTCCTCGAGCAATAAAACAACAAAACCATAAAGAACTCAACGTTTAAACTGAAACACGAATATAAATTCACTTATGGTTGGTAGTCGTATGCGTCCAACATTTCTTTCATATGAAAAGCTCATCAAAGTTATAGAGATGCCAAGAATACTATACGAGCTTTGATAACTCAAAAAATCAAAGTAGAGTTTAATATAAGTATGAATAACAAGGAGTGTAACAATCAATCCAATTTCCCTAGTCAACTCTTAGCTTGTAAAGGAACACTAGGATGTTTTTATAATAGCAAAATTAAGTAAGAGAGATCATGTACCAAGTAGCATAACAATGAAGTGTCTTATTGACACCCACATCAGTAAATCAAGACTATCAAAACACTTATATTCCATTCATTGCTTTCTAGGAAAATTCATAAATTAGTAATGAGACCATGCCAAGGACTTGTTATGTGGATCTTCATTTTTCACGGGTAATTCTAAACAAGGATCGTTGAGTGATTATTTTAAACAACGGTTTGCACAACCTTCGAGAGTACCAATACTTTTACTTGTTACGGTGACAGGTACCACCTATGTCGTTAACTCATAGCCGAAATCAGGGGTTGTACCATTGATCGTTTGTAGGCTAGTGGAGTTGTTGGCATACAAAGGTGTGCATCAAAAATATATAACTTTTTAATAGTATCACAATCTGATCCACAAGGTTTAGCTTTGGCATGATCACAATTACCACTATAATTTGTCTCAATCAAATTCTCCTTTTCAAGAGTGATATCAAGTCTATCAAGACATCTATGGGGTTAAGTATCTTTAAGGGTAAACTCTCAAGACAATCATTCATCAAACAAGTCATAAATTTGAGACTTTCTCTTGTTGTACTTGTTTAGCAATATTATTTCCAAGGCAAGACTCGGTTAACTACAAGAACTAGAGGAAAATCTTCCAAAACTAACTACTCGTGAAAATAAAAATCTTTATTCTAACTATTTTAAATTACTCCCACTAGCATAGCATCTCAACAAATCAATGAACTAAGATAAACAATACAAACTTCTAAAGTGGGAGACATAGGACATACCTCTCATGAGTGACTTCATGATTCTCTTCATAATGGGGATGTGTTCCTTCTGTCATATTCTCAGGAATCACTTGGTTTTCAAAATTCATTTGCTGGTTACCCATATAATTATGGTAATTGGGAGCACCAAAAGGGGCCTTATTTTGCTGCAACCAGTTAGCCTTCTGCTGTTGGGATATGTGTTTTTGCAGTCTGCTCTATTCCATATAGTGGATGAGGATTACCATCCTCAGGTTCTGGTTCCTCTGGTGGAGGTGGGACATCATGTACATGTGCATTCCAATCAGCAGATCTTAACATAACTATAGGAATAGTCCAGCTGCGTCTAGCACCACCCAGTTGTGTTCAGATATACTATCATTCCAGGCTTGTGCATGGCTGTCTACCATATTAGTGATAGGAGGGTGCACTCCAGCAGAATAATTCTCACCTTTCTCAGCAAGAATAACCTGAAAGTTGATCAGAGGAGGCTTTTATTAAGGAGTGTTGTCATCCTTCTTTTGATGAATTTGTTTATGTACCTTCTGTGGGTGCTTCTGGTGGTTTACTTATTATTTGGAATAGTTCAGTTTTCTCTGGGCTTGTAATGCATTATGAATCATTTGCTTTATCTGTACAATTTACTACAACTCAGTCTGCCCAAGAGTGGGTCTTGGTTAACATTTATGCGCCTTGTCAGGGGGAGGCTTTGGAGGAGTTTATCCAATGGTATAATCTAAACATCCAGATTGGCATAACTTGAGATATTTCAATTTCATTAGATCACCAAATAATAGAAATAGATGAGGTGGAGATGCTAATGATATGTTAACTTTCAATGACTGTATTAGGTCTCAACACCTAACTGAAATTCCAATTAAGGGAAGAAAATTCACATGGTCAAACATGCAAGAAAATCCATTACTTGAGCATCTTGATTGGTTCTTCACTTCCTTGCATTGGACAAATTCTTATCCAGCTACAATGGTAAACCCACAAGTAAAACTAACCTCTGACCACACACCTCTTGTGGTTTCCATTCAGACTCCTATTCCTACTAGTAAAATCTTTCGATTTGAAAACTACTGGGTGGCTCATCAGGGTTTCTTTGAAACAGTAGCTAAAAGCTGGGATAAACCAATGCATAAGAATAATAGTGCTGCCAACTTAAATGCTAAGTTCAAAAGGTTGAGATATGACCTAAAATTCTGGAGCAAATCTGTCTCTAAACTATCTGTTTGTATTGACAATTCAAACAAAGCCCTTTTGGAACTAGATAATTTGGAAGATAGCAGGGGTTTGACTATTCCAGAAGCAAATTTTAGGAGAATTCTAAAAACACATCTCTTAGAGTTACTAGAATTTCAGAGAATTTATTGGAAAAAGAGATGTACCATTAGATGGACATAATTGGGTGATGAGAATACTAAGTTTTTCCAGAATATTGCAACTGAAAGATACAGGAGAAATTCCATTTCTCAGCTCAAATTAAATGATGGAAATATAGTAACCAACCATGAGGAGAAAGAGAAGGCTATGTATGATTCATTTAAGGAGAGGCTTGGCACTAGCTGCTTCCCCCTATGCTTTTTGATCTATAGTCCACCATACAGCCAATTGAAGGGTTAGAAGATCTCTCAAGACCATTTACCACTGGTGAAATTGATAATGTGGTCAAGTTCAGGCAAGTTGACAAAGCTCCTAGACCTGATGGTTTTAATGGAAAATTTCTTAAAAGTTGTTGGCATATCATTAAACAGGATATTTATCAGCTATGCTTTGATTTCTATACTGGAACACTGGATCTGGAGAGCATTAATATGGGTCATATTACCATTATCCCTAAAGTGCATTCCCCTGAAACTATAAATGAATATATACCCATCACTTTGTTGAACTGTTGCTTGAAGATAGTTACCAAGTTGCTGGCAAAAAGACTACAACAAGTAGTCCTGAAAATTGTACAGAAGAATCAATATGGATTTCTTAAAGGAAGAACAATACAAGACTGCTTGGCTTGGGCATTTGAGTTCATTCATCAATGTACAGCTTCTAAACAAGAAATTCTTCTAGTAAAATTGGACTTTGACAAATCCTTTGATACAATTGACCATGGTGCTATGCTGAAAATCATGAAACAAATGGGCTTTGAGAAGAAATGGTTAGATTGGATTTCCATCATTTTAATCTGGTAAATGTTCTGTCTTGTTGAATGGTGTACCTGGCAAGCAATTCATTTGCAAAAGAGGGGTCAGACAAGGAGACCCCCTATCCCCTCTGATTTTTATGTTAGCTGTTGATCTTCTTCAATCTGCAATTAACAAAGCTTTCAGAGAACAACTCCTCCTTGCACCTTTCTCTCCTAATTATATTATGGATTTCCTAGTCATCCAATATGCTGATGACACATTAATCATAATTCCTGCTTGTCATAGCCAAATTGATGTGATGAAGGAAATTCTAGGATAGTATGCAACTTCAACTGGTCTTCATATCAATTTCCATAAATCATCTTTGATCCCTATCAACATTACAAATATACAAGCTCAGGAATTTGCTACTTCAATTGGCTGTACTATTGGACAGATGCCTTTTACATATCTGGGGATCCCTGTTGGAACTACCAAACCAACTGTCAATGATCATATGCCTTTAGTGGACAAGATTGAAAGGGAAATGACTACTTCATTTATGATGATAGCTTACAGTGGAAGGGTGACTGTTATAAATTCTTTGCTGACCTCTATTGCTATGTTTCCAATGTGCTCCCTGCACATTCACTCAAAAATTATTGAACATGTTGAAAAGATAAGGAGACACTGTCTTTGGAATAAAAATATAGAGGATGGTGAAAAATGTCACTCTCTGGTGGCATGGGATAAAGTTTGTAGGCCAAAGAAAAAAGGAGGTATTGGTATTCCGAATTTAAAACTCCAGAATGAAGCTCTACTCCTAAAACAACTACACAAGTTCTACAAAAAAGTCGACACTCCATTGGTGACACTACTATGGAAGTCATATTACCAAGAGAAAGTCCCTCATGCTGTTGCTCCTTATGGATCTTTCTGGTGGAAGGATATTTCCAAACTGATGCCGGTTTTC
The DNA here is from genome assembly GCA_023614405.1 of Avena insularis. Classification (NCBI taxonomy): domain Eukaryota; kingdom Viridiplantae; phylum Streptophyta; class Magnoliopsida; order Poales; family Poaceae; genus Avena; species Avena insularis. The sequence continues at coordinate 296,362,848 of CM042688.1, forward strand.
AGAGGCATTTCATCTTGTCATATTGGGACTGGAGAAACTGCCCTGTTTTAGAAGGATGACTGGATGGGAAGCATTGCGGCTGAAAAATTCCCAAGGGAATATTCTTATTCTTTAAATGAGTATGTGTCTATTACTTCCTTCCTAACAGCCACTAGTCTCGCTACAAACTTTTTTCTCCCTGTTTCTACTGAATCCTTTGAAGAAATAAAGCAACTACAACCGGTGACTAGAGGCATTGAGTTTGGAGATGCACCTCAAGACTACTGGACTTATGTCTAGGGATCAGAGTTGTACTCCTCCAAGAAATACTATGAATTTTTCTTTCGGAATATTGTGCCACATGAAGCTTTCAATTGGATTTAGGAATATAATTGTACACCGAAAGTAAAGTTCTTCAGCTGGTTACTTTTCTCTGATATGCTGAATACTAGGAATCTGTTGAAACAAAAGAATATGATTTTTCAGTCAGGATATAAGTGTGTTCTATGCCAAAACCCTCCTGAAGAAATAGTGGAACACCTATTCTTCAACTGCACTTTCAGTAAAGCTTGCTGGCATAAACTGGGTATGTGTTGGCAGAACCAAGGGAATAGACTGGACATAATATCTAAGGCTAGGGAGAATAGGAATAATAATATGTTTATGGAGAAATTCATGTTGGGAGCCTAGAATGTTTGGAACGAGATAAACATTCTACATTTTAACACAATTCCCTCCACAACTCATTCTTAGAAGGATAACTTTGCTGCTGACTTTGGTCTTCTGGTGCATAGGACTAGGGAGGACTTACATCCATCTATTCACAGTTTGATAGCTTCTTTATAGCTCTCTATCTGTTTTACCTATAGTTTTTTCTCTTTCTATGATGCCTCCTTAGCATCTCACTGTTGTAAATTCTTGATCTAAGCACTTCATCTTCATATAGAAAATGAGGCAGTAGGGAATTCCCCCTACTGTTATGAGCTTCAAAAAAACTCAAGTTAAAATCACTCTCATAATGTTATTGAAGCAAAGAGGCAATAGGGAAATCCACTTTCATGAAAAAGGAAAAAGGGAAAAATCTCTTTGTATTTTTGAGGATGGGGAATAAAGAATAGAAAAGAACTTGCGATCAAGTAAGGAACTTAAGAAAAGAAAAAGAAACTAAAAACAAAAGCAAACGGAAAACGAAAGAAAAAGTGAAGTGTTGGAACAAACCAACACGAGTGTCTCAAAGCTCATGAGGAGCTAGAGTACAACCTCATTATTACACAAATAAAATTGTCGGGGGACACATCCCCAAGCTCAGGATTTTGCAAGCCCTTTTGTTGCTCATTGTGGTGGCGGTGGATAATCTCCCAAGTTCCGTTGGCTGCTCCAATTGTTGAACTAGGTTGAGAGGTTGGCAGTAGCATCTTGAAGGTTGATGGAGAGGTTGCTCATGTTTTGGATACTTCCTTCAAGAGCATAGAAATCATCATAGGTCATCATATATATTAGGCAAATTCCAATTCTAAATTTACAAAATTCCCTTGGGAAGTCTACAATATATATTGGGTTGATTCCAATTCTCGGTGGTGTGGTACATCAAGATCTATCAAAACTAGGATCCCATAATTATTGGAGCTTCTAATGAACTTTAATGATTAAAAACCTTCTACATATGGTATATTTAGTAGAGAAATCCTTATAGTAAATCTACAGCTCCAAAAATGATGATTATAATTTCTACTGGTATGTATTTGTAATACCTATCCATGTCCCTTTGTCTCATACTATTTGAATAAATAAATCTGGTTAAAAGGACAAATAGCCAACAAAACTGACTTTGGGAATTTCCAAAGAGCATTCTGGTAATTATTTTGAAGTCATTCCAACTCTCAAAAATCTAAAACTAAAAGATCTACAAAACCCTACGAGGAAAATTTTATTTGAGTTCTAGATCTTTTCTGGTGAATTATTCATCTAAACTAGGGTTATTTCCACTACAAAATCCATATCATTAAAGAGAAGTGATAAAATCATGAAACCACTTTTGTTGGCCTTGTTATTTCAATAACTATCTGTTTATATCATTTTTATACATTGATATCTGTCAACACCCGGATTTTTAAGTCTAGATGCCTGTACATCGCAATCCCAGGATTACCATTTTTGTGAGACATAACAGAAGTGGTACCACAATACATCATCCATTACAAACCATAATAAGGTCTTACAAATACAGGATATCATGATCTAGTCTTAATACAATCAAAGCAGCGGAAAGTAAACGTAGTGGGGCTTCATCTTCATGATCACAGGCAATGCTGACAATGGGAGATGATCCTAGTGGTCATAGACCTCAAGCTGTCCATCTTCCGGGTAATCCTTCTCATAGTCTAGCCATGGGAATAGCCAGGGACACATCCATGAGTACTCTTTAAGTACTCACAAACTACCACTAGTACACGAAGAAGTAAAACTAGTAGGAATCATAAGCTCTAGGTTTGTTTGCAAAAAGCCAGGTTTATTTCATAAAGCTTCAAGGGTAAATACCTAATTTAGTTCTCTACATTACTTATGTGGGACCTTAGATCTCATGTCCACAACTCTGTTGTGGTCAAGTCAAAGTCATCTTTCAAGTCACAAATAATTTTGAAAACATCTGATAACGGAACAGTATGGCCACTCCAATTGTCCATAACCATGGATGCGGCTATTCAAATAGTTTGACACTCTACAGAGATTGTACACTTTCACCAAAAAATTCAATACATCTGTCAAGAATAACCCTGAATCATCATACTTAGTATGCGGATAATCAATCTTAACCTTTCAATTACACACCCTAGTATAGGCACCTCCCCTATGAGTTTGGCCTCCCAACCATTACCATCTGTCATCTTGGGTACTGAATAGGTGGACATTCATCACGAGGTAGCCTCAGCTCAACCTCTTCCGCAAGGGAACCCATACTAAGACATATAAACTTCCATTCAAGCCCTACCCAACTCAGGTATTGTGGTTGTATGGTAAAATTGGAATGGTATCGCATCCAAACCCAACCATCGGTTTTATTAATGTCAAGGCTCATGCCTCCTCAGTTTCATCATCAGACCATTGTGTTTCACAACACATGTCAAAACATTTCAATAGAATGAATCTTCATTCCAAGGTTTTCATAATCATTTTCACCAAGTATTCCCATCTAAAGTAATCAAGTTTTAGCTTAGCAATAGCCACTCATATTGAGGTTATCACTATTGGGGGTGCTATCAAGGTATAAGTATCCAAGACCAGTCCTATGATCTTGATAGGATCCACTCTAATTTCCACTAATCAAAATTCTTTACTAAATAAGAAATAGTAATAAAGGGGAAAGTAAAGCTTGGAGTAAAACTAGGAATGGTATAAGTAAAGTGACAAAACCCAGCAAGCCTAATGCATCTGGTATAAGAGCTAGCATATATAGCATGCCTAGTTCTAACTTGCACTGATAGCTTGCTTAGGTATCATGTATGGTGCTATCTTGTACTGATAGCTTGTAGTAGTGATGGCTTGCCTTGTTGGTTGAACTCGTTGAAGTTTTCCTCTTCCTCCTCGAAGTACTCCTCTTCGTTGAATCCCGATCGATACTAGCGTCTATAAACACATTCAATGTACACAATCACCAAAAAAGACTTCACTACTTCCATTTAGCACACAAGGGCTCATAATAGATGATATAGCATCATTTCTATCATCATGTGGAATTTCAATACATTCTTATTTCTCTTATTGAGAAAAGTAATTTCTACCCATTGAAATTGTTTAAGATTTAATATTCTCCAACTAGAATATTGGTTCATATGGACCATGTCCTCACCATATATTCTCTATCTTGGGAATGTGATTTAAAATGATGGTCAAGCACTACAAGCTTTAATATTGTTATTTAATAATATTTTAATGACAAGAAAAGCCTATATAGCCTTCTTTTAATACTAGTCCAAGTTTAATATCTGTAAAACCAAATGTTTTGTATATATTCATGTAGAGCATGATAAATGTGATTTTTGAGAGGTGGAATCATCTCAAAAGCATTTATAGTTATTTTTATAAAAATGTTTGAAGTGTCAAAAGTCTCTGTTTGTTATTCGTAGTATAGGTGATCTATAAATCTAAATAGTTTGAATCCAACGGGAATGAGTAGATAATTTCAATAGCTTTCCATCAAAATTGGAGTCATGCAATTTGGTTCAGTGAAACTCTTTGAATTGATTTTTTAATCTACTGACATAATCTGGTTTTAACTAAAATGGAAAAAGTCTATTTGAAACGACGGGCTCTGCACGGGAAACTAATTGTGCCGGCTCAACTGCACTACGCTGGCGCAGCGGGCTGCTAAGAAGCGGGTCCTACTCCGTCGATTAGACTAGGACCTAACATATGTGGTTCGTCTCCTCCGTCGAATAGCTCCGGTGAGAAACAAACCCTAAACGACGATGGGGGTTGTGTGAGGCTCACCTTGGCTCCATCTAGGGTCGGCGATGGGGGCGAATGGGGTTGTCATCGACGGCTGTTAGAGGCGTGGTCACGGTAGCTCCTGGGGTGGTGGCAATCAACGGCTCCCTTTCTTGACTGCTGCGGCGGACTCTGATCAAATTCCGGCGAGCTGGTGCTCGCCTTGCTCCGGGAAGTTTTGGGGTGTTGCTGAGTGAGAGAGGAGTGCAATGGTGTGGAGATAGAGGTCTAGGGTGGCCTCTATTTATACACCAGGGTTGACGGGAGTGTGGCATGGGTTGCGATCATCACGGCGGAGAGAAGGCTCAGGTCGCTACAGGTCGCGATCATCACGGCGGAGGGCATGGGTTGGTGCATAGGACTATGGCGATCATCAAACGAGTGATAACATAGCAAGGGGCGGTCTCCATTGGTCGGAATATGTCGGTGCTCTGGGCGGGTACACGGGCGTTCGTCACGTGGTACGGTGGTCACGTGGCAAGCGGCGACGAATGGTCATGTCTGGGCGCTTACTGGTGATACGGCAGTCGTGGGTATGGGCGGAGAGTGCGAGGCGCGGCATGTGCGTGCGAGGCAGCTGTGGCGCTCCATCGTTCTCTCGGCATGGCATGGGATTAAATGGGTGTGGCTCGTCTGGCTCTTTCTCTCCTTGCCGTTGGTCAAGGGCTGGTCAGGGGGTGGCGGTGAGGTCACGGCTAGTTGTAGGACATCGTGGTAGTGGGCGGCACGGCGTGCTGCGAGTGGCTCGTGCTCGACCAGCATGGCCGGCTCGGTACGGGCATGCCACTGGTGCAACGGTGGAGAGGAGGATCTCCACTGCACGACAAAGGACTAGGATTGATCAAGGACAAGTAGTGGAGTCGATTGCAGTACATAGGCTGAGCAATTGATAGTTTCAAATAGTGTATAGTTGTTGAGATGGTACTGTGCTTGCCAGGTGTTCGACCAAATGGCCGCATGAATTTATATTTTGAATTTTTTGAAAGATTTTTGGTGAGTGATCTGAGTACTTGCTTGGTAGTCTATGGTTTCTTGGGTTTGCCAAGGTGAATTGATTTGAGTGGTTTTTGAAAAGTGGTGATCTTAGTACATATTCTTGATTCAATTTTGAAGTGTCTCTCAAAGGGGTCTAAAAATAGTTTCTATGTTTTTGTAAGGTTTGCTTGGATTCTCTTTTACTTGGTCTAGCAAGGGGTGAAAAGATTTGGAATTGTTTCTGTTAGAAATCCTTTACTAGGAACACTCAAAGTGGTCTAGTGGATAAGTTTGACCAAAATGACCGTTTGCTTATATGCATTTATATTTGATTTTCTTTTCATTTGATTTTGTTTTTAAGTGATCTAGATGATGTAGTATTCATCTTTAAACCAATCCTTAATATTAGTGGCAATCAAACATGGAAATTGCAATCATTTAAACACTAATGCAAACCACACATGCATTCTTATTATGTTTAATCCTCAAAGTTTTTGTTAACCCTAAACTTGGGTGATTAAAACTTCATAAGCTTGATTAATATTTTTGGGATGTTACAATATCATACAGATCCAAGTTGTAGTTCAAAACCCTTCTTTAAGTGGTATTTGGTAGTTAAATCATAAAGGAAATCCCACAAAGGCAATTATAGTAATTCCAAGTGCTTTGGACCCAGTCCATCAAAACCTACTAAAGTTGGTAATATGTTTTATGTTTGTTTGCTATATTGTATTAGTGCTTGTATGCCTTGTGTTGATTATGGTTTTGTTTGCTTGCATGTATTATCCTTGATGACGATAGTTGTAATTATATCGAAGACCCGAAGGATATGGTTATTATTGGTTATTATGGTATTCCAAGAAGAAGCCCATGGACATATTGCCAGATTGTTGTTCATAGGCAAGCCACCTACTTTCTCATAAGTCTTGTCCTATTATTTTACTTATGCATGTTTTATCTATTTGATTATGCAAAACGACATTGTTTTACCTATGGTAAGCTTTAACTGGTAGTCGTTTGGCTCCTTGAAACCATTAGCAAATTTTGTACTATTTAGTACAACCCCTTTGATGATACCTACTTTCCCCTTGCATCTAAAATTGTATATAACACCATTGCCCCTTGGAGACCCTGTTTTAGCCAAGGCAAAACCATAGAATGGGAATACCCTGTAAAAGTTTTACAAAATGTTTTATGGTAAATTTTGGTGAGATCTGACCTACCAAGAGAAGTTTGAGAAGGAAAAAGGTTTTTTTACAAAGATACTGAAGGAAAAAGGAGGAAAAATGGTTTTTTAATAAACCTGTTTCTTTGAAATTTGCTAGAAGAATTAAACCGTGCAACCACATTACTATAGAATGGGACAATGTTGGACTTGAAGTTTGTCTACTCTGGTATGGGATGCCTTGCAACTACTTATAAGGGATCACATCTCTCAAATGCCTGGCTTGCCTAAATAGAAAGGGTCATCTATGGAAACAATGACCTAGGGGAGGTGTGAACTATCCTTTTAGGTGGTCGGATGATACTATGAGACACTCATTGAAAGTGCACACTCTAGGTTTCAATGGAGCGCTCTGGTTGTTCTGTGGATCCCGACACCCCGGTGTTGAGGGGAACAACTCATAGGGTAGGGCCCATACTAGCGGGGCATTTCGAGAGTCTTGATCAGGTATTCGACCCACGATCCATGCGGGATCACGATAGGGTACCCGGATAGTGTGGGTAAATTGTACAACCTCTACAAAGTGTAAATCTATTCGAATAGCTGTGTCCATGGTCATGGACGGTTGGGAAGGCTGTTATAGAGCGGTGCTGGTTTTGATTTAAAAAATGATTTCGAAAAAGAAAGAGTTATGTGAGATAGGGTTATCTGGGAGACCACATAAGAAGGTGGTGATCTTGTAAGATCATGGAAGATGAAAAGTCCATCGAGTGATGACCGTGTGATGAGAAATGGGTGACCCAATCCTACTATTTTCCAAAACTTTTAAAAATACTTTCAAAATGATTAACAAAAATTTTCAACAAAGATATGTAGATGCTATATCTACAATAGAAATTATTTCAGAAATAACCTCTCTTGGAGACCTCCTATTACCATAGCCATATTGCATTTCCTCTTATTATTATTGTTCACTTAAGGTGGTTTGCGAGTACATTGAAAGTACCTACTAGAATTGTCACTGGCTATTAACTTGGTCAGATTCCAGAAGTAAGGTGAAGAAGAAGGTGTCGTTGACAACTATGCGAGCTAGGACGTTTTCCCAATCAGCTGCCTGTAGGTTAAGACATGGATCGGGCTCTACGCTTGATGAAGTTCCGTTGATGATGTTCGATGTAGCCATAATGGAAATTTAGGTACGACTTGTATCTGCTTAAGTAATGGATGTTTACTTTGATACTTGTCGGTTATGTGCCACGATAGACTGATCATGGGATCATGGTGATATGCATAACATGGAAGCTCGGAGGATTAATTCAAGGGCCCATAGTGATCATCTTCACAAGATCCTCCATGGTATAATCTTGAGGCGATGTATTGTTATAGTCCAGCTCTTCAGACTTCTCATCTTTGTTTTCAACCCTCATCATCTTGAGGTATTTGATCGGATTTGGATCAGGCTTTTCCTGCAAATCTTGATAGGATGAGAGTTTGATTCTCAACTATTTTCCTAATTATGCTTCCATGGTCTTTGTTATTTCCTATAAAGCTTGAACATAATTTTTAAGAGAAACTGGTTGATTAGATAATTTATTAATAACCGATTCATGGTTCTCCATAATCTCAATAAGAATATTATTCTGTTTAGTTTGTGCTTGCATAAAATCTTTGAAAGAATTTTCAAGCGGGAGATTACCATTACTTACTCCATTGCTATTATTATAGTATTTGTTGTTTGGAGCACCTATAGGATTAACATATTGCTTTTGAATGTTTGAGCCAAATTTTTGACTCTTCCATTCAGGGTTATAAGGATGAGGAGCTATAAAATCTACTTCCTCAATATTTGAGTCGCTGATGGAATTTACATGGGTTTCCTTACCGTTGAAGTAAGATCTTCATTAGAATCATCGGTGACTACATTCACCTTTCTTGAGGAAGATCTATCTACATGCCATTGGGTATGGTTTCTTTTCATGTCATCTAGAAGATTCTTGGCAACATTTACTCTCTTGCCCATGAATGTGCCTCTGGCAGTAATGCTAAGCAATGATTTATACATTTGTTTAAGGGAATTATAAATTAAGTGGAGAATTCACCACTCTTCCATCCCATGACTAGGACAGCTCATTGCGTCTTCCATCATCCTTTCCCAAGCTAGCTCTATTGGCTCGCGATCTTCTTGTCTAAAACATGTAATATTAGATCGAAGTTGCATAGTCTTAGATGGAGGAAAAAACTTACTCATGAAAATATTATTACATTCCTTTCATGAAGTGATAGTGCCTTTAGGTAAAGCTAGCAACCAATCTTTTTTCTTTTATTCTAAGTGAAAAAGGAAATAAATGTAATTTAACACCATCAAGGTCAACATCTTTATGCGCATCATGTCCCATATTTCAGCAAATGCATTTAGGTGCAAACCTAAATCTATAATAGCTAAGCCTCCAAATTTGTTATGTTAAACCAAACTCAAGAGATTAGGCTTAATCTCATAATTTCCCGCTGTAACAGCGGGATGAGTAATAGGTGCATGACTAAAATCATCATTGGGAGTAGCATACTCCCCAAGCTTATTTTGTGCCATAATAATTATATTTTTGGTATTTTTAGAATGAGAAAAACAATTAAACATGTAACTATTTTTTGAGTTTTCAAATAGATAACAAAAAGTAAACTAATAACAAGAATTAAAACTAAAAAACAAATAAACAAGTTCTCTAATAACCTCACAATGATAGCGAAACTACTTCCTCGACAACGGCTCTCAAAAAAGTGCCGATACCTTCGATCCAGATTACGTATCTAATATAGTAGCTTTTTCCCTAGAATATACCTAGGTTTATCAAACCTTGGGAAACACTTTGCATGAATTGAGGAACTTCTAGAAGACATGCTAATTAATTTTGTTTTTTTGTTAACCGGATCTTTCCAGTTTACTTTGTATCTTTAGGATGTTATCAATAATGGAGATATGCCAAGTTTAAGATTCACCTGTAGCTATGCATACATATGGGATAAAGATAAGGTTATGCAAAATCATGTGTAAAATGACCTAATAGTGATAGGACTTGATGGTAGAACACCCACAACTACTATAGCCCCTAAAACCACATGTGACAATAGTCTCTTAGTCCAACAGTTTACACCCCGAAACCACAGGCCACAACGACTATTAAGTAAAACAAATCAAAGCCTTAATATTAGTGATATTACGGTTGATTCCAAGAAGATCACTAAACAAATACCGTACACCCCCATTCTGTCACTAGGTTTCGTATGTCAGACGCTGTTCTCCACTCGTATCACTTCACACCTTGATTAATCCACAGTGTCTTGGGTACCTACAAGTCCTCGTATCAAGGTAGAGACAAAGATACAAGATAAACAAGAACCTATTCAATCACTACACAATATTTCCATAAAATTAGATTCACATAGACGTTGCGAGGCTTCACCCCAACCTGTAACCCGTGAGGACTACTCACTCCTAATAATAAGATCAAGAATATGAATCATTGTTGAAATACTAGATTGAAACCAAATTTTCTTTCAATGGTCATTAATTCGCAAGAATATCTCTATTACATGATAATGGGTATGGTTATGAACGAGGTAGGATATGGAGGTGATGAACTATGGTGGTGTGGATCTCCTTCGGTGTGTGTTAGATGAGATCTAAATGAGGAATGTGGTATGTGGCGGCTGGAGGGTGTGTCTCTTTTCGAATGATCTCGCTCCCTTCACATAAGTAGTTATGTTTGACCTAAGAAAGGCGCCAACAGGTAGTACAGGTCGGCCTCGCCCATATCAATGCTAGTTATGGCTCCTGGAAACACAGTTTCGCCCCTAGTTGAATTGGCTGTGTTGGAAATGACATATTCTTCATTAATTGCTCCTGATTTTGCCACAATAGTGTGATTTCCTGCCCATCACAAATCAAGAGAGGGATTTGCACATCTTTACAATAATTATTCATTAGGAGCATGGCTAGAGAGATATTTAGTCAATGTTTGAACATAGAATAAGATTTAAATGCTGATAAAGATAACTATTTTCACAACCATCAAAGTGCCCCCACCTCTCCCCTCATTAAGTGGGTGGAGGCTCCACTCACTCTGACTCAAATAAATTCCAAGTCCACTCATTTGGCATTTAATTTCCAGCAAATTAATTGCATTCCCTCATTAAATAAAAAAATATTTATTTATTTATTTTAATATTTTTCAACTACATTAATTATCAAACATTTACATAAACATCCTTGCATTATTCCGATATTACAGCTGAAATTTTTCTAGCAATTTTTCCCGAAACAATTCTGGTACTCCTCGAATTAATTTTAGTGCTTTCCAAACCTTTATTAGATATAATATATCTCCCCAGAAGTGTCGGCACACCTTAGGTCTGTCACCCTAAGGTTGCGAATAATGCAAACATGATCAAAACACCTCTCCAATCAATAGTTAGTAACGGGACCTGGAGATCCATATTGACTCCCACACATTCAATAATGACTACAGTGATCGTGAGAACCATAAACATCATAACTAAATCCATTTGTATCGCGTTATATTACTTATCCAACATCCGATTAGGTATCAACCATACCTAGCTTGATCTTGTTACTGACAAGTACTCTTTACTCATTCTATGATATGACATCCTTTCTGACATAGTCGTGTGCTTGCAAGCGGTGTCGATCTGATATCACTAAGAGGGCCCAAAGTCACTAGTACAAACTCATTACTTAGATACCAAGCCTAGAGGCGGTTTACCCCTAAAATATAAACAACCGGTTCTTTTTAGCAACCTTAGGTGGTCGTTGTTTTGTGACCGCCTCTAACAGTAGCCTCATACTGTTAGAAATTAACACCTTCTCTAGTAGTACTTCCTCGTTAGCCAATCTTTAGAACAAAATGCCTCTATATGAAACTTGAGATGAAGGTAAATACTGTCCGTCTCCCGAGAAATTTGAACCACAAACGTTCATAAAAATTAACCGCCTCCAGGGGCCTCCTACAATATACCTTTATAAATCCTGCTCAAAAATTAGTTTCGCGTGTGTTTCAGAGGTAGCATGCGCATAGATTTGTTATTAATGCAATTAGAAAGTGGAGATCATGCATGAGTCATCCACCCACGCATTTACACCCACATGCCGACTCGATGGGAACCAACCGTCCACGCATATATAAACCCGCTCAGTCTCATCATCTCTTCTAGGAGCGTCTCTCCCAATTTGTCTAGTCAAAGAAACCCAATTTGCACCTTTCACATGGGTAGAAGCTCCTTCCATAGAACCACCCTCCCCTTAGCTGCGCCGTGAAGTGTACCATGGAGTCGAGCTGGAGGTGATGCCAGTTGGAGGCGCAACAGATGGCTTGGTCTTTGCTGATGTGTTGGGTCGGCCGGCTTCTCGGGGCACACACGCCGCTCGTTGCTGCTTTGGGCTCTGTCTAGATAGTCGTTGTTGCCATCGAGCAACAAGTGAATGACAACGTCGTGGTTCCAGTGGTAGATCTAGATGAGGGGTATGCAGGTGCCAGATCTGGATGAGGGGATTGCATATGTATAAGGATTATATTACAATTTCTTACTGAGGCCAATGATTCAAATTTACCCCAAAAGAGTGCAAGGGAGACACATTATTTGATGGTGTCATATTTTTCAGGGATGGGTTAGTGAAACTATGGCAATGTACAAGAAGGCCCTAGATTTACTCTACATGTATTTGAATCTCTTGTTGGATTCTTGTGATTACATGTATTTGAATCTCTTGTTTGATTCATACGATTACACTATCCAGGAACAAATGTTTTATCTATACTGTTGTCATTGCATGTCTACAAATATTTTTTGATTTATTGTTATTACAATATTTAGGAAACACATGATTACATATTAAATCATATTACTATCAAGTCTACTAAAGCATTAATAAACTGGTTCATAAATGTTAATTCTTCAGTTGTATTTCAACTAAATTATTTTTATGAGTTCTTATGTACTTTAAAATCAACAAGAAGAATCTGATGACATGGGTGACAACAAGAACTGCAAGGATAGCAAGAGCTGCTACATACTATGGTGGTTCCGGAGTGGGCAAAATCCTTTCCACCATAAGGGGATTTTTTTTCTCATTCAGTGGGCAAAGTCATCAAAAAGGACACCGACAACGTGAGCCAACACTTGTTGGGCGTCATTCATGGCTGCGACCGTAAGCACAAGGTGTCGTGGTATGGCCGACAAGTACACCCTGGAGGGGTCCTCACAGTGCGTGTTTAGAGATGTGGGGTAAGGCGGAGAGTTGGCGGGTATGAGGTAACACAGCTTACTCAGGTTCAAGTCCAACACTAGTGGCAGAACTCTACTCCTACTATAAATCACTATAATGGGAATACGTCGAGTTACAGAGATAGGTTCGCCGTGCGAGGTGTTGCACGTTGTACGTAGTGATCTAATAGGTTGTGCCCTAGAGGCTCCCACAAGTCCAGTTTATAAAGGCACCAGAACCTAGGGTTACAGGGAAAGGTCCTTGCCGGACAAGGTAAAGAGTATGACACTAATACAAACTAGTCTTTCGTGTCTTGCACTCCAAGGTTCCGAGTATGTCGGTGACTCCTGTGTAGCCTTCCATTATCCAGCATGGGCCTCCCTTCTGGATCTGTCTAACTGGGCCGCCCAGCAGGCCATAGGCCTTGCTACAAACAGTGGGCCACCCGGGTTAGCCGGATTAGAGACATGCTATTATGATACCCATTTAGCATATCCCCAACAGTAGCCCCCGGAGGACTTTGAAATCTTGCGTCGTCTTGCCTATTGATCTTGAATGCTCCGTCTAGGTGATGTCGGCAATACGTCAAGCAATATCTCAAAGGTCTCCCAAAGAACCCTGCAATCCTCTCCGGCTTCGCAATGTAGCCAGAGATTCCTTGAGTCTTTGTTTCCAGAGCTGGATACTTTCCGCCTACGATGGAATCTTCAGATGTGACACTTCACTTCAACTGTCAGGAGGATGACATAGGGTACGGCTACGCTACCTCGAAACTCACAGAAGGCAAAGAATTAATCATTAGCTATTTTTACGCGCGCGAAATCCGAAATGGTAAAGCAGCAAAGACGGAGGACGTGGCGAAATTACCGGTTCATCTCCACATCGGCAGCGCTCTGCCCATCAGATCCTTTTGCACGAATCTTGACGTTGGGCCTATATATTTCAACTGTGGCTAGGTTATTTTCTTTTTACCCGCATTTTCTCCCACGTGTTCGTCTTCCTCTAGCCGCGCGCCTGTTCGAGCTCCTCCTCGAAAAACCCTACCCAGAGCTTCCCCTTTCTCCACTCACTTCCCAGCAGCGTAATGGCCTTTATCAGCTCCACCCCTTCGTTGACGGCGACAACAGAGGCTACAACAGAGCTATCTCAGGGAGTGACGGTCCCGCTAGAGGGGGTCGTTGTCCCTGTCACCGCCTTGGTGGAAACCACCGGCTATGACCAAGAACGAGCGGCACCAGAAGCCGCTGAAGAGGAAAATGACTCCCACAAGGGAGTGTGGAGGGGCTCTAACCTCTCCGCCAAAGATTTTCAAGAATTGGTCACCGAGGGGTATCTCCCCGTGACGAAGGATTTGGTATGGCGGCCGGCACCAGCGGACGAGGTGGCTCATCCTCCCCAAGCTGGAGAGAAGGTGTACCTCAAAGCCTAGCTGGTACGAGGCGTAAGCCTTCCAGTCTCCGTCTTCTTCCTGGACGTCCTCCGGCACTTCCGGGTACTTCCCCACAACCTCTCCCCTAACAAGTGCCGGCTTATCCATTATTCTGGTTAGTGTGCTTGACCTTTCATGAGACAGAAGACTCACATCATAGAACTATGCCCTCAGCTGATGATGCTTAATAGCACCATCGAGAACCTAAGGGCAAAATCACCGGCTTTGAGTGCCTAGAAGTCACTACTCCAGAATCCACATAAAAACTTCAGAAAACGTGTAGACCAGAAAACATAAGCTAATGCCCGTAGACGGAATTTTCACAAGTGCAAATGCAAACTTCCGCATAAAGGTTTATATGATCCAAAAATGAACAACTAAAGGAGGTCAAATACTCAAATAATATGAGTGAACCAAATGCTTTATTTCATTGATCATATAAAAACTTATTACATAATATAAATGTGCTACGTGTAAAGGGGACGTAGCGGTGCTATGTTCCATGGCTGATCTGTCTCTAGGTAATCATCATCGGAGTCATGTTGCTTGCGCTTGTGATTTTTTGGCCTATACTTCAACTCGCAAATATCGACGAGGTAATAGGAATCATTTAGCAATGCTTTTATTATGACAAATGGTCCTTCCCAAGGCGGGGATAGTTTGTGTGATTTCTCCTGCTTGAGTCTAAGCACCAGATCCCCTTCTTTCAACAAGTGATGCTTAACACGGTGACTATGGTAGCCACATAGCTTCTGCTGGTAGACGGCAGATCTCTGGCATGGCAGCACGTGCTCTTCTTCGAGTAGGTCCACAGATAAGCGTCTGGATTCTTTAGCATCCTCCTCCTCATAGGCGGCGACTCTTGGTGCATCGTGGAGGATTTCAGATGGTAGGATGGCTTCTTCTCCATAAACCATGAAGAAAGGAGTCAAGCCGGTGGATCTGTTAGGTGTTGTTCATAAACTCCACAAGACAAGTGGTAATTCCTCCACCCATGCTCGAGCTGCTCTACGTAGCGGTGCTTCTAAGCGTGGCTTGATTCCATGCATAATTAGTCCATTGGCCCTTTCAACTTTCCCATTTAACTATGGGTGTGCGACAAATGCTAGGTCAAGGTGGATGCCTTTTTCATGACAGTACTCCTCAACTTCTCCGAGAGACAAATTTCTGCCGTTGTCGGTGATGATGCTGTGTGGGAGACCAAACCTCACCACTAGATCCCAGACAAATTTCAGGGTTGTTGCCCCATCAAGCTTTCTAATGGGTTTAGCTTCAATCCATTTTGTGAACTTATCCACTTCTACTAGCAAGTGTGTAAATCCACAGGGTCCTGTCTGCAAAGGTCCCACCATGTCCAGCCCCTAGACTGCAAACGGCCAAGTTATTGTTATGGTTCGCAGTTCTTCAGCTGGAACACTTGGTTGTCTCGGATAGAACTGACACCCAAGGCATGTTTGTACCAACTTGTCAACGTCCGCCTTGGCAGTTAACCAGTAGAATCCTTGTCGGAAAGCCTTAGCTACCAACGATCGGGAGCAGCGTGATGCCCGCAATCTCCAAGATGTATCTCACTAAGGATTTCAATACCTTGATACTAGGAGATGCATCGAAGGAAAAGTCATGTGGTACTTATTTTGTATAGCTGGTCGTCAATGATGATGTAGCCTTTTGCTGTGCGTACTATTTGTCGGCTTTCGACTTCGTCGGTGGGCAAAGTTCTGTCTTATAGATAGTCCATGAATAGTTTCGTCCAGGTCAGAGAGGTCACTATTACTGTGTTAACCAATGAGTCCACTATATCCGGGTTGTCGGGGTCCGCTCCCTTAACGGGTGGTGTCTATAAATGTTCTAGGAAAATGCCTGGCGGAATTGGTCGGGGGCTAACCCAAGCTTTGATAGCAGATATGCCGCCTCATTTTCCTCCCTTTTTACGTACTTGACATCGTAGCCGTTAAAGCACTTGGCTATTTCGTCTACTTCGTCTCGCTATGCCGCCATCATAGGGTTCTGCGCGTTCCAGGTGCTAGCTACTTGCTGGGCAACCAAATCGGAATCTCCACAGCAAACTATGCGCTTGATGCCAATATCCTTGGCTACTCGTAGTCCATGTATGAGGGCCTCATATTCTACCATGTTGTTGGTAGCGTTGAAGTGGTTATGTAGGATGTATTGCAACTTCTCCCCTGTTGGTGATTGTAGTAATACACTCGCCCCTGAGCTGTTGAGTATCTTTGATCCATCAAAGTGCATAACCCAATACTCTGGCTCTAGCACAGGAGTGTCTTCTGGCAGATCTGTCCAATCTGCAATAAAATCCGCCAATGCCTGTGATTTGATAGTGTCGCGTCTTTTTTAGGTTATTTCAAAGGCAACAAGTTCAATGCCCCACTTTGCCACTCTTCCTATAGCATAGTTGTTGTTGATGATGTCGGACAGTGGGGCTTTGCTCACCATTGTGATAGGGTGCTCCTATAAATAATGCCTTAGCTTGCGGGAAGCAAGGAAGACTCCATAAGCTATCTTCTGGTAGTGCATGTAGTGCGTGATCCTTCGTCACGGGGAGATTTTGTCCTTCTACAGCTGTTCAGGGTTGACTAGCACAACTGCGGGTTGGACTCAAGCCTCTGCGGGGCGGCCTTTTCCTTTTGCTTACATGCCTTAGCGACGAGGTCGTACACCTGAGAAACTGCTTCTAGCGACCTGTCCTGCTCCAGGAGGGTCTTGGCGACGACGATGTTGAGAGCGGGAGTTGGCATGACCTGCCTCCCCTCTGAATCTATGGAAGGGGTGGCCTTTTTCGGCTTAGACCTATCAAAATCCCAAGCCTCGCCGAACGTCGGGATCTTGGATGACGTGAGCTGGTACCTTCTTTGCCTTATGCTTCAACAACAATTGCTTATATTCGGCCTCCATAGCTCTTGCCACCTTGATGGATTGTTTCTCCTTAGCCATGTCTTCGTCCAACTTATCGCCTTGCTCCGCAATGCACTTGGCCTCCGCCAAGATTTCCGCACGCTTCTCATCAATCTCTGTAATGCTCCGAATATGGGCGACGGTGAAATGGAACGTATGGGCACCTAGAAGGGGGGGGTGAATAGGTGCTACACCAATTTTTAATACTTTTTCAATTTTAGGCTTAACACAAAGGGTAAATTCTCGAGACAAACTATTAGGTGGAATTTCCCTATATGCAAACCTAACTACTAGCGAGTAAAGAGCGAGTGGAAGAGGAACGAGTAAACTGAAGTGAAGCATGCGGAGACACAAGATTTGTTTGACCGCAGTTCCTTCCTTGTTAAGGGAAGTACGTCTGCGTTGGAGGGGTGGGCGGTACTAAGACCACCACGCCACAATAGGCGTCACCCTGTTCTCCGATGGATCTCGCCACAAAAGGCCTGATCCACCTTTCCACTATAGGTAACCTTCGAGGCGGGCACCAGCGCCTTTACACAACTAGCGGGGCAACAACTCCACAACAACTTGGAGGCTCCCAAAATGACAAAAAGCTGCCACAAGAACAAAGTTATCAAATACAATGACAAGATCTAGGTATTGACAAGAATACTAGATCAGAGATTTCTCCAAGTGAATGGAGAGGAGTTGAAGCGCTTGATTCTTGATGATGATGATGAACTTCTCCTCCTTCAATTCCACCAAAGATCAAGACCTTTAGGTGGTTGAAGTGGGAGATCGAGAATGAGAGCTCTTGCACAATGTCTGGTCAATTTCGAATGAATCAAGAGTTCTGAATGTTGGGGAAGAAGGGGTATTTATACCCCCCCTTCAAAAACCAGCCGTTGCACACTTTGGGGGCTAGATTATCCGGCCCAAGTGAGGGCCGGATTATCCGGCCTAGGGAAAACACCGCCCCAGACTCGGAATATCCGGCAGAAAGTCCGACCCCTATTAGAGCGTCGCACCGAGCTTGCCTTTGATCAACTTCTAGGGGCCGCATTATCCAGCCATATGCCAGGGCCAGATTATCCGGCCTAGGGAGGAAAAACCGCCCCAGTTCGGATTTTCCGAGAGAAAATTCAACCGGATACCGTGCGACGCGCCTTGGCCCCTTTTGCTCGAAAACTGGGGGCCAGATTATCCGGCCCGTACGACACCCGGATTATCCGGCCTGGGGAGGAAAAACCGCCCCAGTTCGGATTTTCCGGAAGAAAATCCGACCGGGTACCGAGCGACGCGCCTTGGCTTCCTTTGAGCGATGAGGTAGGCCAGATTATCCGGCCCTTGGTGGGGCGGATTATTCGCCCCCCCTCAAAACTTCCTGCACACTTAGCGCACATGAATAGTCTCCATAGTATTGTTATCTAACACGCAAAACATAGGAAAACATGAAATGTTCTTTCAATCTCCCTCTTTTTGGTGTTAGATGACAATACCAGGATTTGCAGGAGAAAGACACAAGACAAACAGTGATGACTATGAAAGAGACCCCCCTCAATATGTGCATAATAGAGTTTTGCATTGGAATACAAATGCACACAAATAGGTGAGTCTATTCCATAGACATATGATCAATAAACACATACCACCAAAGTAGAGAGTAGGCATCCTTGACATGCTTGACATAAGTCACAATTATTACCGGATAACCATTATGAGTGCGCCTTCCGTGATAAACCTCCAGCAATAGGATATGAATAGATAAATCCATAAGCATAATCCATGATAATAAATCCACATGCATAATCCAGACAACCACATAAAGTCTCAAACAACCACAAATCACGAATTTAAAGTTCAACACTAAATGGGCATAAGCAAGAAAATGACGAATAGAAAAGTGCAAGTGCTTATGCCCGACCCATGCAAATCCATGGACAACCTAATAGAACTACTTCTCCCCCTTTGGCATCGAGACACCAAAAAGGGAGAAGAGCGATGCTAGCGCCCCATGGGATCACTCGTAGTCCTCGTCCTCGTCCTCTTCTTCATTCTCTTCCTCATCCTCATCTTCAAGCTCCTCAGTGTCACCTTCCTCATCTTCATCATCAGCAGCAGGCGCAGAGGGGAACAAGTGACTCTCCAGCTCACCATAGTTCAACCCAGAGGAAGAGTTCCACCGAGCATACGGAGTGGGAGGTGTAGGAGCCGGAGGAGCACCCGAAGCGCTGGACACGTGGTGGAGAATGAGCTGCTGGGAGTGAGCCATCTCATGGTGCTTCTTGTAAGCCTCGTACTGACCCTTGCGCATGTCCACGCCCATGCAGAGAATGTTATGCTGGAACCATTTCAGCTGCTTGATCTCACGGGCAACGGGAGGCACAGGGGGCCTGCGAGCATCCCTCATGAGGCCCTCAGGAGCAGAGAAGGGGTGAGAGGTCTTCCGAACCTTGGTGTAGATCTTCTTGGCCTTGTGCACCGAGTCGATGTGGAACTCCTCAGCAGGAAGCAGGTGACGAATGAGCAGCATAATGTAGGGTGCATAGGGAATGGACAGACGGTTGAACATAGCATCACATAGCTCATGGTAAATGAAGTCCATGACATCCAGCCTGTACTGCACCGACTCATCCTCGCAGGAGGCAACCTCATGAGAAAATTGAAGTAGCTGAACAAGGTGACCATGGATGCTGTCATTGTTGCCCCCACTCAGAGTAATGGAGTCACAGAAGAGACTCACAAAGGCAGCATAGATGGGAGCAAGGCCAGCCATAGTACCCACAATGTTATTGTCCACAGTGCAAGGAGAGAGAGCAACATCCTTGTTGGGCTTCAGCTGAGTGATGATGCGGTGGCCATTGGCTCTATCCCTGCTGCGGAAGGAGTACCCCAGAACTTCAGCAAACACGTGAAAATCAGCAGTCATAGGCCTGTCATGAGTCATCCACTTCATAGTGCGACGCTCATCCCCACAAATCACCAGAGTGGAGAAGAACTGCTTCACCACCTCAGAGTCAAAAGAGCACTAGAGAGACATGAGATGGTGCAGCCCCATCCTCTCAGCCACAAACATCGCATCCACAAGATGCGCCTTCTCCAAAGCATCAGCAAGTACCAGTGGGTGCATAGGCCTAATGTTCAGCCAGACATATATGTCCTCATAGATCCCCTTCTGTTCTGCACACCAAAAACAAGTATCCCCCAGCTCATCATCATGAGGCAGCTCAGCAAACAAGTCACGTTGACGGATGGTGGAATAGGAGACCGCATCCAGAGTCCTGTAGTTGTTCTTGGGCTCCTTGCCCTTCCTCTTGGACACCCCCTTCCTAGTCCTCTTTGCCTGTTCAGCCATGCGCTTCTCTTTGTTCTTCCTTCTCCTCAACTCAACTTCGTCCACTAAGTTACCTTGTCCGTTGTCCCAAAAGTTTTAGACGCGAGGACGGCGCTTGAAGGTCTTGGGAACACCGGAACCACCTGTGAGGAGAATAAGGACGATAGCAAGGGGATAAGCATACACACAAGTCCAGGAGAGAGCATGGAAAAAGTAGTCAAAAAGTTCATAGGGCAAAACTACTCAATGCATATTCCATAGTGAAACTGAACCAGAATCGAATCTGTCAGGCCGGATAATCCGGCCTGGCTAGGGGCGGATAATCCGGCCCTGGCAGAAATTTTCAATTTCACCTAGATTGAATGCAAAAAATAGATCGGGCCTAGAAACTGTAAGACTACAATTTCTATGCGAAAACACATCCTTCTAGACAACGTTCCACCCAACAAGTTACACATCTAGCCAAAGATGGAGAGAGAGGGAGTTACCCTCACTCATTGGAGGAAGAACGCGGAGGAGAAGGTACCCAGAGGCAAGAAGAAGAAGATCCAGGGAGGCCCGGAAAATCCGGTGGCCGGAGAGGCTCTGGGGAGGGTGAGGGGCGGCAGGCGGCGGCTGAGGAGGAGGAGAGGGATATGGGAGAAGTGCTGCTCGCTATGAGCCCTTCCCCCCGAGCCCTTCCCTTTAATATGAAATCCGCCAGGGCTGGATTATCCGGCCTACACTTGGGCCGGATTATCCGGCCTAAAATCTAGGATTATGTTATACACAGAACCAGGCCCGCGCGTCCCCAAACAACACCCCCACAAGGTGTACAAGGGACTTGTGTGCTAGAATAGATGGCTTAGGGGTAGGAAAATGCTTAGGATTAAGAGAGCCAAACTTAGATGGTACTAGACACTCAAAATTGCAAAATCCAAATCAAATAAAAGCCAAGATTGAGTGTGATTCCCATAAGAACATGAGAGAGCAAATAACAGCCAAAAAGATCCAATTCTCCTCAAGGGAGAGGGCAGTGGCCGAAGCCACCTTGTTGGAGTGTATGGTGTGACACCGCGAAGATATATCTTGGGTTCATGACCAATACTCATCAATAAGCTCACATATCACAACATGATATTAAGAGAAATGATTTATCTTGCTATTGGCATTATGGGGGGAGGGTTAGCCCAATGAGTTAGGACCACACTCCCCCTATATCCATGCCCACACCTAGACCAAATAAGAATTGAGATGTACGAGTGAGTGCATGGGTAATGAAGACAAGCTCCTGGAATCAATGATATTTAGCTCATTCCTCAAATAGCAGAATCTTGCTTCATCAAGCGGCTTTGTAAAAATATCCGCCAGTTGGTTCTTCGTGCTCACAAAGGATAGATCAATATCGCCGCGAGCAACATGGTCTCGAATAAAATGATTCCGAATCTCAATATGGTTCGTCCTTTTGTGCTGAACAGGATTGTACGCTATTTTGATTGCACTTTCATTATCACATAAAAGAGGCACTTTGTCACAATTGACACCGTATTCCTTTAAAGTTTGCCTCGTCCACAATAATTGAGTGCAAGCACTGGCAGCAGCAACATATTCAGCTTCGGCGGTGGAGAGAGATATACAATTCTGCTTTTTGGAGGACCAACATACAAGAGATCTTCCCAAGAATTGACAAGCTCCAGAAGTGGATTTCCGATCATCCTTATCACCAGCCCAATCTGAGTCAGTATAACCACATAAAGAGAAATTGGAGCCCTTGGGATACCAGAGACCAAAGTTAGGGGAATGAACCAAATATCGAAAGATCCTCTTGACCGCCACTAAGTGGCTTTCTTTAGGAGCTGCTTGATACCTTGCACACACCCCCACACTCAACACTATATCGGGTCTAGATGCGCGGAGGTAAAGAAGAGAGCCGATCATGGACCGATATACATTTTAGTCCACATCTTTACCATGTGGGTTAAGTTCAAGATGACATTTTGTTTGCATCGGAGTGGCGACACCATTTAAATCCGTCATCTTGAATCTCTTGAGAATGTCTTGGATGTACTTTGCTTGATTAATAAAGGTTCCTTCTCTAAGTTGCTTGATCTCGAATCCAAGAAAGAACCGTAATTCCCCCATCATAGACATTTCGAACCTGTCAGTCATAAGCTTTGAAAATTCATCATTAAAAGATTTATTATTAGAACCAAAGATGATATTGTATACATATAGTTGGCATACGAAGAGCTCCCCTTAACCTTCTTAGTAAAAAGAGTGGGATCGATTTTCCCAACTTCGAAGCCACGATCTAACAAGCTCTTTAAGGTGCTCATACCACACACGTGGGGCTTGTTTAGGGCTATAGAGTGCCTTATCGAGTTTGTAGACATGGTTCGGAAAGTTATGATCCTCAAACCCTGGGGGTTCCTTTACGTATACCAACTCATGTAGAGGACCGTTAAGGAAGGCACTCTTGACGTCCATTTGCTGCAACATAAAATTGTTATGAGCTGCATAAGCAAGAAGGATACTGATGGACTCAAGACGAGTCACTGGAGCATAGGTCTCGCCGAAGTCGATGCCCTCAACCTGGGAGTAACCTTGTGCCACAAGTCTTGCCTTGTTTCTCACAACAATGCCATTCTCATCTTGCTTGTTTTTGAAAATCCACTTGGTGCTGATAACATTGCAGCATTCTTTGGGTTTCTCCACGAGTTTCTAGACTTTGTTGCGCTCGAAATTATTCAATTCCTCATGCATAGCAACAACCCAGTCTGGGTCTTCAAGATCTTCAAAGACCTTCTTAGGTTCCACCATAGAGATATGAGCTTGATGCTCACCAAAACTGGCCAATTATCTTCTTGTAGAAACCCTTCGTCGAAGATCACCAACCAGCTTGTCGAGAGTGTGACCCCTCAACTCAAGGTTACGATCAGCCTGAGCCTTGCGACGAAGTTCAATAAGTTTGTTGTCTCTTGGAGGAGGAAATTCATCACTTGAGTCTTCATTGGAAGCATTTGCTCGACCTTTATCAGGAACTGGAATGTCAGTAGCAGGTGGTGGAGACGCGTGCCCTTGAGGTGAGTCCGTAGCCGTAACAGGAGGCTATAGAACTGGAGAGTCAGGGCCGGTAATACGACCGATGGAGAGGCCGGATAATCTGGCCTGGGAGTATTTGTAGCAGCTTCATCAGGAGGCCTAGGGCTTGCTTGAACTAGCGAGGGGCCGGATAATACGGGGATAGCCGGAAAATCCGGCCTAGAGCTCGCGTTGATATCTTCACCACTAGGAGCAGAATGATCAGCTGGAACAGGGTGGCCGGATAATCCGGTGTTAACCAGAAAATCCGGCCTAGAGCTTTCTGGAACATCTTGACCTTCAGTAGTTGATGGAGATGGTGTAGAAGTTGCTCCCGTTGTTGGAACATGTTGAGCATGTGTAGATGAGGGCTCTATATGAGTAGAGCATTGTCCTTCCCGGTCCGCCACAAAGGGTTCCTCAATGGGGCAGAAAAATCCCACGCCCATTCTTCTTATGGCATCTTGGGGTATTTCAACATCTGCATCACAAACACCAACTTGCTCCGCACGGGAACCGTCATTTTCCTTGAACACCACACTACAAGATTCTACAACAGTTCCGGAGAGCTTATTGTAGACTCTATAAGTGTGGGATTCGGCACCATAACCAACAAAAATACCTTCTAAAGCCTTAGATTCAAACATAGATAAACAAACTCCCTTAATAAGAAAGAAACACTTACACCCGAATACCCGAAAGTATGAGATGTTTGGCTTGTTACCGGTAAGTATTTCATACGGAGTCTTGTCCAAGATCTTACGGAGGTATAAACGGTTAGATGAATGACAAGCACTTGAGATTGCTTCAGCCCAGAAGTTATATGGAGATTTAAATTCGGCTAACATTGATCTTGCCATATCCATTAGAGTTCGATTCTTCCTCTCGGCTACACCATTTTGTCGAGGGGTGTACGAAGCGGAATATTGATGTCTTATCCCCTCTTCACTTAGGAACTCATTTAAGGTGTAGTTCTTGAACTCAGAGTCGTTGTCACTCCTTATAGCCAAAATGGGGACGTTGTGTTGACGTTGAACCTCGCTGGCGAAGTGGATGAAAGTTTGTTGAGTCTCACTCTTCAACTTGTAGAAATAAACCCAAGTGTATCTTGAGTAATCATCAACAATCACTAGACAATACTTCTTCCTACCGAGGCTTGCATGAGATGGAGGTCCGAAGAGGTCCACATGAAGAAGCTCCAAAATCCTTTTTGAAGAGATAATGCTTTTCCTTCGATGAGGTGAGTCATGCATTTTCCCTTCAACACATGCCCTGCAAACACGATCTTTGGAAAAGGAGACATTTTCTTTTAGTCCAAGAATATGGCCACCCCTGTGGAGACTTTGCAAAGTTCTCATATTAACGTGGGATAGTCGGCGATGCCATAGCCAACCCGCGTCAGCCTTTCCAAAAAGACACATCGGGCCTGTAGTGGTTTTCCCCGAAATGTCCACCACCTACAGGTCGTTTTCGACAAATCCCACGAAAGCGACTTTTAGAGACTTGCTCCACAAGAGTACCACCAAATCAGCATCAATATAAACTACAAAGGCCATCTTACCAAGGGCACGAACAGAAAGTAAGTTGTACCCGAGGGTCTCAACAAGCATGACGTCCACGAGAGAGATATCGTGAGACACCACAACTTTGCCGAGACCCAATACCTCAGATTTTGACTTGTCACCATAGGAGACAGTTATGTGATCAAGGTTTGGCCGCATCTCCGTGATGATCTCCTTGCTTCCGGTCATATGACTCGTGCAACCGCTATCAAGTACCCATTTAGAACCACCGGAAGCATAGCCCTGCAAGAAAATTACTCTTGGTTTTAGGCACCCATTTTTCAATGGGTCCTCTCATGTTAGTAACAAGGGTCTTGGGAACCCAAATAGACCAAGGAATGTAACAATCATAAGGGCCTACATAACTAGCATAAACATCACCATAATAATCACAATATAGTTCAAAGTTAGGATTGTTGATCCCTGTAAAACCATCATAATTAGTCTTGTCATTGGCAATGTTGCTAGTCTTTGGTAGAGCAGTCTTGCTCTTATTCTTCTTCTTCTTCTTCTTCTTGTTTTTCTTGCTCTTTGTCTTAGGTATGTAACCAAGACCTTCTTTACTATTGTGTGTCCTTTGCCTGCTCAGTATCTCATCAATAACCCCTTTACCTTTGTGTTGAGAACTTCTTGCAAGGTCTTCTTTTCCAGAGGATGAAGTGGAGGTACTTGGCACATCATACCGTTTCAATTGAGTTTGGAGATGGTCATGAGACTCATTTAAAGTAGAATGATCACTTTTCAATGCCTTGTGAGCACTTTCAAGATTATCAAAATTCTCCAAAAGTCTAGCATGAACAGCCCCAAAGTCAATATTTTTCCTTTAGTTTCTTTACCTTGGCAAGAGCATGGTCACGTTCTTTAATGAGCTAAGCTACAGCTTCTTCTTGTGACTCCTCAAGGGATTCGAGTCTTTCTTCCAAAGATACTCGAGCTTCCTCTTCCAAAGCATTGTTCAAAGAAGCTATATCCAAGGCATCTTCTCTTTCAATTCTGCCCTTTTCTTTAAGGAGATCTTCGGCTTGAGCAAGTTGACTCATAAGAACATCAAAATGGAGTTTGTGCTCACCTTGTAGGTTAGTGAAAAAGGTATCCAAGGCAGTAACTTCTTCTTTCATTTTAAGACTGTCATGATCATCTGTAGCATCCCAATTGTCTAACAATTGCAATGCTACTAGCCTAGTCTATATATATGCTACTTCAAATATATAATTGTTGCATCATCATTATATCATGCTCATGTCATCATGCCACCTTGCATTTGAGCATCATATAAAACCCTTTCTCATTTGGTTCTTATCTCATATGCATTATTAATTGTATTTGCCTCTTGATATTGTATTTGGTTCTTGATATATTGTTCCAGTGCCCAAGTTGAGTTGGGGGCATATCTCTTATTAACTCCACCACCTTTTTCTTTCACCACCTTATAATTCCACCATCCAACTAAATATGAGCTTGGCACTTATTGGTTTTACCTCTAGCTCATGTGGGTTGGGATGGATCCAATTCTTGTCCACATGCTCTCATCTTAGCATCATGTTGTTTTCACATCATTGATATATGAGAGCCACTTGTCCACCTTTGCATGCCTTGTGAGTGGAACCCTTTTTCCTAGCTTCCATATGGATTATTATGGATTTATGCTCATGTGGGAATATTTTTGGGACTAGTAATCATCTAGTGGAACATACACACTAGCATGTGCCATTTTATTTCAAACATGGCCATCTCCAACTACTCCACATGGGGCATCCTTTCATTTCTTTTGCTTGGATTTTATTCCAATCTTGGGAATGCATAATATTAATGCCATGTAATAATATTGTTTTCACAAGAACCCACATGGCAATAAATATTTTGCATGGGCCATGCAAGTACCCCTTTAGCTTGTCATTTGGATTTTATTTGATCTTTGAGTGGATCATCCCTCTCTCTCTACCTCTATCTTTTCTTTTGGCTTGATCTATCTTGACCTTGCTTAAAACCCTAACCCTCATCCATCCCTCTCTTTTCATTGTCTAGTTCTTGCTTGCTCTTTGCATGAGCTTGACAAAACAACAAACCTCACCCCCATCTCTCTCTCATCTTTCCCCTCTCTCTCTAAACCCTAAGCTAAACCTAAACCATACCCCCTAGTCCCCTACCACACCTTCCCTCTCTCGGCCTCCCTCTATCTCTCACCTAGCTGGCCCCACCATGCCACCTAGCTACCCCCCCTCCACCACACAAGCCCTGGCCCGAGGCTCCCTCTAACCCTAGCCCGAGCCTCCCACCTCCAACCCTAACTCTACCCGAGGCTACCCCCCTCTCCCCTCTAGCTCTCTCCCTGCCTTGTGGCCCCCTAGCCCGAGCCTGCCCCTGCCTCCCTTGGCCTTGGCCGTCCCCACCTGCCAGCCCCTTGCCCTGCCCTGCCGACCGAGCACGTGAGGAGGAAGGAGGGAAAAAGGTGGCCGAAGCCACCTTTATCTCCAACCACTCCCTCCCCACGGCACCTCCTCCCCTCTCTGCTTATCTCCACCCTCACGGCTCCTCCTGCCTCGCCCAGATCTACCCCAGACCGTCCCCTCTCTCCCTGCCTCCCCCCGCCACCGTCTACCCCGACGCCGACCACCATCGGCCTCCTTCTCCTCCACACAAACTGGCCGGTGGCGAGGCGTCCGTTGGTGTCGAGGAAGGTCACGACGCTCCACCGCATCACCCTGTGCCCGACGACGAGGAGGAGACGGACCGGAGCCACCAGCACCAGCGCTGCACCGACGCTAACCCTAGATCTTCTGGCCGTCTGCATCGCCGTCGACCGCCTGCTCGCCGACCCGATCTGACCACGCCGACACACTCCCGGTGAGCCCACGATCCCCCCTGACATGGTCCGCATCTCTGTAACCCCCTAGCCTCGCCGGACCTTGCGTCGAACGGCCTCCGTGCGTCGGCGTGCACCGGCGTCTGCACGCTCGCGCTCTGCGTAGAACCCTATCTAGGCCTCGCCCGCATCCCTGACACCTCCCCTAGCCCTACCGCACTGGTTGCACCTCAGCGCTGCACCCGCGTCTAGGATCGAACCCGCTTCGCGCCGCCACAGACCGATCGGCAGAGAAGAGGAACAGTGTCGCGGCGACGTTTTGCAGAAAACCCCCTTCCGTTTTGTTTACATTAACCCGTGCTCCTGCCGACCCCACCTGTCTGCCTCTGGCATTTTTACAAAAAGGATCCCGCAATTTTAAGCCCTCAACCCACAGTCCTCGCTATGCTTGGCACCCCTTGTCGCCATTGACGCGTGGCTCAAGACCCCTGTGCCCCACTGTCATCCGCTAAGGCTAGAAGAGCTCATGGTGACAAGTTTTTCCGCTGCTTGGTCCATCAAGTGGCCCCACATGTCTGTGACTGTGGCTAGCTAACCCTGAGTATAAAAAGTAATTCAGTCTATCTGTTTAAATTCAAATCTTTTCCAAATTATTTCAAATTCAAATTTAATTCTGTTTTAAATAACTTTAAAAATATAAATACAAATAATATATGTTTTCAAATCAGAAAAATGTGAGGAATTCAAATATGGCCTCCAAAATATATTTTGAACATTTAAAATTCCAAGTTGAATAAAATTACAATAAAATGCCCTTTTTCCTCATTAAATTAATAACTTTTGTTTTATAAATCCAAATTAAACAAATGATATGTCTAAAATGATTAGCTCGACGAGACCTTTCTGTTTATGCATTCCATGGTTTGATTTGAAGCATGCATCATATAAATATAATGAGTACAGCAACTAATATGGAAATAAAATGGGCCCAAAACTCAATAAAATGCTTTGTTATTGTTTCCACACCTCACCCATGCCATGCTACTTTCATGCCATGCAAGTTGTGCATCATTCATCATGGAATGATTGTTTGCTTGTCGCATTTATTCATATGCTTGTGCACTTTATTTATGTTGGCCCTTGTTTGTTTGGTTCTTCCTCGGATAGACGCTGAGCAGGGGATAAATCAAGACAACCAGGAGCACTACCCAGATCCATCCCTTGGTTCAACTGAGCTGCCAGGCAAGCACTACCACATGCTTGCATACATATAGTACCTATTGCCTCTATCTTATTCTTGCATCATTGAGTCACGATTGCATTAAATTGAATCCCAAGTATTGCATAGCCTTTACTTTTAAACCCCACCGAAGCTTGTTCCTCCATCCCATGAGCCATTACTATAGGAGTTGTTTGAGCCATGCGAGTCGTAGAACAGCATGTGTAGGGTATGTGAGTGTCTGATGGATAACGAGGTGCCTATACCACTTAACCTGAGTAGTAATGGGATAACTAATGAAAGTGGCATCGGTGAGCCATATTCGCTTTTTGGTTTTTCAGGCTCACTTGTGTCCGAAGACCACAGTACTTGATTCTGTTCTAAGATTATTCGCTATCCACATCCGGGAGGCCTTATGGACCCCTGAGCCAGAGCTTGATTCATTCTTATTTCTTGGGGCCAAACTAGTTTGAGGTTTTATTTACTATGTCAGTACTTATGCCAAGCTTTATGCTTTATTTAAATTGTGCAGGTACTGTAATCGCATCGCTTAGGAAAGCGGAGTGTTTTCGCATGATGACAAGCTCCACATTTTCGGGTTCCCAACGTTCACAGCCATTTACGCAAACCTTGAGTCCGTCTCGTAGTCAGCTAACGTCGATGCGGGAAGCTCAATGGGGTGGACCCCTTAAAAATTTCTGAATCCTGTAATTGCTTTGTCGTGATCGCCTCGTTGGGTTTTGATTTGGTTTTTCCGAGGCATATCGAGTGTGTGTTGCTATTTGTGCACCCTCAGGTAAAACTTTCTCAAAGCCGTGTCATGTTATGGACGACTTGGAGCACAGTTTCTCGATCATAGACAAGCATAACTAAAGTACCGCTTTTAATTTGACTAAGTACCGGACTAGTAAATAGTGCAACACACATGGAATGGATAATAAAACTGCCAACGGATGGGGGGGTTTGTTCGTCTGCTTCCTCATCGGTAAGCGAGGAGGAGGATGGATCTATTAAGATTACCATTATAACTGTTGTTATTAATTCACGGACATCCGTCTATCTTTGGTTAGGCGGATGGTTAGCGAGTATCTATAGAATTGCTAGGGTTTATCTTTTGCTGCAATTGCATCACCCTAGGTTGTGTCCCCTTTAGAGGCATAAAGACTTGCTGAAAATACCCTAGGGTCTCACACGATAAATTATTGGTTCAGATGAACAGGTACACTGCAAGATGGATACTGGGTGGAAGAGACGGACGATGTGGGCAACGATCATTCGTGTAGAGATTCGGGAACGGGATCCGTGAGCACCGTATGCGGATCTGCTTATTTATGGGGCATCTTATGCCGATTTGCTTCTTATCCGTACTCGGATTTGGTCTTCCGCCCGCTTGATACTGCGTTGATTGATGTATGAGGAGATATCCTAAACTATTATATCTAGCTAGGATATTTGGATCTTGCCGTATGCGTTGCTATATTCCTTTCTTTTAGATGGAATGGCTCTGATGTACTCTTGTATGGTGGCTTGCATACATACTCATTTGTGTATGTAGTTGATCCCTTCGCCTGCCGATTACGCCGCCCGTTCTTGTCCCGATGTTTGGAAATGGTTGGGACGGCCGAAAGGTCTACCTGTGAGTGGCATTTGGGCCCCACTGTACTATTTCCATTTCTGATCATCCAGGCTTGTACTAGGAGCGTAATTCACCGAGGTAGTTACATCATCCATATCCAAAATTATGTTAGTCTTAGGAAATGAATAGCTAGAAGTTGATACCTCGGACCCTCTTGCCATTAGGCAAGTGGCGTTGTTGTTGATGGCGTTCTCGTTCAGTGAGTCGAAGAGTGATGAAGGAGTCGATGTGGTGGCTATAGCAGCCACCTCGCGGGAACTATCATCATCCTCTTCATCTTCACTTGCGGAGGAGTATTCCTCTTGAGCTACCAGGACAATCTTGGGTTGCTTCTTGAAAGGGCCATTCTTCTTAATGAACTGCTTCTTCTTAGGTGCTTTAGATTTCTCTTTAAGAATGATACTGCCACCATTGTCCTCTCTATTTTGATATGGACACTCGGCTACAAAGTGCATTCTATCACCACGGTTGAAGCAAGTTCTCAATCTTGGGCCACTTTCTCCTCTTCCATTTGACCCGTTCTTGCGCTCAAGTTCAGACTTGGCTTTGGCAGGGTCCTTCCAAAAATTCCTCGCATAGAATGCCATGTACTCACCATGAGCACGTTTGACCTCATCGGGGCAGTCCATGGATATCCCCTCAAAATCTCTTTCATCTTCCTATTGCTCAACAACATTGGCTTTGAGAGCCACATTGACACCCTTTTGCATTCCAATGGCCCGAGCACGGGCATCTTCAGCATTCTTTGCTGCCACTTTGAATGAAGCCATTTCTTGCATGACTTCGTTGGATGTCATTTGATGATAGTTGTGTCTACCTTGTAGGCTCTTCAAATCCGTTGTCTCGAAAGGCATTAAGGCACTCACATATTTTCTTTTTATCCATGCATCATCAATGTGAGTGGCCCCATGCTTTCGAAATGTTGTTGCGATGCCCTTGAGTCTTCTATACATGTCCTGATGGTTTTAACCATCCAACATGTAGAATCCCTCAGCTTCATTACTAAGGGCATCATACCTGTTTCTTCTCATGCTTTCATTTCCAACGAAAAGATCCGCAAGAGCATCCCAAGCCTCTTTAGCTGTGTTGAGATGTTCGATGTGTGGCATGTCATTGGGACCCACACCCAGCTGTATCATGTGGAGAGCGATGGCATTCAACTAGCTATCCACAACTTCTCTTCTCGTTAGGTTGGTTTGATCTCCAATATGAAGACCCTCTTCAATAATCCTTCACTATTCAATAGAGGAGCTGCAAACATGAGATTTCATTAGGAATTGCCATTGATTAAAGGAGGATGCACTGAGCTTGGGTGGATCACCCCTATTATTTATATGAGGATGAGGGATAGGTGGGTCGGGGGAATATATGTGGCGAACCTCACTATATTCCTACTTACCACTTCCCTTCTTGGAGGTGGAACCATTAAGTTTTTCACCTTCCACATCATCATCCTTGGATCTGGTGTTACCCTTTTCCTTAGATGATGGTGTGGCAGCCTCAGAGGAGGATGGAGATGGGGCTATGGATGATGTAAGGCGAGCAATCATTTGATTCATCTCCTCCATCGTAGCCTCAATGTATTTCAACAAGGTTGTTTCCAACAACTTGAGATCATCCATTGTGACCTTATCCACAACCTCATTTCCATCATCCTTGGTACCCATACTATTCTTAGGCGGTTAAGCCTTAAAGAGCCGGGGCTCTGATACCAATTGAAATGGATCGTATGGGCACCTAGAGGGGGGGGTGAATAGGTGCTACACCAATTTTTAATACTTTTTCAATTTTAGGCTTAACACAAAGGGTAAATTCTCTAGACAAACTATTAGGTGGAATTTCCCTATATGCAAACCTAACTACTAGCGAGTAAAGAGCGAGTGGAAAAGGAACGAGTAAACCAAAGTGAAGCATGCGGAGACACAAGATTTGTTTGACCGCAGTTCCTTCCTTGTTAAGGGAAGTACGTCTGTGTTGGAGGGGTGGGCGGTACTAAGACCACCACGCCACAATAGGCCTCACCCTGTTCTTTGATGGATCTCGCCACAAAAGGCCTGATCCATCTTTCCACTATAGGTACCCTTCGAGGCGGGCACCAGCGCCTTTACACAACTAGCGTGGCAACAACTCCACAACAACTTGGAGGCTCCCGAAATGACAACAAGCTGCCACAAGAACAAAGTTATCAAATACAATGTCAAGATCTAGGTATTGACAAGAATACTAGATTTGAGATTTCTTCAAGTGAATGGAGAGGAGTTGAAGCGCTTGATTCTTGATGATGATGATGAACTTATCCTCCTTCAATTCCACCAAAGATCAAGACCTTCGGGTGGTTGAAGTGGGAGATCGAGAATGAGAGCTCTTGCACAATGTCTGGGTAATTTTGAATGAATCAAGAGTTCTGAACGTTGGGGAAGAAGGGGTATTTATCCTCCTTCAAAAACCAGTCGTTGCACACTTTGGGGGCCGGATTATCCGGCCCAAGTGAGGGCCGGCCTAGGGAAAACACCGCCCCAGACTCGGAATATCCGGCAGAAAGTCTGACCCCTATCAGAGCGTCGCACCGAGCATGCCTTTGATCAACTTCTTGGGGCCGGATTATCCGGCCATATGTGAGGGCCAGATTATCCGGCCTGGGGAGGAAAAACCACCCCAGTTCGGATTTTCCGAGAGAAAATTCGACCGGATACCGTGCGACGCGCCTTGGCCCCTTTTGCTCGAAAACTGGGGGCCGGATTATCCGGCCCGTACGACACCCGGATTATCCGGCCTGGGGAGGAAAAACCACCCTAGTTTGGATTTTCTGGAAGAAAATCCGACCTGGTACCGAGCGACGCGCCTTGGCTTCCTTTGAGCGATGAGGTAGGCCGGATTATTCGGCCCTTGGTGGGGTGGATTATCCGGCCCCTCTCAAAACTTCCTGCACACTTAGCGCACATGAATAGTCTCCATAGTATTGTTAACTAACACGCAAAACATAGAAAACATGAAATGTTCTTTCAGACGGTGATTTGTTCGACGAGGAGTGCGCCATAGATTGCTTTGTCGGTGGGGGTGGCTAGTGGGTTGCTAGCTGCAGACGTTGACGGTGGCACTAGTTGTTGATTCAATTATCGGGCCGTATTGGGGGCCGTGGTAAGTTCCTGCATCGATGGCTGACGGGTAACCGGAGGAGGCTGAGCCTTGGCCAGAGCCGGAGGATCGGTGGCCTTTTTAAGTAATGCTGCTCTAGTGACCGCTAGCATGGGTGGAGCTCTTTCATGTTCCCATTCCTGTCCGTCCTCTTCCATCACGCTCCCAATGGCGAGTATCTCCTGGTGGGAAGTGTAGGTCTTCTCTGCGCGCTCTCCTTCTCGATCTCCAACTCGATCTCCCTCATGACAGCGTCGTATTCCTCCGAGTTAATGTCCGAGCCACCGGCATCCATATTTATGTCGGTGTAGAGTGCATCGAGGATGGAGTCAGAGTTGGCTTCGATGTTGGCTATGGTGCATGTGGAGGGTGATGGAGGTGGGCCGTTGTTGTTATTACCTCCTACGGCTTCGATGGTGGTCACCGCCTTGGCCTCTTCATTGGCATCCGCATATTCATTAACGATGGCAAACATCTCTCCAAGGGTGAGAGGGCCTACGGCCTACCACCTTCGGAGGGTTTGCCGGAGGAGTGTTCCAGGCGTGAGCCCTTCCACGAAGTGGTACACGAGCTCGTCGGCACGGTCGCCCTCTAGGGTTTCCCTCACCCTCATCCATCTAGCAAGGTATTCGCGGGGAGATTCCCCATCCCTTTGAACGCATCTGGCCAGATCAAAGATAGTGATGACACCGACAAAGTGTGACCTGCGCATCTCTAACGCTCGGGGAAGCCAAGCGGATTTGCAGTGTCCTTCCACCTTTATATCCTGCACAGGGGAAGTTTGGGTGGGCCTTGAAATTTCCTAATCCGAGCCATCATACTCCAAAGAGAGGTATGGCCCAGATCCTTCTGCGAATGTGTCTTGCTCATAGGCGATCCGTGCGGGGCTCGACGAGTTTCCAACTTCCTGGGAGCTAGGACCCGAGTCGGTTTCACTGATGAAGATGTGAATGTATCCGAAGGGGATGACGGAGCAGCACGTGGGCTTCATCTTCACCGGCACCCAAAACTCATATGGAGGGACGATCAAGACGTTTCCGGAGAAGAGAATGCGACTGATGGCTATGGTGTCGCCGATTCCCATGAAGAGATTGGACCTCGCCCGGTGTAGAGCTCGAAGCGCCTCTTGCCCCACAGTGGGCACCAATTGTTGTGGTATTGCCAACGAGTACACCATGGAGGGGTCCTCACAGTGCGTGTTTAGAGATGTGGGGTAAGGCGGAGAGTTGGAGGGTACGAGGTAACATAGCTTACCCAGGTTCAAGTCCCACAACGGTAGCGGAACTCTACTCCTGCTATAAATCACTATAATGGCAATACGCCGAGTTACAAAGATAGGTTCGCTGTGCAAGGTGTTGCGCGTTGTACACAGCAATCAGAGAAGTTATGCCTTAAAGGCTCCCGCAGGCCGGCTTATAAAGCCGCCAAGACCTAGGGTTTATAGGGAAAGGTCCTTGTCGGACATGGTAAAGAGTCCTACACCTATACGAACTAGTCTTCCGTGTGTTGTACTCCAAGGCTCCGAGTATGTCGGTGACTCCTGCGTAGCCTTCCTTCATCCGGCATAGGCCTCCCTTCAGGATCCGTCTAACTGGGCCGCCCAGCAGTCCATAGGCCTTGCTACCAACTATGGGCCACGCAGGTTAGGAGGATTGGTGACATGCTATGAGGATACCCATATAGCATATCCCTAATAGGGATTGATACATTGCAAATGTACCTATAATTTTTGATGTTCCATGCTTGGTTTTATCTACTTTCTTGTGTTTTGTCCACACTTTGGAGTACTTTTCTTATGATTTCTTGGACTAACCTATTAACAAGAGCCACAGTGCCAGCTGCCTGTGTTCTGCTGTTTTTGGTTCCAGGAAAGTCAGAAAATGAATATGCTCGGAATTGGACGGGACAAAAGCCAAAGTCATTATTTTACCGGGGGAGACCTGAGCCGATCACGAGACGAGGGTCAGTCTGCCACACCACCTAGCCGTGGCAGGCTCGGACCGTGCTAGGGGTGGTCTGGCGCCAGCACCCCTCGGCCTCTCCTTCCACCTATATATTGCCTCTGATACGAAAACCCTAAGTACCCGATCAAAAATCCATGAAAGAGTCTGTAGCCATCGTCATCTCCATCCCTAGATCAGAGGATCAAGCTCTTCCGCACCTGCCGAGAGGGGAATTCACCCTAGAGGCCTTCTTCATCATCATGCAAGCCTCCGGTGTGATGCGTGAGTAGTTCATCTATGGACTACGGGTCCATGTAGTAGCTAGATGGCTGGTTCTCCTCCTTTGTGCTTTCATGTTTAGATCTTGTGAGCTCCATTCATGATCAAGATCATCTATTTGTAATTCTGCATGTTGTGTTTGTGGCGATCCGTTGGATATTGAGATGCTATTTCAGATTGATTATTAATTCTATCATGTCTTTGTTATTTGTGATCTTGCATGCTTTCCGTTGTTAGTAGCTATCTTGGCCAAGTAGATGCTAGCAACTCCAAGAGTTAGTATTTATGCTCGATAGTGGGTTCATGCCTCCGTAACTGGGAAGTGATGAAATCTCTAAGGTACTAGATGTGATGTTGCTACTAGGGAGAAAACAACAATCCTTTGTTCATAGAACAATAGTATTGTTTTCATTACACGCAATTCGTAATGCAATTATATGTTGCTTGCAACTTAATACTAGAGGGGGTTCGGATGATAACCTGAAGGTGGATTATTAGTCATAGATGCAGTTGGATGGCGGTCTATGTATAATGTTTTAATTCCCAATCGAATCTCAAAGGAGTCAAGATGAGTAGTATATGATTGTATGCTTTCTAGTGAACTATGGACCCCGGTCCTTTCTTTTACATTCAATCTACAATCAAACTGTTTACTGCTTTGTGTTTACTTTCTACAAACTATTACTTCTTTCCATTCGATACGTTTAATCCTTTGTTTTCAGAAAAACCCAACCTCATCATAAGTTGGGGGCAAAGTTCTGTGGTTGTGTTGTGCAGGTCTCCACGTTGCTAATTGCACCGGTAGTGCGCCCTGCCAAGGCTCAGCTACCAACACCTTTAGGGTGTTTCCTTGCTCCTACTGGATTGATAACCTTGGTTTTGTACTGAGGTAAAACTTGTTTCTGTGCTCATCATACCTTCCACTTGGGGTTCCCCAACAAGCTCGATATATTTTGGGCCATCAAGGATCACCCCCTCAATCCCTGAGGAAGCATCCTTAAGCACACCTCACTTCTCTTGTAAAATTTTACGATTAGGTTATTCTTCTCTATGATCTTTGAATATGTTCCCAAGTCATCAATAATCATGGACACGGCTTTTCCAAAAGATTAATAACCCTGCAGGGATACACAACTTTACCCACACGTACCAACCGATTCTTAGTGTCAGTTAACATTAGCCCTCTTACTTGGAAGGCCGGTAGAGAGTGGTTGAGCACGACCTTTACCTTGCTTTCGCCAAGACCATGAGTCACGCCCTAAGGAGATGCCTCCGTAACGAGTCAAGTCCCAAAGTTGGTCCCTAGATATGTGTGCGGGGAACAAGATTACAGAGGTTGTGCCTCTCTTGCTCTCAGCCATGCTTACCTACCTGTATGAATGCACCTCCTTCACCACCTTCGAGAATAACCAGAATGCATATGTCGAATGGAACACCCGAGCTATGTGACTCATGTAATCTACTAGGCATGTTAGTTGGTCGAAGGGGTTTCCAGGCTCCCGTGTGGTTGTACGCTCGTCTTGGTTGAAGAGGCAAGAACTCAGGTCCTAGTGGTGTCAAGTATGGGACTACAAATACCACAACCCTCCGTGGCCTCCCATACAAGCCTTAGCATGTTGAACTTACATCTCTGATCATACCACATCATCCTATCAAAATAGGTTCATTCATAGCTCTAATTCATCAACATGGATGGACCAGCAATAACAACTAAGCTTGGCTAAGCACAACGGATATAAACACCTCTCGTGAAGCTCATAAGCCAAACCCTAGTTATTGTAGGAGTAGTGGATGAGGGACTATAGGCTACAAAGGTAACATGCATCAGATAGGATCATTCTATCTATCAATAAAAGAATTTAGAATCGTATGCACATGATAAGAATTAAATACTTTGAAAGCATAGGATTTTATCATGTGTGGGGTTTTGCTTGCCTTTGCCTATTGATACCCAACTATATATCTTTAGGGTTCATCAGATGGACTTGTTTGCTTATAAACTTCGATGGTTTTGATCTCGACCTTCAATCTTGGACTCGATCTCATTGCTCACATCAACTCCGAGGTCTACCAAGAAGAAGCAGAAACACCGAAAAGGAAACCAACAATGAACAAATTGCATTTTTGCAATGCTCAAGCAAGGATGATGATATGACATGTTAAATTGTGTTGAAATGAACCCTATTACATGCTTGGTCATTTTAAACAGGGTCCGAGCGGTGCAAACCCAAGAACAGGGGGAACCTTGGAATCACTTGCGGGGTTCAATTGGTTCTTCTAATTAAACTTGCAATTGAAGTTGTTGATCAATGCATGATTTTGATGCTATGAGATAGATCTCATTTTTCTAGAAATTTTCATATATTATTTGTATTTTTTAGACTTAAAATGAATTAATTATGATTTTTATCATTTTAAATCAATTTTAAAATCATTTTAAAACAATTAAACATTTTTTGGATATTATAAATTATTTTCCATCTAGTCCCACCTGTCAGCATTTTATTAATTACAGAAATTATTTTCCGAAAAGGTTAAAATCCTAACAGATAGGGCCCACATGGTATTTATATATTCTAGAAAACAATTAAACAAATAAATAAAATGGAAAAGGGATTATTGCATCACTTTGACGTCACTGTGACATCATCAATGGGGAGAGCTCCAAGTCGAGCTCGGATCTGGCGATTGCGAGCTCGCCTGGAAGCGCAGATAGGCGTGTTGGATATAGCATAACACGGGCGACCATACGATGGTGGCGACATCCGGATATGGTATCTAGAGCTACACGGCAAGCAAGAACTACGGCGACAGAAGGTGGTTCATCGCGCGGGATAGAGGAGTGGTCCACGAGGGACAGAGGCTCACCCAAAGGAATACGGTGTCGGTGGAGCTGGAGGAGGTTGAAATCGTTGGCTACGGCGATGGTCAGAGCTCGAGACGGAGGTGCTAATTGTAGGTTCTAAGACATCTCCGTCTTGCGCGGGTTGGAGAAGGTGAACGAGGGGATGGTGGCGGTCATGCCTATGGTCTAAGTTGGGAAAGGGGTGGTCGGTAACAGCGGGGCGCTGGCAATGTCTGCAAGCTAGGGTTCGGGTTCCTACGGCCTGAGAACGAGAGGAAGGGGAGGAAGAAAACTAGGGCTTGGCCAGGGTTCCTCAAGGCAGCCAGGGGGTCTTGTAGGCATCGGTAAGGCGACATTAGGAATCTTGGCATCAGCAGATGACGCGGTGTCAATAGCGACCTGCTTCCTCGATCGACCGGCGAGGAAGGCGATGACGGGGAGGGGAGCAAAGCGGTACTAGGCTAGGGTGGGCCAAGATGGGCTACCACGGGCCGCGATGAAGGTTGCTGGGTGGTCTGCTACTGGCTATCATCTGCTGCGCGGAGCGACATATAGGGAAGGTAAGAGAGATGGGCTTCGGCCTAGGTTAGGGTTATAACTCTATTTGATTTTCTAAAACATTTCTCTTTTACAATTTCCTGTTTTCTCTTTTTATTTTCAATTTCAAATATGTTTTGAACATTTCCAAAAATATAAGAACTTTTGTAAACATAGTAAAATACTGCAGGGCCCTTATAATCCATTTTGGCTCCTTATATATTGTAGTTTTCTTGAAATTCAAACTATTTTGAATAGATTTTCAAAGAGAGGGAAAATACTGGGGTTTTAGGGTTTCATTCTCTTAGTTAAAATTTTGAAATTTCCTTGGTTCAAATACATGCTTGCAATGCTCATGATGCACAAATAATCCCTAATAAACAATTACTAAAACTAGGGGTGTTATAGTTCTATCCCCCTTAACAGAATCTCGTCCCAAAATTCCTAGGTAGGAAGATAGAAGAAACAGGGTTACACTAGACTTTGACGATCTTCTCGAAGATGTTCATCCATGCCACCATTATTGAATGAATGAAGCGCTTCATTTCTTCGAGGTAGCTGCACTCACTAAAGAAGAGAGGGAATGACACAAAACCACAAACGGAGTATCTCATGGTTAACTCATGGATAGATGTTTCATAACATCTCTAGAGCCAAAGAGCGTGAAACACTTCAAGGCAACGGCTTAAATAGAAGGAGATGGTTTCAAAGTGTTAGATAGTTGGTCTTCATAAGGATTAAGACCATGGAGCTTCAGAAAAGATTGAGCTTTTGAAAATAAGAGCATACCACGGAAAGAGCACGACCATAGACTTCGAGTGTCGAATCTCTACTAACAGCTTAAGTTGAGCTTCCATGGTAAGGAAATATAGATAACCAAGTTGTTGAACTACTTTTGATACAAAAGGATCACTCTTCGTTCAACAAAAGGCTAAGACAAAAGGTTTTTTTGTGGCGAGGAGTCGTAAGAGTCAAAAGGAACATGTAACAAGAGGAACTAATGTTTACCAAAATCATAGTCACTCTTGAACATGATCGAGGTATGAAGTAAACTCTTTATTCATCCAGGGTTATCAAAAACATTGCCAAAGGTCATGATATCACTTTACACCACCAGGATGAATA
Organism: Avena insularis; assembly: GCA_023614405.1. Classification (NCBI taxonomy): domain Eukaryota; kingdom Viridiplantae; phylum Streptophyta; class Magnoliopsida; order Poales; family Poaceae; genus Avena; species Avena insularis. Next base: position 296,403,528 of record CM042688.1, read on the forward strand.
GGTAAGAAGATTCCTGATGACACGAGGAAAAAGAAACTTCACTCTCAGACTTTAGTTACTTGGTACAACAAGATGCTTACCAACACAAAATGGTCTAGACGATCGACCGAGAGACATTTAGAAGCACTACTTTAAATGTTCTCCCTGATGTTTGAGACACCAAACATCAAGTAAAGCTCAGACTTCGGATACAAATGAATCATAAGTGCAACTCCTATAAGAAATCATGGAAGAAGCCTTATGAAGAGTGGTTGTTATTGCCGACTCAAGAGAATATGGCACTAGGTCTTCCGGATAATTGTGTTAACCGTTACATCAAGCTTGCAGGATTTACAAGGAGACCTATGTCAAAAACCTTGATGAACACCAACCATCATTGCTGCTTGAGATTCATCCTTGGTTAAGTGTAAAGATACTTCAGACTCAGCATGTCCAAATATAAAGTTTGCAACATTTAACACAAAGGTAAAGTTACTATATTCTCAAGACGTGGACTACATTATCAAGCTCTAAAAGATGAGCTAGGTTGTAACATCCCAATTTCAGCAACCCTAATTAGTTGTCTAGAATGCAAAAATCACAGGGAACAAAAACTTTTTCTGGTTCATTGGTGTAGTGTTTTCTTGTTGTTTGTTTGTTCTTGTGCATGTTAGTATATACCATATGATAGTCCTTACCTCACCATCAGTTGACAAAAGCTATTTAACAAAACTATCCTGGCTCATTTTACATATTCTCAAATGTTCTGGCATTTCAAAACCTAAGCCAAGAAGCCTTTGCAAACCAACTATTTTCATAGCTTCTATTGATCAAACTATGGGGAGCTATATAACATAATTTCCTTATGTTTTGAAGACAGAACCTTCTACTATTCTGATCTCTAGATTTAACAAAAACCTTTTTAAGAAGAATTTGAATTCTACCCTTGGTAGAGATACCAATAAACCCTCATCTTATTACAAACTACAAGCTTTTCGAAATACCCAACCTTACCTCCAGCCAAGCTTGATGGTAACCCTAGTAGTAGTTAAATTGTTTGTAAGATGAATTGCCTTGATCTGCTGCTTGATTTGTTTGCTTAGGAGATAGTATGAGCTACTCTAGGAGCTCATCACTAGGATCAAGAGGTTTCCAAATCACCACACCCTAAGCAAGAGTACAAAGCAGGATCTAATATCTAGATACTAGGTGATCATCTAAAACCCTTAACCAGATGAATTATGAAGTGATCCATTCTAGAAGTTCCCAAGTCAATGAAGACCAATATCAAGCATGGATCCCTTCTACTCAATCTACACTTCAACATCATCCACTTGATGATGCTTGGGTACCTTGCAACCCATCAAAATCATCCCCACCCACATTCTAGTCAAAAACCCTAAATCTGCCAAATTTGGCTAAGTCTGGAAAACTATTTCCAACATCACATTTTTGAATGCCTCCCTTTCTCAACCCTTGTGCATTTTTGAAAATGAATCTGAACCATCTTGTTAACCATCCTAAGGACTACCAAGGACCACTCTTTCCCTTGGATATATCATCCTCCAAACCACTTGTTCTTGATGGTTTTGCAGGCAAGAAAATAACTATTCCTGCAAATCTAGTCAACATGCCTACTTTGATAGAAGCTCACACCACCATCCAACCTTCTATGGACCAAATCTTTGCATGGTTTTGTTCTACTCATATAGGTCTACCAACATCTACTTCACTTGTTCCAAGTGGATCCTTGTGCTTCCTAAACCCACAAGGTTTCGAAGGCTAGTTGATAATCTTCTTTGGCAGGCTTATTTTATTCAAAGTTTGAAAGCATGTCTTGGTGAACTCAAGGAAGATCAAGCTCAAAACTCTATACCATGTTGATGTACATGACTTGGTATAACTAACCATCTACCCCATGCCCCAAGGGGAGATCTGAACTCCCAGATACAACCATGTTTTGATGGTATGAAATTAACATCACCCTTTTTTAAGGATGAACAGTGAGCAAAAGCCCACTGCAATTTTTATATTAAATTATAAGTAGAGTACAAGAATAATTACAGAGGCCTAACTAACAAAAGGAAAAGAACTAAGTCTGAGATTGGAGCCAAGCTTTAACATCACCCTAGATCCTTAATCTAGGGTATTTCACCAAAATCAACATGGATTCTCCAATCCCAAGGTTGCAAATTCTTGCCACACCTTGTCTACATAATCTACCTTGATCACCAAGATTTATCAAATAATATCCATAATTATTATGGCTCCAAATCTAATAAATCTCCTTATTAGTCAAAATCTCCAAAACTCCTTTCCCAAAGGAAGGTTTGGTTTTTGCCAAAACACTTCCCCAACTCCAAGCACTCTTAAGTCCTATATATCATACCCTATCATCCCACTTCAAAAATAAATATTTTTGAAGAGTTTTATTATTTCTTTTTGCCTATTTTCTTAAACGGAAGAAATGGAATAATAAATGTTTTAAATACTTTTAAGCCCCAATAAATCTTGGGAAAATTCCCCTAAGTGTGTATTCACATTTGGGATCACCTCACATCAAAATCCAACAAGGTCCAATGTAAAAATATCAAATGAGGTCCAATACTTCACTTCTGCAGTTTTTGAATAAATGGATTTAAATGGATTTATAATCTTCTGAAAAATCCCAAATAAATCCTAGAGATGCATCCTAACCTTACTCATCTACCAGCATCCTTATCTCAATTGGTCAATACCAAAAATCAAGAATTAAACCTTGATCATCATTTATGGCTGATTGAACATTTAACCTTTTAGTACCCAAAACCCAAATCAAACCTCATCCAATCTTCTCCAACACGCCTCCACAACACCATCCCTTAGTCTTGGTCGTGTACACTGTAGCTAAGTCACTGTAGCAACTTATACCCCTTGTCTCTAGTGCTTGTCCATGAAAGAGACACAAGCCAACTCATTGGTCTTACCCTTAAAACCTTGCAACAGCTGTCCCCACTCCCTCTGCCCTGCAGCTCGACCAGAAAACCACCTCCCCTTAGCCCACAGCAACACCAGCCCTGGTTTCACCCCTCACCCTTGCTCCATAATCCATGTACACCCCACCCCTCCTCCACTTGGTTTATAAGGCCACAAACCAGCACAGCTCTCCCCCTCGCTTCCCATTTGCTCCTCTCCCTCTCACTTACCTCCCACCTAACACCACTCCTCCTCCCCTGCATTATCTTGCCCGAGAGAGGAAGAAAACAAGCTCTCGGCATCTTCCCACTCCTCGAGCTAAGCCTCTTCCTCCCTTTCCCTCCCTCTCTGCACGTCATCCTACGAAGATCCCCGTGTCCTCACGAGTTTAACCCACCCTCTTTTGTTGCGTAGGAACCCCTGCTCCGGTGGCGCCGTCGAGCTCCCTCTCGGGGATGAATAGGCGGGTCGCCTCCCGGCATAGAACCGCACCTTGCCGCCCACCGTTGAGGTCGCTGTCATCCACCGCGTCCTCTCCGCCGCTCCCCGGCCGCTGGCAGGCCGCCAGGTGAGCTCTCCACGCCGTCTCCGTCGCCTCCTAGGGTTTTCTCGTGTTGCCGCGCCTCGGAGGAGGACGACGAGCTCCCCACCATTGATGTCCCTTCTAATCCAACGACTGTCATCGCCCCGTACCCCTTTGTCGTCCCACTGACGCCGACAGCTGGGCCTCGCACCACGGGATTTAAATTTCCCCTCCCGCTCGCAGCTCGCCCCGGGTGGGCCAGACCTCCCTAGTGAGGCCCAGATCCACGCCAATACAGCCTAGAGGCTTCTGATTTCTTTTTCTTTTTAAATTTCTGTTTGTCCATATCAGTATTTTGGTTAAGAGTTTAATTGCAAATAAAAAATATGAAATACCAGAACCTGGCCAGGTCTTTATTCCTACATGGAACCACATGTTTTGCCCAACATACAGAGCCAATCCCCCTCCAGAAATAAATTCCCTTAAATTTAGAAAATATATTTACTAGAATGTATCCACTAAAGTAACTAAATTCCTCACTGAGTTGTCTAGATTCAAATGGGGAGAATCCAATTCCCTCTGGTGCCCAATGGTCATACCTACAATCTAAACTTGGTCCTAGGTCAAATGGGACCTTGGTTCATCTGTAGCAAAAATAACAAAAACAAATCATATCTGTCTTTAAGAATTTCTATAGGACAAACCATAATAGCTTTTACCCCAATTCCAACTCCCAGAAAAACTCCATATCAACATCTATCAAATCCCAGCAGCTCAAATTTTATTGAGCTCTGGTTCAATTTTAATGAATTAAACATTTTTGTCCATAGTGCTATCATTAGATAAATAACTCTAGTAGCTCTATAACTCCAAAAAGGTTGATTCCAATTTCTACAGAAAGGTATTCTAAATACCTACCATGTGTACTTGGAATAAAATCAAAAGCTTCTGTAGATTAAATCTGGTGAAAAAGACAAAATAGCTACATAACTGCCTTTGGGAATTTCCTGAGGGCATTCTGGTAATTATTTTGACATGATTCCAACTCTCAGTGAACAAGTACATCAAACCCTACTTAACCTTACAAGGAAATAATATTTGGAGCTCCAAAACTTTTCTGGTGAATTATGTCCTAAATCTAGAGCTTTTATCACTAGAATATTCATAAGAAATTAAAGAAAAGTGATCAAATAGTGAAACCACTTTTGTTGGTTTCATTTTATCAACACCTATCTGTTGGTACCATTTTTACTCTATTGTATCCTACATAATAGGTCCTTGATCCAAAACCCATCTCTTAGGTAGTTTCTAGACTATAAATCCTACGGGATTTTCTTCCATGCTTCCAAGACAAGCCCAATCTGATTAAATCAATTCTTCCTAAGACCTACTGATTTGTAATCTTATATTGTTCATTGCTTGCTGTATGTATTGCTGCTTGTATGCCTTGTGATGATTGTGCTCTTGCTTGTTTGCATGTGTGCTCCCTGACGATGATAGTTGCGATTATCTCGGAGATCAAAAGAAGATGGTTTCTATTGGTATTGGTATTCGTGGTTATCTAAAGAGGAAGTCCAGGGACATTTATGCCATATTGTTGATCTCAGGCAAGCCACCTTCTTGCTCATAAGCCTTGTCCTATTGTTTTACTTATGCATGTTTTATCTACTGTTTATTAAAAATGGACAGTTTTACTATATGTCGATGACTATATGGTAGTGGTTTGGCTCCTCCGAACTATTACAGTTTTGTACTATTAAGTACAAACCCCTTGACGATACCTACTTGTCCCTAGTACGATAGATGGTGTAATACACCATACCCCTTTGGAGACCACGATTTGGCCAAAGAAAAGCTATAGGATGGGAAGACCCTGGAAAAGTTTTACCAAATGTTTTATGATAAAATATTGGTGTGGTGGGACCTCCCAAGAGTTGTTGAGAAATAAAAAGGTTTTGTTTTACAAAATGCTGAAGGAAAGCTGGAGGAAAAAGGTTTACAAAAATGCACCCGGTTCTTTGTAGTTTAGCTATAACAACTTAACCCTGTGCAACCACATTACTCTGGAATGGGACAGGGCTGGATTTGATGTTTGTCTGTTCTGGTATAAGCTGCCTCATAACTACTACAAGGGGATTGCGATCCCTGGAGGGTGGGCCTTCTCTGGACAAACGGTCCACGTGGGACATCGACCAGGAGAAGGAACGAAGGGTTTACAGACCTCCACGCGTGACTATGAGCCCTTCACTGAAAGCGCCCACTGTGTAAAGTGTAAAATGGGATCCGGTTGGTCCTCGGTACCAGACGTCCCAGTTTTGAGGGGAATAACACTCATAGGGTAGGCACTAATATTTGAGTGGGCATCCGGAGAGTCTTGATTGGTTACTCGACCCACAATCAGTGAAGATCACAGTAGTGTACCTGGATGGTGTGGGTAAAGTGTACAACCTCTGTAGAGTGTAAATCTATTTGAATAGCCGTGTCCACGGTCATGGACGGGTTGGACAAACTTCTGTAGAGCGGTGTTGGTTTTGTTTTCAAAAAGTATTTCGGAAAAGAAATGGCTTTGGAAATCTTTTGACCATGGGATGGTCGTAAAGGAGAAAGGTTTTGACCATGGGATGGTCGGAAGGAGGAGAAAGGAGTTTGGTCATGGGACGACCTAAAGACAGGAACAAATGGGTGACCCAGTCCTGATGTTTTCCAAAACTTTTCAAAAAGGTTTCCAAAATGTTTACAAAGGTTTTCAACAAAGATATGTAGATGCTATATCTACAAGAGAAACTAACTGAGAAAAGAACCTCTCTTGGAGCCCTCCTACTACCATAGCCATAATGCATATCCTCTTGTTATTACTATTATTTTAAGGTGGTTTGCGAGTACATTCAAAGTACTCACTGGCATTGTCCCTGGCTATTAACTTGGTCAGATATCAAGAAGAAGATGATGTTGGTAACTAGGCGAGCTAGGACGTTCTCCCAGCCAGTTGCCTGTAGGTTAAGGCATGGATCGGGCTCTACGCTTGATGAAGTTCCATTGCTAATTATTGATGTAGCCGTAAAGGCATTCATGTAAGTCTTATAAATTCGGTATGTCTCGGATGTTGTATTGATACTTGTCGGTTATGTTCCACGGCTCACTGATCATGGGAACGTGGTGTATGCATAACAGGGATTTCTCGGATGATTAATCCAGGGGCCCCACAAAGGTTGCAAAACCCATGTATTAGCTAGTTATTAAAGAAAATTGCTCCTACATGAATTGTTTGCAACGAAACACAACTATATCCTTGTTGGAAAACATTTAGGAGGATATCGAAGTTTGTCGTACTTCTTGTCTTCCATGACAAATCAATCGGTGGCTTTGAGTGCTTAAGAATCTTCTCGAGATTTGAAGGTATCACCCTGCCATATCAAGAATATTTCACACATGCTTAACTGACTTGAAATGATTCCTGAGGAAATAAAGATAACTCTACTCGGATCCACCCCGACATCTTTCAGCAATTGCACATGAATCGAAGCAGGGCACTTCTAGCATCCGGAACACATCCTTCGAGATAACACGAAGCCGATTCTCAAAAGTTTCCAACATTAATGCCAACTATTATGTATGAATCCAATATAGAATGGAGAAGATAAGGATGCCCTACGATGGGCTCAATAACAAACTTATCAACATACTCCAAGAATATGGGTGTAACTACCTCGGTGAATTACGCTCCTGGTTACAAGCCTGGATGAGCGGAAATGGTTAAAATAGTACGGTGGGCCCAAATGCCACTCACAGGTAGACCTTTCGGCCGTCCTAACCATTTCCAAACATCGGGACAAGAACGGGCGGCGTAATCGGCAGGCGAAGGGATCAACTACATACACAAATGAGTATGTATGCAAGCCACCATACAACAGTCCTCAGAGACATTCCATCTAAAAGAAATAGAAATATTGCAACGCCATATGGCAAGATCCAAATATCCTAGATAGATATAATAGTTTAGGATATCTCCTCATACATCAAACATCAGAGTATCAGGCGGAAGCGGAAAACAAGATCCGAGTACGGATAAGAAGCAAATCGGCGTAAGATGCCCCATAAATAAACACATCCCGCCCACAGATCTCACGGATCCCCGTTCCCGGAATCTCTACACCAAATGATCGTTGCCAACATCGTCCGTCTCCTCCACCCAGTATCCATCTTGCGAGTTTACCTGTTCATCTGAAGCAAACAATTTATCGTGTGAGACCCTAGGGGTACTCAGCAAGTCTTTATGCCTCTAAAGGGGACACAACCTGGGGTGACGCAATTGCAGCAAAGATAATACCTAGCAATTCTATAGATACTCGCTAACCATCCACCTAACCATAGATAGACGGATATCCGTGAAATAATAACAGCAGTTATAACGGTAATATTAACAAATCCATCCTCCTCCTCGCTTACCAACGAGGAAGCGGACGAACAACCCCCCATCCGTTGGCAGTTTTATTATCCATTCCATGAGTGTTGCACTATTTACTAGACAGGTACTTAGTCAAATTAAAAGCGGTACTTTAGTTATACTTATCTATGATCGAGAAACTGTGCTCCAAGTCGTCCATAACCGCGGACACGGCTTTCAGAAAGTTTTACCCTGCAGGGGTGCACAAATAGCAACACACACTCGATCAACCTCGGAAAAACCAAATCAAAACCCAACGAGGCAGTCACGACAAAGCGATCATGGATTGAAATATTTGAGGCCACCCATTAAGCTACCATAGCAAGTTAGCCGGCTCCGAGACGGACTCAAGGTTTGCGTCAGTGGCTGTAAACGACTAGGAACCCGAAAGTGTGGCTGGGCTTGTCGATACCGTGAAAACACTTCGCTTTCCTAAACAGTACAGGTGCTCCACGCACAATCTTAAATAAAGCAGTAAAGCATGGCATAAGTACAGGATAGTAATAAAGCCTCAAACTACTTTGTGGCCCCAAGAAATAAGAATGAATCAAGCTCTGGCTCAGGGGGGTTCATAAGCCTCCCAGATGTGGATAGCGCGAATATTCAAGGAACAGGAATCAAGTACTCGGGGTCCTACGGGACACAAGTGAGCAGGAAAAACCAAATAGCAGATATTGCTCACCGGTGCCACTTTCATTAGTTATCCCATTACTACTCAGGTTAAGTTGTATACGTACCTCGTTATCCATCAGACACTCACATACCCTACACATGCTGTTCTCGACACATGGCTCAAACAACTCCTGTAGTAATGGCTCATGGGATGGAGGAACAAGCTTCGGTGGGGTTTAAAAGTAAAGGCTATGCAGTACTTGGGATTCAGTTTAATGCAATCGCGACTCAATGATGCAAGAATAAGATAGAGGCAATAGGTACTATATGTATGCAAGCATGTGGTAGTGCTTGCCTGGCAGCTCAGTTGAAGCGAGAGAAGGATCTGGGTAGTGCTCCTAGGTTTCTTGATATATCCCCTACTCAGCGTCTATTCGAAGAAGAACCAAACAAACAAGGGCCGACATAAATAAAGTGCACAAGTATAGGAATAAATTGCATCAAGCAAACAATCATGCCATGATGAATGATGCACAATTTGCATGGCAATAATGTAGCATGGCATGGGTGAGGTGTGGAATACAAGAATAAGGCATTTTATTGAGTTTTGGTCACATTTTAACCTCATATAAGTTGCTGTATGCTTTATATTTATATGATGCTTGCTGCAAAACAGAACATGGAATGCATAAACAGAAAGGTCTCATCGAGCTAATCGATTTAGACATAATATTTGTTAAGTTTGGAGTTATAAAACAAAAGTTATTAATTAATTAAGGAAAAGGGCATTTTATTGTAATTTTAATCAACTCGAAATTTAAAGTGTTCAAAATATATTTTGAAGGGAATATTTGAAATCCTCACATTTTTCTGATTTCAAAACATATATTACATGTTTAATTTGGATTTATATTTCAAAAGTTATTTAAATACAGATTTGAATTTGAATTTAAAATAAATTTGAAAAGGTTTAAATTAAAACAGAAATGAACAGAAACTTTTGTTACCCAGACAATCCTAGCCAAGACACATACAAGTGGGGCCAGGTGCTGACTGGGCGACACGCGCGCGGAAAAGGTCTTCTCACCGCGAGGCTTCCTAGTCACTGCGACTAACGGGTGGGGCACAGCGGCCTCGGGGCCACTGCGGGCATGCAGTGAGGACGCACGTGGGAGATCCAGGGTACTGCGGTTGAGGCGGTGGAAATCTGAGGACCTCTGGTGGGGCCTCTAGGGCCTTGAGTTAGGATTAAAAAGCTAGGGGTTTACAAAAGCGCCAAGGCCAGTGCTTCTTCTGCGCCCTTGATCGATCGGTCTTGACAGTGACAGTGGCCTGGTGGGGCTCGAACCCGTGACTGGGCGTCTGTGAAGGCGGAGCACTGCGGTGGCCTGGGTTTGGTGTTAGAAGGGTGGGCCTTGAGCTAGAAGAGGCCTTGGCGGAACAATAGCGGCCCGAGCCACCGACGGGCGCTCGATCCGATGAAAGGGCTGCCGCTAAGGCGTCGGCGAGGCAAACCATGTGAGGGGGGGTAGAGGAGCTCACCGCGATGCTGCTGGCAGTGTTGGTTCGGGCAGAGGAGCTGGCGATCGTCGTCGAGGCAGGCGCCGGGCAGAGCTAGGGTTTAAATCATGACAGCGTCGGTGTGCTGGATCCGGCCGTCCTCTCCTCGACTCAGGCTGTGGGTGACTGGTGCGGTGCTCGGCCTTCCCCAACGCCCAGACGCCTCGCCCTCCTTCTGCTATGGTGGTGGTGGGGTGATGCCGATGGTGGTTAGATGGAGAAGGAAGAGGGAGTAGCAGGGGTAGGTGGGGAGGGAGGAGTAGAAGGGCACGGCCCTGGGGAATCTGGGCGTCGTCTGCAGAGAGGAGGGAGTGGGTAAGGCAGAGAGGGAAAGGGAAGATGCCGTGAAGAGGTGGTAGAGGAGGGTGGCTCGGTGCTACCTTTTCACCCTCGAGCACGTGCTCGGGCTGGAAGGCAGGGCAGGGCAGGGGCTTCCAGGTGGGTCAGGGCAGGTTCGGTGGGGAGGCTCGGGCTAGAGGGCAGGCTCGGGCTGGAAGGCATGGAGAGAAGAGAGGGAGAGAGGCTCGGGTTGATGCTAGGGTTTTGGAGAGAGGGGGGTATGGCTCGGGTTAGGGCTTGGTTTGGATGGTAGCTAGGTGGCCCAGGGTGGCCAGGTGGGACCAGCAAGGTAGAGAGAAGAGAGAGGCCGAGAGAGAGAGTGGGAACTAGGGTTAGCTAGAGAGGGGGCTCGGGTTAGGTTTGGTTTAGGGTTTGGGATAGATCATGGTGATGGTGGCTCGGGTTAGAGAGAGGAGAGATGAGGTCTTAGGGTTTAGAGAGAGAGATTAGGTGGAGTGTTCTCTTTTGACAAGACCAAGCAAAATCAAGCCAAGCTCAAACAAGATCTAGTCAAAAGAGAGGATGGGATAAAAGGTGGTGAGGGTTTAGAGAGAGAGGTTAGGTTTAGGCTTTTAGATGCTTGCATGCATCAAGCAAGACCAAGCATGAAGATGGGTAGAGATAGAGATGGGAGATTCACCCAAAAATCCAAATATAAGCAAAGGAGGACCAAAATTGGAGGTGGTTGCATGGCCCATGCAAAATAATTAATGCCATGCTTATTTTTGTGAAAACAATATTATTAACATGGCATTATTTTTATGCATTCCCAAAGATGGTTTAAGGCCAAGCTAAGGATTTGTAGAAGTAGATCCATCCTATCTCCCATGAGCTAGATTAAATACCAAAAGAAAAACAAATGCAAGCTCATGGATAATGGAATGGTGGAATTATAAGATGGTGAAAGAAAGGGTGGTGGAGTGGAATAAAAGATATGCCCCCAACTCAGCTTGGGCATTTGCACAATATATCAATAACCAAATACAATATCAAGAGGCAAATACAATTTACAATGCATATGAGAGAAGAACCAAAACAAAAAGGGTTTTATATGATGCTCAAATGCAAGGTGGCATGATGACATGAGCATGATATAATTATGATGCAACAATTATATATATGAAGTAGCCATTATATTACTAGACCAAGTAGCATTACAATTGTTAGACAATTGGGATGCTACAACTCTCCCCCACTAAACAGGAATCTCGCCCCGAGATTCTAGGAAGAAGAAGAAGACTCAACGAGGGTAGGATACTTGGCACGGAGCTCATCTTCACGTTCCCAAGTGGCTTCATCAACAGAATGGTGCGACCAATGCACCTTGCAGAACTTGATGGACTTGTTGCGAGTCCTTCTTTCTGCGATCTCAAGGATTTTTGTGGGGTGTTCTTGATAAGACAGGTCTTCTTGGAGATTGATAAGCTCATGATCCACGGTCCTGCCGGGATCCTTGAAGCACTTCTTGAGTTGAGAGATGTGGAAAACATCATGGACCTTGAGTTTTTCCAGGAGCTCAAGAGCATAAGCAACTTCTCCTCTTCTTCCACGAATTTTGAAAGGTCCGATGTATCTAGGAGCCAGCTTTCCTTTGATACCAAAGCGGTGCGTGCCTCTCATGGGAGTGACACGAAGGTAAACGAGATCACCAGGGACATACTCCATGTCCGTGTGCTGTCATAATTGCTCTTACGGCGACTTTGAGCAATCTTCAGATTTTTAAGAATGATGTGCACTTTCTCCTCCGCTTGAGTTACAAATGTCGGGGCCAAACAATATTCTTTCTCCCGCACCCGACCAACCAATCGGAGTTACGCATTTGTGACCATAGAGAGCCTCAAATGGTGCCATCTTTAGACTTTTGGAAGCTTGTTGTAAGAGAATTCAGCATAAGGAAGACATTCTTCCCACTTCATGCCAAAGAGATGACGCAAGCGAAGCATATCCTCCGTAATCTGATTGATCCTTTCAACTTGTCCTTGCGATGAGGGTGGTAAGCTGTGCTGAAGTTCAATTTTGTTCCCAAAGCATTTGGGAAACTTTCCCGAACTTGGAAGTGAAGATGCTTCCAGTGCACCGATCTCAAGCGGAACCCCATACAGAGAGACAATTACATTGATATAGAGCTCACCAACTGAATTGCGAAATTGTTTCCTTTGACGGGAAGAAGTGAGCCACTTTAGAAAGCACGTCAATGACAACAAAGATTGCATTGTTGCCCTTCTGCGACCTTGGAAAGCCAGTGATGAAGTCCATCTCTACTTTCTCCCATTTCCATTCCGGGGGTTTCAATGGCTGTAGAAGGCCGGAAGGTTTCTGATGGACAGCTTTAACTCTACGGCAGACATCACACTCCGAGACATACTTGGCAAAATATCGTTTCAATCCCGGCCACCAATATTGTGTTTTAAAGTCCATGTACATCTTTGTGCTGCCAGGGTGGATAGAAAGAACAGAATCATGCGCCTCCTTGAGAACTTGCTCTCTCAAACCCGGGTAGTTCGGAACAAACATCCGGTGTTCAAAGAAAAGCGTGCCTTGGTCATCGACGTGGAAGGACTCATACTTCGGAAGCTGGATGTTGGAGATGATCTTTCTGGTATACGGATCACCAAGCTGAAAGGAGCGAACCTTTTCTTCCAAGAGAGGGGTTGCCAGAAGGTTCAGAAGATACCCTTGATCCACAATTTCAAGGTTGAGATGACGGAATTCCTCGCACAAGAGAGGCTGTTGTTCTTCCATCATGAGGTTGTTGACATAAGCTTTGCGGCTGAGACCATCGGCCATGACATTAGCTTTGCCCGGAGTGTAGTTGATGGTCAAATCAAAATCATTGATTGCTTCAATCCATCTCCTCTGCCGAAGGTTGAGATCAGGCTGAGTGAAGATATACTTCAAACTCTTGTGATCAGAAAAGATCTCACAACGGTTGCCCAGCAAGTAATGCCTCCATACTTTCAAAGCAAAGACAACTGCTGCGAGCTCGAGGTCATGTGTGGGATAGTTGATCTCATGCGTCTTCAACTGTCGAGAGGCATAAGCAACAACTTGTTTTTCTTGCATAAGGACCGCACCCAATCCTTGCAAAGAGGCGTCACAGAATATCTGGAACGGCTTGGATGTATCCGGAGGAACCAAGACTGGTGTGGAAGTGAGCTTCTCTTTGAGTGTCTCAAAGCTTGCTTGACATGCAGGAGTCCAAAGGTATTTCTTGCCTTTCTTGAGGAGATCGGTAAGAGGCTTCGCTATCTTCGAAAAGTTCTGAACGAAGCGACGGCAATAACTAGCCAAACCAAGGAAACTCCGGACTTCTTTGACATTAACAGGAGGAAGCCATTCAACAATTGTCTTCACAGTTTCCGGGTTGACGGCAATGCCCTTGGCCGAGATGACGTGACCAAGATAGGTTACTTGAGGCAGCCAAAACTCACACTTGGAGAACTTTGCATACAGGCGGTTCTCACGAAGCTTGTTAAGGACACACCGAAGGTGTTCTTCATGTTCTTCCATAGACTTAGAATAGACTAGGATGTCATCAAGATAGACCACAACGAACTTATCAAGATACTCCATGAAAACCGAGTTCATGAGCCTCGAGAAGGTGGCAGGTGCATTGGTGAGACCGAAAGACATGACCGTGTACTCATACAGGCCATAGCGGGTGGTGAAAGCTGTTTTAGGAACATCTCCCTTGCGAATCTTGATTTGGTGATAACCACTTCTCAAGTCAAGCTTAGAGAATACCACAGCTCCAGCTAGCTGATCGAAGAGATCATTAATCCGCGGAAGGGGATATTTATTCTTGATGGTTTTAGCATTGAGAGCCCGATAGTCAACACAAAGTCTATCAGTCTGGTCTCGCTTCTTCACAGAGAGGGTTGGGCTACCCCACGAAGAAGTACTGTGTTGAATGAAACCCAACTTCTCTTGTTCATCAAGCTGACGTTTGAGTTCAGCCAACTCAGCAGGACCCATTTTATAAGGCCGCTTGGAGATAGGAGCCGTTCCAGGTTCAAGCTCAATTACAAACTCAACCTCACGATCCGGAGGCATACCTGGCAACTCTTCAGGAAAGACATCTGGGAACTCACAGACCACCGGAACACTCTGAATAGCTTCCATAGCATCATCATTCAGAGCCGCCAAAGAGAAAAGTTGGACAGCAGGAATCAGACTTGGAGAATAGACTATATGGCCTTTAGGAATCTTCAGAGAAACCGAGCGTTCAGCACAATCAATCATAGCTGCATTTGCTGTCAACCAATCCATGCCCAAGATGACATCAATGTCAGAATTGCCCAGAACAATTAAGGAAGCCGAGAACGAAGAGCCACCAATCTCAATTTGATTGCCATGGCCGATTTTAGAAGCTGCCATCTTTGCTCCAGGAGAAAGGACCATTAACCGCTTAAGGAGAGGATCCAACGCTAACTCATTCTCATGTGCAAACTTGTGAGAAACAAAAGAATGCGAGGCACCAGAATCAAACAAAACTCATGCAGGGACTGAGTTAACAGGAAGCATACCCATCACAACTCCAGGTGCATGCTCAGCTTGAGCGGCGTTGACCACGCTTAGCACGAGCAACAAGAGACCCGGGCTTGGTGTTGATGTTGAGAGCCCGAGGTGGTGGTGCACGAACCATAGGAGAGCTTGCCGCAGTCTTGGAGGTGGTGGAGGAAGAGCTTTGTTTTTCATCGGACAGTTCGATATTGGTGCCAGTGTTTCCACAAGTGTAACAAGCACCAGGTGGACGTGGAGCAACGTAGCCAGGGCTCCGCCAGGCGCTCCAGGGTAGTGGTGGTTGTAGCCCCTGGGAGCAGCAGTGAGGAAGTTTGGTGGCCTTGCCGCGTAGCTTGAAGGTCTTGGTGGAGCCGAGAGCGACGGTGGGGTGTTAGGAACCCAGACACGACGCTTAGAAGGAGTTGACATAGCTGAAGAGCTTGCTGTATCGCGGTTGTGTTTCTTTGACTCCTCAAACACTTGCCTACTTGCTTCTTCCTGCAGAGCTGTATGCTGAAGTTCGGAAAAGATCCGGCCTTGCATGTGTGATTGCATATTTAATCGATGCATTGAGCCCTTGTGGAACCTCTTTTGCTTCTTCTTGTCATCGAGATCTCGCCACCATAACGAGAAAGGTTCATGAAGTTCTGATGTAGGTATTGACATTGTCATTGCCACCTTGAGGTCGAGAAACACTTCCTTCATCCTCTCCATGACAATTTACGAATCTTGCTCTTTGAAAGCTCTAGTGAACTGTCCCCAAGTAGGCTGAAAACCAGAGTGGTTTGCCTTCAGGTAATTCTCCCACCAGAGAGCTGCATCTCCCTTCAGAAGGTGAGTAGCACACTTTACCCATTCTTGCTCAGGAACATCAGCAGTCATCAGTAACCTTGACATCTCACGCAACCAATCATCAGCATCAAGTGGTTGATCAGAAACATCAAATTGGCGTGGGTTGAACTTCAGGAAGCTTTTGATGTCTCCTCGCTTGGGAGGTGGAGGTAGCGGAACAAACTCATTCCTCGACACTTTCTTCAAAAGCTGCTGGTTGGTGCATTGCTGCCAAGGCATTGGCGATGCTTGACAACGCGGCCCCCAGTTCAGGTTGTATGTCCTCCTCAGAACGGCGTGGTGGTGCCATCCTGTGATTGATATAAAACACAAGTCAGTACTATAATGGAGAATAATAATAATCCAAAATAGTACCAAGATGGAATTAACCAAGATTAAAGGATACAATTTACTAAGATGATATTAAAATATCAACAAAGTTCAAAGCACCTAGAAGATATTAAGCATATACTTTTTGAAAAGGAGTGTGGTACACAGATATATCAAAGAAAAATTTTCCGCAAATTTCGGCATTAAAATACCAATAGATGCGCAAAATCACTTAACGAATCAAGATTAGTGACTCTACCAATTCAATATACAAGAGCGAATGATAAAAGTAGTGGTATGGTCGCGACTCCATCCCGCACTCAAATCATTACTCCGCACATGAATAAGTAAAACACATATCCCAACACCTTCTTTCAAGATAACCTAAAGATTAGTAACTACGGAAACGAACACCCCAACAAGATAACGTCGGGTAACAAAGAGTAAGACAGATCGCGGCGGTATACAACGAATCAGATAGATCGCGTCGGTTTGCAAAAGCCTGTCGGTATGGAATGTACCAACAGATGATAACCAAAGGCAGAATGTGATAACAAGTTGGAAGCAACAGATAGACAAGGAATTTCACACACACACACACACAACCTATGGTACTACGGAACCCAGAACACGTGAATCCTAGTTTGAATTTTAAGAAGAGGATTGAAAACGTTACACTTCCTTACCAGAAAAGGGTGGGTGGGTGGGTAAGAAGAAAAGTGGAAGCAGTCCTACTCTCGCGTTTTGTTTTTCCCTAGTATACATAGCTACCAAAAATATTTGCTAGACTGACAATGACCATTTGGCTGAGACCCTGAAGGGCGGGATGGTTCTGATACCAATTGTAACTACCTCGGTGAATTACGCTCCTGGTTACAAGCCTGGATGAGCGGAAATGGTTAAAATAGTACGGTGGGCCCAAATGCCACTCACAAGTAGACCTTTCGGCCGTCCTAACCATTTCCAAACATCGGAACAAGAACGGGCGGCGTGTCGGCGAAGGATCAACTACATACACAAATGAGTATGTATGCAAGCCACCATACAACAGTCCTCGAGCCATTCCATCTAAAAGAAATAGAAATATTGCAACGCCAGCATACGGCAAGATCCAAATATCCTAGATAGATATAATAGTTTAGGATATCTCCTCATACATCAAACATCAGTATCGGTGAGCGGAAAACAAGATCCGATGCGGATAAGAAGCAAATCGGCATAAGATGCCCCATAAATAAACATCCATCCCACAGATCTCACGGATCCCGTTCCGGAATCTCTACACCGAATGATCGTTGCCAACATCGTCAAGTCTCCTCCACCCAGTATCCATCTTGCGAGTTTACTGTTCATGAAGCAAACAATTTATCGTGTGAGACCCTAGGGGTACTCAGCAAGTATTTATGCCTCTAAAGGGGACACAACCTGGGGTGACGCAATTGCAGCAAAGATAATACCTAGAAATTCTATAGATACTCGCTAACCATCCGCCTAACCATAGATAGACGGATGTCCGTGAAATAATAATAGCAGTTATAACGGTAATATTAACAGATCCATCCTCCTCCTCGCTTACCAACAAGGAAGCGGACGAACAACCCCCCCATCCGTTGGCAGTTTTATTATCCATTCCATGAGTGTTGCACTATTTACTAGACAGGTACTTAGTCAAATTAAAAGCGGTACTTTAGTTATACTTGTCTATGATCGAGAACCGTGCTCCAAGTCGTCCATAACGCGGACACGGCTTTGAAAGTTTTACCTGCGGGGTGCACAAATAACAACACACTCGATCAACCTCGGAAAAACCAAATCAAAACCCAACGAGGCAGTCACGACAAAGCGATCACGATTCAGAAATATTTGAGGCCACCCCATTAAGCTACCATAACAAAGTTAGCGGCTCGAGACGGACTCAAGGTTTGCGTCGCTGGTAAACGACCGGGAACCGAAAGTGTGAGGGCTTGTCGATACATGAAAACACTCCGCTTTCCTAAACAGTACAGTGCTCCACAATCTTAAATAAAGCAGTAAAGCATGGCATAAGTACAGGATAGTAATAAAGCCTCAAACTACTTTGTGGCCCCAAGAAATAAGAATGAATCAAGCTCTGGCTCAGGGGGGTTCATAAGCCTCCTGGATGTGGATAGCGCGAATATTCAAGGAACAGGAATCAAGTACTCGGGGTCCTACGGGACACAAGTGAGCAGGAAAAACCAAATAGCAGATATTGCTCACCGGTGCCACTTTCATTAGTTATCCCATTACTACTCAGGTTAAGTTGTATAGGTACCTCGTTATCCATCAGACACTCACATACCCTACACATGCTGTTCTACGACCCGCATGGCTCAAACAACTCCTGTAGTAATGGCTCATGGGATGGAGGAACAAGCTTCGGTGGGGTTTAAAAGTAAAGGCTATGCAGTACTTGGGATTCAGTTTAATGCAATCGCGACTCAATGATGCAAGAATAAGATAGAGGCAATAGGTACTATATGTATGAAAGCATGTGGTAGTGCTTGCCTGGCAGATCAGTTGAAGCGAGAGAAGGATCTGGGTAGTGCTCCTGGGTTTCTTGATATATCCCCTGCTCAGCGTCTATTCGAAGAAGAACCAAACAAACAAGGGCCAACATAAATAAAGTGCACAAGCACAGGAATAAATTGCATCAAGAAAACAATCATGCCATGATGAATTATGCACAATTTGCATGGCAATAATGTAGCATGGCATGGGTGAGGTGTGGAATACAAGAATAAGGCATTTTATTGAGTTTTGGTCACATTTTAACCTCATATAAGTTGCTGTATGCTTTATATTTATATGATGCTTGCTGCAAAACAAAACATGGAATGCATAAACAGAAAGGTCTCGTCGAGCTAATCGATTTAGACATAATATTTGTTAAGTTTGGAGTTATAAAACAAAAGTTATTAATTAATTAAGGAAAAGGGCATTTTATTGTAATTTTAATCAACTCGAAATTTAAAGTGTTCAAAATATATTTTGAAGGGCATATTTGAAATCCTCACATTTTTCTGATTTCAAAACATATATTACATGTTTAATTTGGATTTATATTTCAAAAGTTATTTAAATACAGATTTGAATTTGAATTTAAAATAAATTTGAAAAGGTTTAAATTAAAACAGAAATGAACAGAAACTTTTGTTACCCAGACAATCCTAGCCAAGACACATACAAGTGGGGCCAGGTGCTGACTGGGCCACACGCGCGCGGAAAAGGTCTTCTCACCGCGAGGCTTCCTAGTCACTGCGACTAACGGGTGGGGCCACGGCAGCCTCAGGGCCACACGCGGGCATGCCAGCGGGGACGCGACACGTGGGAGATCCAGGGGTACTGCGGGTTGAGGCAGTGGAAATACAGGGACCTATACGTGAATTCGCCAGGGTGACCGACGGGTGGGGCCTCTAGGAGCGCGGGTTAGGATTAAAGAGCTAGGGGGGGTTTCTGCAAGCGTGACAGCGTGCTTCTTCTGCGCTACCGCGATCGATCGGTCTTGTGACAATGACAGCCATGGTGGGGCTCGAACCCGTGACCTGGGCGTGCGCGCAGAAGGCGGAGCCACTGCGGTGGCCTGGGTTTGGTGTTAGAAGGGTGGGCCTTGAGGCTAGAAGAGGTGGCGTGGAGGAGGCTGCAGACAATGAGCCCGGCCTTGACGGCGTTCGATGAAAAGGCAGCGCTAAGGCGGTGCTGAGGCAAACCATGTCGAGGGTAGAGGAGCTCACCGCGATGCTTTGGCGGTGTTGGTTGGGCGGAGGCTGGCGATCGTCGTCGAGGCAGCGAGGCGAGCTAGGGTTTCGTCAGCGTCGGTGTGCAATGATCCGCCGTCCTCTCCTCGACTCCGTGTCTGAGGCGACGCTGGTGCTCGGCTCGGTCTTCCCCAACGCCCAGACGCCTCGCCCTCCTTCTGCTATGGTGGTGGTGGGGTGATGCCGACGATGGTTAGATGGAGAAGGAAGAGGGAGTAGCAGGGGTAGGTGGGGAGGGAGGAGTAGAAGGGCACGGCCCTGGGGAATCTGGGCGTCGTCTGCAGAGAGGAGGGAGTGGGTAAGGCAAAGAGGGAGAGGGAAGATGCCGTGAGGAGGTGGTAGAGGAGGGTGGCTCGGTGCTACCTTTTCACCCTCGAGCACGTGCTCGGGCTGGAAGGAAGGGCAGTGCAGGGGCTTCCAGGTGGGTCAGGGCAGGTTCGGTGGGGAGGCTCGGGCTGGAGGGCAGGCTCGGGCTGGAAGGCAGGGAGAGAAGAGAGGGAGAGAGGCTCGGGTTGATGCTAGGGTTTGGAGAGAGGGGGGTATGGCTCGGGTTAGGGCTTGGTTTGGATGGTAGCTAGGTGGCCCAGGGTGGCCAGGTGGGACCAGCAAGGTAGAGAGAAGAGAGAGGACGAGAGAGAGAGTGGGAACTAGGGTTAGCTAGAGAGGGGGCTCGGGTTAGGTTTGGTTTAGGGTTTGGGATAGATCATGGTGATGGTGGCTCGGGTTAGAGAGAGGAGAGATGAGGTCTTAGGGTTTAGAGAGAGAGATTAGGTGGAGTGTTCTCTTTTGACAAGACCAAGCAAAATCAAGCCAAGCTCAAACAAGATCTAGTCAAAAGAGAGGATGGGATAAAAGGTGGTGAGGGCTTAGAGAGAGAGGTTAGGTTTAGGGTTTTAGATGCTTGCATGCATCAAGCAAGACCAAGCATGAAGATGGGTAGAGATAGAGATGGGAGATTCACCCAAAAATCCAAATATAAGCAAAGGAGGACCAAAATTGGAGGTGGTTGCATGGCCCATGCAAAATAATTAATGCCATGCTTATTTTTGTGAAAACAATATTATTAACATGGCATTATTTTTATGCATTCCCAAAGATGGTTTAAGGCCAAGCTAAGGATTTGTAGAAGTAGATCCATCCTATCTCCCATGAGCTAGATTAAATACCAAAAGAAAAACAAATGCAAGCTCATGGATAATGGAATGGTGAAATTATAAGATGGTGAAAGAAAGGGTGGTGGAGTGGAATAAAAGATATGCCCCCAACTCAAATTGGTCATTTGCACAATATATCAATAACCAAATACAATATCAAGAGGCAAATACAATTTACAATGCATATGAGAGAAGAACCAAAACAAAAAGGGTTTTATATGATGCTCAAATGCAAGGTGGCATGATGACATGAGCATGATATAATTATGATGCAACAATTATATATATGAAGTAGCCATTATATTACTAGACCAAGTAGCATTACAACTGTTAGACAATTGGGATGCTACAATGGGCTCATATATTGTATGAACAGGACATATATATTGGTCATACCAAAGAACATGAAGATGTACTAAAGTGAAACATCACGAGTAAATACATCATCAGGATAGTCCCTAGAACTGAGTTTGATTTGACAATAGCCCGAACCAAATCAAAGGTGGGGACGATAACAGATCCATGAAGGATATGATATCTTTATGAAACACAATCAAAACTAGACATCCCTTTAGAAGGAACAAGTCTGGTAGAACTTTTTGTCTTACAACTCTCCAAGTTGTTATTTAAGCTCAACAAACTATTTCAGGGTATCTAATACGGATCCTTGGAGAAACAAGCAGTTTAGAGAACTTGCTTGCTCAAGAACATGATAACACGGTCACATCGAGACATGATGATACTTCTAGAAAGACGTCTAGAATATCAAAAACCACCGATATGTCACATAGTTCGAGAGGAAACTTGCTTAGTAAGGCAAGGAGACGAAGTCTCAGAGTTTCGGCACAAGCCTAACTCTTTGACCGAGGAGTGTGTACAGGAATAGTGGACTTGGTGGCACAATCATCCTTTTCTTAGTGATATATTAACCATCACGCTAAGAATGACACAAATGTCCTTGGTGAGGTCTAAATCAATAATTACTTCTAAGAATCTCAGATGGCCACATTATTACGCACACACAGCATTCACGAGCACGGAAGCTCGGAGGAAGGGTGGGTAAATATGTGTAAGAGCATCACTGCATTAAGGGAGTCATAAAACTCAACGCGACGTCTTGGTATAGAAGAGTGTGATACTTTAAGGTGGAACATATCAGAAGCTCATCAATGCTTATTGATCTGCAGATTACAACACTTTGACCTAGTCCTAGATATGATGAGGTTCTGGAGTTTTTTCTCCTGACATCCTGAAATGGTTTGTTCTGACGGACCACAAGATTATCTTGCAATGGAAGACACCAATGCACATTTACTACTTGGCTACCAACTGGTAGGAATTGGTCAGAAACAACAAGGGAAAAGGAACATACTCAGGATGGAATCTCGAGATGTGAATGCATAAGTCAACAATCTTTCGAGGACTGATGCACAGAGGAGGCCGGTGTGGCAGAGTCACGAGTACAGAAGTGAGACTCACAAGGAGTACACTTTTTGTGATCTTTTTGGTTCCATTAAAGAACATCCGCCATAGCATGTGGTAGGGGAAGTCCTTTGTTTGTCATAATTTCATTGTGACAATGACCACAAGCTTGAAGGCTGTACTAGAAGGTACTAGCCATCCTGAGGTAGCGCTTGAACATTAACCACGGGGATCAACAAAATGGATCTTGGGTTAAAGGTCAGCTTCATGTACAAGATTCACAACACCAAAATCCAGCACAATCAGGGATCTTTGGTCCAAGTCTAGTGGTTAAAACCCAAAGAAAGGAGTAACTACTATCTTAGTGGCACAGAGGGTACTACAAGGTAGTAATGACGAGGTAGCTTCTAGAAGAAGACACAACTTCCGAAGTACCCAAACAAAAAGAAAGCAGGCACACAAGGCGAAAGGAAACCTCGTAGCCTTGAATAGAACACTGTGGAACCATCAACGTAAGGTTGTGGGCCCATAAGATAGAAAGACTGTGATGGAAAGGAATCTCTCAGCTGAAGCAGAGCAAAGGGAAACAAGGAACACACACACACAACTGACTTTAGAGACTCAACACTAGGTCAACTGATTGAGAACCGTCATGGCTAAAAGGCACCTAAGCTTTGAAAGATGAGACGAGATAGAAACACTTTTCAAAGTCAACACAAGATACGATGACCTAGAGTCAGAGCGAAACTGTGTAAGGAGAAAAAGAAGCATACTAGAATTTTCGCAAATACTTTTCAGCTTTCAAAAAGTTATTCACAATCAATAGACTCAACATCGACCAATGGAAAGGTTTTCCTACGGACGATACTTCTCTGATACAAAAACCTGTGACACCCCCGGGATTAGGGCTAGACAAATCCTAGACATCTGTCTAACATAAGGCTAACCTAAATCTCAGAAGCATACAGAGAAAGAATCGGTAACATTACAGTGACCCTACGACTCAAAATTTATTACAACAAGCTCATAACCGAGCAAAGAACCAAATTATTACAAGAAAAGGTCAGTGACCACAAACACCAAACAATGGAAGGTAAATTATTTTATTAGGTATAACAAACTTAAAAAATGTCCTAAGAGGCCTGAAGCATGACGATGACGTCCCATTCCATAGATTCTAGGCTACCAACCGGGAACCCCAAACTATTTGTCGGTGTCGATGCTTTAACAAACTCTGATTCTATGGTAACTCTTACCTGTTGTAAAAGTATTAACAAAGGAAGGTTGAGTACGGGGCGTACTCCTCAAGACTTATGGCTGGTGGGGTTATTTTGCGTCAAGCTATCTTTCTTTGTAAGAGAAAGAGGATAAGCTCGACTAAGTAGAACATTTGAAAGGGGATAAAAACGATATCACTAGCTTTGATCTTCTTTTGATATCCACCGAATCTTTATCCGCTGAACCTACTAACTAGGATCGCCCCCTTGATCCATGAGGAAGCAACCTTAAGCACACCTCACTTCTCTTGTCAAATTTTACGATTAGGTTATTCTTCTCAATGATCTTTGAATCCGTTCCCAAGTCGTCTATAACCGTGGACATGGATTTTCAAAAAGATTAATAACCCTGCAAGGGGTGCACAACTTTACGCACATGTACCAACCGATTCTTAGTGCCAGTTAACATTAGCCCTCTTCTTTGGAAGGCCAGCAGAGAGTGGTTGACCACGACCTTTACCTTGCTTTCGCCGAGACCATGAGTCACGCCCTAAGGAGATGTCGTCATATGGGTCAAGTCCCGAAGCCGGTCCCTAGAGATGTGTGTGGGGAACAAGATTACGGATGTTGTGCCTCTCTTGCTCCCGGCCACTCTTCCCTACTTGTATGAATGCACCTCCTTCACCGCCTTCGAGAACCACCAGAATGCATATGTCAAATGGAAGGCCTGAACTATGTGACTCATGGAATCTAGTAGGCAAGTTAGTTGGTCGAGGGGGATTCCAGGCCCCCGTGTGGCTGTACGCTTGTCTTGGTTCAAGAGGCAAGTATGGGACAACAAAAACCGGAACCCTCCGTGGCCTCCCATACACGCCTTAGTATGTTTAACTTACATCTATGACCATACCACGTCATCCTATCAAACTAGGTTCATTCATATCTCTGATTCATCAATCGGATGTACCAGCGGTAACAACTAAGCTTGGCTAAGCACAACAAATATTAACAGCGCTAGCGAAGCTCATAAGCCAAACCCTAGTTATGCTAGGAGCAGTGAGTCAGGGAGTATAGGCTACAAAGGTAACATGCATCAGATAGGATCATTCTATCTATCGATAAAAGACTTTGGAATCGAATGCACATGACAAGAATTAAATACTTTGAAATCATAGGATTTTATCATGTGCAGGGTTTTGCTTGCCTTTGCCTATTGATACCAAACTATAGATCTTTAGGGTTCATCAGATGGACTTGTTCGTTGATAACCTTCGATGCTTTTGATATCGAACTTCAATCTTGGACTCGATCTCATTGCTCACATCAACTCGGAGGTCTACCAAGAAGAAGCAGAAACACCGAAAAGGAAACCAACAATCAACAAATGGCATTTGTGCAATGCTCAAGCAAGGATGATTATATGAAAAGTTAAATTGTGTTGAAATGAACCCTATTACATGCTTGGTCATTTTAAACAGGGTCCGAGGGGTGCAAACCCTAGATGATGGGGAACCTCAGAATCACCTACGGGGTTCAATTGGTTCTTCTAATTAAACTTGCAATTTAAGTTGTTGATCAATGCATGATTTTGATTCTATGAGGTAGATCTCATTTTTCTGGACATTTTGATATATCATTTGTATTTTTCTGACTTAAAATTAATTAATTATGAATTTTCTCATTTTAAATCCATTTTAAAAACATTTTAAAATAATTAAACATTTTTTTGGATATTATAAATTAGTTTCTATCTAGTACCACCTATCAGCATTTTAATAGTTACAGAAATTATTTTCTAAATAGGGTAAAATCCTGACAGATAGGGCCCACATGGTTTTTATATATTCTAGAAAACAATTAAAAAATAAATAAAAAGGAAAAGGGGTTATTCCATCGCTGTGACACCAGTGTGATGTCATCAATGGGGAGAGCTCCAAGTCAAGCTCGGATCTGGCGATTGCGAGCTCGCCTGGAAGCACGGATAGGCACGTTCGATAGAGCACAACACGGGCGACCATACGGTGGTGACGCTGCCCAGATATGGTTGCTGGAGCTACGCCAGCGAGCAAGAACTGCGGCGGCAGAAGGCGATGCACAACGTGGGCTCAAAGCAAAGCGAGAGGGAGACGGAGGAGTGGTCCACGAGGGCTAGAGGCTCACTGTGAGCGTGAATACAGTGTCGGTGGAGCTGGAGGAGGCCGGAATTGTTTGCTATGGTGGCGGCCAGAGCTTCAGACAGAGGTGCTAATTGCAGTTTCTGAGACATCTCCGTATTTCGCGGGCTAGAGAAGGAGAACCGGGGGACGGTGGCGGTCACGCTTGTGGTCTCAGTTGGGCGAGGGGTGGTTGGGAACAGTGGGGCGCCAGCGATGTCTTCAAGCTAGGGTTTGGGTTCCTGCGGCCTGAGAACAAGAGGAAGGGGAGGAAGCAAACTGGGATTGGCTAAGGTTCCTCGAGGCGGCCAGAGGTCTTGTAGGCATCGGTAAGGCGACAGCTAGAATCTTGGCACCGGCGGATGATGCAGCGTCAACAACAACCTGCTTCCTCGATCGATCAGCGAGGAAGACGACGGGGAAGGGAGCAACGTGGTACTGGGCTAGGGTGGGCCAAGCTAGGCTGCAATGGGGCCGCGGTGAAGATTGTTGGGTTGTCTGCTACTGACTGTCATCTGCTGTGGGGAGCGACAGATAAGGAAGGGAAAAGAGATGGGCTTCAGCCCAAGTTAGGGTTAGAACTCTGTTTTATTTTCTAAAACATTTATCTTTTACAATTTCCTATTTTCTCTTTTGTATTTTCAATTTAAAATATGTTTTTAGCATTTCCAAAAATACAAAAACTTTTGTAAACATAGCAAAATACTGCAGGGCCCTTATAATCCATTTGGGCTCCTTATATTTTGTAGTTTTCTTGAAATTCAAACTATTTTGAATATATTTTCAAAGAGAGGGAAAAGACTAGGGTTTCAGGGTTTTATTATCTTAGTTAAAATTTTGAAATATCCTTGGTTCAAATACATCCATGCAATGCTCATGATGCACAAACAATCCCTAATTAACAATTAGTAAAACTAGGGGTGTTACGGTGACGGCTATGGCTCCAGAGCAAACACACGACAGAGAGTTGACGTCGGGGTTGTTTACCTAGGTCCAGGACCCTTGTGAGGAGGTTACAATGGTGGGTGGAAGTCTATGGTTTTAGATCTCAGGGTTCCGTCCCCTTACAAGGTAGGAGAGGGGATCCTTATATTTGCCGGTGTTGGGCCTCTTTTCCCAACCCATGTACAAGAAGGGTCACCACAGTGCCACCCTTCGAGGCGCTAGTCTACTAGGCTACTTTTGGTAGACTAGGTCTTGGATGTTGGGCGCTCCTCCGACCGTTGGTAAAGAATTCTCCCTTTATCATTTCTTGTCTTCATCCGGTGTTGCGTGTTCTCCTTCTTGTACCAAAGTAGACAAAAGCATACCTGATCATGCTATGGCCATCCATCAGCCGGTCAGGGCCTTGTTGTCTCCACCTTTGACCAAGAGCCGGCCTCCTGGGCCGTTGAGACTGGGGCATGCAATGCATTCATCGTGCTTGTCGTTTCCCTCGGGAGGGGGCCATTTTCCGCTCTCGGCTTCCCCCTCTAGAGGCCTCTAGAGGAGGGGTTCTGGCGCACCTCCTGAGGGGAGGAACCCCTCCATCGCAAGGTCTGCCAGGGACCACAGGGGTAGCCAGATGTAGACGAATCGAGGTACCGCCTGCACTAGCTATCCGACAGTAGCCCCCGGCTGTTCGGGCTGAGTGCCACGCCCAGGCCACAGAGGGACCGGACGGCCACCTCGACGTCTGGCGCCTCATTAGATGCGTGCCATTCAAGGCTCTTGAGATGCCTTCTCCAAAGGCACGCTCCCGATCGGAAACAGCCCCAGCCCATAAAAAGGGCAGTACCCTGGTCGAGCCAAGACCTGTTCTTCTCCGTCTGCTCTCCTTCGCTTGCTTCCCTCGGTAAACCGGCCCCAAACACTACCTGTGATGTCTCGCCATGAAACCCTAGCCATGGCGAAGGGGAAGCGTCCTCCGTGTAGCCCTCCTCGAGAGTAAGAAGATGAGGAGGAGGAGACAGGAGAGGTGTTGCTGCCCTCCACCATCAATATGGATGTCGGACTCGACCGGTGCCGCCTGTAGCTAGCCACCGAACGGAACTTGTGGGTGAGGACCCAAGTATGGCCTGTATCGGTGGATCTGGTAGGCCTCTCTGGCCCGGTGCACCCGTTCTTCTACCACACCATCATCGCGGTGTTGGTCCCGCCATTACCCCCATCTTCATGGCGGTTCTGGAGCACTACCAGATCTACACTCTCCACTTGCACCCCAACTTCGTCACCACCCTAGCTATCTTCACCTACTGGTGTGGGATGTTCGTGGGGCTGAAGCCTTCTGTGGCACTGCTGCACTAGATGTATGTTCTCCGCCTCACCTCCCCCAAACACGCCGCTGGTTGTGCCTCCTTCGTGAAGGAGGGGCCGTTTGGGCCCCAAATGGGCTAGACGAAGCGCGTGGAAGACTTGTAGAAGCGGTAGGTCCTGATGGATGTGGTGGAGGATAGTCCCCTTTTTCGCCCCCCATCGTGCTGGCCGAGAAGGTCAACAGCTAATGGTCTGTTGCAACCCTGGAGGCGGAAAACATGGACTCCCTCATTGCTCGCGTTGAGCAAATCATTTCCTCAGGTCTCACGGGACCTCTTGTCGCCATGGACTTCATTTGCCTTAGGATCACTCCACTTCAGAAGCACAACAAGGACATGTGGGACTTCACCGTGGGAGACCGTCTGGCCCTAGGGGATAGCGTTACCAATGATTCTGTCATGGCAGAATTCATCCACGAGCTTATGCACACCCCCACCGCCTCCAAGCTTCCTGAGGGGGTACTGCACCTTTACACCAATCCCCACGGAGCGGAAATTTGGGATGCCCTTCCTCGGTTCGACAAGTGGGGGATTGTCCCTCCTGGTCAAGCGGGTGAGTGCCGAAATCCACTGTACGTGGCTTCCTCCAGAGCCGCCTCGTTCGAGGGCTCTCACGGGACCACGACGGGGAAGGCCGCAGAAGCAGCAGTCCCTTCTTCCGGGGTGGACCCTCAGAAGGCGTCTCGACAGAAGAGGGACTGTGAGGAGAGCCCACCTCTGAAGGGGCCCACGTCGGGGAGTGGTGAGCCCCGTAGTGCCGTGGACTTCGCCCCTCTTGGCATGAAACAGGGCTACTAGGGCGTGCAGTCCTCAATTGGGGGCGGTACATGCCGGTAGTTCCCAGCTCTTTCTCGTGCCTTCTGGTCTTAGCTCACTCGGAGGATTCTTTGAAGCGAAGGCCGCCCATACAAGCAGCTGCGGGTGAAGAGGACCACCTCCCGGAAGGTTCGGCTGGTGGTACGCCCCTTAGACTTGTCGAACAAGGTCCAGACTATGCCGGCGGTGCCTAAAGAGGAGGCGGTTGTCTCCTCTCTACAGGCAACTCCCGCCCCTGTCATCCCGGTCAAGACGGGCGAGGAGCGTCCCTCAGGCTCCCCTCTTGAAGCATCTGCCCCGACCGTGGACAAGGCTACCGTCGTCATGGGGTTGGCTGAAGCGGTGATGACTGCAAGTGCACAGATCATTCGTACCTAGTCTTGAAATAAAGATATCGATCCCACATGGAGCAGTAGGCAAAAGACTAAAATGCTTATTAACTAAAACTAAAGGAAGTACTTAAGGAATAAATTTAAGAAGCAAGAATAGTAGAGTTGTTTTTGGGGTTTTTGGTTGAACAAGGCAATTTAAAGTAAAGTAAAACTTATTGCAGAAAGTAAGAATTGCGTGTATAAAATAACTTAGAACTACAATAGGGAAAAATGTGTTCTCAAGGAGTGGTGGATACAATGCTAGCAATTTAGACTAAGCAATCAATATTATTATAATGAATATTCTAATGATATGTATGTATGTGGGAGGAGCTCCATATATGGACAAATAGGAAGCAACCGCTACTCACATCATCCTTCATAATCACAACTGACGAATAAACGACATCAATCATATTATCCTGCTATTAACGGATTTCTCCAATGGGTTGGACATGGCTTAATGAGTTCTGGCCAGACCACTGAAACATGGGGTGGACTCTGGCCTGCAGGGGCTGGACGCGACGGTGCAGCCACGTGTGAATGAGGGTGCACCCTCCCTCCTCTTTGCCGAGGCGACTCTCGAGGTCGCAGACACGCTTGTACAGCACATCCGTCTCCACGGATTCGCCAGGCATGGCTACATTTTTCCAGGAGTGCCTCCTCTTGCACGGCGTTGCAGGATCAAACGGTGCGAGTCTGAAGTGCTCCTCGCCAACCTTCTCATCACGGACGTAGAACCACTTGTCCCTCCACCCTTGGATGAATGCTGTGAGCTTGATGTCGAAATAGGTGGCGGATGGGTCGACATGAATTCCGCAACCATCTACATCATAGACTAAAGAGCCAGACGCAGATTGGCGCTTCAACTTGAAGAGGCGCTTGAAGAGGCCGAAGTGCGGCTCGATTCCGAGCCAGCACTCGCAGAGGGTGATGAAGCAAGATATGTGGAGGATAGAGTTCGGGGTCAGCTGATGGAGCTGAAGCCCGTAGAAACAAAGGAGGCCCCTAAAAAAGGGGTGAAGGGCAAGGAGAGACCGTGAATGATGAATGCCAAAAACATCACTCGAAAACCAGCTGGAGGAGAAGGAATTATCTCACCATGGGGCCTTGGCGGTGGTATGTCGACAGCACTCTGTCTTGGCGGAGAAGACGAAGATCAGATGACTTGATGATGGAGGGACGCCACACGCCATTCGTGACGTGGGTACCCGTGCCCTTCTTCTTCCCGGCGGTGGCGGTGCTGGTGCCCGCAGCGGCGGAACCGCCTTTCTTCTTCGCTGCAGCAGCGGTAGCCGCGGAATCGGCCACAGCACCTCCCTTCTTCTTCCCCATTGCGCGGCGGCGATGCGACCGAAGGAAGTAGCTAGGAAACGAGCAGAGCTGATCCTGCGTCGTCGAAGAAACGAGCGCAAAGAAAGCAGAGGAGTAGCGGCAATGGCGATGGAGGCAAAGGATGAATGAGAGCAGATGAGAAATTACCGTCGCAGCACCACTACTTAACCCCTGGAAGATGCAATCCAACGACTCAGAAAAACCCTACTGGATGCGTGGAAAACATCCTGCTAGACACGTGGAGGAGTGGAAACGCGAACCGTCCCTCCACTGCTCCCATTACACGTAGAAATCGAGGAGGTGCAGTTAAAATAAAGATTAAGCACGCCCAATCAAATCAAAGTCAGAGGGTGGGACCCACTGCTCGTCACGTCCCGTCAAACTTGCTCACACGGGTAACTGAGGTCATGAAATCATTAGCACTGACTTCATCAAAGCTACGCAGCAGAAGACTTCGACTACTTTAGTCCTTGCTCAAGTCTTCGACTCCACCAAGCACTCGGGGGCTACTCCCATAGGGAGCGCTGGTCGCGCACCCTATGATTTTTCTCTTCTTTTTACAGGAACATGGACAATCAAAGGCAAACCCAACCACTCGAAATATGGTTCGACTATGGATATGGGTTACTCCCATAGGGAGCACCGGAAACAAATTCGACTGAAACAAGCAAACAAAAGACGAGAGCAGTCGCAAAAGTTCTTTAGTCCCTGCCTGAGTCTTCGACTCAACCAGGCACTCGGGGGGCTACTCCCATAGGGAGCGTTGGTCGCGCACCCTATGATTATTTATACAAAAAATTGTGTGTTGATAACATCCACACTCGAAGCTCATGGCGACACCGCCTCATAATTTTTCCCTACAAAGAGACTGCGTCTTCTGTGTCACCCGAATCGTCTCCGCGATGATAAAATTCGGATGCCACGCTTACAGCGTGAGGGTAAGACCTGAATAATGCCTGGCAACACATTAGCTGCGCACTACTAGAAATTTATATGTGCCTACAGGTACGATGAACATGCCTTGACGGACGTGTCGAGTTCTCACACCCACATAACTGGAATTCGACTCCTGTAAGACCTCCGCGGCTTGAGTCGAATTACACCAGCACTTTTCCGAATTCGAGTCCGGGACTCGAGTTCGAGTAGATGGCATTGTTTCACCCTAAGGTGGTTAACTGATACCGATACATCGGATAAATCAGGCACGCACATCAACAATCCCTATGACACAAACAAAGCAGTCGAAAATATACTCATTCATGCACTCGAAAGACTTCAAAAAGTCCCCAGTCGAATCTGTGATTCCACTGGACACTCGGGGGCTACTGACATGGGTATACCCTACAGGTACTCGAGCTTGGTATATATGGCCTAAATATGTAAAGGCCCATGGTGTCGCCAAGGCCCAAATGAAGGACTCGAGTAACCTATGGACTCTCGATTGTTTGACGAACAAGAAGAAGAAAGTTTAAAGGGGAAAACCCTAACTTGTAACCGACTCGACCTGCTACCCGAGACCTAGCCTACCTATATAAAGGCTAGGAGGGGGCAGCGAGGAGGACACATGCAACCCTATTTTCCATAACCCTCGCCAGATTGCATCTGCGCACCATTGTAATCTTCGATTCCTTCGATAATTCCACGAGCAGACAAGCATGAGTAGGGACCTCTATGAGGCTGAACCTGGGTAAATCTTTTAGTCCCATGTGTGCTTGTTTGCTAGCCGATAGATGTCTTCAACTCTCCCTCCTTCTCCAAAACCCAAGTCCATAACAATGGGCATTGATGAGTTAAACCCTCGTCAAGGTGTGTCTTGACGATCTTTTCCATCTCGGCGATGACGAATTGCTGCTTCTCTATCGACTTCTTCCGCTGCTTCTGTTTCACCGGACGAGCCGTAGGACACACTGCTAGGTGGTGCTCAATCACCTCGCGAGGAACCCCCGTCATGTCTGACGGGGACCACGCAAACATTCCTGCGTTGGCCCTCAGAAAGTGATGAGAGCCTCATCTCTCTTAGGAGAGAGTTCAGCGCCTATGGTGATTATATCCCTCGGCACCGCTGGGTCTAGGGGATCATCTTCGTCCTGGTCCTCTCTTGAGTGAACGCTGGCTTCTTCTTTCCTGCGACCCCAGCGGTGCGCACGGTGTCCTTGTCGGGAGGCGCTGCCAAATCGGTGTCTTATTTTCCCTGGGGTGGGGAGAGCTGAGGAAGGCCACTCACAGGCTCCCCTCGTGCCGGTGTGGCCTCCTTAAAGGCTTTCCTAAGGGAGTGCACAACTTTGACCTCGTCGCAGCGTACCGTGATGGTGGTGCCGGCACCGCGCGACATCTTGACCAGGTTGTGGGCGTTGTGGGTGACTGCCATGAACTTACCTAGGGCGGGTAGCCAAGGATGCGTTGTAAGGTAGGGAGATCCGAGCAACATCAAAGTCGATGAGCTCCGTGTGGTAGTTTTCGCTCATCCTGAAGGTGACGGGGATCTAAGCCCGATCGAGGGGCACGGTAGTTACCACCGTGACAACCACGAATGGCAGGGCAGGGAGGAGGCATGTACCTGGCGCCCGCAGCTGCCCGAACGCTTCTTCGAAGAGTACATTCAGGCTAGCCCCACCATCGATGAGGGTCTTGGACACCGCTACCCCGCTGATGGTGGGCGTGGAGACCATGGGCATGATAGAGCCGGGGTGGTCCGAGGAGTCGAAGGAGACCGGCTGTCATGACCACCGGAGGAGGGGCAACGGTAGTGCTAGGCCTTGCCGCTTCCAGCCCCTAGGTGAACTGCTCGAGGTGTGGCCTATGGGAAGAGGCATGTAGGCTGCCCAAGATGCAGGCAACCATTCCGGCTGGCCCTCTAGGCGAGGAACCTCCTACGGTGTATGTTGGGTTTGCAGCAATAGAAAACAAAAAAATTCCTATGATGGGAACTATTATACACCAAGATCTATCTACTAGATAGAAGCAACGGGTGGATATACATCCATAGAGAACATACCCTCGAAGAACAACAAAGCTTTGTTAGCAAGATGGAACTCATCGATGATATAGTCGAACGCTTGCCAATTTCAAGATCGTGTGGAAGTCCTAACACCGCAAATCAACAGTGCATCCATCCTCGCACACATGTCCAGGCCACCAAACAACCTCCACCTCCTCGCTCCAGTGATGGAGCGGAAGCAGCAACTCCTTCAGATGAAATGCCATCGGGAACATGTATCTCGCTAATCCGAGACCATGGAGGAATAATTCTAGAGGGGGAGAGAGATCCTTCATGAGGAGGTGTGAGTGTGGAGTGAGAGTGGGCCTTTTATAGGAGGAGGGGGTGCCCCTCCCCATCACCGGCGCCCCATGGGGGGGTGCCCCTTCACCTCCCTCACTCATGTGGTGGTAACCCCTCCACATAAATTTGCCCTTCACATTCTCTATTAAAGTCTCTACTTTAAATGCATTGAATTTCTCCAAATTTAATGCTCTCTCATTTAATAAAACTCTTTTATTAATTTTATTCAGAACTTTTTTAATTACTTTAATTAACAAACATTCACATGAAACCCCCTACAACATTTCAATATCACATGTAGAACCAATTTTAGCAATTTCATCCGAAACAATTTCGGTGTCTATTGAAATAATTCCAGCACTTTGGAATTATTTCGTCTAGAACATATTTGCTCCAAATGGTTTTTTGCAACCCTTAAGTGTGTCACCCTACGGTTTGCGAATAATGCATACATGATCGAGACCCCTCTCAGATCAATAATTAGAAGCGGGACCTGGAGATCCATACTGACTCCCACACATCCAACGATGAATTCTATGATCGAGAGAACCTTTAACGATAGTAACTAAATCCCTTTGTCTTGCCATATATTACATGTCCGAGATTCGATCATCAATATCTCAATACTTAGTTTGATCTCGTTACCGACATGCAATCTTTTCTTGTTCCCGTGATATAATATCCTAGTGATCACATCACTTGCTTGCAATCTATCTTAATGTGATATCACCGAGAGGGCCCAGAGTATATTTATCCGTCATCGGAATTGAAAAATTACTCTCTTGATCCATGAGCCTCAACATAACACCTTCGAAATACCCGAACCCATCTTTATAGTCACCCTGTTATGGTGTGACGTTTGATGTTATCAAAGTATTCTTCCAGTGTTAGCAATTAACATGATCTCATGGTCTAGGGATAAAGATTACTTCGTATGGTTCTATAGCAATATAAACATAATGACTTTGATCGTAATGATATACTTCGGATGAATGTTCATCACATCATTCACCAATGATGTGACGTCATTATTAACAAAGTCCAATGTCCATGATTAGGAAACCTTGATCATCTTGTTAATCAACGAGCTAGTTTATATAGAGGCATAACTAGGAACTTTCTATTTGTTTATTAAACACACATGTATTAAGGTTTCCGTATTAATACAATTATAGCATGTAAAATAAACATCTAGCATATACTTGGAATATATATAATAACAACTTTATTATTGCCTCTCAGGGAATATTCCCTTCAGTGGCCTCCGTACTAGAACTCCTTGCCATGGCATCGTTCGCCGGAAGGTCCTGGGAGACGGGCCTCAACCCCCTACCTAGCGCGCCAAATGTCAGAGATTTGTCTCGTAAAGGAACTAGGGTCCAATGATCCCTTGAAGGTGGTGAGATGCCAGGATGGCTCCGTCTGGGCCTTGCCCGCCGCACGGCGGAGGGCCCGCTTGGCACGCGTCTTGTTGCTGGCGGACATGCTGTCGAGGTCATCGAATATCTTGAAAATGCACCTCAGCCCCTACCTAGCATGCCAAATGTCAGAGATTTGTCCCGCAAAGGAACTAGGGTCCAACGATCCCTTGGTTTGTGAGGGGGCTGACTACGTGATTCTGATGGAGTTCGATGGTGGTAGCGGTGACGGAACTGGTGCATGGCAGAGAGCTAACACCAGGTTTTTTTACCTAGGTTTGGGACCATCGTAAGGAGGTAAAGACCCTACTACTACTTGGTTGTATTGCTTGCTTGCCTCGCGAGGTTACAATGGTGGATGAAATACTAGGGTTTTATATCTCTAGGATCGACACCATCCTCCTATAAAGTGTCAACCGTCGACATCGCTTGGCTTTATCCGGTGCTCTCAGCTTTTCCCTCCTTTGCACCAGAACGACGACTAGGGAATCCTCGTGCCATGAGATCGCCTGTCCATGCCCTACCAAAGGAGGGTGGATGAGGTCTTCTTTTCTAATGATGTTGACACTACGATAGTCACGTACTCGCTATATTTGCTATCAGGGCCGTAGCCCCCGCTCCATGCGATGTAGTTACCGTTCTACCCCGGACGCACTCAGGGGTATCTGAGGCTCGACAACACTACATGAGGCCGCGGTAGCCTCCTTAGGGAGGTAACCTCGTGAATCCTATACGAGCTCGTTCCTTGGAGAAGCGCCCTTCCTCTTGAAGGCGGAGGCCCTTACGCTGCAGGGCCCATCCATCGCGGAGACGTGGCACCCTGGATGCTAGAGCTCCGACACTGCTAGGGTTCCTAAGCATGGGTGGACACATGCTGGAGTGGCATCATTACATGTGTTCTTTTCCAAAACCACAATGATGCACACTGATACACACACATCCAACTGGGTGTGGTGATGTAGCATCTTTCAAACTCGTGATATAATGCATTCGGCAGTTGAATCCCAGCATTCTGCTAGGATTCCTGGACATGGGTGGACACATGTTGGGGTGTCATCATTGCATGTGTTCTTTTCTAAAACAACAATGATGCACACTGATACACACATCCAAGTGGGTGTGGTGATGCCTCATCTTTCAAATTGGTGATACAATGCATCTGGCAGTTGAATCCGAACATGCTGCTAGGGTCCCTAGACATGGGTGGACACATGTTGGATTGGCATCATTGCATGTGTTTTTTTCCAAAACCACAATGACACACACTAATACACATAGACACACATCCAAGTGACTGTGGTGATGCAGCATCTTTCAAACTAGTGATACAATGCATGTTGCAGTTGAATCCTACCATGTTGCTAGGATTCTTGGACATGGATGAACACATGCTGGAGTGGCATCATTGCATGTGTTCTTTTCCAAAACAACAAATATGCACACTGATACACACACATCCAAGTGGATGTGGTGATGTAGCATCTTTCAAACTGGTGATACCATGCATGTTGCAGTTGAATCCCAGCATGCTGCTAGGGTTCCTGGTCATGGTTGGACACATACGGGAGTGGTATCATTACATGTGTTCTTTTCCAAAATCACAATGGTGCACACTTATACACACACACCCAAGTGGGTGTGGTGGTACATCATCTTTCAAACTAGTGATACAATGTGTGTGGCAGTTGAATCCTAGAATGCTGCTAGGGTTCCTAGACATGGGTGGACACAAGCTGGAGTGGAATCATTGCATGTGTTCTTTTCCAAAACCACAATGATGAACACTTATACACCAACACACATCCAAGTGGGTGTGGTGATGCAACATCTTTCAAACTAGTGTTAGAATGCATCTGGCAGTTGAATCCCAGCATGCTGCTAGGGCTCTTGGACATGGGTGGACACATGCTGGAGTGGCATGACTGCATGTGTTCTTTTCCAAAACCACAATGATGCACACTGATACACACACACATCCGATTGGGTGTGGTGATGCAGCATCTTTCAAACTAGTGATACAATGCATGTTGTAGTTGAATCCGAGCATGCTGCTAGGGTTCTTAAACATTGTTGGACACATGCTTGAGTGGCATCATTGCATGTGTTCTTTTCCAAAATAAAAATGATGCACACTGCTACACACACACATCCAAGTGGATTTGGTGATGCAGCACCTTTCAAACTTGTGATACAATGCATGTGGCAGTTGATTCCTAGCATGCTACTAGGGATCCTGCATATGGTTGGACACATACTAGAGTAGCATCATTTAAATGTGTTCTTTTCTAAAACCACAATGATGCGCGCTGATACACACAAACATCCAAGTGGGTTTGGTGATGCAACTTCTTTCAAATTGGTGCTACAATGCATGCGGCAGTTGAATCCTAGAA
Source organism: Avena insularis (assembly GCA_023614405.1). Classification (NCBI taxonomy): domain Eukaryota; kingdom Viridiplantae; phylum Streptophyta; class Magnoliopsida; order Poales; family Poaceae; genus Avena; species Avena insularis. Next base: position 296,441,230 of record CM042688.1, read on the forward strand.
TGGTGTTTGGGATCATGGACATGGGTGCACACATGCTGGAGTGGCATCATTGCATGTGTTATTTTCCAAAACCACAATGATGCAGACTGATACACACACACACATCCAAGTGGGTGTGGTGATGCAACATCTTTCAAACTAGTGATACAATGCATGTGGTAGTTGAATCCCAACATGCTTGCTAGGGTTCTTGGACATGGGTGGACACATGTTGGAGTGGCATCATTGCATGTGTTCATTTCTAAAACCACAATGATGCAAACTGATACACACACACACCCAATTGGGTGGGGTGATGTAGGATCTTTAAAATTAGTGATACAATGCATGTTGTAGTTGAATCCTAGCATGCTGCTAGGGTTCCTAAACATTGTCGGACACATGCTGGAGTGGCATCATTGCATGTGATGTTTTCCAAAATAACAATGATGCACACGGATACACACACACACATCAAAGTGGATGTGGTGATGTAGCATCTTTCAAACTGGTGATACAATGCATGTGGCAATTGAATCCTAGCATGCTGCTAGGGTTCTTGGACATGGTTACACACATACTAGAGTGGCATCATTGCATGCGTTATTTTCCAAAATCACAATGATGCACACTGATACACACACATCCAAGTGGGTGTGGTGGTGCATCATGTTTCAAACTAGTGATGCAATACGTGTGGCAGTTGAATCCCAGCATGCTACTAGGTTTACTAGGGATGGATGGACACATGTTGGAGTGGCTTCATTGCATGTGTTCTTTTCCAAACCCAAAATGATAAACACTGATACACACACACATAACCCAATGGGTGGGGTGATGCAGCATCTTTCAAACTGGTGATAGAATGCATGTGGCAGTTGAATCCCAACATGCTGCTAGGGTTCTTGGACATGGGTGGGCACATTCTAGAGTGGCATCACTTCATGTGTTCTTTTCCAAAAACCACAATGATGCACACTGATACACACACACATCCAATTGGGTGTGGTGGTGCAGCATCTTTCAAACTGGTGATACAATGCATGTTGTAGTTGAATCCGAGAATGCTGCTAGGGTTCCTAAACATTGTTGGATAGATGCTGGAGTGGCATGATTGCATGTTTTCTTTTCCAAAATAACAATGATGCACACTAATACGCACACACACATCCAAGTGGATGTGGTGATGCAACATCTTTCAAAGTTATGATACAATGCATGTGGCAGTTGATTCCTAGCATGCTGCTAGGGATCCTGGACATGGCTGGACACATACTAGAGTAGCATCATTGAAATGTGTTCTTTTCTTAAACCACAATGCTGCACACTAATACACACACACACATCCAAGTGGGTGTGGTGATGCAACATCTTTCAAACTAGTGCTACAATGCATGTGGCAGTTGAATCCCAGCATGCTGCTATGGTTCATGGACATGGGTGCACACAAGCTAGACTGGCATCATTGCATGTGTTATTTTCCAAAACCACAATGATGCACACTGATATACACACACATCCAAGTGGGTGTGGTGATGCAACATCTTTCCAACTTGTGATACAATGCATGTGGCAGTTGAATCCCAACATGCTGCTAGGATTCTTGGACATGGGTGAACACATGTTGGAGTGGCATCATAACATGTGTTCTTTTCCAAAACCACAATGATGCAAACTGATACACACATCCAATTGGGTGGGGCGATGTAGCATCTTTCAAATTGGTGATACAATGCATGTTGTAGTTGAATCCTAGCATGCTTCTAGGGTTCCTAAACATGGTTGGACACATGCTGGAGTGGCATCATTGTATGTGTTCTTTTCCAAAATAACAATGGTGCACACTGATACACACAAACACATGCAAGTGGATGTGGTGATGCAACATCTTTCAAACTGGTGATACAATGCATGTGGCAGTTGAATCCTAGCATGCTGCTAGGGTTCTTAGACATGGTTGGACACATACTGGAGTGGCATCATTGCATGTGTTCTTTTCCTAAACCATAATGATGCACACTGATACACACACACACATTTAAGTGGGTGTGGTGGTGCATTATCTTTCAAACTAGTTGAATCCCAGAATGGTTCTAGGGTTCCTGGACATGGGTGGACACAGACTGGAGTGGTATCATTGTATGTGCTCTTTTCCAAAAAGACGATGATGCACATTGACACACACACACATCCAAGTGGGTGTAGTGGTGCATCATCTTTCAAACTAGTGATACAATGCGTGTGGCAGTTGAATCCCAGAATGCTGCTAGGGTTCCTGGACATGTTTGGACACATGCTGAAGTGGCATCATTGCATGTGTTCCTTTCCAAAACCACAATGATGCACACTTATACACACACACACATCCAAGTCAGTGTGATGATGTAGCATCTTTCAAACTGGTGATACAATGCATGTGGCAGTTGAATGCTAGCATGTTGTTAGGGTACTTGGACATGGGTGGACACATGCTAGAGTGGCATCCATACATGTGTTGTTTTCCAAAACCACAATGATGCACACTGATACACACACATCCAATTGGGTGTGGTGATGCAGCATCTTTCAAACTGGTAATACAATGCATGTTGTAGTTGAATCCAAGCATGCTACAAGGGTTACTAAACATTTTTGGACACATGATGGAGTGGCATCATTGCATATGTTCTTTTCCAAAATAACAATGATGCACACTGATACGCACAGACACATCCAAGTGGATGTGGTGATGCAGCATCTTTCAAACTGGTGATACAATGCATGTGGCAGTTGAATCCTAGCATGTTGTTAGGTATCCTGGACATGGTTGGACACATACTGGAGTAGCATCATTGAAATGTGATCTTTTCTAAAACCACATTGATGCACACTGATACACACACACATCCAAGTTTGTGTGGTGATGTAACATCTTTTAAACTAGGGTTACAATGCATGTGGCAGTTTAATCCCAGCATGCTGCTAGGGTTCCTAAACATGGGTGCACACATGCTAGAGTGGCATCATTGCATGTGTTATTTTCCAAAACCACAATGATGCACACTTATACATACACACACATCCAAGTGGGTGTGGTGATGCATCATCTTTCAAATTGGTGATACAATGCATGTGGCAGTTGAATTCCAACATGCTGCTAGGGTTCTTGGACACGGGTGGACACATGTTGGAGTGGAATCATTGCATGTGTTCTTTTCCAAAACCACAATGATGCAAACGGATACACACACAAACACACATCCATGCTGCTAGGGTTCCTAAACATTGTTGGACACGTGCTGGAGTGGCATCATTGCATGTGTTCTTTTGCAAAAATAACAATGATGCACACTAATACACACACATCCAAGTGGATATGGTGATGCAGGATCTTTCAAACTGGTGATACAATGCATGTGGCAGTTGAATCCTAGCATGCTGCTAGGGATCCTGGACATGGTTGGACACATACTAGAGTAGCAGCATTGAAATCTGTTCTTTTCCAAAACCACAATGATACATACTGAAACACACACACATCCAAGTGGGTGTGGTGATGCAGCATCTTTCAAACTGGTGATACAATGCATGTGGCAGTTGAATTCTAGCATGCTGCTAGGGTTCCTGGACATGGTTGGACACATATTGGAGTGGCATCATTGAATGTGTTCTTTTCCAAAACCACAATGATGTACATTAATACACACACACGTCCAAGTGAGTGTGGTGATGCAACATCTTTCAAACTAGTGTTATGATGCATATGACAGTTGAATCCCAGCATGTTGCTAGGGTTCCTGGACATGGGTGGACAAATGCTAGAGTGGCATTATTGCATGTGTTCTTTTTCAAAACAACAATGATGCACACTGATACACACACATACATACAAGTGGATATGGTGATGCAGTATCTTTCAAACTGTTGATACAATGCATGTGGCAGTTGAATCCCAGCATGCTGCTAGGGTTCATGGACATGGTTGGACACATACTGGAGTGCCATCATTGAATGCGGTATTTTCCAAAACCATAATGATGCACACTTATACACACACACATCCAAGTTGGTGGGGTGATGCAGCATCTTTCAAACTGGTGCTACAATGCATGTGGTAGTTGAATCCCAGCATTCTGCTAGGGTTCCTCGACATGGGTGGACACATTCTACAGTGGCATCATTGCATGTGTTCTTTTCCAAAACCACAATGATGCACACTAATACACACACATCCAAGTGGGTGTGGTGATGCAGCATCTTTCAAACTGGTGATATAATGCATCTGGCAGTTGAATACCAGCATGCTGCTAGGGTTCTTGGACATGGGTGGACACATACTAGAGTGGCATCATTCAATGTGTTCTTTTCCAAAACCACAAGGATGCACACTGATACACACAAACATCCAAGTGGGTGTGGCGATGCCGCATCTTTCAAACTGGTGCTACAATGCATGTGGCAAGTTAATCCCAACATGCTGCTAGGGTTCCTGGACATGTTTGGACACATGCTGGAGTGGCATCATTGCATGTGTTCTTTTCCAAAACCACAATGATGCACACTGATACACACACACATCCAATTGGGTGTGGTGATGCAGCATCTTTCAAACTGGTGATACAATGGAGGTGGAAGTTGAATCCCGGCATGCTGCTAGGGTTCCTGGACATAGTTGGACACATACTGGAGTTCCATCATTGAATGTGTTCTTTTCCAAAACAACAATGATGCACACTTATACACACACATCCAAGTGGGTGTGGTGATGCAGCATCTTTCAAACTGGTGCTACAATGCATGTGGCAGTTGAATCCCAGCATGCTGCTAGGGTTCCTAGACATGGGTTGACACATACTACAGTGGCGTCATTGCATGTGTTCTTTTCAAAAACCACAATGATGCACACTAATACACACAGACACTTCCAAGTGGATGTGGTGATGCAGCATCTTTCAAACTGGTGATATAATGCATGTTGTAGTTGAATCCCAGCATGCTGCTAGGGTTCCTAGACATGGTTGGACACATGCTGGAGTGGTATTATTGCATGTGTTTTTTCCAAAACCAAAATTATGCACACTAATACACACAAAGATCCAAGTGGATGTGGTGATGCTGCATCTTTCAAACTGGTGAATGCATGTGGCAGTTCAATCCCAGCATGGTGCTAGGGTTCCTGGACATGGTTGGACACATACAGGAGTGACATCATTGCATGTGTTTTTTTCGAAAACCACAATGATGCACACTAATACACACACAACCAAGTGGGTGTGGTGATGCGGCATCTTTCAAACTGGTGATATAATGCACGTGGTAGCTGAAGCCCAGCATGTTGCTAGGTTTCCTGGACATGGGTGAACACATGATGGAGTGGCATCATTCCATTTGTTCTTTTCCATAACCTCAATGATGCACACTGATACACACAAACCTCCAAGTGGGTGTGGCGATGCCGCATCTTTCAGACTGGTGGTACAATGCATGTAGCAAGTTAATCCCAACATGTTGCTAGGGTTCCTGGACATGTTTGGACACATGCTGGAGTGGCATCATTGCATGTGTTCTTTTCCAAAACCACAATGATGCACACTGATACACACACACATCGAATTGGGTGTGGTGATGCAGCATCTTTCAAACTGGTGATACAATGGAGGTGGAAGTTGAATCCCGGCATGCTGCTAGGGTTCCTGGACATAGTTGGACACATACTGGAGTTCCATCATTGAATGTGTTCTTTTCCAAAACAACAATGATGCACACTTATACACACACATCCAAGTGGGTGTGGTGATGCAGCATCTTTCAAACTGGTGCTACAATGCATGTGGCAGTTGAATCCCAGCATGCTGCTAGGGTTCCTGGACATGGGTGGACACGTACTACAGTGGCGTTGTTGCATGTGTTCTTTTCAAAAACCACAATGATGCAAACTAATACACACACACTTCCAAGTGGCTGTGGTGATGCAGCATCTTTCAAACTTGTGATATAATGCATGTTGTAGTTGAATCCCAGCATGCTGCTAGGGTTCCTAGACATGGTTGGACACATGATGGAGTGGCATTATTGCATGTGTTTTTTCCAAAACCAAAATTATGCACACTAATACACACAAAGATCCAAGTGGATGTGGTGATGCTGCATCTTTCAAACTGGTGAATGCATGGGGCAGTTCAATCCCAACATGGTGCTAGGGTTCCTAGTCATGGTTGGACACATACAGGAGTGACATCATTGCATGTGTTATTTTCCAAAACCACAATGATGCACACTGATACACACACAACCAAGTGGGTGTGGTGATGCGGCATCTTTCAAACTGGTGATATAATGCACGTGGCAGCTGAAGCCCAACATGTTGCTAGGTTTCCTGGACATGGGTGAACACATGATGGAGTGGTGTCATTGCGTTTGTTCTTTTCCATAACCTCAATGATGCACACTAATACACACACAGACACATCCAAGTGGGTGTGGTGATGCAGCATTGTTCAAACGTGTGATACAATGCATGTGGCAGTTGAATCCCATCATGCTGCTAGGGTTCCTATACATGGTTGGACACATACTGGAGTGGAATCATTGAATGTGTTCTTTTGCAAAACCATAATGATGCACACTAATACACACACACATCCAAGTGGTTGTGGTGATGCAACTTCTTTCAAACTGGTGCTACAATTCATGTGCCAGTTGGATCCTCGCATGCTTCTAGGGTTCCTAGACATGGGTGGACACATGATGGAGTGGCATCATTGCATGTGTTCTTTTCTAAAACTACAATGATGCGCATTGATACACGCGCACACACATCCAATTGGGTGTGGTGATGCATCATATTTCAAACTAGTTCTACAATGCATGTGGTAGTTGAATCCCTGCATGTTGCTAGGGTTCTAGTACATGGTTGGACACATACTGGAGTTTCATAATTGAATGTGTTCTTTTCCAAATCCACAATGATGCACACTGATACACACACATCCAAGTGGGTGTGGTAATGCAGTATCTTTCAAACTGGTGCTATAATGCATGTGGCAGTTGAATCCCAACATGTTGCTAAGATTCCTGTACATGGGTGGACAAATGCTGGAGTGGCATCATTGCATGTGTTCTTTTCCAAAACCAGAATGATGCACACTGATACACACACAGACACATCCAAGTGGCTGTGGTGATGCAGCATCTTTCAAAATGTTGATACAATGCAAGTGGCAGTTGAATACCAGCATGTTGCTAATGTTCCTGGACATGGTTGGACACATACTGGAGTGGAATCATTGAATGTGTTATTTTCCAAAACCACAATGATGCACACTGATACACACACATCCAAGTGGGTGTGGTGATGCTGCATCTTTCAAATTGGTGCCACAATGCATGTGGTAGTTGAATCCCAGCATGCTGCTAGGGTTCCTGGACATGGGTGGACACATACTAGAGTGGCATCATTGCATGTATTCTTCTCCAAAACCACAATGATGCACACTAATACACACGTATACACATCCAAGTGGGTGTGGTGATGCAGCATCTTTCAAACTTTTGATACAATGCATGTGGCAGTTCAATCCAAGCATGTTGCTAGGGTTCCTGTACATGGTTGGACACATACTGGAGTGGTATCATTGAATGTGTTCTATTCCAAAACCACAATGATGTGCACTAATACACACAAACACACATCAAAGTGGGTGTGGTGACGCGGCATCTTTCAAACTGGTGCTATAATGCATATGGCAGTTGAATCCTAGAATGTTGCTTGGGTTCTAGTACATGGGTGGACAAATACTGGAGTGGCATCATTGCATGTGTTATTTTCCAAAACCACAATGATGCACACTCTCTCACACATACACACATCCAAGTGGGAGTGGTGATGCAGCATCTTTAAAACTGGTGATACAATGCATGTGGCAGTTGAATCCTAGCATGCTGTAGAGTTCCTGGACATGGTTGGACACATACTGGAGTGGCATCATTGAATGTGTTCTTTTCCAAAACCACAATGATGCACGCTGATAGACACACACATCCAAGCGGGTGTGGTGATGCAGCAACTTTCAAACTAGAGATATAATGCATATGGCAGCTGAATCCCATTATGTTTCTTGGGTTCCAATACATGGGTGGACAAATGCTGGAGGGGCATCATTGCATGTGTTCTTTTCGAAAACCGCAATGATGCACACTAATACACACACACACATGCAACTGGGTGTGGTGATGCAGCATCTTTTAAACTGGTGAAACAATGCATGTGGAAGTTGAATCCCATTATGCTGCTAGGGTTCCTCGACATGGGTGGACACATGCTGGAGTGGCATCATTGCATGTGACATTCGAAAACCACCATGATGCACACTGATACACACATACATATCCAAGTGGGTGTGTTGATGCACCATCTTTCAAACTGGTGATACAATGCATGTGGTAGTTGAATCCCAGCATGCTTCTAGGGTTCCTGGACATGGGTGGACACATGTTGGAGTGGCATCATTGCATGCGTTCTTTTCAAAAACTACAATGATGCACACTAATACACACACACATCCAAGCGGGTGTGGTGATGCAGCATCTTTCAAACTGGTGCTATAATGCATATGGCAGTTGAATCCCAGCATGTTGCTTGGGTTCCTATTCATGGGTGGACAAATGCTGGAGTGGCATCATTGCATATGTTCTTTTCCAAAACCACAATGATGCACACTCATACACACACACTAGTGATACAATGCATGTGGCCGTTGAATCCTAGCATGCTGCTAGGATTCCTGGACATGGTTGGACACATACTAGAGTGGCATCATTGCATGTGTTCTTTTCCAAAACCACAATGATGCACACTTATACACACACATCCAAGTGGGTGTGGTCATGCAACATCTTTCAAACTAGTGATACAATGCATGTGGCAGTTGAATCCTAGCATGTTGCTAGGGTTCCTGGACATGGTTGGACACATACTGCAGTGGTATCATTGAAAGTGTTCTTTTCCAATACCACAATGATGCACACTGATACACATACATTCAAGTGGGTGTGGTGATGCGGCATCTTTCAAACTGGTGCTACAATGCATATGGCAGTTGATTCCCAGCATTTTGCTAGGGTTCCTGGACATGGTTGGTCACATACTAGAGTGGCATCATTACATGTGTTCTTTTCCAAAACCACAATGATTCACACTAATACACACACACACACATCCAAGTGGTGTGGTGATGCAGCATCTTTCGAACTAGTGCTACAATGCTTGTGGCAGTTGAATCCCAGCATGCTGCTAGGGTTCCTGGACATCGGTGGAAACATGCTGGAGTGGCATCATTGCATGTGATCTTTTCCAAAACCAAATGATGCACACTGATACACACACACATCCAAGTGGGTGTGTTGATGTAGCATCTTTCAAACTCGTGATACAATGAATGTGGCAATTGAATCCTAGACTGCTGCTAGGGTTCCTGGACATGGGTGGACACATGCTGGAGTGGCAACATTGCATGTGTTATTTTCCAAAACCACAATGATGCACACTGATACACACACACACACATCCAAGTGGGTGTGTTGATGCAGCATCTTTCAAACTGGTGATACAATGAATGTGGCAATTGAACCCCAGACTGGTGCTAGGGTTCCTAGACATGGGTGGACACATACTAGAGTGGCATCATTGCATGTGATCTTTTCCAAAACCACAATGATGCACACTGATACACACACACATTCAATTGGGTGTGGTGATGCAGCATCTTTCAAACTGGTGATGCAATGCATGTTGTAGTTGAATCCGAGAATGCTGCTAGGGTTCCTAAACATTATTGAATAGATGCTGGAGTGGCATCATTGCATGTTTTCTTTTCCAAAATAACAATGATGCACACTGATACGCACACACACATCCAAGTGGATGTGGTGATGCAACATCTTTCAAAGTGATGATACAATGCATGTGGCAGTTGATTCCTAGCATGCTGCTAGGGATTCTGGACATGGGTTGACACATACTGGAGTAACATCAAGGAAATGTGTTCTTTTCTTAAACCACAATGATGCACACTAATACACACACACACATCCAAGTGGGTGTGGTGATGCAACATCTTTCAAACAAGTGCTACAATGCATGTGGCAGTTGAATCCCAGCACGCTGTTAAGGTTCATGGACATGGGTGCACACATGCTAGACTGGCATCATGGCATGTGTTATTTTCCAAAACCACAATGATGCACACTGATACACACACACATCCAAGTGGGTGTGGTGATGCAGCATCTTTCAAACTAGTGATACAATGCATGTGGCAGTTGAATCCTAGCATGTTGCTAGGGTTCCTAGACATGGTTGGACACATATTGCAGTGGTATCATTGAATGTGTTCTTTTCCAAAACCACAATGATGCACACTGATACACATACATTCAAGTGGGTGTGGTGATGCGCATCTTTCAAACTGGTGCTATAATGCATATGGTTGAATCAGCATGTTGCTTGGGTTCCTATTCATGGGTGGACAAATGCTGGAGTGGCATCATTGCATATGTTCTTTTCCAAAACCACAATGATGCACACTCATACACACACACTAGTGATACAATGCATGTGGCCGTTGAATCCTAGCATGCTGCTAGGATTCCTGGACATGGTTGGACACATACTAGAGTGGCATCATTGCATGTGTTCTTTTCCAAAACCACAATGATGCACACTTATACACACACATCCAAGTGGGTGTGGTCATGCAACATCTTTCAAACTAGTGATACAATGCATGTGGCAGTTGAATCCTAGCATGTTGCTAGGGTTCCTGGACATGGTTGGACACATACTGCAGTGGTATCATTGAAAGTGTTCTTTTCCAATACCACAATGATGCACACTACACATACATTCAAGTGGGTGTGGTGATGCGGCATCTTTCAAACTGGTGCTACAATGCATATGGCAGTTGATTCCCAGCATTTTGCTAGGGTTCCTGGACATGGTTGGTCACATACTAGAGTGGCATCATTACATGTGTTCTTTTCCAAAACCACAATGATTCACACTAATACACACGCACATCCAAGTGGGTGTGGTGATGCAGCATCTTTCGAACTAGTGCTACAATGCTTGTGGCAGTTGAATCCCAGCATGCTGCTAGGGTTCCTGGACATCGGTGGAAACATGCTGGAGTGGCATCATTGCATGTGATCTTTTCCAAAACCACAATGATGCACACTGATACACACACACATCCAAGTGGGTGTGTTGATGTAGCATCTTTCAAACTGGTGATACAATGAATGTGGCAATTGAATCCTAGACTGCTGCTAGGGTCCTGGACATGGGTGGACACATGCTGGAGTGGCATTATTGCATGTGTTCTTTTCCAAAACCACAATGATGCACACTGATACACACACATCCAAGTGGGTGTGTTGATGCAGCATCTTTCAAACTGGTGATACAATGAATGTGGCAATTGAACCCCAGACTGGTGCTAGGGTTCCTAGACATGGGTGGACACATACTAGAGTGGCATCATTGCATGTGATCTTTTCCAAAACCACAATGATGCACACTGATACACACACACATTCAATTGGGTGTGGTGATGCAGCATCTTTCAAACTGGTGATGCAATGCATGTTGTAGTTGAATCCGAGAATGCTGCTAGGGTTCCTAAACATTATTGAATAGATGCTGGAGTGGCATCATTGCATGTTTTCTTTTCCAAAATAACAATGATGCACACTGATACGCACACACACATCCTAGTGGATGTGGTGATGCAACATCTTTCAAAGTGATGATACAATGCATGTGGCAGTTGATTCCTAGCATGCTGCTAGGGATTCTGGACATGGGTTGACACATACTGGAGTAACATCAAGGAAATGTGTTCTTTTCTTAAACCACAATGATGCACACTAATACACACACATACATCCAAGTGGGTGTGGTGATGCAACATCTTTCAAACAAGTGCTACAATGCATGTGGCAGTTGAATCCCAGCACGCTGTTAAGGTTCATGGACATGGGTGCACACATGCTAGACTGGCATCATGGCATGTGTTATTTTCCAAAACCACAATGATGCACACTGATACACACACACATCCAAGTGGGTGTGGTGATGCAGCATCTTTCAAACTAGTGATACAATGCATGTGGCAGTTGAATCCTAGCATGTTGCTAGGGTTCCTAGACATGGTTGGACACATATTGCAGTGGTATCATTGAATGTGTTCTTTTCCAAAACCACAATGATGCACACTGATACACATACATTCAAGTGGGTGTGGTGATGCGGCATCTTTCAAACTGGTGCTATAATGCATATGGCAGTTGAATCCCAGCATGTTGCTTGGGTTCCTATTCATGGGTGGACAAATGCTGGAGTGGCATCATTGCATATGTTCTTTTCCAAAACCACAATGATGCACACTCATACACACACACTAGTGATACAATGCATGTGGCCGTTGAATCCTAGCATGCTGCTAGGATTCCTGGACATGGTTGGACACATACTAGAGTGGCATCATTGCATGTGTTCTTTTCCAAAACCACAATGATGCACACTTATACACACACACATCCAAGTGGGTGTGGTCATGCAACATCTTTCAAACTAGTGATACAATGCATGTGGCAGTTGAATCCTAGCATGTTGCTAGGGTTCCTGGACATGGTTGGACACATACTGCAGTGGTATCATTGAAAGTGTTCTTTTCCAATACCACAATGATGCACACTGATACACATACATTCAAGTGGGTGTGGTGATGCGGCATCTTTCAAACTGGTGCTACAATGCATATGGCAGTTGATTCCCAGCATTTTGCTAGGGTTCCTGGACATGGTTGGTCACATACTAGAGTGGCATCATTACATGTGTTCTTTTCCAAAACCACAATGATTCACACTAATACACACACACATCCAAGTGGGTGTGGTGATGCAGCATCTTTCGAACTAGTGCTACAATGCTTGTGGCAGTTGAATCCCAGCATGCTGCTAGGGTTCCTGGACATCGGTGGAAACATGCTGGAGTGGCATCATTGCATGTGATCTTTTCCAAAACCACAATGATGCACACTGATACACACACACAGCCAAGTGGGTGTGTTGATGTAGCATCTTTCAAACTGGTGATACAATGAATGTGGCAATTGAATCCTAGACTGCTGCTAGGGTCCTGGACATGGGTGGACACATGCTGGAGTGGCATTATTGCATGTGTTCTTTTCCAAAACCACAATGATGCACACTGATACACACACATCCAAGTGGGTGTGTTGATGCAGCATCTTTCAAACTGGTGATACAATGAATGTGGCAATTGAATCCCAGACTGATGCTAGGGTTCCTAGACATGGGTGGACACATGCTGGAGTGGCATCATTGCATGTGATCTTTTCTAAAACCACAATGATGCACACTGATACACACACACACATCCAATTGGGTGTGGTGATGCAGCATCTTTCAAACTGGTGATATAATGCATGTTGTAGTTGAATCCGAGAATGCTGCTAGGGTTCCTAAACATTATCGAATATATGCTGGAGTGGCATCATTGCATGTTTTCTTTTCCAAAATAACAATGATGCACACTGATACGCACACACACATCCAAGTGGATGTGGTGATGCAACATCTTTCAAAGTGATGATACAATGCATGTGGCAGTTGATTGGACATGGTTGGACACATACTAGAGTAGGATCATTGAAATGTGTTCTTTTCTTAAAGCACAATGATGCACACTAATACACACACACACACATCCAAGTGGCTGTGGTGATGCAACATCTTTCAAACAAGTGCTACAATGCATGTGGCAGTTGATTCCCAGCATGCTGTTATGGTTCATGGACATGGGTGCACACATGCTAGACTGGCATCATGGCATGTGTTATTTTCCAAAACCACAGTGATGCACATTGATACACACACTCATCCAAGTGAGTGTGGTGATGCAGCATCTTTCAAACTTGTGATACAATGCATGTGGCAGTTGAATCCCAACATGCTGCTAGGATTTTTGGACATGGGTGAACACATGTTGGAGTGGCATCATTGCATGTGTTCTTTTCCAAAACCACAATGATGAAAACTGACAAACACACACATCCAATTGGGTGGGGTGATGTAGCATCTTTCAAATTGGTGATACAATGCATGTTGTAGTTGAATCCTAGCATGCTTCAAGGGTTCCTAAACATTCTTGGACACATCCTGGAGTGGCATCATTGCATGTGTTCTTTTCCAAAACCACAATGATGCACACTAATACACACACATCCAAGTGGGTGTGGTGATGCAACATCTTTCAAACTGGTGATACAATGCATGTGGCAGTTCAATCCCAGCATGCTGCTAGGGTTCCTATACATGGTTGGACACATACTGGAGTGGCATCATTGCATGTGTTCATTTCCAAAACCACAATGATGCACACTAATACACACACATCCCAGTGGGTATGGTGATGCAGCATCTTTCAAACTGGTGATATAATGCATGTGGCAGTTGAATCGTAGTATGCTGCTAGGGTTCCTGAGCATGGGTGGACACATGCCAGAGTGGCATCATTGCATGTGTTCTTTTCCAAAACCACAATGATGCACACTAATACACACACATCCAAGTGTGTTTAGTGATGCAACACCTTTCAAACTGGTGATACAATGCATGTGGCAGTTGAATCCCAGCATGCTGCTAGGGTTCCTGGACATGGTTGTACACATACTGGAGTGGCATCATTGCATGTGTTCATTTCTAAACCCACAATGGTGCACACTAATACACACACACATGCAAGTGGGTGTGGTGATGCAACATCTTTTAAACTGGTGAAACAATGCATGTGGAAGTTGAATCCCATTATGCTGCTAGGGTTCCTGGACATGGGTGGACGCATGCTGGAGTGGCATCATTGCATGTGACGTTCCAAAACCACCATCATGCACACTGGTACACACACACACATCCAATTGGGTGTGTTGATGTAACATCTTTAAAACTGGTGATACAATGCATGTGGTAGTTGAATCCCAGCATGCTGCTAGGGTTCCTGGACATGGGTGGACACATGTTGGAGTGGCATAATTGCATGCATTATTTTCCAAAACTACAATAATGCTCACTAATACACACACACACACATCCAAGCGGGTGTGGTGATGCAGCATCTTTCAAACTGGTGATATAATGCATATGGCAGTTGAATCCCAGCATGTTGCTTGGGTTCCTATACATGGGTGGACAAATGCTGGAGTGGCATCATTGCATGTGTTCTTTTCAAAAACCACAATGATGCACACTAATACACACACATGCAAGTGGGTGTGGTGATGCAATGCATGTGGAAGTTGAATCCCATTATGCTGCTAGGGTTCCTAGACATGGGTGGACACATGCTGGAGTGGCAACATTGCATGTGACATTCCAAAACCACCATGATGCACACTGATACACACACATCCAAGTGGGTGTGTTGATGCAACATCTTTCAAATTGGTGATACAATGCATGTGGTAGTTGAATCCCAGCATGCTCCTAGGGTTCCTGGACATGGGCGGACACATGTTGGAGTGGCATCATTGCATGCGTTCTTTTCCAAAACTACAATGATGCACACTAATACACACACATATCCAAGCGGGTGTGGTGATGTAGCATCTTTCAAACTGGTGCTATAATGCATATGGCAGTTGAATCCCAACATGTTGCTTGGGTTCCTATACATGGGTGGACAAATGCTGGAGTGGCATCATTGCATGTGTTCTTTTCCAAAACCACAATGATGCACACTCATACACACACACTAGTGAGACAATGCATGTGGCAGTTGAATCCCAGCATGCTGCTAGGGTTCCTGGACATGGTTGGACACATACTGGAGTGGCCTCATCGAATGTGTTCTTTTCCAACACCACAGTGATGCACATTGATACACACACACATCCAAGTCGGTGTGGTGATGGTGCATCTTTCAAACTGGTGCTACAATGCATGTGGCAGTTGAATCCCAGCATGATACTAGGGCTCCTGGACATGGGTGGACACATTCTAGAGTGGCATCATTGCATGTGTTCTTTTCCAAAACCACAATGATTCACACTGATACACACACACACACATCCAAGTGGGTGTGGTCATGTAGCATCTTTCAAACTAGTGATACAATGCATGTGGCAGTTGAATCCCAGCATGCTGCTAGGGTTCCTGGACATTGGTGGATACATGCTGGAGTGGCATGATTTCATATGATCTTTTCCAAAACCACAATGATGCACACTGATACACACACACACATCCAAGTGGGTGTGTTGATGCAGCATCTTTCAAACTGGTGATACAATGAATGTGGCAATTGAATCCTAGACTGCTGCTAGGGTTCCTGGACATTGGTGGACACATCCTGGAGTTGTATCATTGCATGTGTTCTTTTCCAAAACCACAATTATGCACACCAAAACACACACATCCAAGTGGGTGTGTTGATGCAACATCTTTCAAACTGGTGATAAAATGCATGTGGCAATTGAATCCCAGACTGCTGCTAGGGTTCCTGGACATGGGTGGACACATGCCGGAGTGGCATCATTGCATGTGATATTTTTGAAAACCACAATGATGCAAACCGATACATACACATATCCAAGTGGGTGTGGTGATGCAGCATCTTTCAAACTGGTGCTACAATGCATGTTGCAGTTCAATCCCATCATGTTGCTAGGGTTCCTGGGCATGGGTGGACAAATGCTGGAGTGGCATCATTGCATGTGTTCGTTTCCAAAACCACAATGATGCGCAGTGATACATCGAAGTGGGTGTGGTGATGCAACACCTTTCAAACTAGTGCTACAATGCATGTTGCGGTTCAATCCCATGATGTTGCTAGGGTTCCTAGACATGGGTGGACAAATGTTGGAGTGGCATCATTGCATGTGTTCTTATTCCAAAACCACAATGATGCACACTCATACACACACATCCAAGTGGGTGTGGTGATGCAACACCTTTCAAACTGGTGATGCAATGCATGTGGCAGTTGAATCCCAGCATGATGCTAGGGTTCCTATACATGGTTGGACACATACTGGAGTGGCATCGTTGCATGTGTTCATTTCCAAAACCACAATGATGCACACTGATACACACACATCCAAGTGGGTGTGGTGATGCAACATCTTTCAAACTGGTGATATAATGCATGTGGCAGTTGTATCCCAGTATGCTGCTAGGGTTCCTGGCATGGGTGGACACATGCCGGAGTGGCATCATTGCATGTGTTCTTTTTCCAAAACCACAATGATGCACACTAATACACACACATGCAAGTGGGTGTGGTGATGTAGCATCTTTTAAACTGGTGAAACAATGCATGTGGAAGTTGAATCCCATTATGCTGCTAGGGTTCCTGGACATGGGTGGACACATGCTGGAGTGGCATCATTGCATGTGTTCTTTTCCAAAACCACAATTATGCACACTGATAGACACACATCCAAGTGGGTGTGGTGATGCAACATCTTTCAAACTGGTGATATAATGCATGTGGCAGTTGAATCGATGTCTTGCTAGGGTTCTGGCATGGGTGGACACATCTTGGGAGTGGCATCATTGCATGTGATATTTTTGAAAACCACAATGATGCAAACCGATACATACACATATCCAAGTGGGTGTGGTGATGCAGCATCTTTCAAACTGGTGCTACAATGCATGTTGCCGTTCAATCCCATCATGTTGCTAGGGTTCCTGGGCATGGGTGGAAAAATGCTGGAGTGGCATCATTGCATGTGTTCGTTTCCAAAACCACAATGATGCACACTGATACACACACATCGAAGTGGGTGTGGTGATGCAACACCTTTCAAACTGGTGCTACAATGCATGTTGCGGTTCAATCCCATGATGTTGCTAGGGTTCCTAGACATGGGTGGACAAATGCTGGAGTGGCATCATTGCATGTGTTCTTTTCCAAAACCACAATGATGCACACTGACACACACACATCCAAGTGGGTGTGGTGATGCAACACCTTTCAAACTGGTGATGCAATGCATGTGGCAGTTGAATCCCATCATGATGCTAGGGTTCCTATACATGGTTGGACACATACTGGAGTGGCATCGTTGCATGTGTTCATTTCCAAAAACACAATGATGCACACTAATACACACACATGCAAGTGGGTGTGGTGATGTAGCATCTTTTAAACTGGTGAAACAATGCATGTGGAAGTTGAATCCCATTATGCTGCTAGGGTTCCTGGACATGGGTGGACACATGCTGGAGTGGCATCATTGCATGTGTTCTTTTCCAAAACCACAATTATGCACACTGATACACACACATCCAAGTGGGTGTGGTGATGCAACATCTTTCAAACTCGTGATATAATGCATGTGGCGGTTGAATCCCAAAGATCTTGCTAGGGTTCCTGGGCATGGGTGGACACATGCCGGAGTGGCATCATTGCATGTGATATTTTTGAAAACCACAACGATGCAAACCGATACATACACATATCCAAGTGGGTGTGGTGATGCAGCATCTTTCAAACTCGTGCTACAATGCATGTTGCAGTTCAATCCCATCATGTTGCTAGGGTTCCTGGGCATGGGTGGACAAATGCTGTAGTGGCATCATTGCATGTGTTCTTTTCCAAAACCACAATTATGCACACTTGACACACACATCGAAGTGGGTGTGGTGATGCAACACCTTTCAAACTGGTGCTACAATGCATGTTGCGGTTCAATCCCATGATGCTGCTAGGGTTCCTCGACATGGGTGGACACATGCTGGAGTGGCTTCATTGCATGTGTTCTTTTCAAAAAACACACTGTTGCACAGTGAAAAACACACATCCAAGTGGGTGTGGTGATGCAACACCTTTCAAACTGGTGATGCAATGCATGTGGCAGTTGAATCCCAGCATGATGCTAGGGTTCCTATACATGGTTGGACACATACTGGAGTGGCATCGTTGCATGTGTTCATTTCCAAAACCACAATGATGCACACTAATACACACACATGCAAGTGGGTGTGGTGATGTAGCATCTTTTAAACTGGTGAAACAATGCATGTGGAAGTTGAATCCCATTATGCTGCTAGGGTTCCTGGACATGGGTGGACACATGCTGGAGTGGCTTTATTGCATGTGTTCTTTTCCAAAACCACAATTATGCACACTGATAAACACACATCCATGTGGGTGTGGTGATGCAACATCTTTCAAACTCGTGATATAATGCATGTGGTAGTTGAATCCCAGTATGCTGCTAGGGTTCCTGGGCATGGGTGGACACATGCCGGAGTGGCATCATTGCATGTGATATTTTTGAAAACCACAATGATGCAAACCGATACATACACATATCCAAGTGGGTGTGGTGATGCAGCATCTTTCAAACTGGTGCTACAATGCATGTTGCAGTTCAATCCCATCATGTTGCTAGGGTTCATGGGCATTGGTGGACAAATGCTGGAGTGGCATCATTGCATATGTTCCTTTCCAAAACCACAATGATGCACACTGATACACACAACTCGAAGTGGGTGTGGTGATGCAACACCTTTCAAACTGGTGCTACAATGCATGTTGCGGTTCAATCCCATGATGTTGCTAGGGTTCCTAGACATGGGTGGACAAATGCTGGAGTGGCATCATTGCATGTGTTCTTTTCCAAAACCACAATGATGCACACTGATACACACACATCCAAGTGGGTGTGGTGATGCAACACCTTTCAAACTGGTGATGCAATGCATGTGGCAGTTGAATCCCAGCATGATGCTAGGGTTCCTATACATAGTTGGACACATACTGGAGTGGCATCGTTGCATGTGTTCATTTCCAAAACCACAATGATGCACACTAATACACAAACATGCAAGTGGGTGTGGTGATGTAGCATCTTTTAAACTGGTGAAACAATGCATGTGGAAGTTGAATCCCATTATGCTGCTAGGGTTCCTGGACATGGGTGGACACATCTTTGGGAGTGGCATCATTGCATGTGTTCTTTTCCAAAACCACAATTATGCACACTGATACACACACATCCAAGTGGGTGTGGTGATGCAACATCTTTCAAACTGGTGATATAATGCATGTGGCAGTTGAATCCCAGTATGCTGCTAGGGTTCCTGGCATGGGTGGACACATGCCGGAGTGGCATCATTGCATGTGATATTTTTGAAAACCACAATGATGCAAACCGATACATACACATATCCAAGTGGGTGTGGTGATGCAGCATCTTTCAAACTGGTGCTACAATGCATGTTGCCGTTCAATCCCATCATGTTGCTAGGGTTCCTGGGCATGGGTGGAAAAATGCTGGAGTGGCATCATTGCATGTGTTCGTTTCCAAAACCACAATGATGCACACTGATACACACACATCGAAGTGGGTGTGGTGATGCAACACCTTTCAAACTGGTGCTACAATGCATGTTGCGGTTCAATCCCATGATGTTGCTAGGGTTCCTAGACATGGGTGGACAAATGCTGGAGTGGCATCATTGCATGTGTTCTTTTCCAAAACCACAATGATGCACACTGATACACACACATCCAAGTGGGTGTGGTGATGCAACACCTTTCAAACTGGTGATGCAATGCATGTGGCAGTTGAATCCCATCATGATGCTAGGGTTCCTATACATGGTTGGACACATACTGGAGTGGCATCGTTGCATGTGTTCATTTCCAAAAACACAATGATGCACACTAATACACACACATGCAAGTGGGTGTGGTGATGTAGCATCTTTTAAACTGGTGAAACAATGCATGTGGAAGTTGAATCCCATTATGCTGCTAGGGTTCCTGGACATGGGTGGACACATGCTGGAGTGGCATCATTGCATGTGTTCTTTTCCAAAACCACAATTATGCACACTGATACACACACATCCAAGTGGGTGTGGTGATGCAACATCTTTCAAACTCGTGATATAATGCATGTGGCAGTTGAATCCCAGTATGCTGCTAGGGTTCCTGGGCATGGGTGGACACATGCCGGAGTGGCATCATTGCATGTGATATTTTTGAAAACCACAATGATGCAAACCGATACATACACATATCCAAGTGGGTGTGGTGATGCAGCATCTTTCAAACTGGTGCTACAATGCATGTTGCAGTTCAATCCCATCATGTTGCTAGGGTTCCTGGGCATGGGTAGACAAATGCTGTAGTGGCATCATTGCATGTGTTCGTTTCCAAAACCACAATGATGCACACTGATACACACACATCGAAGTGGGTGTGGTGATGCAACACCTTTCAAACTGGTGCTACAATGCATGTTGCGGTTCAATCCCATGATGCTGCTAGGGTTCCTAGACATGGGTGGACAAATGCTGGAGTGGCATCATTGCATGTGTTCTTTTCCAAAACCACAATGATGCACACTGATACACACACATCCAAGTGGGTGTGGTGATGCAACACCTTTCAAACTGGTGATGCAATGCATGTGGCAGTTGAATCCCAGCATGATGCTAGGGTTCCTATACATGGTTGGACACATACTGGAGTGGCATCGTTGCATGTGTTCATTTCCAAAACCACAATGATGCACACTAATACACACACATGCAAGTGGGTGTGGTGATGTAGCATCTTTTAAACTGGTGAAACAATGCATGTGGAAGTTGAATCCCATTATGCTGCTAGGGTTCCTGGACATGGGTGGACACATGCTGGAGTGGCTTTATTACATGTGTTCTTTTCCAAAACCACAATTATGCACACTGATAAACACACATCCATGTGGGTGTGGTGATGCAACATCTTTCAAACTCGTGATATAATGCATGTGGTAGTTGAATCCCAGTATGCTGCTAGGGTTCCTGGGCATGGGTGGACACATGCCGGAGTGGCATCATTGCATGTGATATTTTTGAAAACCACAATGATGCAAACCGATACATACACATATCCAAGTGGGTGTGGTGATGCAGCATCTTTCAAACTGGTGCTACAATGCATGTTGCAGTTCAATCCCATCATGTTGCTAGGGTTCATGGGCATTGGTGGACAAATGCTGGAGTGGCATCATTGCATGTGTTCCTTTCCAAAACCACAATGATGCACACTGATACACACAACTCGAAGTGGGTGTGGTGATGCAACACCTTTCAAACTGGTGCTACAATGCATGTTGCGGTGCAATCCCATGATGTTGCTAGGGTTCCTAGACATGGGTGGACAAATGCTGGAGTGGCATCATTACATGTGTTCTTTTCCAAAACCACAATGATGCACACTGATACACACACATCCAAGTGGGTGTGGTGATGCAACACCTTTCAAATTGGTGATGCAATGCATGTGGCAGTTGAATCCCAGCATGATGCTAGGGTTCCTATACATGGTTGGACACATACTGGAGTGGCATCGTTGCATGTGTTCATTTCCAAAACCACAATGATGCACACTAATACACAAACATGCAAGTGGGTGTGGTGATGTAGCATCTTTTAAACTGGTGAAACAATGCATGTGGAAGTTGAATCCCATTATGCTGCTAGGGTTCCTGGACATGGGTGGACACATGCTGGAGTGGCATCATTGCATGTGTTCTTTTCCAAAACCACAATTATGCACACTGATACACACACATCCAAGTGGGTGTGGTGATGCAACATCTTTCAAACTGGTGATATAATGCATGTGGTAGTTGTATCCCAGTATGCTGCTAGGGTTCCTGGCATGGGTGGACACATGCCGGAGTGGCATCATTGCATGTGATATTTTTGAAAACCACAATGATGCAAACCGATACATACACATATCCAAGTGGGTGTGGTGATGCAGCATCTTTCAAACTGGTGCTACAATGCATGTTGTCGTTCAATCCCATCATGTTGCTAGGGTTCCTGGGCATGGGTGCAAAAATGCTGGAGTGGCATCATTGCATGTGTTCGTTTCCAAAACCACAATGATGCACACTGATACACACACATCGAAGTTGGTGTGGTGATGCAACACCTTTCAAACTGGTGCTACAATGCATGTTGCGGTTCAATCCCATGATGTTGCTAGGGTTCCTAGACATGGGTGGACAAATGCTGGAGTGGCATCATTGCATGTGTTCTTTTCCAAAACCACAATGATGCACACTGATACACACACATCCAAGTGGGTGTGGTCATGCAACACCTTTCAAACTGGTGATGCAATGCATGTGGCAGTTGAATCCCATCATGATGCTAGGGTTCCTATACATGGTTGGACACATACTGGAGTGGCATCGTTGCATGTGTTCATTTCCAAAAACACAATGATGCACACTAATACACACACATGCAAGTGGGTGTGGTGATGTAGCATCTTTTAAACTGGTGAAACAATCCATGTGGAAGTTGAATCCCATTATGCTGCTAGGGTTCCTGGACATGCGTGGACACATGCTGGAGTGGCCTCATTGCATGTGTTCTTTTCCAAAACCACAATTATGCACACTGATACACACACATCCAAGTGGGTGTGGTGATGCAACATCTTTCAAACTCGTGATATAATGCATGTGGCAGTTGAATCCCAAAGATGTCGCTAGGGTTCCTGGGCATGGGTGGACACATGCCGGAGTGGCATCATTGCATGTGATATTTTTGAAAACCACAACGATGCAAACCGATACATACACATATCCAAGTGGGTGTGGTGATGCAGCATCTTTCAAACTGGTGCTACAATGCATGTTGCGGTTCAATCCCATGATGCTGCTAGGGTTCCTAGACATGGGTGGACAAATGCTGGAGTGGCATCATTGCATGTGTTCTTTTCCAAAACCACAATGATGCACACTCATACACACACATCCAAGTGGGTGTGGTGATGCAACACCTTTCAAACTGGTGATGCAATGCATGTGGCAGTTGAATCCCAGCATGATGCTAGGGTTCCTATACATGGTTGGACACATACTGGAGTGGCATCGTTGCATGTGTTCATTTCCAAAAACACAATGATGCACACTAATACACACACATGCAAGTGGGTGTGGTGATGTAGCATCTTTTAAACTGGTGAAACAATGCATGTGGAAGTTGAATCCCATTATGCTGCTAGGGTTCCTGGACATGGGTGGACACATGCTGGAGTGGCGTCATTGCATGTGTTCTTTTCCAAAACCACAATTATGCACACTGATAAACACACATCCATGTGGGTGTGGTGATGCAACATCTTTCAAACTCGTGATATAATGCATGTGGCAGTTGAATCCCAGTATGCTGCTAGGGTTCCTGGGCATGGGTGGACACATGCCGGAGTGGCATCATTGCATGTGATATTTTTGAAAACCACAATGATGCAAACCGATACATACACATATCCAAGTGGGTGTGGTGATGCAGCATCTTTCAAACTGGTGCTACAATGCATGTTGCAGTTCAATCCCATCATGTTGCTAGGGTTCCTGGGCATTGGTGGACAAATGCTG
This sequence comes from Avena insularis, assembly GCA_023614405.1. Classification (NCBI taxonomy): domain Eukaryota; kingdom Viridiplantae; phylum Streptophyta; class Magnoliopsida; order Poales; family Poaceae; genus Avena; species Avena insularis. The sequence continues at coordinate 296,465,670 of CM042688.1, forward strand.
GAGTGGCATCATTGCATGTGTTCCTTTCCAAAACCACAATGATGCACACTGATACACACAACTCGAAGTGGGTGTGGTGATGCAACACCTTTCAAACTGGTGCTACAATGCATGTTGCGGTTCAATCCCATGATGTTGCTAGGGTTCCTAGACATGGGTGGACAAATGCTGGAGTGGCATCATTGCATGTGTTCTTTTCCAAAACCACAATGATGCACACTGATACACACACATCCAAGTGGGTGTGGTGATGCAACACCTTTCAAACTGGTGATGCAATGCATGTGGCAGTTGAATCCCAGCATGATGCTAGGGTTCCTATACATGGTTGGACACATACTGGAGTGGCATCGTTGCATGTGTTCATTTCCAAAACCATAATGATGCACACTAATACACACACATGCAAGTGGGTGTGGTGATGTAGCATCTTTTAAACTGGTGAAACAATGCATGTGGAAGTTGAATCCCATCATGTTGCTAGGGTTCTTGGACAAGGGTGGACAAATGCTGGAGTGGCATCATTGCATGTGTTCTTTTCCAAAACCACAATGATGCAAACCGATACACACACACATCCAAGTGCGTGTGGTGATGCAGCACCTTTCAAACTGGTGCTACAATGCATGTTGCAGTTTAATCCCATCATGTTGCTAGGGTTCTTGGACAAGGGTGGACAAATGCTGGAGTGGCATCATTGCATGTGTTCTTTTCCAAAACCACAATGATGCACACTGATACACACACATCCAAGTGGGTGTGGTGATGCAACATCTTTCAAACTGGTGATATAATGCATGTGGCAGTTGTATCCCAGTATGCTGCTAGGGTTCCTGGCATGGGTGGACACATGCCGGAGTGGCATCATTGCATGTGTTCTTTTTCCAAAACCACAATGATGCACACTAATACACACACATGCAAGTGGGTGTGGTGATGTAGCATCTTTTAAACTGGTGAAACAATGCATGTGGAAGTTGAATCCCATTATGCTGCTAGGGTTCCTGGACATGGGTGGACACATGCTGGAGTGGCATCATTGCATGTGTTCCTTTCCAAAACTGGTGCTACAATGCATGTTGCAGTTCAATCCCATCATGTTGCTAGGGTTCCTGGGCATTGGTGGACAAATGCTGGAGTGGCATCATTGCATGTGTTCCTTTCCAAAACCACAATGATGCACACTGATACACACAACTCGAAGTGGGTGTGGTGATGCAACATCTTTCAAACTAGTGATATAATGCATGTGGCAGTTGAATCCCAGTATGCTGCTAGGGTTCCTGGGCATGGGTGGACACATGCCGGAGTGGCATCATTGCATGTGATATTTTTGAAAACCACAATGATGCAAACCGATACACACACACATCCAAGTGCGTGTGGTGATGCAGCATCTTTCAAACTGGTGCTACAATGCATGTTGCAGTTTAATCCCATCATGTTGCTAGGGTTCTTGGACAAGGGTGGACAAATGCTGGAGTGGCATCATTGCATGTGTTCTTTTCCAAAACCACAATGATGCACACTGATACACACACATCCAAGTGGGTGTGGTGATGCAACACCTTTCAAACTGGTGATACAATGCATGTGGCAGTTGAATCCCAGCATGCTGCTAGGGTCCCTATACATGGTTGGACACATAATGGAGTGGCATCATTGCATGTGTTCATTTCCAAAACCACAATGATGCACACTAATACACACACATGCAAGTGGGTGTGGTGATGCAGCATCTTTTAAACTGCTGAAACAATGCATGTGGAAGTTGAATCCCATTATGCTGCTAGGGTTCCTGGACATGGGTCGACACATGCTGGAGTGGCATCATTGCATGTGTTCTTTTCCAAAACCACAATGATGCACACTGATACACACACATCCAAGTGGGTGTGGTCATGCAACACCTTTCAAACTGGTGATGCAATGCATGTGGCAGTTGAATCCCAGCATGATGATAGGGTTCCTATACATGGTTGGACACATACTGGAGTGGCATCGTTGCATGTGTTCATTTCCAAAAACACAATGATGCACACTAATACACACACATGCAAGTGGGTGTGGTGATGTAGCATCTTTTAAACTGGTGAAACAATGCATGTGGAAGTTGAATCCCATTATGCTGCTAGGGTTCCTGGACATGGGTGGACACATGCTGGAGTGGCCTCATTGCATGTGTTCTTTTCCAAAACCACAATTATGCACACTGATACACACACATCCAAGTGGGTGTGGTGATGCAACATCTTTCAAACTCGTGATATAATGCATGTGGCAGTTGAATCCCAGTATGCTGCTAGGGTTCCTGGGCATGGGTGGACACATGCCGGAGTGGCATCATTGCATGTGATATTTTTGAAAACCACAACGATGCAAACCGATACATACACATATCCAAGTGGGTGTGGTGATGCAGCATCTTTCAAACTGGTGCTACAATGCATGTTGCGGTTCAATCCCATGATGCTGCTAGGGTTCCTAGACATGGGTGGACAAATGCTGGAGTGGCATCATTGCATGTGTTCTTTTCCAAAACCACAATGATGCACACTCATACACACACATCCAAGTGGGTGTGGTGATGCAACACCTTTCAAACTGGTGATGCAATGCATGTGGCAGTTGAATCCCAGCATGATGCTAGGGTTCCTATACATGGTTGGACACATACTGGAGTGGCATCGTTGCATGTGTTCATTTCCAAAAACACAATGATGCACACTAATACACACACATGCAAGTGGGTGTGGTGATGTAGCATCTTTTAAACTGGTGAAACAATGCATGTGGAAGTTGAATCCCATTATGCTGCTAGGGTTCCTGGACATGGGTGGACACATGCTGGAGTGGCGTCATTGCATGTGTTCTTTTCCAAAACCACAATTATGCACACTGATAAACACACATCCATGTGGGTGTGGTGATGCAACATCTTTCAAACTCGTGATATAATGCATGTGGCAGTTGAATCGATGTCTGCTAGGGTTCCTGGGCATGGGTGGACACATGCCGGAGTGGCATCATTGCATGTGATATTTTTGAAAACCACAATGATGCAAACCGATACATACACATATCCAAGTGGGTGTGGTGATGCAGCATCTTTCAAACTGGTGCTACAATGCATGTTGCAGTTCAATCCCATCATGTTGCTAGGGTTCCTGGGCATTGGTGGACAAATGCTGGAGTGGCATCATTGCATGTGTTCCTTTCCAAAACCACAATGATGCACACTGATACACACAACTCGAAGTGGGTGTGGTGATGCAACACCTTTCAAACTGGTGCTACAATGCATGTTGCGGTTCAATCCCATGATGTTGCTAGGGTTCCTAGACATGGGTGGACAAATGCTGGAGTGGCATCATTGCATGTGTTCTTTTCCAAAACCACAATGATGCACACTGATACACACACATCCAAGTGGGTGTGGTGATGCAACACCTTTCAAACTGGTGATGCAATGCATGTGGCAGTTGAATCCCAGCATGATGCTAGGGTTCCTATACATGGTTGGACACATACTGGAGTAGCATCGTTGCATGTGTTCATTTCCAAAACCATAATGATGCACACTAATACACACACATGCAAGTGGGTGTGGTGATGTAGCATCTTTTAAACTGGTGAAACAATGCATGTGGAAGTTGAATCCCATTATGCTGCTAGGGTTCCTGGACATGGGTGGACACATGCTGGAGTGGCATCATTGCATGTGTTCTTTTCCAAAACCACAATTATGCACACTGATAAACACACATCCAAGTGGGTGTGGTGATGCAACATCTTTCAAACTGGTGATATAATGCATGTGGCAGTTGAATCGCAGTATGCTGCTAGGGTTCCTGGGCATGGGTGGACACATGCCGGAGTGGCATCATTGCATGTGATATTTTTGAAAACCACAATGATGCAAACCGATACATACACATATCCAAGTGGGTGTGGTGATGCAGCATCTTTCAAACTGGTGCTACAATGCATGTTGCAGTTCAATCCCATCATGTTGCTAGGGTTCCTGGGCATTGGTGGACAAATGCTGGAGTGGCATCATTGCATGTGTTCCTTTCCAAAACCACAATGATGCACACTGATACACACAACTCGAAGTGGGTGTGGTGATGCAACACCTTTCAAACTGGTGCTACAATGCATGTTGCGGTTCAATCCCATGATGTTGCTAGGGTTCCTAGACATGGGTGGACAAATGCTGGAGTGGCATCATTGCATGTGTTCTTTTCCAAAACCACAATGATGCACACTGATACACACACATCCAAGTGGGTGTGGTGATGCAACACCTTTCAAACTAGTGATGCAATGCATGTGGCAGTTGAATCCCAGCATGATGATAGGGTTCCTATACATGGTTGTACACATACTGGAGTGGCATCGTTGCATGTGTTCATTTCCAAAACCACAATGATGCACACTAATACACACACATGCAAGTGGCTGTGGTGATGTAGCATATTTTAAACTGGTGAAACAATGCATGTGGAAGTTGAATCCCATTATGCTGCAAGGGTTCCTGGACATGGGTGGACACATGCTGGAGTGGCATCATTGCATGTGTTCTTTTCCAAAACCACAATTATGCACACTGATACACACACATCCAAATGGGTGTGGTGATGCAACATCTTTCAAACTAGTGATATAATGCATGTGGCAGTTGAATCCCGATTATCGCTAGGGTTCACAGGCATGGGTGGACACATGCCGGAGTGGCATCATTGCATGTGATATTTTTGAAAACCACAATGATGCAAACCGATACACACACACATCCAAGTGCGTGTGGTGATGCAGCATCTTTCAAACTGGTGCTACAATGCATGTTGCAGTTTAATCCCATCATGTTGCTAGGGTTCTTGGACAAGGGTGGACAAATGCTGGAGTGGCATCATTGCATGTGTTCTTTTCCAAAACCACAATGATGCACACTGATACACACACATCCAAGTGGGTGTGGTGATGCAACACCTTTCAAACTGGTGATACAATGCATGTGGCAGTTGAATCCCAGCATGCTGCTAGGGTCCCTATACATGGTTGGACACATAATGGAGTGGCATCATTGCATGTGTTCATTTCCAAAACCACAATGATGCACACTAATACACACACATGCAAGTGGGTGTGGTGATGCAGCATCTTTTAAACTGCTGAAACAATGCATGTGGAAGTTGAATCCCATTATGCTGCTAGGGTTCCTGGACATGGGTCGACACATGCTGGAGTGGCATCATTGCATGTGTTCTTTTCCAAAACCACAATGATGCACACTGATACACACACATCCAAGTGGGTGTGGTCATGCAACACCTTTCAAACTGGTGATGCAATGCATGTGGCAGTTGAATCCCATCATGATGCTAGGGTTCCTATACATGGTTGGACACATACTGGAGTGGCATCGTTGCATGTGTTCATTTCCAAAAACACAATGATGCACACTAATACACACACATGCAAGTGGGTGTGGTGATGTAGCATCTTTTAAACTGGTGAAACAATGCATGTGGAAGTTGAATCCCATTATGCTGCTAGGGTTCCTGGACATGGGTGGACACATGCTGGAGTGGCCTCATTGCATGTGTTCTTTTCCAAAACCACAATTATGCACACTAATACACACACATCCAAGTGGGTGTGGTGATGCAACATCTTTCAAACTCGTGATATAATGCATGTGGCAGTTGAATCCCAGTATGCTGCTAGGGTTCCTGGGCATGGGTGGACACATGCCGGAGTGGCATCATTGCATGTGATATTTTTGAAAACCACAACGATGCAAACCGATACATACACATATCCAAGTGGGTGTGGTGATGCAGCATCTTTCAAACTGGTGCTACAATGCATGTTGCGGTTCAATCCCATGATGCTGCTAGGGTTCCTAGACATGGGTGGACAAATGCTGGAGTGGCATCATTGCATGTGTTCTTTTCCAAAACCACAATGATGCACACTCATACACACACATCCAAGTGGGTGTGGTGATGCAACACCTTTCAAACTGGTGATGCAATGCATGTGGCAGTTGAATCCCAGCATGATGCTAGGGTTCCTATACATGGTTGGACACATACTGGAGTGGCATCGTTGCATGTGTTCATTTCCAAAAACACAATGATGCACACTAATACACACACATGCAAGTGGGTGTGGTGATGTAGCATCTTTAAGCGGTGAAACAATGCATGTGGAAGTTGAATCCCATTATGCTGCTAGGGTTCCTGGACATGGGTGGACACATGCTGGAGTGGCGTCATTGCATGTGTTCTTTTCCAAAACCACAATTATGCACACTGATAAACACACATCCATGTGGGTGTGGTGATGCAACACCTTTCAAACTGGTGCTACAATGCATGTTGCGGTTCAATCCCATGATGTCTTGCTAGGGTTCCTGGCATGGGTGGACACATGCCGGAGTGGCATCATTGCATGTGATATTTTTGAAAACCACAATGATGCAAACCGATACATACACATATCCAAGTGGGTGTGGTGATGCAGCATCTTTCAAACTGGTGCTACAATGCATGTTGCAGTTCAATCCCATCATGTTGCTAGGGTTCCTGGGCATTGGTGGACAAATGCTGGAGTGGCATCATTGCATGTGTTCCTTTCCAAACCACAATGATGCACACTGATACACACAACTCGAAGTGGGTGTGGTGATGCAACACCTTTCAAACTGGTGCTACAATGCATGTTGCGGTTCAATCCCATGATGTTGCTAGGGTTCCTAGACATGGGTGGACAAATGCTGGAGAGGCATCATTGCATGTGTTCTTTTCCAAAACCACAATGATGCACACTGATACACACACATCCAAGTGGGTGTGGTGATGCAACACCTTTCAAACTGGTGATGCAATGCATGTGGCAGTTGAATCCAGCAAGATGATGCGAGGGTTCCTATACATGGTTGGACACATACTGGAGTGGCATCGTTGCATGTGTTCATTTCCAAAACCATAATGATGCACACTAATACACACACATGCAAGTGGGTGTGGTGATGTAGCATCTTTTAAACTGGTGAAACAATGCATGTGGAAGTTGAATCCCATTATGCTGCTAGGGTTCCTGGACATGGGTGGACACATGCTGGAGTGGCATCATTGCATGTGTTCTTTTCCAAAACCACAATTATGCACACTGATAAACACACATCCAAGTGGGTGTGGTGATGCAACATCTTTCAAACTGGTGATATAATGCATGTGGCAGTTGAATCGCAGTATGCTGCTAGGGTTCCTGGGCATGGGTGGACACATGCCGGAGTGGCATCATTGCATGTGATATTTTTGAAAACCACAATGATGCAAACCGATACATACACATATCCAAGTGGGTGTGGTGATGCAGCATCTTTCAAACTGGTGCTACAATGCATGTTGCAGTTCAATCCCATCATGTTGCTAGGGTTCCTGGGCATTGGTGGACAAATGCTGGAGTGGCATCATTGCATGTGTTCCTTTCCAAAACCACAATGATGCACACTGATACACACAACTCGAAGTGGGTGTGGTGATGCAACACCTTTCAAACTGGTGCTACAATGCATGTTGCGGTTCAATCCCATGATGTTGCTAGGGTTCCTAGACATGGGTGGACAAATGCTGGAGTGGCATCATTGCATGTGTTCTTTTCCAAAACCACAATGATGCACACTGATACACACACATCCAAGTGGGTGTGGTGATGCAACACCTTTCAAACTAGTGATGCAATGCATGTGGCAGTTGAATCCCAGCATGATGATAGGGTTCCTATACATGGTTGGACACATACTGGAGTGGCATCGTTGCATGTGTTCATTTCCAAAACCACAATGATGCACACTAATACACACACATGCAAGTGGCTGTGGTGATGTAGCATATTTTAAACTGGTGAAACAATGCATGTGGAAGTTGAATCCCATTATGCTGCTAGGGTTCCTGGACATGGGTGGACACATGCTGGAGTGGCATCATTGCATGTGTTCTTTTCCAAAACCACAATTATGCACACTGATACACACACATCCAAGTGGGTGTGGTGATGCAACATCTTTCAAACTGGTGATATAATGCATGTGGCAGTTGAATCCCGATGTCTTGCTAGGGTTCACAGGCATGGGTGGACACATGCGGAGTGGCATCATTGCATGTGATATTTTGAAAACCACAATGATGCAAACGATACACACACATCCAAGTGCGTGTGGTGATGCAGCATCTTTCAAACTGGTGCTACAATGCATGTTGCAGTTTAATCCCATCATGTTGCTAGGGTTCTTGGACAAGGGTGGACAAATGCTGGAGTGGCATCATTGCATGTGTTCTTTTCCAAAACCACAATGATGCACACTGATACACACACATCTAAGTGGGTGTGGTGATGCAACACCTTTCAAACTGGTGATACAATGCATGTGGCAGTTGAATCCCAGCATGCTGCTAGGGTCCCTATACATGGTTGGACACATAATGGAGTGGCATCATTGCATGTGTTCATTTCCAAAACCACAATGATGCACACTAATACACACACATGCAAGTGGGTGTGGTGATGCAGCATCTTTTAAACTGCTGAAACAATGCATGTGGAAGTTGAATCCCATTATGCTGCTAGGGTTCCTGGACATGGGTCGACACATGCTGGAGTGGCATCATTGCATGTGTTCTTTTCCAAAACCACAATTATGCACACCGATACACACACACATCCAAGTGGGTGTGGTGATGCAGCATCTTTGAAACTGGTGATATAATGCATGTGGCAGTTGAATCCCAGTATGCTGCTAGGGTTCCTGAGCATGGGTGGACACATGCCGGAGTGGCATCATTGCATGTGATCTTTTCCAAAACCACAATGATGCACACTTATACACACACATCCAAGTGGGTGTGGTGATGCAACACCTTTCAAACTGGTGATACAATGCATGTGGCAGTTGAATCCCAGCATGCTGCTAGGGTTCCTAGACATGGTTGGACACATACTGGAGTGGCATCATTGCATGTGTTCATTTTGAAAACCACAATGATGCACACTAATACACACACAAATGCAAGTGGGTGTGGTGATGCAACATCTTTTAAACTGGTGAAACAATGCATCTATAAGTTGAATCCCATTATGCTGCTAGGGTTCCTGGACATGGGTGGAGACATGCTGGAGTGGCATCATTGCATGTGACGTTCCAAAACCACCATGATGCAAACTGATACACACACATCCAAGTGGGTGTGTTGATGCAACATCTTTCAAACTGGTGATACAATGCATGTGGTAGTTGAATCCCATCATGCTGCTAGGGTTCCTGTACATGGGTAGACACATGTTGGACTGGCATCATTGCATGCGTTCTTTTCCAAAACTACAATGATGCACACTAATACACACACAGATCCAAGCGGGTGTGGTGATGCAGCATCTTTCAAACTGGTGCTATAATGCATATGGCAGTTGAATCCCAGTATGTTGCTTGGGTTCATATACATGGGTGGACAAATGCTGGAGTGGCATCATTGCATGTGTTCTTTTCCAAAAACACAATGATGCACACTCATACACACACATCCAAGTGGCAGTGGTTATGCAACATCTTTCAAATTCGTGATACCATGCATGTGTCAGTTGAATCCCAGCATGCTGTTAGGGTTCCTAGACATGGTTGGACACATACTGGAGTGGCATCATCGAATGTGTTCTTTTCCAAAACCACAGTGATGCACACTGCTACACACACATCCAAGTGGGTGTGGTGATGGAGCATCTTTCAAACTGGTGCTACAAAGCATCTGGCAGTTGAATCCTAGCATGCTACTAGGGTTCCTGGACATGGGTGGACACATGCTAGAGTGGCATCATTGCATGTGTTCTCTTCCGAAACCACAATGATGCACACTGATACACACACACACATCCAAGTGGGTGTGGTGATGCAGCATTTTTCAAACTAGTGATACAATGCATGTGGTAGTTGAATCCCAGCATGTTGCTAGGGTTTCTGGACATGGTTGGACACATATTGGAGTGGTATCATTGAATTTGTTCTTTTCCAAAACCACAATGATGCACACTGATACACGCACATTCAAGTGGGTCTGGTGATGCGGCATCTTTCAAACTGGTGCTACAATGCATATGGCAGTTGAATCCCAGTAGTTTGCTAGGGTTGCTGGACATGGTTTGTCACATACTAGAGTGGCATCATTACATGTGTTCTTTTCCAAAACCACAATGATTCACACTAATACACACATACACACATCCAAGTTGGTTAGGTGACGCAGCATCTTTCAAACTAGTGCTACAGTGCATGTGGAAATTGAATGCCAGCATGCTGCTAGGGTTCCTGGACATCGGTGGACACATGCTGGAGTGGCATCATTGCATGTGTTCTTTTCCAAAACCACAATGATGCACACTGATACACACACATCCAAGTGGGTGTGGTGATGCAACACCTTTCAAACTGTTGATACAATGCATGTGGCAGTTGAATCCCGGCATGATGCTAGGGTTCCTATACATGGTTGGCACATACTGGAGTGGCATCGTTGCATGTGTTCATTTCCAAAACCACAATGATGCACACTAATACACACACACATGCAAGTGGGTGTGGTGATGTAGCATCTTTTAAACTGGTGAAACAATACATGTGGAAGTTGCATCCCATTATGCTGCTAGGGTTCTTGGACATGGGTGGACACATGATGAAGTGGCATCATTGCATGTGTTCTTTTCCAAAACCACAATTATGCACACTGATACACACATCCAAGTGGGTGTGGTGATGTAGCATCTTTCAAACTAGTGATATAATGCATGTGGCAGTTGAATCCTAGTATGCTGCTAGGGTACCTCGGCATGGGTGGACACATGCCGGAGTGGCATCATTGCATGTGGTATTTTTGAAAACCACAATGATGCAAACCGATACACACACAAATCCAAGTGGGTGTGGTGATGCAGCATCTTTCAAACTCGTGCTACAATGCATGTTGCAGTTCAATCCTAGCATGTTGCTAGGGTTCCTGGACATGGGTGGACAAATGCTGGAGTGGCATCATTGCATGTGTTCTTTTCCAAAACCATAATTAAGCACACTTATACACACACATCCAAGTGGGTGTGGTGATGCAACACCTTTCAAACTGGTGATACAATGCATGTGGCAGTTGAATCCCAGCATGCTGCTAGGGTTCCTATACATGGTTGGACACATACTAGAGTGGCATCATTACATGTGTTCTTTTCCAAAACCACAATGATTCACACTAATACACACATCCAAGTGGGTGTGGTGATGCATCATCTGTCAAACTAGTGCTACAATGCATGTGGCAGTTGAATCCCCACATGCTGCTGGGTTCCTGGACATCGGTGGAAACATGTTGGAGTGGCATCATTGCATGTGTTCTTTTCAAAAACCACAATGATGCACGCTGATACACACACATCCAAATGGGTGTGGGGATGCAACATGTTTCAAATTGGTGATACAATGCATGTGGCAGTTGAATCCCAGTATGCCACGGGTTCCTGGACATGAGTGGACACATGCTGGAGTGGCATCATTGCATGTGATCTTTTCCAAAACCAGAATGATGCACACTAATATACACACACATTCAAGTGGGTGTGTTGATGCCGCATCTTTCAAACTGGTGATACAATGAACGTCGCAATTGAATCCCAGCATGCTGCCAGGGTTCCTGGACATGGCTGGACACATGCTGGAGTGGCATCATTGCATGTGTTCTTTTCCAAAACCACAATGATGCACACCGATACACACATCCAAGTGGGTGTGGTGATACAGCATCTTTCAAACTGGTGATATAATGCATGTGGCAGTTGAATCCGAGTATGCTGCTAGGGTTCCTGGGCATGGGTGGACACATGCCGGAGTGGCATCATTGATTGTGATATTTTCCAAAACCACAATGATGCAAACCGATACACACACACATCGAGGTGGGTGTGGTGATACATCATTTTTCAAACTGGTGCTACAATGCATGTTGCAGTTCAATACCAGCATGTTGCTAGGGTTCCTGGACATGGGTGGACAAATGCTGGAGTGGCATCATTGCATGTGTTCTTTTCCAAATCCACAATGATGCACACTGATACACACACATCCAAGTGGGTGTGGTGATGCACAATATTTCAAACTGGTGATACAATGCATGTGGTAGTTAAATCCTAGCATGCTTCTAGGGTTCCTGGACATGGGTGGACACATGCTGGAGTGGTATAATTGCATGTGTTCATTTCCAAAACCACAATGATGCACACTGATACACACACAGATCCAAGTGGGTGTGGTGATGCAGCATCTTTCAAACTGGTGATACAATGCATGTGGCTGTTGAATCCCAATGTGCGGCTAGGTTTCCTGGACATGGGTGGACACATGCTGGAGTGGCATCATTGCATGTGATGTTTTCCAAAACCACAATGATGCACACTGATACACACACACATCCTAGTGTGTGTGGTGATGCAACATCTTTCAAACTAGTGATACAATGCATGTGGCAGTTGAAACCCAGCATGCTGCTATGGTTCCTATACATGGTTGGACACATGATGGAGTGGCTTCATTGCATGCGTTCTTTTTCAAAACCACAAATATGCACACTAATACACACACAAATCCAAGTGGATGTGGTGATGCAGCATCTTTCAAACTGGTGATATAATGCATGTGGCAGTTGAAACCCTGTATGCTACTAGGATTCCTAAACATGGTTTGACACATACTGGAGTGGCATCATTGAATGTGTTCTTTTCAAAAAGCATAATGATGCAAACTGATACATACACACATCCAAGTGGGTGTGGGGATGCATATTCTTTCAAACTGGTGCTACAATGCATGTGGCACTGGAATCCTAGCATGCTGCTAGGGTTCCTCGACATGGGTGAACACATACTAGAGTGGCATCATTGAATGTGTTCTTTTCCAAAACCACAATGATCCACACTGATATACACACACATCCAAGTAGGTGTGGTGATGCAGCTTCTTTCAAACTGGTGCTACAATGCATGTTGCAGATCAATCCCAGCATGTTGCTAGGGTTCCTGGACATGGGTGGACAAATGCTGGAGTGGCATCATTGCATGTGTTTTTTCTAAAACCACAATGAAGCACACTTATACACACACATCCAAGTGGGTGTGGTGATGCAACACCTTTCAAACTGGTGATACAATGCATGTGGTAGTTGAATCCCAGCATGCTGCTAGGGTTCCTATACATGGTTGGACACATACTAGAGTGGCATCATTACATGTGTTCTTTTCCAAAACCACAATGATTCACACTAATACACACATCCAAGTGGGTGTGGTGATGCAGCATCTGTCAAACTAGTGCTACAATGCATGTGGCAGTTGAATCCCAGCATGCTGCTAGGGTTCCTGGACATCGGTGGAAACATGTTGGAGTGGCATCATTGCATGTGTTCTTTTCCAAAACCACAATGATGCCCACTGATACACACACATCCAAATGGGTGTGGTGATGCAACATGTTTGAAATTGGTGATACAATGCATGTGGTAGTTGAATCCCAGTATGCCACGGGTTCCTGGACATGGGTGGACACATGCTGGAGTGGCATCATTGCATGTGATCTTTTCCAAAACCACAATGATGCACACTAATACACACACACATCCAAGTGGGTGTGTTGATGCCGCATCTTTCAAACTGGTGATACAATGAATGTCGCAATTGAATCCCAGCATGCTGCGAGGGTTCCTGGACATGGCTGGACACATGCTGGAGTGGCATAATTGCATGTGTTCTTTTACAAAACCACAATGATGCACACCGATACACACACATCCAAGTGGGTGTGGTGATGCAGCATCTTTCAAACTGATGATATAATGCATGTGGCAGTTGAATTCGAGTATGCTGCTAGGGTTCCTGGGCATGGGTGGACACATGCCAGAGTGGCATCATTGCATGTGATATTTTCCAAAACCACAATGATGCAAACCGATACACACACACATCGAGGTGGGTGTGGTGATACATCATTTTTCAAACTGGTGCTATAATGCATGTTGCAGTTCAATCCCAGCATGTTGCTAGGGTTCCTGGACATGGGTGGACAAATGCTGGAGTGGCATCATTGCATGTGTTCTTTTCCAAAACCACAATGATGCACACTGATACACACATCCAAGTTGGTGTGGTGATGCACAATCTTTCAAACTGGTGATACAATGCATGTGGCAGTTGAATCCCAATATGCGGCTAGGTTTCCTAGACATGGGTGGACACATGCTAGAGTGGCATCATTGCATGTGATGTTTTCCAAAGCCACAATGATGCACACTGATGCACACACACATCCTAGTGGGTGTGGTGATGCAGCATCTTTCAAACTAGTGATAAAATATATGTGGCAGTTGAAACCCATCATGCTGCTAGGGTTCCTGGACATGGGTGGACACATGCTGGAATGGCTTCATTGCATGTGTTCTTTTTCAAAACCACAAATATGCACACTAATACACACAAAAATCCAAGTGGATGTGGTGATGCAGCATCTTTCAAACTGGTGATATAATGCATGTGGCAGTTGAAACCCAGTATGCTACTAGGATTCCTAGACATGGTTTGACACATACTGGAGTGGCATCATTGAATGTGTTCTTTTCAAAAACCATAATGATGCACACTGATACATACACACATCCAAGTGGGTGTGGTGATGCATATTCTTTCAAACTGGTGCTACAATGCATGTGGCACTGGAATCCTAGCATGCTGCTAGGGTTCCTCGACATGGGTGAACACATATTGGAGTTGCATCATTGAATGTGTTCTTTTCCAAAACCACAATGATACACACTGATTTTACACACACACATATCCAAGTGGGTGTGGTGATGCAACATCTTTCATACTGGTGCTACAATGCATATGGCAGTTGAATCAGCATGTTTCTAGGGTTCCTTGACATGGGTGGACAAATGTTGGAGTGGCATCATTGCATGTGTTATTTTCAAAACCACAATGATGCACACAGATACACACACACATCCAAGTGGCTGTGGCGATGCAGCATCTTTCAAACTGGTGATACAAAGCATGTGGCAGTTGAATCCCAGCATGCTGTTAGGGTTCCTTGATATGGTTGGACACATACTGGAGTGGCATCATTGCATGTGTTTTTTTTCAAAACCACATTGATGCACACTGACACACACACACACATCCAAGTGGGTGTGGTGATACAGCATCTTTAAAACTAGTGCTACAATGCATGTGGCAATTGAATCGAAGCATGCTGCTAGGATTCCTGGACATGGGTGGACACATGCTGGAGTGGCATCATTGGATGTGTTCTTTTGCTAAACCGCAATGATGCACACTGATACACACATAACCAAGTGGGTGTAGTGATGCAACATCTTTAAACTAGTATTACAATGCATGTAGCAGTTGAATCCCAACATGCTGCTAGGGTTCCTGTACATGGTTGGACACATAATGGAGTGGCATCATTGCATGTGTTAATTTCCAAAACCACAATGGTGCACACTAATACACACACACATCCAAGTGGGTGTGGTGATGCAGCATCTTTCAAACTAGTGCTACAATGCATGTGGTAGTTGAATCCTAGCATTCTTCTAGGGTTCCTGGACATGGGTGGACACATGCTAGAGTGGCATCATTGCATGTGTTCTTTTCCAAAACCACAATGATGCACACTAATACACACCCACATCCAAGTGGGTGTGGTGATGCAACATCTTTCAATCTAGTGATACAATGCATGTGGCAATTGAATCCTAGCATGCTGCTAGGGTTCTTGGACATGGGTGGCCACATGCTAGAGTGGCATCATTGCATGTGTTCTTTTCCAAAACCACAATGATGCACACAGATACACACACACATCCAAGTGGCTATGGTGATGCAACATCTTTCAAACTAGTGATAAAATGCATGTTGTAGTTGAATCCCAGCATGCTGATAGGGTTACTGGACATGGTTGGATACATGCTGGAGTGGCATCATTGCATGTGTTCTTTTCCAAAACAACAATGATGCACACTGATACACACACACATCCAAGTGGATGTGGTGATGCATCATCTTTTAAACTAGTGATACAATGCATGTGGCAGTTGAATCTTAGATGCTGCTAGAGTTCCTGGACATGGTTGGACACATACGAGACTGGCATCATTGAATGTGTTCTTTTCCAAAAACACAATGATGCACAATGATACACACACACACATCCAAGTGGGTGTGGTGATGCAGCATCTTTCAAACTGGTGATACAATGCATGTTGTAGTTGAATCCTAGCGTGCTGCTAGGGTTCCTAGACATTATTGGACACATGCTGGAGTGGCATCACTGCATGTGTTCTTTTCCAAAACCACAATTATGCACACTAATACACACACACACATCAAAGTGGATGTGGTGATGCAGCATCTTTCAAACTGGTGATACAATGCATGTGGTAGTTGAATCCCAGCATGCTGCTAGGGTTCCTGGACATGGTTGGACACATATTGGAGTGGCATAATTGAATGTGTTCTTTTCCAAAACCACAATGATGCACACTGATAGACACACACACACATCCAAGTGGGTGTGGTGATGCAGAATCTTTCAAACTGGTGATACAATGCATGTTGTAGTTGAATCCTAGCATGCTGCTAGGGTTCCTAGACATTATTGGACACATGTTGGAGTGGCATCACTGCATGTGTTCTTTTCCAAAACCATAATGATGCACACTAATACACACACACATCAAAGTGGATGTGGTGATCCAGCATCTTTCAAACTGGTGATACAATGCATGTGGCAGTTTAATCCCATCATGGTGCTATGGTTCCTAGACATGGTTGGACACATACTAGAGGGGCATCATTGAATGTGTTCTTTTCCAATACCGGAGTGGGAATACAAAAGATACACCAGAAGCACGGAAGGGCCAACAACGTATGAAAGACTCAAAAGGCCTTCATCTAGAATGGTTTCAAGGTCGAAGAGATTTCCATTCTTGGTCCTGTATTTCTACACATATGTTCCCCTTTGAGAGGTTGAGAAGGACGCATCTCCAAGGGCTATGGAACAGAGGAGGTCATTGAGTTTTGTGTTGACTTTGTTCCTAACCTTAAGGAAATTTGTCTTCCTCAATCGCGGCAATAGTTTCCAAGACAATATCTTCATTTAACTCATATACTAATCTGGATATGAAAACTAATACATCATGCTCAATCAAACTGGACGTCGACTCCCGGGTGCTAAGCTGCGAGAGGTGAACACCCAAAGAGAAGGAACCATCATAGGAGAATAGCTTGAGTGAGATCCCCGATGAACGTGCGAGGTATTGGAGAACCTGACCTCCAAAATATAGATATAGAAATGGATGTGATCGTCCTCCTCCCTGATACGACATTGTACCACCTCCTTGGGGGCTGGCTCCCTCTGTACCACTAGTGGACCATGCGACCGCCACCAAGGAATCTCGAGGTCAACAACGTACCCGGATTCCTCACCCAGCTATGCGTCCTGGAAGGTAGCACCTCCTAGTGCCAGCCCGGCAGAGCCGAAACTCGGACATGCCCAATGGAGCCCAGTCTCGAACATGCCGAGTTGTGGATAAGGACACGGGGGCATCCTAAAGTGTGGATGTGTGGGGAATGTGTCACTATGTGGTGGTCACGAGGTCAGCATATATATAGAGGGAAAGGGCGGGAAAACATGGCGGAAAGCAAAGGGACTAAACATGGTGGGAAATATGTTTAGCCCCAGATGGTGTCTCCAACCGGGACTAAAGGTTCATCTTTAGTCCTGGTTGGAGACACTAACCGGGACTAAACATGATTGGTGACACTATAAATAGGCATCCTAAAGTAGGCGGCGTGGAATTAATGTGTGGATGTGTCGTGGTCAAGAGATCGGCCTATATATAGAGGGAAAGGGCGAGAAAACATGGCGGGAAGTGGATGGACTAAACATGGAGGGATATATGTTTAGCCGCGGATGGTGTCTCCAACCGAGACTGAAGGTTCATCATTAGTCCTGGTTGGAGACAGCAACCTGGACTAAACATGGCAGGAAGCAGAGGGAAAGGGCAGGAAAACATGGCGGGAAACGGAGGGAAAACATGGTGGGAAACAAAGGGAAAGGGCAGGAAAACATGACGGAAAATGTAGGGAAAGGTTCATCTTAATCTATAAATAGGTATCCTTATGAAGTTATCAACTTCAAACAAGATGGTGTGAAATAGCAGGGACAACACTACGACCATCTTGAGGGAAATGCCGCCAAAGCTCAGTCCTCCGGCATCTGCAACAAGCTGGCCATAGAGGCACTCCCTAATATGTGAAATTAGTTAGATCGATCTAGCTAAAGAAGTTATGAACTAAAAGATGGTGTGCAAGAGCAGGGACAATACTACGACCACCTTGAGGGATATGCTGGCGCAGCGCACTCCTCCGGCATCTCCAACAAGATGGACATAGATGCACTCCCTAATATGTGAAATTAGTTAGCTCCCTGGCACAAGAATAGACCAACATCTTCATAGTTTGGGAAAGTTGTAGAGAGACCAACACAAGTAGGAAACGATCCATTAGTCATAGTTTCCTAACTGGGACTTCGGAATCAGGACTAAAGGCCCCCCTTTAGTCTCGGTCCAGCCACAAACCGGGACTAACACTCAAGAGATTTGTTAATATTGAAAACTGGGAATACGGAATCAGGATTAAAGGCCCCCCTTTAGTCGTACTCATATCTATCCCTATAGTACACCGCTTTAGATACGTCTTCATCTTCGTCATCATCGCTAAGTGCATGCGGCTGGATCCTCAGCGCAGCCATAGCATATTCCGGCGGCATCTGCCACTGTAGCCTCGGGTTCGCGACACTCTAGGGAGGGGGATCCCGGATGACGACGCTGCTACCGCCAGGGCCTTCACCATCACAACCCTTCTTATGGCTCTGTGGAGGGTGTGGGCACCATAGGCGAGGATGATCTCCCCGCGTGATGTAGCGCATCATGCAGACAATAATCCGGTTCGCCCACCACAGGTAGGGGCCGGCTTTGTTGTGGTTCACCAGGGGAGGGTTGTCACCCTTGCACCTAGCGAGCTTCCTTTCCAGCCTATTATTGAAGAAGGCATTCCCGGTGTCATAGTTGTTAGGATACCAATGGGGATCCATCCGTTGCTCCTCCGTGAGCTCGAGGTAGAAGTGGTTCGTGATGGCCACCTGACATGCGGAACCTTGAGGCACATGAGGGAAAGGAACCCCTCCAGCACTCAACATCTAGTCAGCGGGCAACCGGTAGCCTGATGGGCATGGGTAGCTAGAGGCGCACAGCGCCTCGGTCATCTCGAGGGTCAAAATTACCTAGTATGTGGTGTCCATTGTTGTGATAGGAGAAGGTGTGGATGTTTGTGGATGGCCATGGCGGTCGGCCTAGATATAGAGGGAAAGGGCTGGAAGACATGGTGGGAAACCGAGAAAATGGCAGGAAAGCATGGCGCATGGCTTGACGGCTCTGAGAATGGCGGGAAATATCTATAGTTCCGGTTATTGCCTGTAACCGGTACAAAAGGCCCCTGAAATAGTTACTCAAAAGAAAATACTTTTGGATTAGTTATTCAAATTCAAAAACTTTGCATGTTGAAAGTTTTGTCAAATTCAAATGTATGGATGATACATTCAGATTCCTTATATTTTTTGATAATAACAGACATGTTATTTTTAGTATTTGGATTTATATAATAGGAGCTATGAATTTCCAAAGTTTTCTAACTGATTTGAGTTATATAAAATATAAAATAAGTAAATTAAAAAAATTCTATTTTAGAAAACATAAAATATTTTTGGATTAGTTATTCAAATTCAAATACTTTTCATGTTGAAAGTTTTGTCAAATTCAAAAATATGAAACAAAATAGTGAATGCATTTTGAGTTGAAAATGGCACAATTGATACATGATGCAAATAGATGTATGGATGCTATACTCATATTCCTTATATTTTTCTGATAATAATAGACATATTTTTTGTATTATTTGGATTTATACAATAGGAGCTATGAATGTCCAAAATTTTCTAATTGTTTTGATATATAGAAAACTAAAAAATAAGAAAATTTACGAAAAACATCTAGTCCTGGTTCATGACTGCACCCGGGACTAGAGGGGGCTCGCGCGCGAAAATGAAGCGGCTGAAGAAACCCTCTAGTCCCGGGTCGGGCTGCACCTGAGGCTAGAGGGGGGGCTTTAGTCCCGGGTCATTTCACCATCGGGACTAGAGGGCCTCTAGTACCGGGTGTTCCCACAACCCAGGACTAGAGGCTAGTCTATTTATATTCGCGCTCGCCCACCCTGCCCCGCACTTAGCGAAATCAACGAACTAAGAAGACGAAGTAGCGACGATGAAAAAATCGACGGCGACGTGGGGGAGGTGCTGCCTGATTCCGCCGCTCCGCCGCCCTCGTCTCTGGCCTCCTTGCTGCCTCGCCGTGCCACCGCACTGCCGCCTCACCGCACCACCTCACTGCCGATCATGCTAGTGAGCTTGCTCTATTAGTAGCGTAGAAATTTTTCGAATTTTGTTAGTAGTTTTTAGTAGATTTTGTTAGTAGTTTTTTAGTAGATTTTGTTAGTAGTTTTTTAATAGATTTTGTATTAATAATATGTAGTAATATTTTGTATTAATATTTGTTTAGTAATATTTTGTATTAACATTTTGTATTAATATTTGTTTAGTAATATTTGTAGTAATATTTTGTTTAGTAATATATATTTTGGTAGAATTTTAGTAGTAATATTGTTTATTATTAATAAATGTTTGTTTAGTAATATTGTTTGTTAGTAATGTTTGTTTGTTTAGTAATATTGTTTAGTAATATTTTGTAGTAATATTTATTTAGTAATATTGTGTATTAGTAATATTTATTTGTTTAGTAATATTTTCTAGAGTAGAAATTTGTTAGTAGTAATATTTGTTAGAGTAATATTTATTTGCTACAATGCTTATTCAACTAAATAGAGCAATGCACTTATATTGCAATTTATTAAAAAGGTCACCTTTTTATGTAGATATGAGCAAATAATTTACTCATATCTACATAAAATGGTGACCCTTTTTTAAGTACATTGCTCATTTCTTACTTTTTTTCTAACTTGTTTACCTTTCTTTCTCGAATAGTTGTGTGATCGATTGTCCCACCGACTCCGATATTCTTGACGACATGATAAGATGTGAAATTCCTCTTATAACTAGACGTAAAGATGTTGCAGATAAGGGCATCATAATAGGTGAAGATGTTTTAGACGAGGCTGAGATATCCTCATTTCTGAATCAATCATGTGATGGACTAGAGCAAGACCAGATGGATGAAGGGCAAACAAACAACAATGATGGCCCTTGACAACAACCGGCGAGGTATATATATTAAACCTCTTATGACTAGCTCGATGTTAATTGATCTATATATATGTATATAAATCAATCTTATTTCTTCTTTTAGCTCTCAAGATTGAGGAATCAACAGGTAGAATGAAACGAGGCCCTAACAACAAGTTGGATGGTAATCAAAGGTTCACCATCGATGAAATACATGATAATGGAGAACCAATTGCTTTAGAAAAACACGCGAGGATGTTTGTAAATCAATGCGGAGTGATTGCTAGGGACAACGTCCCAATCACCATTCAAGAATGGAATAATCCAAACACTTCTGGTGAAGAATTCACTAGTTATGTCCACAATGATGCCAAAGAATACCTTTGGCAGAATCTCATAGCAAATGTCATACTACCTCTAGAGTATGAAGAATTCAAGGCAGATGGTACTACCCCAATTTTGGGTGGTCTTGAAAGAAGAGAGAGAGAGTTAAGGAGTAGGCCCTATCGAAGACGGCCGAACTGTTCTGGAACTACAGGAAATATTTAACGTGAACTATGTCGCAAAAAAGAAAACTCCAGAATTCATAGGAGGATACTAGATATTGAGAGAAATATTTTGTAGCTAAGGTAAGGTCGGAAACAAATAAGAAAAATGGAGAGAAAAAGAAATACCGCCATAAAATGTGGGCAGGTGGCTACAATAGTGTTGTGCCTAAGTGGGAACCTATGGAGTCAAAAATGAGGGCTAGAGGGATCACTCTAGGTACATATGGATGGCAGGTCAAAGCACTGGTGGTACAGGCATGGGGGAATGTTGAACCTAGAAGCAGGGGCGACCATTTTTCAAGAAAAAATTGCAATACCCTCTAATGCACTTGTTCAAGCAATGGACGATGCTCAAGAGGGATTGTTCTATCCCGAGAGAGAGAATGATGAGCTGACACGTGCCCTCGGGAATCCTGAAAAACCCGGAAGAACACATGCAAAGGCTCCTGTGTTACATGGAAGAAAGGGTTTCCCTAGTACGATGACAATTACAGAAGCTGTAAGAGAAAGAAGGACCTGGAGGCAGACCAGATCAGGAAGATAGAAGAGGACCTAGCTCGGATGAACAAGCTGGTGGAATAAATCAGCCAAAGGAAATCTCAGCCGCATGATGATGATCCTACAATGGATCATAGCCAGTGAAGAAGCAGCGTGGCTTCCACAGAGGCCCGGGCTGATGATCAAGCACTAATGGATGATGCACCGGCGCCTCACTACCCCGTGGATGATGTTAGAGAGATGACCCAATGTGAGCTACATTAGCCAATGAACAACATGTCCTTCAAGGTGGCGATCGACACTGATTTACCTTGTCTACCTAGAGCACTCCACAATTCACTTCTGATTCCACCTGGCTATGCTCTTGTCTCGGTGGATGACCTAGTGTAGGATTTTGTTGACCTAGAGATTGACATCACTACACCTAAAAGCGTTAGAAAACTAGGAGATGTCAAGCGCCACATCATTCTATGGAAGAAGAAGTACATCAAGTTTTTAGGCTCGGCGCCAAGGCCACCGACTCCGAGGAATCCAAGTCCACCCCACCCCGATGATCGTTAACCACCTCCAAGTCCACCCTCTACGGGAGGGATGTCGATCGCTGCAGCATGAGTACATCAGCTTGATCTCCGCCTCCGTCTCCGTGCAATACTCGATCTTCTCCTACGCAGTCGCCCAAAAAACAGAAGGCCGCCTCTCCCCCGCGCCCTACTCAGAAGAAAGGTAGTACGAGGAAGATAGTGGACATCGAACCGGCTCTTCCCAAGATACCTTATGACAAGACTGATGAGGAAAACATCGTCGATGTGTCTGCCTACACTAAGGCTTTTTTTGCACGCAAAAACCTGAGCCAAAGCCGGTATTTAATGCAAAGAACAAAAAGTGGGCTAACCCCTTTTTGAGCAACCTTCTCAAATATCGATGAATCGGCCATCATTGCACCAGTGTGGAGTGGCATCATTTTATGTATTATTTTCCAAAACCACAATGTTGCACACTGATACACACACATCCAAGTGGATGTGGTGATGCAGCATCTATCAAACTAGTGATACAATGCATGTTGTTGTTGAATCCTATCATGCTGCTAGAGTACCTGGATATGGTTGGACACATACTGGAGTGGCATCATTGCATTTGTTCTTTTTCCAAAACCATAATGATGCACACTAATACACAGAAACACACATCCAAGTGGGTTTGGTGATGCATCATCTTTCAAACTGGTGATACAATACCTGTTGTAGTTGAATACTAGCATGCTGCTAGGGTTGCTAGACATGGTTGGATACATGCTAGAGTGGCATCATTGCATGTGTTATTTTCCAAAACCACAATGATGTACACTGATACACACACACACATCCAAGTTGGTGTGGTGATGCATCATCTTTCAAACTGGTGCTCCAATGCATGTGGAAGTTGAATACAAGCATGCGGTTAAGGTTCCAGGACATGGGTGGACACATGATGGAGTGGCATCATTGCTTGTGTTCTTTTCCAAAACCACGATGATGCACACTGATACGCACACACACACATCTAAGTGGGTGTGGTGATGCAACATCTTTCAAACTGGTGCTACACTGCACGTGGCATTTGAATCCCAGCATGCTGCTAGGGTTCCTGGACATTGGTGGACACATGATAGAGTGGCATCATTACATGTGTTCTTTTCCAAAAACACAACGATGCACACTGATACACACACATACAAGTGGGTGTGGTGATGCAGCATCTTTCAAACTGGTGGTACACTACATGTGGCAGTTGAATCCCAGCATGCTTCTAGCGTTCCTGGACATGGGTGGACATGCTGGAGTTGCATGTGTTCTGTTCCAAAACCACAATTATGCACACCGATACACACACACATCCAAGTGGGTGTGGTGATGCAGCATCTTTCAAACTGGTGCTACAATGCATGTTGTAGTTGAATCCCAGCATGTTACTAGGGTTCCTAGACATGGGTGGACACATGCCGGAGTGGCATCATTACATGTGTTCTTTTCCAAAACCACAATGATGCACACTGATAGACACACATCCAAGTGGGTGTGGTGATGCAACATCTTTCAAACTGGTGATACTATGCATGTTGAAGTTAAATCCCAGCATGCTGCTAGGGTTCCTGGACATGTATGGACACATGCTGGAGGGTCATCACTGCATGTGTTCTTTTTCAAAACCACAATTATGCACACGGATAAACACACACATCCTAGTGGTTATGGTGATGCAGCATCTTTCAAACTGGTGATACACTGCATGTGGCAGTTGAATCCTAGCATGCTGCTAGGGTTCCTGGACATGGGTGGACACATGCTAGAGTGGCAGCATTGCATGCGTTCTTTCCCAAAACCACAATGATGCACACTGATACACACACATCCAAGCGGGTGTGGTGATGATGCATCTTTTAAATTGGTGATACAATACATGTTGTAGTTGAATCCCAGCATGTTGCTAGGTTTCCTAGATAGGGGTGGACACATGATGGAGTGGCATCATTGCATGTGTTCTTTCCCAAAACCATAATGAAGCACATTGATACACACACACATTGAAGTGGGTGTGGTGATGGAGCGTCTCTCAAACTCGTGATCCAATGCATGTGACAGTTGAATCCCAGCATGTTGCAAGGGTTCCTGGACATGGGTGGACACATGCTGGAGTAGCATCATTACATGTGTTCTTTTCTAGACCCAGAATGATGCACATTGATACACACACATCCATGTGGGTGTGGTGATGCAACATCTTTCAAACTGGTGATACAATGCATGTTGAAGTTAAATCCCAGCATGCTGCTAGGGCTCCTGGACATGTATCGACACATGCTGGAGGGTCATCACTGCATGTGTTCTTTTTCAAAACCACAATTATGCACACGGATAAACACACACATCCCAGTGGTTGTGGTGATGCAGCATCTTTCAAACTGGTGATACACTGAATGTGGCAGTTGAATCCTAGCATGCTGCTTGGGTTCCTGGACATGGGTGGACACATGCTGGAGTGGCAGCATTGCATGCGTTCTTTCCCAAAACCACAATGATGCACACTGATACACACACATCCAAGCGGGTGTGGTGATGATGCATCTTTTAAATTGGTGATACAATACATGTTGTAGTTGAATCCCAGCATGTTGCTAGGTTTCCTAGATAGGGGTGGACACATGCTGGAGTGGCATCATTGCATCTGTTCTTTTCCAAAACCACAATGAAGCACACTGATACACACACACATCAAAGTGGGTGTGGTGATGTAGTGTCTCTCAAACTGGTGATCCAATATGCATGTGGCAGTTGAATCCCAGCATGTTGCCAGGGTTCCTGGACATGGGTGGACACATGCTGGAGTGGCATCATTATATGTGTTCTTTTCCAAAACCACAATGATGCACACTGATACACACACATCCATGTGGGTGTGGTGATGCAACATCTTTCAAACTGGTGATACAATGCATGTTGAAGTTAAATCCCAGCATGCTGCTAGGGTTCCTAGACATGTGTGGACACATGCTGGACTGTCATCACTACATGTGTCCTTTTTCAAAACCACAATTATGCACACTGATAAACACACACATCCTAGTGATTGTGGTGATACAACATCTTTCAAACTGGTGTTACACTAAATGTGGTAGTTGTATCCCAGCATGTTGCTAGG
The DNA here is from genome assembly GCA_023614405.1 of Avena insularis. Classification (NCBI taxonomy): domain Eukaryota; kingdom Viridiplantae; phylum Streptophyta; class Magnoliopsida; order Poales; family Poaceae; genus Avena; species Avena insularis. The sequence continues at coordinate 296,491,839 of CM042688.1, forward strand.
TTCCTGGACAAGGTTGGACACATGCTAGAGTGGCATCATTGCATGTGTTATTTTCTAGAACCACAATTATGCACACTGATACACACACATCCAAGTGGGTGTGGTGATGAAGTGTCTCTCAAACTTTTGATCCAATGCATGTGGCAGTTGAATCCCAGTATGTTGCTAGGGTTCCTGGACATGGGTGGACCCATGCTGGAGTGGCATCATTACATGTGTTCTTTTCCAAAACCACAATTGTGCACACTGATACACACACATCCAAGTGGGTGTGGTGATGCAGCATCTTTCAAACTGGAGATATACTACATGTGGCAGTTGAATCCCAGCATGTTGCTAGGGTTCCTGGACATGGGTGGACACATGCTGGAGTGGCATCATTGCATGCGTTCTTTTCCAAAACCAGGATGATGCACACTGATACACACACATCCAAGTGGGTATGGTGATGCATCATCTTTCAAACTGGTAATACAATGCATGTTGTAGTTAAATCCCAGCATGCTGCTAGGGTTCCTGGACATGGGTGGACACATGCTCGAGTGGCATCACTACATGTGTTTTTTCCAACAACACAATGATGCACACTTATACACACACACACTTCCCAGTTGTTGTGGTGATACAAAATTTTTTAAACTGGTGAGACAATGCATGTTGCAGTTGAATCCCATCATGCTGCTAGGGTTCCTGGACATGGTTGGACACATGATGGAGTGGCATCATTGAATGTGTCATTTTCCAAAACCACAATGATGCAAACTGATACACACACATTATAGTGGGTGTGGTGATGTAACATCTTGCAAACTGGTGATACAATGCATGTTGTAGTTCAATACCAACATCATGTTAGGGTTCCTGGACATGGTTGGACACGTGCTGAATTGGAATCATTGCATGTGTTCTTTTCCAAAACCATAATGATGCACACTGATACACACACACACATCCAAGTGGGTGTGGTGATGTAGCATCTTTCAAACTGGTAATACAATGCATGTTGCAGTTCAATCCCAGCATGCTACTAGTGTTCCTGCACATGGGTGTACACATTCTAGAGTGGCATCCATGCATGTGTTATTTTCGAAAACCACAATGATGCACACTTATACACACACATCCATGTGGGCGTGGTGATGCAACATCTTTCAAACTAGTGAAATAATGCATGTGGATGTTGAATCCCAGCATGCTTCTAGGGTTCCTAGACATGGTTGGACACATGGTGGAGTGGCATCATTGCATGTGTTCTTTTCAAAAACCACAATGATGCACACTGATACACACACATATCCAAGTAGATGGGGTGATGCATCATCTTTCAAACTGATGATACAATGCATGTTGCGGTTGAATCCTAGCATGTTGTTAGGGTTCCTAGACATGGTTGGACACATGCTAGAGTGGCATCATTAGATGTGTTCTTTTCCAAAATGACAATGATGCACACTGATACACACACATCCCAGTGGGTGTGGTGATGCAAGATCTTTCAAACTGATGATACAATGCATGTGGCAATTGAATCCTAGCATGCTGCTAGGGTTCCTGGACATGGGTGGACACATGCCGAAGTGGCATCATTTGTCGAACTGGGAGTGGCAAATAATTTGATGTACGCCAAGATGTATTTCATTGTATAAAACACTCACTAAACACTCACTTTCCATTTTTAAAATCTCTTTCTATTTTCTATTTTAATCCCTTAGTATGCTGTGCCCTCTCTCCCAGTCACAAATCAAATAAAAGCCCAAATGTGTGCTCACCCTGGCTGCTACGCCTTTATTGGTTGACACGCTTGTCACACAGATTGTGCGCGCCAACCATTGATCCTCTGTGATCCAACACGGATCGTTGCACGCGTCTTGCTACATAGTATACCATGAGAATGCACACATGTCTCTCCGTCAGCGACACTTTTATCAGAAGGAACGCGTAGCCATATATTAAAAAAGTCGTCGACTGTTCATGTCACGTTTAATCTCGTCTAAAAAGCCTACTACTACTACTACGCCACAACAGGGTCATCATATGCACGGACATCGACGGGTGCTTTGCCACTTAATTTTAATAAGGCATATCCCATTTTTATGCAGTGCGCTCTCAATCTCACTTCCAACTGGGTCCTACGGGAAGAAACTTCCATGCGTCAGCTGGAGGCCGAAGAGCTAAGAAATGGGACTCAAGGAAGGGGGCCCATCAAGGAGACCTAACGTCTCCGCACTCATCCATACCTCCCTATGCCCGATCTAGCAAAACCCCACAAATCTTGTCGTACAGCCACCTACCTTCTCCTTTACATTTCCCCTTATAATTATATTTTATCGCCAATTTTATGGCTATGCCAACCTTCGTACTTAGAAATTGTGTATACACCCTTTGCATGCGCGTGTCGTACATAGAAATTGTGTCTACATCCATGCATGGCCCAGGAAAAAACGTGATGTACCATACGCGTGTCGTGGTGCACGGTACAGTAGCCTACGAGGCGCGATGCACGATCGTGCAACGAAACGTTCCTTCCTTTCACCTTGAGCCCCTCTCCCTCTCCCTCTCCGCCTACACACTCTCACTCTTGCTCACTCTCCTCACACAACCGTCTCCGCTATCCCATCACCTTCTGCAAACTCCCAGGAAAACCCCAATCGTGTCGGCGATGGCGACGAAGGATGCGGCGGGAGGAGGCTTGATGAGTGCATATTTGCATCATGTTTTACATTATTATTTTGCATTGTAGATGTAGGATCTTGGTATTTTACGGTGCTCGCGTGCACATTTTATGTCTGTTTTCACCAGGATCAGGACAAATGATGGATCCAATGGATACAATTCTTGGAGCAGTTGTACTATGGAGAAAAGGAGTTGAAAACAACGTAAATATTAATAATACCAGAAGAAAACTAGAAGCGAACAAGGGAGGTAGAGAGTCCAATGACCAACTATACGACCAAAGCAATTTTTCTGGCCATATAGCTACAACTGTATAGTTGGCGCCGCCTCCGCCTCATCAAATAGTTTCACCCCGTGCAATTGGTTCTAGGAGACGACATACAGAACACCTAGAAATCGTAGAAACCTCACCTCCGGAAGGCATCTGGAGGGGGAACTCGTCCACAAGGGATCCATCTCCGCCCTGCTCAGACCCGGGAGGCTAAGGCATCGATCTTAATCATCCACCACCGCATCACCACCATATCCATCCATCCCATCTACATCTTGTTTAGATCTTGTTGTAATTCCAATAATCATTGTGGATTTATACAAGTACTAGTCATCTATGATTGTTTCCATTACCATTGCCATGATGTTGATTGCCTCCATGTCTGAGTAGATCATTTGTCCTTGGGAGATGGAGAAACCCTAGTATGAGATTCAAATAAGATAAAGTATGGTATGATATTCATCATTGTGACGATGAGTTTGATTTTCTGCATCTTGATGTTGAGAGAAGTCGACCTCTCAATATTTTCCTCTTGTGGGGACTTGATGCAGGAACCTACTTGTTGGTAGATGGAGGCGTGTAGCACTTAGAGTGACTATAAAGCTATTGCCACCCCTTACGTATCAACTTGGGAAAACCGAGGAAACTCACGGAACACTATCCATGCCATGGGATACGTCCTACGGGATTACGTCCCTTAATAGCAGAGTAATTCGATTGATGTCGATTGCTGACTGTTGTGGTTATGAGGATGATGTGAGCAGTGGTTGATGCCTATTCGTACAAATACGGAGTTCCTCCCACACATACATAGTTTAGAATGTTCATGATGATAATCTTTATCTTAAATCTTTACAATACTGGTGGTGTATCTACTACACCTTGAGAACGCATTTTCCCTACTGCAGTTCCAATCTTTCTTACATACACGATTCTTACTTTCTGTATTAAGTTATTTTTCTTTACTTTATTATTCCTGTTATACAAAAACCCAAAAACACCTTTTCACACAATACTCGCATTTTACCTTGTCACTTCGAACTTTATCTAGCATTTCTATCGTAATATTTATTTCAAGAGTTATTAGACTTCAGACTCCTGCTCCTTGTGGGATTGATATATTTATTTCTAAACTAGCTACAAACGATCTATGCACTTGCAGTCATCAAGGCCCCCATCTCCGTTTCGGCCCTCTCGAGGTGTTGAAAGTAGCCGCTGTCCTCGGCTAGGCCCACGTCCCCGCTTCTGACGTAGCCGCCGGCGAGAAGGCCCTCGCTGGTGAGGAGGCCGCAACCGGTCATAGGAAGATCCAGCTCTTCTGGGACCCCTATGATCCATAGAAGTACATCGCTTCGGTGAACCCCTACGACACCGGCATCGACGACCCATGGTTGGTGGTAACTAGGGTTTGATCCTCTTCCCTGGTCCTTATCCCATTCCCATCGTTGGATGTTAGATCTTGGGTTATAAGGGTTCGGTTGTTCGCATTTTGGTTGCTCGATCTTCTTACATCATCTAATCCTCTTTTTTCCAATAGGTGTATGGAAGTGACATCTGCAGCGATGACGAGTCCAGGCACACCAAGACTTGTCAGGTGTTCTAGAGGCTGCAGGCCGGCTAGTACGACGCGTTCTTCACTAGTGGCGTCTATAGTTGACCCTTCTACAGTGTCGGCGGGATGACCCCTAGATACCCCAACCAGACAAGAACTGAGGCAAGCGGCCCACGTCCGGCTAGCAGATCGTAGCCGGACGTAGGCACTTCGTGCCAGCTACCAGCCGGTAGCCGGAGCCAAGAAGGGCGGCAAGGCACGGATATAACTATGCGGTCGTAGCTAGACGCAATTAAGAGGACAAGGCGACGTGTTGCACAGTGCACGGTATGCCCTGGTACAGCGACAAGACCCACAACTACGAGGCCATACTGAAGACTTTGCTGGTGACGCGGGCATAGTGTCCGGATGCTGACGGCAGGCTTGCACAGTGTTAACTATACCCACGATGACCCGCACGGCTTGTACTTCAAAAACACATACCTTACCGAGTACTATAGATGACCAGCCGGCTGGGGCCCACCTGTGGGACCTGTCAGCCGGACTAGACAGTGAGACCGTTGCCCCTTTGCCTATATAAGGAGGGGCAAGGCTCTCGTAGCAGGGGCTGAGCATTTAAGAGGTATCTAGTTCATACAGCTCGAGGACGTTTGTACCCTGTATTCTACTCATAGTCAGATCAGCAGGAGTAGGGTTTTACCTCAGCACGAGGGCTCTGAACCTGGGTACTTCCTGTGTCTCGCTGCACTTTCTCATACCCAATCCCTCCTGCGAACGGCGTCGAGAGCTTCCCTGCTAGTCCTTGCACCTCTATCTAACCTTCTTAGGTACTGCTGTTCCCAATACAATGACAGTTGGTGCCCACCGTGGAGCTAAACATGGCTTCGACTGGAGTCACGTTCCGCACGGGACCCCGTACTTCGGCCGGTGAGCGCGTGGCCTCCGGACTCGTGCTTACACTCGGCAAGTTTGACTATGTCATCGACAATGTGTCCTGTTTCGTCGGATCCACCTTTCCGGCAAACGGCCCCATCCTGCTCTTCGGCGACCTTCCCGTCTGTGTCGCCACCGTGCCGTAGGGTTTCCCTAGGGAGATCGTCTCCGTCCTGGAGCCGCTGCTCCCCAGCAGAGGCATTTCCGTCGCTCTGCGTGACGTTGAGGTCATGATAGTCGGCTCCAGCACCCTGCCTCACCGTCCTCGGGAGCAGGGCGACAACGAAGCCGGAACTTCCGCCCCTCCACGGCCGAAGGATCTGTTGGAAGAGGCCATTGACTAGCTCCTCACTCCGGTTAACCTCGAGGATTACACTGAGGAGGCAGAGGCGATCTTCACCAACAAGAGATAGCTCCTCCTGCAGGAGGCCATCGAACTGGATGCCGCCAAGAAGCAAGTCAACATCACCATGCGCGAGTACGACCATGCTCACGGCCACAATCCAGCTACCAAGGAGCCAAGTCGGCATGGACAGGTGTGGCGCCGAGGTGGCGATCTAGGCGAGTCAGATCCACCACCTCTCCTTGTCTGGCCCACCTACATCATGCCCATCAAGAACCTCCGGATGGATGAGTTGCCCAACTTGGAGGGCGAGGAGCGAGACCGGCAACACGCCCAGGTGAAAGAGCTCCTCCGGATCGCGGACGAGCAGGCCGACACCATCCGGTAGATGCACGAGGACCCCAGCTGCTCTAGGGGAAGCAAGCCGCCCGGCAATAGCAAGGGCGCACCCCGCGAGACCCAGCAGGCATGCTCTCCTCTAGTAGGGAGACCCAGCAGCAGGTGCCATGACTCGGGCCGCAAGGGCCAGCCGCGTCAGGAGTAGACAGTAATTAGCAACCCACTACCGCCCCCTCCACCAACCGTAGCCCCTCGACCTGCCGGTTCTCGTCTCTCGAGCCAGGTAGGAGCGCCAAACCCGGACCGTCCAGATGCCTATGACCGCATCGAGCTCCTAGCTCAAGCGCGCATCACAGAGGAGGAAGATTCCATCGGGCCAGTTTTTTTTGGATCCCGCATCCGGAATGAACCGTTTCTGGATAAGTTTACCCTACCGCGGGACACCCCCCCCAAGTACGACAGTAGCATGAAGCCAGAGGACTGGCTAACCGACTACACCACGACAGTCGACATCACCCACGGGAACAAGCGCATAGCGGTGCGCTACCTCCCCCTCATGCTAACCGGCTCGGCAAGGACATGGCTCAACAACCACGCACCCAACAGCATCAACGCCTAGTCGGACTTCTAGAAGGTGTTCGTCCGCAACTTCAAAGGCACGTACAAGCGTCCGGGTCATCCTCGTGATCTGGCCCTGTGCATCCAGGGCGACCGCGAGTACCTCGCCAGGTGGACGGAGCTGCGAAACACTTGTGAGGGCATCCTGGAGAGCCAGGCGATCGGGTTCTTTGTTGAGGAGTGCCGAGAAGGCACCATGCTTCTCCATCGGCTACTATGCGACGATCCAAAAACCATGGCGGAGCTCATGACGGTTGCGGGCCAGTACGCCACAGCTGACGCCACGAAGAAAATGCCCCTCCGGGTGAATGCCGATGGCCGGCCGACTCCCACGGAGCCGGCTCATGACCGACCAAGTAACCCGGGTGGCAAAGCCAGATCCTCCAGGCGGCATGGCAACGACAACCGGTTCCATGGGGACCGCCAAGACGGCCAGCAGAAGCCTCGCTACCATGTGAGGCAGGTCAACGTTGTGGATGGAGCACCCGATGCACCGGCTTGCAACACAAGAAGACAGAAGCCGATGTTCACCTTTGAACAAATGTTCGATGGCCCGTGCAAGTGGCACAACGGAACCTTCAACCCGACTACTCATACTACTCAGAACTGCAGGTGGACCCGCTAGATGAAAGACCAAGGAGGCCAACCCCGTTTACCACCGCCCCCTCCTGACGGACCACTGCCACCGGCTAGGGGAGTCCGCAATGATGGCAACAGCGGCAATAACAACAACGGCTATCCTTAGCCGCACGCCGCCTACCACATCTTCGAGACCGAGTAGGACGACAAGCACAGCCCAGGCAGCGCTCCAAGGAGGTCAACACCATCGCCTCCCGCGTCTCCCAGTACCTGAATTGGTCGGAGACCCCCATCACCTGGAGCCGGGAGGATCAGCCGCATCGCCTCTCGAATCCCGGGGGCTACGCCATGGTGCTAGACCCCCTCATCGTCTCCAACGAGCGCACCTTCCGCTTTTCACGCATCCTCATCGACGGGGCATTATCCTCAACCTGCTCTACTGGTCCTCCCTGGAGAAGCTCGGCATCCGCGAGTGCAACCTGCGCCCGACTACCACGGCATTCCATGGCATACTGTTGGGACCAGCTTGCGCTCTGCTAGGTAAAATCCGGCTGGACATCATCTTCGGAACCAAGACTTCCGGCGCGAGCCGGTATGGTTCGAGGTGGTGAACCTGACAAGCTCCTACCATGCTCTCCTCGGGCGCCCTGTGATACGTCCATAACGTATCTATAATTTTTAATGGTTTCATGCTAATAATATGCTTTTTACACTCCTTTTTGTATAAAGTTTATGATTTATTTGGACTAACCTACTAATAGTTGCAAAAGTGCACAATGTTCTTGTTTTACAGTTTGATGTGTAGGAATTACCAAGAATACAAGTGGAAACCTTGTTCCAGAATCTGTCTCAGAACTCGTTTTGAAGATGGTCACGTTTTGGGTCGAAGGCGGTGTCAAACGTAAAACTCTTAAACTACAAAGTTGTTGGAAATTTCGCGACAAAAGATTTGGACATACAATTTAGCTGATTCCGAGTCTGTACGGGCCATTTAGGCCCGATTTACTACAGCCCAAGATGGGGTGACGGGAATCCGAGAAGCTATATAAAGGGAGGAAATCAAATTCGCCCAGTGCATCTCCACCCACGAATTTCCAGCCACCAAAGCCATGTTTTTTGCCTCCCCCATGGATCCCATCTCCATGGGGTATGTATCCCAAGAAGCCATGAAGGAAGGGGGCTAAGGGGCGATGCTCCCCCATGATACCGGTAGCGGGAAGGAGTCCCCCGCGCCGCTGTCGGTGCCGCTGCCGTCCTCTTCACCATCTTCACCGCCATCTCCATCACCTAATCTTCCTAGTATGCAGTGGTTCATCCTCCCACACACCTCTGTACCGTCCTATGTAAACATGGTGTTTGATGCTATAAGTTATAATCCTATGATCTATGTCATGTTTGCGTAGTTTCTTTGTTCTTAGATTGAATGGTTGAATGTCTTTGGATCATTAGAGTTGTGTGTTGATATGGTATAGTTCTTTGGTGTCCATTATATTTGTGCGCACATGGATTAAACATCATAGGGTTTGTAGTATGTGTAAGAGGAAGGGGGAAGTTCTGCCGAAGTGACAGAAACCTGAGGACGCGAACCGGAACATTGCACGTATGGGTGTAAGAGGACCATTAAACTTAAGGCTATGGTTGGGGAAACCTTAATTCATTGATTAGTACTTACGGATGTTTGTGTAATTCCACGTAGTGAAGCGCATGTATATTTAGCCTCTCCCACATAGAAACTGCATCGAAGACAATGAACCTGATCTATTCGCTATTTAAACTTACACAAAGCCACCACAATTACCACCACTATTCCACGCTCATGGTTCTGTTAGTTTAGTGTATTTTATTGCTACAGCAACTAGCTTTACTTTCTTATTATTTATTATCATGCAAAGCTATCTCTATTTCTCGTAGTGTTGCTCTAGTTTTATTTCCTAGATAATGCAAACATTTAGTGTGCGTAGAGTTGTATCAGTGGTTGGTAGAACTTGAGAGAATATTTATCCTACCTTTAGCTCCTCGTTGGGTTCGACACTCTTACTTATCGAAAAGGGCTACACATGATCCCCTATACTTGTGGGTTATCCAGACCTTTTCTGGCGCCGTTGTCGGGGAGCAATAGCATGTGGGTGAATATTCTTGTGTGCACTTGTTGGATTTATCTCTAAGTAGGTTTTACTTTCAGTTTTAAGTTGTTCTCTATCTTAGTATGGATAGGGAATGTGAATTACAAAAAAAATTAGTTGTACTTGTTACCTGAAAATGTTTTCAAAAAGGAAAGTGATTGGAAAGATGAGTAATGGTTAAGTGGGGGTCGACCTTGAACACTTGTGTTCATGCCTATGAAACCAAAACATATCTTTCCAAGGAAGCTTTTCAGTTAAAAACTTGTAGGAATGCATGAAGCCTTGAAAAATAAAGATATTTCTGGTATCGATCTTAATGCTTATTTATTAGAAAATACTTGAATCTTGCTCCTATGCCTAACTTAAAGCCGTTAAAGAAAAGTACTTATTGGGAGATAACCCAAAAGTTTTAGATGAGTCTTGGAAGTTATTACCTCTGTAATAACCGCTCCTTATCCTTTTTATTTGCTTTTTGTGCCAAGAGTAATCTCTAATGAGAGAGCAGTAATGCTTGGGAAAGTTGCTGTCCCGAAATAGATTTTTGTGCTTTGCTGTAAAACTTCGTGTAAAATCTCTGTACGTTATTTTGAGCTATGAATTTTTTTGCTTCTTCCCTAGGTTGTTATCTAACTTTCGTTAGTTCAACACTTTTCAATTTGAGCAACAGAAGGTCTTCGCAAAAATTAGTCTTTACCTGCTGGTCTGTTTTCACAGATTTCTGCCATGATTTGCATTTGCTTCTTGTTGATTACTTTTTTGGGTTCTTTTTTGAGAATTGAGCTTTTTGAGGGAAGTGCTACAATAGCTTGTATTTTAATGGAAGTTTTATTGGTGTTGGAACTGAACTCAAAGACTTATTATTTTAAGTGCACTAATGTTGCTAATAAAGATTGTGTGAAGTTTTGTATGAAGGAAATTTTTTAGGTGTATGGAAAGAGTGATGTAATGAGATGAATAATGGACAAAAGCTCAAGCATGGGGATAGCACATGTGTCACCCCAAGAAATATCCAAGAAGTACAAGCGTCAAAGCTTGGGGATGCCCAAGGCATCCCCTTCATCATCAATAAAAATCTCAGGTTTCTTCCAAACACTTTATTTTTATTGTTTCATGCACAGTTCTGTTGTTCTTGGAGCGTCTTCGTTTTCGTTTTTGTTTGCTTGGTTTTTTAGTTTGCTTTAATAAATTGGTTGGACCCCCTCTTTCATACATTAGTTTTCAAATAAGTGTGGTTTGGATTGGAAAAAAGTAGGAAAGTTCATGCTTAAGTGGTAAAAGGAGCTCGTTTTTGACGGTCGCCTATGCTTTGTCATGTCATGCTTGATATTGTTTTGTCTTTATGCTTAGTGATTTTTGCTGTAGCATGACATGTTATAAACAATTGAGATTGCTTAATGTGCCTTGAAAGAATCATGCGTTGTTTTAGCATATTAAAGCATAGTATTGTTCTATTCTCCTTTGATGCTTTATTTGGGTTGACTTGGCGCATGCTCACACCATGTTATGACTATCCCAAGTCACCATAGCCTTTATGATCCTTTAGTTTTTGACTTGTAATTTCACTTTATGCTTTAATTAATGATGTTTTGTCACTTTGCATGATTATGGCCATTATTGCTCTTTTAGTTGGTTGCTCCCAGTCTTTTGCTAGCCTCCATAACCAAGTATGAGTTCCACTCATGCATCCAACTCCAAATAAAACCAAGTTATCCCAAAGAGTCCACCATACCTACCTATTAGCATTTGCTATTCCAAGTATATTCATGCTTTTATCTACCTTCCAAACTAAACTTGTTATGCGAAAATTAGTGATTAAAGCTCTCATGAACTTGATGGCACACTTTATTTTCTTGCACTTAATAAACTTGAACCATTGTGTCCATCTTTGTTGCGTATATGCTTGCGCTTTATAAGTTGAAGTTAGCAGAACCATGTATCATGGGTAACGCTTTCAACATTGCACTTATATTCCGTTGATATCATGATTCTTTTGCTTATGGATCCCGGCGGAGTGAAATAAAAGAGGAACTTGTAAGATCATGGAGTTTGTATGTGTGTTAGAGAGACGCCTGGGCCGCTAGCCTAAGCCATGCCTAATCATGGTGGAAACTTGCAGCATAACCATAATGAGCACTGTATGAAGCATCCTCAATAAAAACCTATGCAAATAGAAAATAAAAAGATTGCTGAGATGCTCATTGTCTGCTTGCCTTGTCATTTGGATTATGGGATAACTCATGTATCTTGTGCAAGGGGTACCCCGTTGACAGTTCTCTATGATACATATGTACTTACAATGACAAGATCTAACTTGTGACTGAAGTTGAGTAGCATGAGGTTCGGTACTCGTAAGTAAGGGGCATGAGATTTCAACTTATAACTTGTCAAGCATATCCTCTTAGTTGTTTCACTTTAATCTTAATCACCTAAAGATGCTTATGATAGGGGCAATGAGAGCTGAAAGCTAATAAGTACCATAATTTTTGGAAGCTCTTTATGAGACTTGAATCCATGCTTCCTTCTAAGAAGGACTTTATTTTACTTTTATGTTGAGTCTCCATCTTCTATCTTTATGCCCCTATTAATAGATCATAGTGGACATTCTTAGTTTAGTGTGCATTGTCCCAAGACTTGTTGATTGATGCATAACTTTGATATTGCTTATTCTTAAACTATTTGTATCTAGTCACCCTTATGAACTTTGAAGGTGTCCTATGCATTTATGTTTTGCTACTCTATGAGGGAAAAGCTGAATACCATTCTCATTATGCTTTCTTTATATGAAACAAACAAACGTATTGCAAAGCATTGTTATTCATGAATCTTTTGTTTGTGCCTTTTCATGTTACAACATAGTTGCTATGTCTTATTGTTAGAACTCTAACTTTCATGATTCATGCTTAGAGTACCTTAATCCCATCTATCAATGCTTTTACAATAATGATGGTCAAAATTGTGTTGTCTGCATGTCACCTCAAAAATTATATTGTTTTGATCGTTTACCTACTCGAGGACGAGCAGAAACTAAGCTTAGAGATGTTGATACGTCCATAACGTATCTATAATTATTGATGGTTTCATGTTAATAATATGCTTTTGACACTCTTTTTTGTATAAAGTTTATGATTTATTGGGACTAACCTACTAATAGTTTCAAAAGTGCACAATGTTCTTGTTTTACACTTTGATGTGTATGAATTACCAAGATTACAAGTGGAAACCTTGTTGGAGCCAAATTGGGATTTTTTTTCAGAAATCTGTCTCAGAACTCTTTTTGAAGATGGTCACGTTTCGGTTCGAAAACAGCGTCAAACGGAAAACTCTCTATAAAGTTGTTGGAAATTTCTCGACAAATGTTCTGGACATAAAATTTAGCTGATTCCGAGTCCGTATAGGCCTTTTAGGCCCGATTTACTGCAGCCCAAGATGGGGTGACGGGAATCCGAGAAGCTATATAAAGGGAGGAAACCTAATTCGCCCAGGACATTTCCACCCACGAATTTGCAGCCACCAAAGCCACGTTTTTGCCTCCCCCATGGATCCCATCTCCATGGGGGAGGGCTCCCAAGAAGCCATGAAGGAAGGGGGTTAAGGGGCGATTCTCTCCCATGATACCGGCGGCGGGGAAGGAGTCCCCCGCGGCGCTACCGCCGTCGTCTTCACTATCTTCACCGCCATCTCCATCACCTAATCTTCCTAGTATGTAGTGGTTCATCCTCCCACACACCCTTGTACCGTCCTATGTAAACATGGTGTTTGATGCTATAAGTTATAATCCTATGATCTGTGTCATGTTTGCGTAGTTTCTTTGTTCTTAGATTGAATGGTTGAACGTCTTTGGTTCATTATAGTTGTATGTTGATATGGTACAGTTCTTTGGTGTCCATTATATGTGTGCGCGCATGGATTAAACATCATAGGGTTTGTAGAATGTATAAGAGGAAGGGGGAAGTTCTGCCGGAGTGACAGAAACCTGAGGACGTGAACCGGAACGTTGGACGTATGGGAGTAAGAGGACCATTAAACTTAAGGCTATGATTGGGGAAACCTTAATGCATTGATTAGTACTTACGGATATTTGCTAACAATCCAATCATATAGTACATGTAATTCCAAGTAGTGAAGGGCATGTATATTTAGCCTCTCCCACATAGAAACTGCATCGAAGACAATGAACCCTATCTATTCACTATTTAAACTTGGACAAAGCCACCACAATTACCACCACTATTCCACACTCATGGTTTTGTTAGTTTAGTGTATTTTATTGCTGCAGCAACTAGCTTTACTTTCTTATTATTTATTATCATGCAAAGATATCTCTATTACTCGTATTGTTGCTCTAGTTTTATTTCTTATATAATGCAAACGTTTAGTATGCGTAGAGTTGTATCAGTGGTTGGTAGAACTTGAGAGAATATTTATCCTACCTTTAGCTCCTCGTTGGGTTTGACACTCTTACTTATCGAAAAGGGATACACACGATCCCCTATACTTGTGGGTTATCACCCCGCCCTCGCCAAGTTCATGACCGTCCCCCACTACGCGTACCTCAAGACAAAGATGTCGGGGCCCAACGACGTGCTCACCGTCGCCAGCTACTTCAGGTGGTCCATGGAGTGCGTGTCGGCCGGCTCCAAGCTGGTCGAAGCCCTCATCAAAGCTGAGGAGAAGCGCGAGACCATGCACAATGTGGCTCTGGCTTAGCAAGAGGTCTCGGTAACAAGAAGTCGACTGGTGACGCGACATTCCAGCCAGCCAAGGAGACGAAAAAGATCCTGCTCGACCCCACCGACCCGGCCAAGTTCGTCAAGCAAATAGGAAGGCGCTTGTCGATGCCGGCTTGGATAGCAAATAGGAAGGCACGCTCGCTGACTTCCTCCATGAGAATCGGGACATCTTTGCATGGTCACCCAAGGACATGCCAGGTGTTCCGAGGGAGTTTGCCGAGCACTCACTCCATTTGTGGCCGGATGCCAAGTCGGTCAAGCAGCCCTTGTGTTGGTTCGCAGAAGAGAAGAGGAGGATCATTGGCGACGAGATCACCCGGCTCCTCGCAGCCGGGTTCATCATGGAAGTGTACCACCCGGACTGGCTGGCCAACCCAGTCCTGGTGTTGAAGAAAAACAAGACCTGGCGCATGTGTATCGACTACACCAGCCTGAACAAGGCATGCCCGAAAGAGCCCTTCGCTTTGCCCCGTATCGATCAGGTTATCGATTCCACGGCCAGCTGCGACTTGTTGTCCTTTTTGGACTATTATTCCAGTTACAATCAGATCTAGTTGAACCAGGCTGACCAGATTAAGACGTCATTTATCACCCCGTACGGGGCCTTCTGTTATGTAACCATGCATTCCAGTCTAAAAGATGCAGGTGCTACTTATCAGCGATGTATGCAGAAATGCTTGCGCCCGCAGATCGGCAGAAATGTGCATGCTTACATGGACGATGTCGTCATCAAGACGAAGGAGAAGCACACCCTCCTCGAAAACTTGGGGGAGACATTCGGCAACCTTCGCCGGTACCAGATGAAGCTGAACCCGGAGAAGTGCGTCTTCAGCGTCCCATCCAGCCAGCTACTCGGTTTTCTTGTTTCGATACAAGGAATCGAGGCAAACCCGGAGAAGATTACAGCCATCAAGAGGATGCAGCTGCCCAAGAGCTTGCTCGGTGTCCAGAATTTCACCAAATGTCTGGCCTCCCTTAGCCGTTTCGTCAGCCGGCTGGGGGAGAAGGCACTCCCGATGTACCGGCTGATGAAGAAGATGGACAAGTTCTCCTAGACCTCGCAAGCCGACGCTGCCTTCCACAACCTCAAGCGCATGCTATCCACGACACCGGTTCTGGCCACGCCAGCTAGCAAGGAGCCAATATTTCTATACATGGCAGCCATCAGCTGGGTCGTCAGCATCGTCTTGGTAGTGGATCACCCGAGGAAGGCAAGGCTCAGCCGGTTCAAAGGTCCATCTACAACCTCAGCGAGGTCCTCTCCCTCTCCAATCAGAACTACCCCCACTACTAGAAAATGTGCTACGGCATCTACCTGGCATGCAATAAGCTCAAGCACTACTTCGAGGAGCATCCGATTAAGGTGGTGTGCACGGCACCCCTTTCGGAGATCATCGGCAACAAGGATGCCACCGGCCGAGTCGCCAAGTGGGGAATCGAGCTTGCCGCTTACTCCATCCAGCACGAGCCAAGGCTCACGATCAAGTCACAGGCCCTGGCGGACTTCCTTGTCGACTGGGCTAAAACCCAGTACCTGCCACCGGTTGTCGACTCGGACTACTAGAGGATGCACTTTGACGGCTTGAAGATGCTCGGGGGCTTGGGAGCCGGCATCATCCTCACCTCGCCCAAGGGAGACCAGTTGGAGTATGTTCTCCAGTTCCACTTCAAGGCCTCCAACAACATCGCCGAGTACGAGGCACTGGTGCATGGCCTCCGGCTGGCTAGGGAGATTGGCATCAACTGGATCCTTTGCTTCGGTGATTCGGATCTGGTGGTGCAGCAAGTGTCTGGTGATTGGGATGCCCGCAACGTGAACATGGCTCTCTATCGCTTCCACAAGCAGAAGCTCAACGCTTGCTTCAACGGATGTGAGTTCCACCACATCCCTCGCATAAACAATGAGGCAGCCGACTTGCTTGCCCGAGTCGGATCCACCAGGCAGGTGATCCTGGTGGGAGTCTCCTTGGAGCACCTGCACAAACCTTCCATCACCCCATCTCTAGAGTCAGACTCCATCATCTGGGCCAGAAATGCGGGGGATGATGGCTCGGCGGACCCGGAACCCTCCGAACTGGCAAAGAAGAAGGCATGCACCGACTCCGGCGCGTCCGCACCCTCTGGCTCGAAAGACCCAGGGGTCGCCGGCTTGTCAAGTGGCTCGGGGGCTGCCGTCCTAGGTACCCCACCCGGACGACCCCTTGACATCCCTCAGCTGGAGCTCGAGAAAATACTCGCCATCCATGAGATACCATCCTAGGTGCAGCCCTTCATGAACTACATCACCAATGGGGAGCTTCCAGATGACGAGGTGGAGGCCAGGCAGATTCGGCAACATGCGCACACGTACACCATCATCAATAAAGAACTATACAAGCGCAACGTATCTGGCATTTTCCAGCGGTGTGTCGACGTAGACACGGGCTACCGGCAACTTAAGGACATCCACCAAGGTGAGTGCGGACACCATGCTTCATCTCAGGCGATAGTCGCCAAGGCGTTTCACCATGACTTCTATTGGCCCACTGCCCTCGAGGATGGCGAGCTGCTGGTCTGCGCGTGCAACGCATGCCAGCGCTTCGGACAGCTGAGGCACATGCCGGCTACAGTACTAAAGACCATACCGATTACCTTGCCCTTCGCGGTCTGGGGGATCGACATGGTCGGCCCCTTCAAGCGAGCGCACGCAGGTGATGACTGCAAGTGCACATATCGTTTGTAGCTAGTTTTGAAATGAAGATATCGATCCCACATGGAGCAGGAGTCTGAAGTCTAATAACTCTTGAAATAAATATTACGATAAAAATGCTAGATAAAGTTTTAAGTGACAACGTAAAATGCGAGTATTGTGTAAAAAGGTGTTTTTGGGTTTTTGGTATATGAGCAATAATAAAGTAAAGCAAAATAACTTAATACAGAAAGTAAGTATCGTGTATGTAAGAAAGATTGGAACTGTAGTAGGGAAAAAGCATTCTCACGGAGTAGCGGATACACCACTAGTATTGTAAAGATTTAAGATAAAGATTATCATCATGAACATTCTCAACTATGTATGTGTGGGAGGAACTCCGTATTTGGATGAATAGGTAGCATCCGTTTCTCACATCATCCTCATAACCACAGAAGTCAGCAATTGACATCAATCGAATTAATGTTCTATTAAGGGACGTAATCCCGTAGGATGTATCCCATGGCATGGATAGTGTTCCGAGAGTTTCCTTGGTTTCTCAAGTTGATACGTAAGGGGTGCCAACAGCTTTTTAGTCACTGTAAGTGCTATCACGCCTCCGTCTACCAACAAGTAGTTTCCTCCATCAAGTCCCCATAAGAGGCAAATATTGAGAGGTCGACTTCTCTCAACATCAAGATGTAGAAAATCTAATACATGGTCATAGCGATGAATATCATAATAGACTTTATCTTATTTCAATCTCATACTAGGGTTTCTCCATCTCCCCAAGAACTAATGATCTACTCAGACATGGAGGCAATCAAAATCATGGTAATGGTAATGGAAACAATCATAGATGAGTAGTACTTGTATAATTCCACAACGAGTATAGGAATTACAACAAGATCTAGACAAGATATAGATGGGATGGATGGAGATGGTGGTGATGTAGTGGTGGATGATGAAGATCGATGCCTTAGCCTCCCGGATTTGCGCAGGGTGAAGATGGATCCCTTGTGTATGAGTTCCCCCTCCAGATGCCTTCTGGAGGTGAGGTTTCTACGATTTCTAGGTGTTTTGTAGGTCGTCTCCTCGAACCAATTACACGGGGTGAAACTATTTTATGAGGCGGAGGCAGTGCCAACTATACGGCCGGAAAAATTGCTCCAGTCGTATAGTTGGTTGTTGGACTCTCTGCCTCCTTTGTCCGCTTCTGGTTTTCTTCTGGTATTATTAATATTTCCCAAATATGGGATTTACATTGTTTTTTACTCATTTTCTCCACAGTACAACTTCTCCAAGAATTGTATCCATTGGATCCATCATCTGTCCTGATCCTGGTGAAACAGACATAAAATGTGTGTGCGAGCACCATAAAATACCAAGATCCTACATCTACAATACAAAATAATAATGTAAAACATGATGCAAATATGCACTCATCAGCAAGCATGACCCATCTGCTGGTGGTGGTGGAGAAGTTCACGAAGTGGATAGTGGCCAAGCCCATCCTGAAGCTGGACGTACGAGGTAAAAGTCGTCACCTTCTTCACGGACATCATCAACCGGTTCGGCTACCCCAATAAAATCATCGCGGATAACGGCATGAACTTCTCTAATGGGGCCTTCGCCCGGTTCTACAGCAACAAGGGTATCCGGTGGACCTCGCATCTGTTGCACACCTGTAATCCAATTGGCAAGTCGAAAGGGCAAACGATCTAGTGCTAGCCGGCATCAAGCCGTGCCTCATCGAGCCTTTGGAGCGGTTACCTGCATGCTGGATCGAGGAACTTCCGACTGTGCGGTGGAGCCTCCGCACCATGCCGAATCGGTTAACCGGCTTCACCCCATTCTTCCTCGTCTATGGCTCGGAAGTCTTCCTCTCCACGGACAACGAGTTCAACTCACCCCGCAAAGTCCTCTACGACGTGTGGGACAATCAATAGGCAAGGCAAGATGGCGTGGACCTCCTCGAGGAATCCCACGAGTTGGCATTGTCCAGATCCGCGCTGTACCAACAACGCCTGCGCCATTACCATTTGAGCCGGATCCGACCCGTCGTGTTCCGCGAGGGTGATCTGGTTCTCCGGCTGGTGCAGGACACGAAGGGAATGCACAAGCTATCGCCGCCTTGGGAGGGCCCCTTTATCGTCAGCCGGGCACTGCACAACAATTCCTACTACCTCATCAACGCGTAGCAGCCGCAAAAGAACAATATGGACAAGTCGGACGAGGAGATGGAACACCCCTGGAACGCGTCCCTGCTCCATCCGTTTTACACCTAGTCATCTGACAGTGTATGTATCCCGCGAACTCTATGAATGAAAAAAGAACCCCGAGAGATACTCAGGGGCTCCTTGCCAAAAATTTGCATATGTTCTTTTCTGGTTCTATTTTTCTGGCTCCGGCAACCCCTACCCGGGGGATCGCCGGTCGGCTCGGCCTGCTATTCTATAAACCGGGTGAGTAGTGTGCGACGGTGTCAGAGGCCCACTCTTCGTCTCAACTACAGACCGTAACCCGGCTGTTCAGCTAGCAAGAGAAAAAGCCCGAGGCACCCCACATGAAAAACAGCGAAAAGATGCGACAGATCGAGCGGTCCGGCCTTGTGCCTAGTTTGAGATTATCCGGCTACTGATCCTCCAGTACCATGCAGAATGTATTGTCAGCTCCCTTCGATCCTGGCTATAGACCGAAACCCAACTACCCGGCAAGGTCGCAGCATAAACAACAGAGTGCACGGGAAAACGACTGAGTAACTTGACAAGCGCAAGCTAGTTTTTGAAAAAACCGAATCTATTCTGTGGCTAACACGCAATACCTTAACTGACTAACATATTAACAATAAACCTATATGTGTGTTTGTTTTGTATGACTACAATGAGTCAGTCATCAAAAGAAGAGAAGATTCTAAGTCATTGCCTTCCTTAAGCGCTCAGAATCTCGGGGGCTACACCCACTGGGTGCGCTCGCGCGCCCCTAGTGGAATCATGTAGATCCCGACCGGCTAAAGGAGTTTTAGCCGGATATTTGGTCCCAGGTGAGGGCAAGAGAAGGAAAATAAGAGAAGATTTGAAGTCCTTGTCTTTGCTAAGAACTCTGAATCTCTGCAATCTTAAACATGGTCAGAGGAGTACTACAACTTCACTTGGAACGTGAAACCACGAGGAAACTAAAATTTTACCCGTCGTAGCATTGCTGCTACAGACGTTTACATAACTCAATAGCCGAAATCAAGTGGTTTCCCTCATTTAGATCGTTCGTTGTCCAGCGAAGTTAATAGTTCCCCATGGAGCACGAAAGTGTTGTAATAACACGCATAAAGCAATATCTTACGGTAATTATTAGAAAAAGTAGTGGCATAATATCTACTATTTGGAAGCATCCATTTTATCAAACAATTTCATTCAAGGGTACTATTGAGTCTATTTATATTAAGCTCAAACGGGATGGAGTAGTTCTAAAATCAAATTGTTTGAGCTAAACATGGACTCAAGTCATCTTTTGGATGCTTTTCCTTGTTGTAAAAAATGTAGGAAATATTTTAACCAAGTTCATTGCTCATTGTTTCAAAGCTAAAAAGGAGACACTAGCAAGGGAATATAATTTATAGGATAACAAGCTAAGTGGGGAGTGACTCTAGTGCAAGCAAGTAAATAATTGTAGGATCAATTTAAGGTTACAGAAAAGGTGATGAAAGTAATGTGATACCTCCTCTTGCTTGCTTCATTCTCGTATTTTAGTCGAACCCCCTCTGTATTTCCATATCGCCAAGTCAATTAAAATTGAGCAATCTTAGAGAGAAACAAAGAAATGAACTTGCAATAAAAGTTACAACTATTTTTTGTTGTATTTTTGTTTGAGGAATACAAACTGAAAGTAAACATGCAATTTTGATGAAGTAAAAAAATCAAAAGAAGAAATGAAAATATGAATGCAAGGTTTGGAGGTTTTCAAACCTCCCCCAACCTTAGGCTATTGCTAGGCTCAGTTGTTGCCGTCATTTGGCGACTGATGAGGATACTTGATGGCCCAAATATATCGAGCTCGTTGGGGAACCCCAAGAGGAAGGTATGATGAGCACAGCAGCAAGTTTTCCATCAGTAAGAAACCAAGGTTATCAATCCAGTAGGAGCAAGGAAACACCCCAAAGGTGTAGCTAGCTGAACGTTGGCAGGGCGCACTACCGGTGCCAGCAGCAACATGGAGACCTGCACAACACAACCACAAAACTTTGCCCCCAACTTGCGATGAGGTTGTCAATCTCACCGGTTTTGTTGAAAACAAAGGATTAAATGTATCGAATGGAAGGAAGTAATAGTTTGCAGAAAGTAAACACAAAGAAGTAAACAGTTTATAGATTAAATGTAAAAGAAACGACCGGGAACCATAGTTCACTAGAGGTGGCTCTCCTTAAGATAGATGACATGTTGGGTGAACAAATTACAACGGGGGAATTGACAAACATCGAGAAAGCATACAAGCATATACTACTCATCTTGACTCCTTTGGGATTCGATAGGGCATTACAACATTATACATAAACCGCCATCCAACTACATCTATGACTAATAATCCACCTTCAGGTTATCATCCGAACCCCCTCCAGTATTAAGTTGCAAGCAACAGATTATTGCTTTACGAATTGCGTGTAAAGTAAACAATACAATTGTTCAATGAACAAAGGATTGTTGTTTTCTCCCTAGTAGCAACAGCACATCTAGTACCTTAGAGATTTCTGTCACTTCCCCAGATTACTAGAGACATGAACCCACTATCGAGCATAAATACTAACTCTTGAAGTTGCTAGCATCTACTTGGCCAAGATAGCTACTAACTACGGAAAGCATGCAATATCACAAATAACAAAGACATGATAGAATCAATAATAAATCTGAAATAGCATCTCAATATCCATCGGAACCCCGCAAACACAACATGCAGAATTATAAATAGATGATCTTGATCATGAACGGAGCTCACAAGATCTAGACATGAAAGCACAAAGGAGGCGAACCAGCCATCTAGCTACTACATGGACCTGTAGTCCAGAGATGAACTACTCACGCATCACACCGGAGGCTTGCATGATGAAGAAGAAGGCCTCTAGGGTGAATTCCCCTATCCAGCAGGGTGCCAGGAAGAGCTTTAGATCCCTCCCGATCTAGGGATGGAGATGACGGCGACTACAGACTCTTTCATTGAATTTAGATTGGGTACTTAGGGTTTTGGTCCCGAGGGTAATATATAGGCGAAAGGAGAGGCCGAGGGGGTGTTGGGGTCGGCCAGACCACCCCCTGGCGCAGGCCAGGCCTGGCCGCGGCCAGGTGGTGTGGCCGGCCCCCAGCTCTTCTCCGTCTCATATTTTGGCATAAGATGTCTTCCGGAAAAATAGGCACTTTGGCTTTTGTCCCGTCTAATTCCAAGAATATTCATTTTCTGACTTTCGTGGAACCAAAAACAGCAGAAAACAGGCAGCTGGCACTATGGGTCTTGTTAATAGGTTAGTCCAAGAAATCATATGAAAAGTACTCCAAAGTGTGGACAAAACACAAGAAATTAGATAAAACCAAGCACGAAACATCAAAAATTATAGATACATTTGCAATGTATCAACATCCCCAAGTTTAACTCCTGCTCATCCTTGAGTAGGTAAGTGATAAAAGAAAGAATAATTTTTGAGGTGACATGCACCATCAAAGACTTGATCATAGTATTTGTAAAACATTCAAAGATGGGATCATCGTACTTAAATCATAAAATGAAAGACAAAGTTCTAGCAATAAGACAAAGAAACTATGATGCAACATGAAAAGGCACAAACAAAAGATCCATGAATAACAATGCTTTGCAAGACGTTTGTTTGTTTCACATAAATAAAACATAGCATAATAGTATTCAGCTTGTACCACATAGAGTAGCAAATATAAATGCATAGGACACCTTCAAAGTTCATAAGAGTGACTAGATACAAATAGTTTAAAACAAGCAATATCAAGTTATGCATCAATCAACTAGTCTTGGGACAATGCACATAGAACTAAGAATGACCACTATGCTCTCAAAGTAGGTGCATAAAGGTAGAAGGTGGAGACTCAATATAATGGTGGACGAAAGGCCTTCAAAGAAGGAAGTAGGGATTCAAGTTTCATAAAGAGCTTCCAAAAATTATGTTACTTATAGCTTTCAGCTCTCATTGCCCCTATCATAAGCATCTTGAAGTTATTAAGGTTAAAGTGAACAAACTATGGTGTATATGCTTGACGAAGTATAAGTTAGAAATGTCATGTCCCTTGAATACTAGGGCCGCTCCTCATGCTACGCAAGTTTAGTCACCGATAAGTTCTTGTCATCGTAAGGACTAGTGTATCATAGAGAACCGCCAACGGGGTACCCCTTGCCCGATGATACGGAAGAATCCCCATATCAAAATGACAAGGCAAGCAGACAACGAGCATCTCAGCAATGTTCTTATTTACCATGGGAATATGGTGCTTTTTTCTCTCTTTCCTCTTTTCATAATCTATTTTTTTCTTTTCTCTTTTTTTCTCAATATCTGACTCTTTTTTTATGAGAAGAATGCTTCATAGACAACTCATTATGGTTACGTTGCAGGTTTCCACCATGATAGCATGGATTAGACCAGCGGCCCAGGCGTTTCTCTAACACATGACATAACTCCATGGACTTACAAGCTCCCCTTTCATTTCACACCGACGACATCCATAGACAAAAGAGCATGATATCAACTAGGTACAAAGTACCAGTGCAATGTTGAAAGCGTTCCCCATGACAGCATGGTTCTGCTAATCCACAACAAATAAGTGCAAGCATATACAACATAGCCGACACAATGGTTCTAGTTTATTAAGGGCAAGAAAAGTAAAGTGTGCCATCAAGTTCGTGAGAGCTTTAATCACTAGTTTTCTCATAACAAGTTTAATTTGGAAGGTAAACAAAAACATGAATATACTTGGAATAGCATAAGCTAATAGGTAGGTATGGTGGACTCTTTAGAATAACTTGGTTTGGGGAGTTGGATGCATGAGTGGAACTCATACTTGGTTACGGAGGCTAGCAAAAGACTGGGAGCGACAAACTAAGAGAGCAATAATGGCCATAATCATGCAGAGCGACAAAACATCATTGATCAAATCATAAAGTGATACTACAAGTTGAAAACTAAAGGATCATAAAGGCTTATGGTTACTTGAGATAATCATAACATTGTGTGAGCATGTGCCAAGTCAACCCAAATAAAGCATCAAAGGAGAATACCACTATACTATGCTTTAATATGTTAAAACAACGCATGATTCATCCAAGGCACATTAAGCAATCTCAATTGTTTATAACAAGTCATTCTACAGCAAATAATACCAAGCATAAAGCCAAAACAATATCAAGCATGGCATGACAAAGCATAGGCCACAATCAAAAACAAGCTCTTTTTAACACTTAAGCATGAACTTTCCTACTCTTTTCCAAACCAAAGCAAACTATTTGAAAACCAATGTATGAAAGAGGTGGTCCAACCAATTTATTCAGCAAACTAAGAAAACCAAGAAAACGAAAAACCAAAACAAAAACGAAAAAGAAGACGCTCCAAGAACAACACAACTGTACATGAAACAATAAAAATGAAGCGTTTGGAAGAAACCTGGGATTTTTATTGATGAAGAGGGGGATGCCTTGGGCATCCCCAAGATTTGACGCTTGTACTTCTTGGATATTTCTTGGGGTGACACGCGTGGCATCCCCAATCTTGAGATTTAGTCCATCTTTCATCTTATTACTCATTCCTTCCATACACCTGAAATTTTTCCTTCATACAAAACTTCACACAATCTTTATTAGCAACATTAGTGCACTGATGATAATAAGTCTTTAGGTTCAGTTCTAACACCAAATAAACTTCCATTAGAACACTAGCTACTGAAGCACTTCCCTCAAAAATCTCAATTCCCCAAAAGAACTCAAAAAGGAATCAACAAGAAGCAAATGCAGAAAATGGCAGAAATCTGTCAAAACAGACCAGCGGGTAAAGACGAATTTTTTCGAAGACGTTATGTTGCTCAAATCAAAAAGTATTGAACTAAATAAAGTTAGATAACAACCTGGGTCATAAGCACAAAAATTCACGCCTCAAAAGAACGTTCAGAGATTTTACACGAATTTTTACGGTGAAGCACAGAAATCTGTTTTGGGACAGCAACTTTCCCAATCATTACTTCTCTCTCATTAGAGGTTACTCTTGGCAAAAAAAGCAAATAAAAAGGATAAGGAGCGGTTATTATTGAATGAATAACTTCCAAGACTCATCTAAAACTTTTGGGTTATCTCCCAATAAGTACTTTTCTTTAACGCCTTTAAGTTAGGCATAAGAAGCAAGAAAGAAGCAAGTGTTCTCAAATGAAGAAGCATTAAGATTAATACCAGAAATATCTTCAACAAGGCAAGGTATCTCATCCAAATAAGTTATAGAGGATCCTCTCTCAATGCTCTTAGGTTCACTATTTTCATCTGACGGGTTTTCAGGAACGATCCAATCAAGATTCTTTTCTATGGCTTCATGCATTGCTACTAGTTTGAAAGGTGTTGGTATCTTAATTTCCCCCCATTAAGATCAGTTTTTCTCATCTTTTATCGTCTACCAACAACATCTACGCATGAGCCTAACATATTCAAACGTTCAAAGACTTTTCTAGCTTCCTTGGCAACATCATAGAATTCCTTAAACAAAGTTTCTAGAATAAAATCCTTCTTTTCAGGGTCCTCGGTTTCTTTAAGTTTAAGAAAGATTACTTGCATTAAGGGGTTGAGGTTAACAAACCTAGCTTCTAACATGTGAATTAAATAAGATGCAGCAATCTCATAGTTTGGAGCAAGTTCTGCAAGGGATCTATCCTTAGTATCTTCATTCTTACTAACATGATTAAAGAATTTTTCAATATTATCTTTCCCAATTATAGAACCACTACCAATTGAAAGATCTTTCAGGGTGAATTTAGGGACCAACATGGTGAGCTAAGGAAGAGGCAACAACTAAAGGAAACTTAATTTTTTTGTGTTTTTAATAAGGAAGCAAACTTGTAAAACTAATTTTTTTGCGTTTTTGATAAAGAAACAAGCAAACAAAGAAAAAAGAAACTAAGCAAAACAAAAATAACAAAGTAAAGAGATTGGTTATGAGGGACTCCCCTTCTGAAGATGTCCTTGACTCCCCAGCAATGGCGCCAAAAAAAGTTGTTGATGACCCAAATATATCGAGCTTGTTGGGGAACCCCAAGAGGAAGGTATGATGAGCACAACAGCAAGTTTTCCCTTAGTAAGAAACCAAGGTTATCAATCCAGTAGGAGCAAGGTAACACCCCAAAGGTGTAGCTAGCTGAATGTTGGCAGGGCGCACTACCGGTGCCAGCAGCAACGTGGAGACCTGCACAACACAACCACAGAACTTTGCCCCCCACTTGCGATGAGGTTGGCAATCTCACTAGTTTTGCTAAAAACAAAGGATTAAACGTATCAAATGGAAGGAAGTAATAGTTTACAGAAAGTAAACACAAAGTAGTAAATAGTTTATAGATTGTATGTAAAAGAAAGGACCGGGATCCATAGTTCACTAGAGGTAACTCTCCTTAAGATAGATAACATGATGGGTGAACAAATTACAGCGGGGCAATTGACAAACATCGAGAAAGAAATACATGCATATACTAATCATCTTGACTCCTTTGGAACTTGATTGGGCATTACAACATTATACATAGACCGCCATCCAACTGCATCTATGACTAATAATCCACCTTCAGGTTATCATCCGAACCCCCTCCAGTATTAAGTTGCAAGCAACATATTATTGCTTTACGAATTGCATGTAAAGTAAACAATACGATTGTTCTATGAACATAGGATTGTTGTTTTCTCCCTAGTAGCAACAACACATCTAGTACCTTAGAGATTTACATCACTTCCCAGTTACGGAGACATGAACCCACTATCGAGCATAAATACTAACACTTGGAGTTGCTAGCATCTACTTGGCCAAGATAGCTACTAACTACGGAAAGCATGCAAGATCACAAATAACAAAGACATGATAGAATCAATAATAAATCTGAAATAGCATCTCAATATCCATCGGAACCCCGCAAACACAACATGCAGAATTACAAATAGATGATCTTGATCATGAACGGAGCTCACAAGATCTAGACATGAAAGCACAAAGGAGGAGAACCAGCCATCTAGCTACTACATGGACCCGTAGTCCAGAGATGAACTACTCACGCATCACACCGGAGGCTTGCATGATGATGAAGAAGGCCTCCAGGGTGAATTCCCCTCTCCGGCTGGGTGCCGGGATGAGCTTCAGATCCCTCCCGATCTAGGGATGGAGATGACGGCGACTACAGACTCTTTCGTGGAATTTTGATCGGGTACTTAGGGTTTTGGTCCCGAGGGCAATATATAGGCGGAAGGAGAGGCCGAGGGGGTGTTGGGGTTGGCCAAACCACACCCTGGCACAGGCCAGGCCTAGCCGCGTGGCCAGGTGGTGTGGCCGACCCCCAGCTCTTCTGCGTTTTGTTATCTTTTGCATCAGATGTCTTCCGGAAAAATAGGCACTTTGGCTTTTGTACCGTCCAATTTCGAGAATATTCATTTTCTGACTTTCGTGGAACCAAAAACAGCAGAAAACAGGCAGCTGACACTGTGGCTCTTGTTAATAGGTTAGTCCAAGAAATCATATGAAAAGTACTCCAAAGTGTGGACAAAACACAAGAAAGTAGATAAAACCAAGCATGGACCACCAAAAATTATACATACATTTGCAATGTATCAATACTGCTGGTAGTAGTCGGGGAAGTGGGTCATGAAGTTAGAGAAGTTGTGATTTAAGGCACTCACATCTTCATTCACTCCTTGAAGAGTGTGGTCGATCTCCTAAACGCGCTGGTTCAATTGCTAGAATTCTTGAAAGGGGATGTAGTTGTATCCTTGTTGCGGCTGGTTGGGCCATGGGTCCCAGGCTCCCCCTTGCTGCTGCTGCTGTCCCTCCCAAGCATGGTTGTGTCCTTTCTCATCCTCATGCTCCTACTCATCCTCATCCTGATGCTCTCCTTCTTCCTCTTCCTCTTGATCCAGCTGGAAACCAACCATGATCTCCATCACTTGGTCCTTGATGAGGATCCAAGTTTCCTTCTTCACAATTGAGAAGGCTTGGGGAGAGGGAAATGGAACCTGCTCACCCTGTGCTTCACCAAGATAACCAAACTGATATGCTTGGAGCCTCCAGTTAGCTTGGTAAACAACAAGGAAGCCACGAGTAGTCAAATACTTGACGTCCATAAGTTTGGAGGCATCAACAGATTGCATAATAGGTAATGTAATATTTAATGCATGGGCAAGGTGGGTTACCAATCCACCAATGCGAATATCACCTTTTGTCTTGTTGCTTTGGTGGTGAAAGTGCTAGATGAGTAGAGATGCAAGATTGGGGATTGGCGGTGCAGTGGGAAAGAGAGCCTTGGTGATCATTGCCATAACTGCATTGGCCATGGAACCGGTATCACCTCTTCCAAATAGTGTGTTGGCGAGGAATAAGACATAGTAGCGAATTGTTGGGTTTTGAATGGTGGACATCTTCTTGTAGAATTCGGTGCCACCATTAACAGAAATAGCCTCCCAAGTTTCTCCACTTGTGACGCTATAGTGGTTAGTAACACTTGACTCCCCAACATGAGGGAAGCCAAAAGCATCACAAAATTGTTCAAAAGTTATTTCATAAGGTTGCCGGTTAATGGTGAAGCTTACCGTGCACGCATTACCTTTCTCCCTGTGGTCGTCGTAGAAGGAGGCAGGGAACTAATAGGTAAGCTCGGAGTAGGAGTCATGGCTTGCGTAGCCAAGAACTGTTAGCCTGGCGTTGTTACAGATGAGTTCGAAGTCTACCTTCAACCCCGCCGCGGTGAGAAAGTTGTGGTCGGGCCAGCGTGTGGGCAGCACCCTCCTTGATGAAACTATGGCCAACTTGGGGTTGCGCTTGGATTGGGACCCCGAGATCTCACCATGTTGGAGCTTGCTCTTGCAAAAATGTTACTGATTTCGTTCATCTTGATGCACTAAAAAATGTCACCATAAAACCTTAGGCATATAGTTTCTACATGACATATGAATGATTCTACGTGGAAAAATTTAATCCTTACGTGACAAATCAATAGGAAAAGCTAAACAAGCTTGAGTTCATCCACTAGATCAATTTGAGAGTTTCAACCATGGAAATCTGAAAATAAAGCATGTATAGGGAGAGAAACATACCGATCTGTTGATTCCCCACTCAAACGGACGAAATCCACGAAGAATCGAGATTTCTAGGTGGGTTTTGAGAGCTTTGGAGAGAGAATATGAGAGAAATAATGAGGAAGGAGAAGGAACCTAGGTGCCCCGTCCGATTTTTTGGTCGCGCCGAACTATACGGCCAGAACTATATGGGCGGGATATGTTGTTCCGCCCATACAGTTGTGGCGATGCCGCCAACTAGGGTTTCTTTAAGTAGAACACAACTATACGAACACAACTATATGGCCGGATCATAATGATCCCGCCGTATAGTTGGTCGTTAAACCGTCTATATCCTCGAGATAAATTATCAAAAACAGGCATCGATATCTATACAACCGGAACTATACGGTCAAAATTTTTATTCCCACCATATAGTTGGTCCTTAAACAGTCAGTACCTTTGGGAAGAAATTGTACAGATGAATTGATATCTATACGACTGGAACTATACGGCTGAAAATGTTATTCCTGCCATATAGTTGGTCGTTAAATTCTCTGTACCCATGCAAGAAAATTGTTGATGGCAAAGATATCTATACGACCGAAACTATACAATCAGAATTTTTATTCCTGCCGTATAGTTTGCCGTTAAACCATCAGTAGTCATCCAAAAAAATTTGTTTCTTTGAGAATAACTTATTATCCCAAAACTTAACAAAATAACTTATTTTTGACAAAAAATTGATAGTAGAAACTATCGACCAACATCAGCATGTAATGAGCAGAATTTTAACCTTTGTAGCTAAAACTCAAACTTTTGTTTTTATACTTATTCTACATTTGTTCAATCAATGTTTCTACTACTTTTTGACAGCTACATCTTCACGGGCGCGCTTCCGCAAGAATGTCTGTGACAAATTTGTAGGAATGTGATCAACTTTTTATTCTTTATTTTATTTTATTAATGTGACGGGTTGACTCCCATTAAGCATTTTATTAAGAATGGTAGAATAACTCTACCCCTTCTCTGTTCTCGAATTCTTACCATGGGTTGACCCTTATCAAAGGCACTTACCACATGAACTCGTTTTTCCGGTGGAATATATCTTTCTCCTGCGTCTAGTTTCTTTGGAAAATATTGGATGATTTCAGCATCATAAACATTGAAGATTATTTTCCCCTCAGCATAATCAACTAATGCTCCTGCAGTACTAAGAAAAGGTCTTCCAAGTATTATAGATAATTTTTCATCTTCTGGCATCTCAAGAATAATAAAATCACTGGGAATAACATGCTCATGTATTCTAAGTAGAACATCCTCAATCATACCAATGGGTTGTTTAGTGGACTTGTCAGCCATCTGTAAAGTGATAGTAGTAGGGGATTAGTCCCCTAATCCTAACCGTTTATAGAGGAAGTATGGCATTACACTAACTCCAGCACCTAAATCACACAAGGCATTGTGAATATTAGTCTTGCCTATTGAGCATGAAATAGTTGGTATTTCGGGATCTCCTGATTTGTACAATAGCTAGTCACCATGTCAATGGTTTTAGTTATTTATTTTTTGTACTAAGAATATCAAAGAGGAATTTAGAATAGGTAGGAACTTTGATTGCATCCGCAAATGGAATTTCTAGACGAAGGTCACCAAGTGCTTTTGTAAAAGAATCATAGATTACCTGATATGGTGCTTTCATTTTTGATCTAGATAAGGAAGCTTTTTATCTCCTTTCTTATTCTTGGCTTTTACCATTTGCCGGGGATCAGGATCTTTTGTTGCTACTTATCGCTTTTCTTCTTTTCTACTACAACAACTTCATCTTCATTGCTCACTTCTTTTTCTTATCTTGGATCAACCGTCTCTGCATCAGAGTCATAACGGTCATCCTATGCATCATCTTGGACCTCCTTGGTTTGATCTTGTGTTTCCTGAGCAGTTTCATCTTGGGGATCCACTAATGTATCATCTTCTTGGCTTGCTTCGTGCAAGGCTTTTTTCCTTTTGCTCTTTTCAGCTTCATATTCTGGTGGTCCTAATGATCCTGTAACAACTGCACCTCTTCTTGTAACAACATTAGTAGAAACGGGAATATCTATATCATCTTGAAGAAAAATTTGATAACCAGATGCTATTTGTTCACACTAGGTTTCAATCATACTAAGATACTTTTGAAATAATTTTATTTCTTGGCTGATCTCATCGTAATTTTCCGTGAGTTCTGCCAAAATCTTTTTATGTTTTTGAAAGTGCTTATGCACGTTATTATGAGATTTTCCTTGTTGATGTTTTAATTCTTGAAAAACTTTCCTAGTTTCGTCTTCTTCAGTAAAAACTTGTAACAAGTCTACTTTGTTTTCCTTAACAAGTTCAGAAGGTATACCTTTTATTTCATTGTTTTGCGTACTTCAGGCATAAGATCTGGAGTTATCCGAAGTATACCTTTTTCTAGCTTACTGCCAAAATCAGGATTATATAAAGAATCATTCTTAGCCCTAGTAGACATCAATTCTAAACATTCTTTAATAGTTAAAGTATTTATCAATCCTCCCGCTGATAAGTCAAGCAACTCTCTACATTGAGTATTAAGACCATGGTAAAATAAATGTTAAATATTTTATTCAGAATATCCAGGATTAGAAATACTATTGATCATTCCAAAGATTCTATCCCTGACTAAAGTTGCCTATACTCGTTCTTAGTTCAGTTACCTCTTTTGTCACCTCCCAATTTCTACAATTGGTACTGCATATCATACATGTCATTGCATCATGATCATCATGGCAATTTTTCATTTTTAAAACCTTTTTACCAAAACCCCACACTTTTGCTTGTTCTTCATATAAATAAGCCTAGTATGGTTTTTACCTAGCATCTGATTGGATGGCACTAAATAACTATCCTAGTTTCCTGGTTATATAGAGTATTCAATTACAAACATGTAGATTTTTGTTTCGCTCTATTTGGAGCAGTAGGTCAAAAGTTATGCCTATTCTAAGTTTAAACTGAATTCAGAAAATTCAGACAGTTAAAAGATTCAGTTAACAGAAGAAAAGAATAAAAGGAAGAGGAAAAAATGGAAATCGGCAGCCCATGAGGCAGCCCAACCAGCAGCCCAGCCTAGGGCCCAGCGCGTAGCGCACACCACGCCAGCTGGCCCGCCAGCGGCCCAGCCCCATCCCCGCACAACCCCTTCCCTCTTTCCTTCCCCCCTTCTTTTTCCTTTTGTTTTATTTTTTTCTGACCATTGGGGACCCACCTATTAGCCCCTTGACATGTTTGTCCTCGACCTGGAGACCGCCCCGACCCCAACTGGAACCGAACCCGTGGAAATGTCCTCTGATTTTGCGCAATTTTGTCGCCCCCTCGGTACAACTGCCGCATATAAATCCTCCTCTCTCTTGTTTGCCTGATTTTTTTCGTTTCACGAACCCTAGCTCCGCCTGGGGAGCTCGCCATTGCCGCCATCGTCCGCCGCCTCAATCGATCAGGAGCATGAGGTTCGGAGTGCACCCTCCCTTTTCCCCTACCCTATCCCCCGTGATACCCCGCCTCCCCTCATCGTTGTTCCCTTCCTGTAGAGCACCAAACCACCCTAGGGAAGCCGCCGGAGTATCACCGTGGCTGCACCACTCTAGCCGCTCCTCACCTCTGCCTGGGGGAGCAAGAGCCCCCATAGACACCGCCCTCGTGACCTCCGTCCCTAGCCGCACGTCGTAGGCCACTCCATCGCCGCTGAAGACCACTAGAGAGTCACCGCCGTCACCGACCGGAGCCACCACTGTTGTTGAGCAAGGTGAGCTTCAGCTCAAGCTGCTGACCGTCTGATGCAAGACAACATGGCAGATCAACCGATGACCGCCAAGTGGGAACGCTGACCGGTCAAGGTCTAGTCAGCGCTACATCAGCAGAGACAAGTCCCCTCGTTTTACAGGATTTTGTTAAATTCCAGAAAATATGTGCAACTTCAAAATTTTGTAGAAAAAGATCTACTAGGCCAAAAATTACAAATAATATACCTTTGAACTAGCAAAAATGCGTAGAATTTTATTCTGTAAAAATAATGCATGTTTACTGTACATAATTTTGTAAGATTGTACAGAGGCTTAAAGTAGTATAAAAATTATAGAAAAAAGTTTATAAATCTTTTTGGTGTAATTCTTTTTGGTCCTGGCTCTAATTTAAAACGTATGTCTAGTAGTATGTTTGTCTAACTTGAACAACACTGTTTACAACAATGGTTTATTGTTTTGATGAAAAACCGATTAACTAGTCCTCTAAATTGCATAAATTGTTTTTATTGCATTAAAGGTTTTTCCATGCATCATTCAGTAGTAATATTGATCAGAGAACATAATTATACTACTGAAACTTTTATTAAAGTGCCATGCATGCATTGTGTTGCATTTATTGATTTCTATGTGTGGTTTGTTTACTTGGTTGAATTGCTTTCGTGTAGATTGTGAGGACTGTAACCCGTGTGATTGCCCGGATTGTGTGTTTGACTCCGACAACTACCAAAGCAAGTGGAGATTCATAAAAGTCCTATTTACTTTCTATATGCATTATAGCTTTGTTTTGATTTGCAACTTATATTTATTGCTATGCTATATCCTATTATGGTCGTAGTCTTCCTTGTTAGGCGAGCCATCGTAAGTAGTTATGCTTAGTTGTGCTTATGTAGACGAGGGTGGGATACACCATGATAAAGATTGTTTGAAAGTATGTGTTTGGAAAACTTGAAAAACAACTTAATTAATGAACTCTTTGGGTGGAAATGGTAATTGCTTGGTTCGTGAATGTCGGGCCCATGTCTATGGTTTACCCTAGTATCTCACTTGTGGATGGCCACACAGGTTCTAGAGAAATGATTAGTGCCTTGATTTGGTAGCTTTCGTGTGCAACCATGTGCCAGTGAGTTATGGATGGCTAGTTGGACATAGTAGGTCATGGCAAACCGAGCTATTCGTATCCAAAGATGTAGTGAATGTGATAGGTTGGTACGATGCATGGATGGGCTTGGGGAGATACTTCCCGAATTGTCTCATCTTGGACTTCTCCCTATCATGACTAAAAATGCGTGTCATGGTACGAGCAGGTCGACCAGGTCACATGGGTAAAGTGTACAGCCGCTGCAGGATGTAAAAACTAAGTACTTAGCTATTTCTCCTCGGTAATGGATGTTTGAGTTGCTGAATTATGGATGCTATGACATGTTCTCATTCATTCTAACTTGTAATTGTTAAATCTTTTGGTTGAAACATAACTGGGTTGTGTGATGAAGATCAAATGCTTTACAAATGATTTACAAATGATAGGATAAAGTATTTTTCTACTACAACTAAGCCTGAACCCCACAAGCCAGATATGCATGTAGATATTAGTCTTGTTGTTTCTCTCATTGTTCCACTTGCCAGTACATTCCAAGTATTGACCCTTCGGGGCAACTATGTTTTATGTTGCAGGTTACTCTTCCGGTTACTCTGAGTAGTTGTGTTGGTTGCGACCCTCCACTCAACATTTTGTTCGCCTGTGGCGCATAATGGAGACTGGAGGTACTTTATTTATGCTATATATTTGATACTTGTTTATTTGAGCAAGCATTATGCTTTGCAAACTTTGTAATAAATTCAATATTCTGGATCATACCGTTGTAATAATGATGCACTGTTAATTCTTTGATGTCTATCAATGCTATGTATGCCAATGAACCGATCCAGGGATTGTCGTGATACATAGAGGTACTACCTTAACGGGTCGTACCGTTTCAGATGGTATCAGAGCAGTGTGTTGACTGTAGGATCGTGACTTAGGATTAGAATAGGAAGCCTTATATTTATTTAAGTCTATTTTAAGTTCTGTCTTTATTCATATGCCTTTCATTCTAGTAAATTCTTATCCTTTGATATTCTCACACTTTCGTCTTTACAATTTATAGATGGGAGATGCCACCAGAGTTGATTATGTTGGGTTCCAATCACCAAGGCTCTTCGCAAGACAGTTGGCAGAGCTTTGTTAGACGCTGGGCATGCTAATGCCGATGTTCAAAGGGAGGAGGATGAACGCATATGTGCCTAGATATCACCACTATTGTTCTTGCAGATCCCACCATGCCTAACATTGAGTACCTGAACTGCACCAAGAAATACCTTACCTAGGAGCAAGGAGTGGAATCAGCCATAAATGAGGCATTGTCACTCTTGTGCTATCTTCACCAACACCGACTGTGAGTAGGTTCACCTTTCCTTGCATTTGGAAAGCGGAATGAGGACGGGAAATGTGATGGTTACCCCAAGCAACCGGAACGACATGCCACCCCATGAGAAGCACATAGAGGACATGGAAATTAAAGCTTGGGAGAGGGAAGAGAAGCTGATGCAGCAAAAGGAGGAGTTGGACTATTTTCAGGGCACTGTGCATTTACAAGGGTATTAGATGGAAACCCTGCACACTGCTGTGAATACAATGGAGTAAGCCCTCATTGGTAGGGATCAAACCATAGCGAAACTCAATGGGACCATAGCAGAAAAGAATGCCGCCATTAAGGAACAAAATGATGTTGTGGTGAAAAGGGATGCCACAATTGCAGATCTGAACCAAACTATTGTGGAAATGAATCAAGTTGTGGCTGAGCGAGATCAAACCATTATGAATATGGTTGCCTAGATTGCTGCGCTTCAAGCACAGCAGAACCCTCCACCAAATGATGACAACAATGGTGATAACGGAGATGACGACGATGATGATGATGATGAGACTGGAGATGGAGGTACCAATGACAACAATGACGACCATGACAACGATGGAGACGATGGAGGCAATGAAAATGGAGGAGATGAAGCGAATGCCATGGCTAAAGAGAACAAGGAGGAGGATCCCGGAGAGGTGGACTTCGAGGACTCTAGTGATGAAGATTCCAGAGAGGTGTACACGCCACCACCGTGGATTGCACAAGGACCGAAGCGCCAACGCATGGAATCAAGAACTTATTGCAATATGTTTGCCAAATAGTTAGAGATGGTCCTCAAAATTAGTCTTCGTTAGGAATTTCGTTAGTCTTTATATATTGATCAATTTAAACTTATGCACTGTTAGATTATTGTGTTTAGAATGCTCAGTTAAGTACTCTGAAGTTATAGGAATTTTTCGTGATATTTATTAAATGATATTTGGCCAAGTTTGGGTAAAATTCGTGATGTTATTGCTGCAGTTTTCTTCTGAATCTGTTGTACTGTATGATTTTTCATATTTTACTCATAACTGCTAAAAAGCTTAGAAATTGGGATCTGGTGCGTAAGTACATGTAGTATATGCATAAAAATCAGCAAAAATTCTTGACGATCTTAAGTCAGGCAAAAAATTCGTGAACAGGACAGTACTGTTCTGGCAGTTTTCTGATTTTTGCTTATTTGCTGTTTTGTTATGCCTAATGTTGTTACCAACGATTCTAAACTATTTTGTAGCTGTAAACTATTAAGGAAAACCTGGAACAATGCTTGTATGTGTGTTTACATATGTGGTGATTGCTTATGATTGTTGTGGATGAATTGTTGTTGCATTGAGCATGTTGCATGGGTAGAACGCTATTTGCTTATCTTTAGTTGTTCTATCTAAAACTTTCCTATGCTGAACCGAAGATGCCGCCGAGACGCACCTTTGACCTGCCACCTGGCATGCAGCAAATGTTGGATGCACAAACCCAGTTGATGCAAGCCCTGACCCAGCAAATGAACAACAACAATAATAACAACAACAATTCGCCCCCGCAAGTGGATGCTCTTACTTGATTTTTAAGGTTGAGGCCAGTCAAGTTCTCTACTCCACCTGATCCAATGGTTGCACTGGATTGGCTACGCTCGATGAACAAGGACTTGGTGACAGTTGGGTGCACTGATGCTGAGAAGGTGAGATTCGCTGCTCATCTATTGGAAGGACCAGCTGCTTCTTGGTGGGATACTTTCCAGATCACCCATCCCATTGCTACTGTGACCTAGGAGATGTTTGAAGAAGAGTTCAAGACTCACCATGTCTCTACTAGAACTATGAGCCTGGAGTGGAGGGAGTTCTGCAGCCTGCGCCAGAGTCACCGTAATGTGTCTAAATACATAGAGGAATTCTCTAATCTATCTCGCTATGCGCCAGAGGATGTGGACTCAGATGCCAAGAGGAGAG
The DNA here is from genome assembly GCA_023614405.1 of Avena insularis. Classification (NCBI taxonomy): domain Eukaryota; kingdom Viridiplantae; phylum Streptophyta; class Magnoliopsida; order Poales; family Poaceae; genus Avena; species Avena insularis. The sequence goes on from CM042688.1 coordinate 296,529,125, forward strand.
AGAGATTCCTTGATGGTCTGAATGATGAGCTCTCAGTCCAGCTTTTTATTGTGCATGCTCCTGATTTCAGAACTTTGATGGACAAGGCTAGAATTCTGGAGGGAAAACAGGGCCAAGCTAAAAGGCGCAAGAGGAAGTCTAATGGCAACCACAACTTAGGGTCGCACCATAGGGCTCGTACTTCCCACCATGGTAATGGGAACTCTGGACATCACCGTGGAGGTAATGGTAACCATTACAATGGATGTAATGGGAACGATCACTGTGGAGGTAATGGGAACCATCACCATGGAGGAAATGGCCGCCACCATAATGGCCACAAGAGCTACAACAGCAACTCTAGGAGGAACAATGGACACAACCGCTCTAGCAGGAGGGATCTCAGTGAAGTGGAATGCTTCAAGTGCAATAAGATGGGGCACATGCTAATAATTGCCCAAACAAGAGGGTTGAAGCAGGAAGCAAGCCTAATGCAAACCAGAAGGCAACAATCAACCATGTGAACGTTGAGGAGATTTCGTCGAATGTTAGGAAAACAATGTAGTCAAAGTCGCCTGAATATTTGGGAACCGCACTGTTACAAGTTGCTTGGGAGTTTTCGGTACCCTTGCTTGGGAGTTTTCGGTACCCTTGCTTGGGCTTCTCCCATCCTATATATAATAGGCCGGGTCTCAAAGCTATATGCGAATAGGTTTTACATACGCGTGATTGCAATACCAACACATTGTCAGTTCAAAGAATCTTTCCTAATACAATCAAAGTCTTTGCCGTTTGCTTCCTTGGGCTATCATCTAAAATCTTCATGGGCCGGAAGCCTTTTACCCAGTATAGGGTAGCAAACCATAAGCATTCGAGTAGTCGTACCTATGTCACTTGGAGAAGGTGGCTAAGGGCATGAACCGTTTCATTATAGACGAGTGCGAGGAGGTGTTGCACATTGTTGTTATGGCTCTCTTCTCCATCCTTATTCGTCTGGCTTCGGAGCTTGACCATGCCCAGATCTTGCGTCATTCCCGTAGTGGAGGTGGGAAATCAGGGCGATCCTAGAACGTGCCACCTGGATATTTCCAACGTTGGCGGGACTAGTGCCAAGGCTTGAGAGTCGGTCCATGTGATGCCCATGTGGGCCTAGAGAATTGTTGTTTTTCACAGGAATTGTAAGGACAAAGAAAACTTGACCTAGGGCATGTTTATTCATGATACAGTAGGAGAGGCTCCTAGTGCGGTATTATATTAAATAAAATATTTAAAAAGAGATGATGGTTGAAGCACCAAACAAATAAAAAAATTACAATTAGAATATGTGATACCTTGTAGAGGTGTCCATAGGCTTCGTCTTACTTTGACTGCTTGGGGAGAGTGCCCCCTTGAGGTGCTCCATATGATCCTTGTGGAGGAGACAATAGGACAGATGCGTTTCATGTTAGCCCCTTGAGGGGGTAACCATAGGATCTGCATAGGTTTAAGCTCTCGAGGGTGTGTTCCCTCACGAGTCGCCCTGGAGTCCCTCATGGAGGGGTACTTGGGGCTTGTACTTGTCCTGTAGGCCCATCGGGGAGATTGCCTATAAGCTTTGTGTGTTCCGGGTTACCCTGTTGGCCCCTCGTGGAGGGGGGGCTATAGGACTGGTACTTTCCCTGTTAGTTCCTCCGGGAGGTAACCGCAGGTTCTGTATGAAACGTGGTTCATGTTCCTATTGTGTGCCATGTGAGGATATCAAGCACTAAGAACTGTGGGTGAGCTGAATTTATCGCTAGAGCTGGTCCGCAGGTCCGAGATCAACATTTTAGGTCTCGGTGATGACGGGAGTGGGTTTAGTGATACACACCGCACCTAGCCCCCACTCGCATGGTACACAAGAGGGAACAACATGCAACGAGAAAAGAATAGCACCAGGAGAATCGAAATGGGATAAAAACTAGCGTGAAGATCTGCTTATGGGTTCTTAACGTACATGAGGGTGGCGTTGTCTGTTACAACTGCTATTGTGGGCAGGGCCTAGGGTTTGAACTTGCAAAGGTCTGGGATGTTCCACGAGTTTGGTATTGGTACTCCGTCTTTTGTTTCCAATCACACCGCTCCTGGTCTGGTGACGTGTACGACCCTGAATGCGCCATCCCACATCAGCGATAGCTTGTGGATGCCTTCACGGGACAGGACCCACCATAAGACAAGGTCCCCTACCTCCAAGGTGTGGGCGCGTATGTTGCGGCAGTGGTAGCGGCGTAGTGACTGCTGATACCTGGCGCCCCGAGCTATGGGGCTTCCTCGATGAAGATTAGTTCATCTTGGCATAACACCTCTTGCATCTCTTGTTGAACGCCGGGAATGGCTGCCTCAGATCCATAAACAAGGAAAAAGGGATATCACATGTTGACTTGGTTGCTGTGGTGCTAATGGACCAGAGCACTTTTGGGTGGGTAATGGAGGTGTAGCAGATCTGGGCACAGAGTTTGGCACAGTGGGCTTTAAATATCCTGCTACGGAAATAGCTATCGTTTTTGGTGATGATGTGATTAGGCACACCGAAGCGGCATACCAAATGTTGTATGAACTTGACCGCTGACTTGGCCGGGATTTTTCGCAATAGCTCCACCTCCGCCCATTTGGTGAATTTCTCGATGGCGATGTAGCGGTAGCCCCTGGGCGCTTTGAGAAAGGGCCCCAATATGTCCAGCCCCTGGACCACAAAGGTCCATGATACCGGGATGGTCTATAGGTGTTAAGAAGGCTAAAGTATCTGCTTGGCGTGGAACTGACAAGCTTCACACGATTTGACCATCTCGGTGGCATCGTGTAGTCCCATGAGCTAGTAAAACCCACTGCAAAATGCCTTCCCGGTGAGGGTGCATGTAGAGGAGTGGTGGACGCATTCGCCGGTGTGGATATTGGCAAGCAAACTGTATCACTCTTAAGCATATATTCACCATAATGCAACACCGTTAGGTTGGCAGTTGAGGTCACCGTCCACCAGGCATTAATGCTTGGCATGGTGATGTATGCTTTTTGCGGCCACCTCGTCCTTATCAGGTAGCATGCAGTTCTTCGGGTATTTTTGAGCTCAGTGGTCTAGAATGCCTCTTGGGGTGTAACAGCTAGGAGAAGGTGGTCGCATGTCGGTGGTCCATAGTCCGGTGCGCCTGTCGAGGGTGGGGGAGGTAATTCTTTGCCCGGGGGAGCGTCTTGACTGCTTGTAGGTGTGGAAGACAGCTGGAAGAACCCCTCTTAAAATACTTATGGTTGTTGGGGTTCTTCATGAGATGCGCACTTGGCATTCTCATTCTCCTTGTAGTTGTCTCCTCACGTAATGTGGAGGAATTCCATGCCCAAGGAATGCTTCTCGAGCCTTCGTACCTCTCCTAGGTAAGCCATCATGTGCTTGTCCTTGGGCTTGTAACTTTTGTTGCAGAAGTTAATGAGGAGAAGGGAGTTTGCTTGAACCGTGATGCCCTTGATGCCGAGGGAATTTCCCGCTTTTGGGCCTAAAATGAGGCCCTCGTATTCTGCGATGATGTTGGAGCACTTGATTTTATCCTTGAAGAGCTGTTGCATGGCGTAAAAAAGCTTATCTCAAGTGAGTGACTGATGGGGGAATACCAATCGGGGTATACCCATGAAGCGGAGTCGTCAGCCAGATCGAGTCAACTGAAGCCTAATCTAGGGCGGATCAACTCGCCAAATACGGCGACTGACACATACTGGATCCAGACGACTTGCCGACTGTGATCCCACAACGACGACTCTAATAAAAATCCCATTGGCACTTCTAAACCCTAACTGGCTACATCTATAAAGCCACTAGGGGCACCCCCACGGGAAACGTCATATTAGATCTAATTAGAAAAATCCATCTCTCTTAGTCTTCCCCTCCGCCTCCGGCGACTCCATTGTAAATCAATCAATGATCATATACTACATTGACAGCAGGACGTAGCGATCCTCCATCGAGGGGACATGAACCTGGATACATCGTGTGCCAATCTCGCTCCTGGATTCTCCTACATCGCCTTGCATCCTCTACATAAGCTACCTCCTATAGCATCTGCCGTTCTAATACCACGATAGTGAGGTAACAACTACTGCCACTCTAGCTCCATCTCCACTTAACGTGCCATCGAAGTTCACGACCCAGCGGGCCAGAGATAATATCCCTAGCAACTTTGTCTCCCGCTATTGGGCTTCCTAGGTGAAAGGGTCGGTCCACTCCACGGCGAACTCGGCCAGCGCCCTACCTTTGATGGTGGGGGATGTGTCGAACGTTAGCTTGAAAGGCTGTAGCTTGATTGCCCATTCGGCCACGCGCCCTGTCGCATTTGCGTTCCGCAGAACCGTCTCGAGGGGGAACTGGGTCACTACCTTGATGTTTTGGGCCTCGAAGTGTTGCCCTAGCTTCCATGAGGCTATGAGAAGCGTCTAGAGTAACATATGCTGCATTGGGTAGCTCTCGTGGGCGTCATGGAGCACCGTGCTGACATAGTAGACAGGGGCTACACAAGTTCTATTGTCTCCGATGGCTCTGGCGGATCCTCCTGTGACCCCCTCAGGTTCTCGAAGAGGATCACCCCATTAGGAGGCCCCAAGCCTCCCTTCCGATGCCAAGCAAGGTGCATTCCCTGAGCCCCCGCTTGGTTTCTGTGCGGCTGCTTTCTTGCTCGCCTTTACGGGCTCTTCACTTTTGGTGACGAGTACGACACTGTCCATCTGAGGTGTGGCTGCTAGGTATAGCAGATACTGATTGCTGGTTCGTGGATCCACCATGACCGGGGGCTTGTGAGGTATCTCTCGAGGCCTTCGAAAGCCTCAGCCATCTGAGGTGTCCAATTGAATGTGCCCGACCTCTTCATGATTTTCAAGAAGGGAAGGGCCTTTTATCTGAGCTTGGAGATAAATATTCCAAGATCCACCATGTAGGCTGCCAAGTGCTGCATGTCCTGGAGCCGTTGTGGACGCTGCATCTCCTAAATGGCTCTGATTTTGTCAAGGTTTGCCTTGATGCCGTGATGCGACACCAGAAAACCTCATAGCTTCCCGGACGGGACACCGAATACGCACTTGGCCACGTTGAGCTTGATATTGACCTTGCAGGTTGGAGAAGGTTTTCTCGAGATCCATCATGAGCATGTACTTATCGCGGGTTTTGACCATGATGTCGTCGACATAGGCCTTCACGTTTTTGCCCGTCTACGGCACCAAAGCGATGAACATCAACCACTAGAAGGTTGCACATGCGTTCTTGAGGCTGAATGGCATGCACGTGTAGTAGAATACCCCGCAAGGCAGGAAGAAGGCAGTCTTCTCTTCATCCTCCTTCGCCATGTGGACTTTAGGGTAGCCTAAGAAGGAGTCTAGGAAGCTCAGGAGGTCGCAGCCCGTGGTGGAGTCCACTATTTGATCGATCCTAGGCAGCGGATATGGGTCCATGGGGCAGGCCTTGTTGAGAACCTTCCTCCGTCCATGATATTTGGGACCACCACCAGGTTCAAAGACCAGTTACCGTGGATGACTTCCCGGGCCTTGATGAACTTGTCCATTTCCACCACAATGAACTACTATTTCCCGGCGGATTGCTGGCGTACCTTATGCCTTATGGGTACAGTGGGGCACACTGCCAGTTGGCATTCGATTACCTCCTAGGTTACCCCTATCATGTCTAATGGTGTCCAGGCAAACATGTTCGTGTCCGTCCGTAGGAAACTCACCAGCGCACCCCCCTTCTTAGATGAGATGAGGGGACCTATGGTGACAGTGGCCCTCGGCCGATTAGGGTCCATAGTGACCTTCTTCCTGGTGGCACACTCCTGTGTAAATTGGGGTTTCCTGTTTCTGGCCTCCTTGGCAGGAGCATTCAATGCGTTCCTCGTCGAGGACTGCCGACCCAGCTTCTCCGGCTCCCACACCCTCTAGAGGGAGGGCCCGCCTTTTCCGTCCAGTGGGTTCGGTGACCACCAGGTTACTTTCTATAACACACCTAGTTTTATTAGTTATCTAATTAGGGTTTGTTTTTGCATTATCATGATCATCATGTATTTTTCTAAAGAAAATGAATACAAGAAAGAAAATAAAACCCTAAACCCTAGCTATTTCCCCTCCCTCTTTGAAAACCTTCCAAATGATTTTGAGTTTTAAAATACAAATATTTGGAGCCAACTGGATTAAAAGGGGCCCTGGATGTTTTTAAAATTATTTAGAAAACCTCTCGCATTTTCAAATGACTCGAAACAATAAATGATCTTGAAATACAAAGAGAAATAGATAAATAGAAATACAAAAAGGTTTTTGTCAAAAAACAGAGGCAAAAGCGCAACTCGGCCATAGCCTAGCTAAGCTCCCCCTCTAACTACTACTCAGTTCACCACTCCGCAGCCCAGTCGAAGCCAACGCGTAGCCCAGGCTCGCGTACCTCTTCACGTGTTGTCTTCCTCGGAAGGACAAGCAGTTCCGTGTAGCCTACTTTGCCACTTTTTATCGCCATGATGCTCGTCGGTGCTACGATTCTTGCTTCTTCCCCCGAGTGCCTATAATAGCCCTAGCGCCATCGTGGATGAACCGTAGGTTCCACTCTCTCCCTCTCTGGCTCCCTCCTATGCAAACTCTAACCCTAGGTCTTACAGGTGTCTCACCGCCCTGCTGTCTCCGACCTCGCCTTGCCCATATGAGACCACCCTCCCTGAAGGAATCATTCCCCCATGGTCCCTATTGTCATCGCCATCCACTTCCTCTCCACCGCTCGCCATCGACACTGTCGGTGACCTCGACCTCCCGCGGCCTCGAAACCACCTATGTTGTACTTGTGATGAGCTTGCGATTCTTAAGATATCTGTTTCCCCTGCATCGTTGTAACTACCTCGGTGAATTACGCTCCTAGTTACAAGCCTGGATGAGCAGAAATGGTTGAAATAGTACGGTGGGGCCCAAATGCCACTCACAGGTAGACCTTTCGGCCGTCCCAACCATTTCCAAACATCGGGACAAGAACGGGCGGCGTAATCGGCAGGCGAAGGGATCAACTACATACACAAATGAGTATGTATGCAAGCCACCATACAATGGTTCTCAGAGTCATTCCATCTATAAAGAAAGGAAATATAACAACGCCATATGGCAAGATCCAAATATCCTAGATAGATATAATAGTTTAGGATATCTCCTCATACATCAAACATCAGAGTATCAGGCGGAAGCGGAAAACAAGATCCGAGTACGGATAAGAAGCAAATCGGCATAAGATGCCCCATAAATAAACACATCCCGCCCACAGATCTCACGGATCCTCGCTCTAATCTCTACACCGAATGATCGTTGCCCATCGTCTCCTCCTCCACCCAGTATCCATCTTGAGGGTTTACCTATTCATCTGAATCAAACAATTTATCGTGTGAGACCCTAGGGGTACTCAGCAAGTCTTTATGCCTCTAAAGGGGACACAACCTGGGGTGACGCAATTGCAGCAAAAGATAAACCCTAACAATTCTATAGATACTCGCTAACCATCCGCCTAACCAGAGATAGATGGATGTCCGTGAATTAATAACAACAGTTATAACGGTAATATCAACAGATCCATCCTCCTCCCCGCTTACCGACGAGGAAGCGGACGAACAACCCCCCCATCCGTTGGCAGTTTTATTATCCATTCCATGAGTGTTGCACTATTTACTAGTCAGGTACTTAGTCAAATTAAAAGCGGTACTTTAGTTTTGCTTGTCTATGATCGAGAAACTGTGCTCCAAGTCGTCCATAACCGCGGACACGGCTTTCAGAAAGTTTTACTGCAGGGTGCACAAATAGCAACACACACTCGATCAACCTCGAAAACCAAATCAAAACCCAACGAGGCGATCACGACAAAGCAATTATAGGATTCAGAAATATTTAGGGGCCACCCCATTAAGCTACCCGCAAGAAGCGGCGGCCATTAGACCGGACTCAAGGTTTGTGGCCGGTCAGAAACGACTGGGAACCCGAAAGTGTGACTGGGCTTGTCGATACAGCGAAAACGGGTCACGGCCCTAAACAGTACAGGTGCAGTACCTCGCACAATTTAAATAAAGCAGTAAAGCATGGCATAAGTACATGATAGTAAATAAAACCTCAAACTAGTTTGTGGCCCCAAGAAATAAGAATGAATCAAGCTCTGGCTCAGGGGGGTTCATAAGCCTCCCGGATGTGGATAGCGCGAATATTCAAGGAACAGGAATCAAGTACTCGGGGTCCTACGGGACACAAGTGAGCCTGAAAAACCAAATAGCGAATATGGCTCACCGATGCCACTTTCATTAGTTATCCCATTACTACTCAGATTAAGTTGTATAGGTACCTCGTTATCCATCAGACACTCACATACCCTACACATGTTGTGCTACGACTCGCATGGCTCAAACAACTCCTGTAGTAATGGCTCATGGGATGGAGGAACAAGCTTCGGTGGGGTTTAAAAGTAAAGGCTATGCAATACTTGGGATTCAAGTTAATGCAATCGCGACTCAATGATGCAAGAATAAGATAGAGGCAATAGGTACTATATGTATGCAAGCATGTGGTAGTGCTTGCCTGGCCGCTATTAAAATGCGACAAGCAAACAAACAAACAAACAAGGGCCAACATACAAGGGCGTCTATTCGAAGAAGAACCAAACAAACAAGGGCCAACATAAATATAGTGCACAAGCATATGAATTAAAATGCGACAAGCAAACAATCATGCCATGATGAATGATGCACAATTTGCATGGCAATAATGTAGCATGGCATGGGTGAGGTGTGGAATACCAGAAGAAACCATTTTAATGAGTTTTAGCCTCATTTTATCCTCATATTAGTTGCTGCAAACTTTATATTTATATGATGCATGCTGCAAAACAGAACAAGGAATGCATAAACAGAAAGGTCTCGTCGATCTAATCATTTTAGACATATTATTTGTTAAATTTGGAGTTATAAATCAAAAGTTGTTAATTAATTAAGAAAAAGGGTATTTTAAAGTAATTTTAATCAACTTGGAAAATAAAGTGTTCAAAATATATTTTGAAGGCCATATTTGAATTCCTCACATTTTTCTGATTGGAAAACATATATTATTTGTTTAGTTTGGATTTATATTTTAAAAGTTATTTGAAAACAGATTTGAAATTTGAATTTGAATTAATTTGAAAAAGTTTTAAATTAAAACAGAAATCCAGAAATACTTTTTACACCCAGAGGAAACTAGCCCGAGTCACAAACAGGTGGGGCCTGCGCTGAGCTGGCGTAACCAACGATGATGGACTTTTCTCACATGACCACAGCCACGAGCTGTTGACAAGTGGGCCCTGCCTTTGTTCGGCCCCACAAGCCAGCGGGGGAAAGGGCAGGTGCCACCTGGCGCGGCCGGGGACTGCGGGTTTAGACGCGGAAAGAAGGGGTGCCTAATCGTAAAACTGCCACAGCGACAGACAGGTGGGCCTGGCGAGGAGTGCGGGTTGAGCAGAGGAAAACAGAGGGGGCTAAGCGCAAAAAGGGGTTAGCGGCCACTGTTCCTCTTCTCTGCTTGCTGGCGACCGATCGGTGTCTGTCCATGAGCGTGACGCTGGGATCGAACCGGGACGGGGTGCGCGCTGGGGGTGCGAGCCGATGCGGTAGCGCTAGGGTTGGTGTCAGGAGGGCGGACGGGGCCTAGATAGGGTGTTGCGCGACGCGGGAGCGAGCAGACGCTGTGGCCGACGGCGCGCGCAGACTGCTCGATGAAACGAAAGGCGGCCCTAGACGGCGACAGCGCGGCGGAGCATGTCCAGGAGGAAGAAGAGCTCACCGCGGGGTGATTGCTGTGGTCGGATCGGCTTGGGGAGCAATGGATCGTCGACGAAGCAAAGGCCGGCGGAGCTAGGGTTTGGCGTCGGTGGCGGCGGCGTTCTTCGGCTCCAACCCTTCTCCTCCTCGACGGCGAGTCTGTGGTGAAGCAGAGGAGCGCCTCGTTTCCCCAGGCCGCTTCACGACGCCTGACGATCGGATCAACGTGGACGCCGAGGTCTTGGCGACGGCGGGCCGGCGGTGGTCGGAGGGGAGGAAGGAGGAGGGGAGGGCTGGCTCGGGGTAGATCTGGGCGAGCAGAGGAGAGCCGTGGGGAAGGAGATAAAGCAGAGGGGAGAGGGAGGTGCCGTGGGGAGGTGGGTAGATGAAAAAGGTGGACTCGGTCACCTTTTTCCCTCCTCTCCTTCTCACGTGCTCGGGCAGGCCAGGGCGAGGTGGAGATGGGGCTGCCAGGTGGGGAACGACCGGTAGGTGGAGAGGCTCGGGCTGGGGCCCTTTGGCAGAGAGAGAGAGCTAGAGAGAGAGGGGGTAGCTAGGGTTGGAGCTAGGGTTAGGAGAGAGGAGGTATGGCTCGGGTGTAGCTAGGGTTTGGTTGGGGTGGTAGCTAGGTGGGCCAGGGTGGCCAGGTGGGGCCAGCTAGGAGGGGCTCAGCAAGGAGAGACCAAGGGAAGGGTTAGGTTTAGATGGAAAAGAGAGAGAGGGGGGTATGGTGTTGGATGGGGTAGAGGTGTAGGGGGGTAAGGGTTAGATGAAGAGAGAGGGGAAAACCACTAGATAGCATGGAGATGACCAAGGGAAATAAAACCACACAAGAGAAAAGAATAAACCTCAAACAAACTCACATGAATAGGTAAGGGGAAGGAAAAGGTGATGTTGCATGGGGCATGCATGAATGTGAAAGGCCACTTCTATTAGTTGTAAAAACAACTATGGTACATATGGAAACTTATCACATGCATGCACATCACTATTGGATTAAATCCCAAACTAGGAGATACAAGCTTGATGAATATATGGGAGTGGTAGAATCAAGCATGATTGAGTATAATAGGCCATGGTAGTGTGTATATCCCACTAAAAGATTATTTGGCCACAATTATATTCAAACAAGCTCAGTTGGCTCAAACAACCATATGGAAGGAAAAAGGAAGGTTCTACTCACATGGCATTCAAAGATGGCCAGGAGGCTCCACATAAGTAATATTGTGAAAACAACATACATCATAGATGGAGCATGTAGACATAGAATGGATCCACACCAACACATATGAGCTAGAGGTAAAACCAAATAAATTGCAATGCTCATATATGGTGGAATGGTGGAATGATGGGATGATGACAAGAAAGGTGGTGGAGTTGAAAGAGATATGCCCCCAACTCAACTTGGGCATTTAAACAATATATCAATAACCAAATACAATATCAAGAGGCAAATACAATTAACAATGCATATGAGAGAAGAACCAAAACAAAAAGGGTTTTATATGATGCTCAAATGCAAGGTGGCATGATGACATGAGCATGATATAGTTATGATGCAACAATTATATGTAGGAAGTAGCATATATATAGACTAGGCTAGTAGCATTGCAATTGTTAGACAATTGGGATGCTACAACTCTCCCCCACTAAACAAGAATCTCGCCCCGAGATTCCTAGGAAAAAGAAAACAACACAAGGAGAGGCGGGTGTTCGAATGAAGGTGACCCTCACGTTCCCAAGTTGATGAACAACGGAATGGTGCGACCACTACACCTTGCAAAACTTGCTAGACTTGTTGCGAGTCTTGCGTTTTGCTTGAGAAACAACGGGTTAGGAGAGTTGAAGGATTGTCGTGAGACAAGAAGGATAGGATGGACATAGCTCCGGTTTTCTCAAGAAACATGATGAAAAAATAGAACCACTTGTGAGAGAAAAGGAAAAGATGATGTATCATGGATAGAGAAAAACGCACCGTTAAGATTAAAGATTTACTGATACGAGAGAGGATGAATCTTTATCTCGCCGGAAGAAAAAGAGCTAGATTGGAGACGTTTTGATCCACTATGACAATAGCATCGTATCTCCTCTCGGATTGGAGAAATGAAGTACGGAAACAATATTGCCTTCAAACAATAGAGTCCCTTGATATCAACAGAAAGATTTAGTTAGGCATCATCGGATTAGATTCTTCTTGCGCCGGTAAGAACCAAGGATCACGCAATTGAGGTGCGCGGATATAACTTCCAGAGATGGATGTGTAGCCAGATCATGGTGGAATCCCGAGAAGCAAAGAATATGGAGGATCTGGAGTTTATTGTAGATATACTTATTGCTTTCTTTAGCCTTGAGGCTAACGCAATAGATTTGCGGCTGATGGCATCAACCATAATTGGCTTTACCACAGAAAAGAATTGATGAAACAAAGAGAGAAATAGTTTCCTTTCATCTTGTTTGGGGATGTCGAGCACCGGTAGAATGACGAGGACCGAAAAGAGTTTGCGTTTGTTTCCACCAGATAATTGAAGATTTTGCTCCATCTAGAATAGACAGACCACCAACAAGAGATTATTGATTACCTTCTTCGAGAGAGCACTCCGGAAAAACAAGGACGGAAGTAAAAGTATCGAGGGATAAAGGCCACTTCTAACTTCCATGGAATGAGTGAAATCACATTAATTCACCAATTCAATGTACAAGAGAGAATGATAAGAGTAGTGGTATGGTAGCTACTCCATCCCGCACTCAAAGCATTACTCCGCACATGAATAAGAAAACCATGCAACCCAACTACCGAAACAGACTGAAGGTATTGACAATAACTCATGGAACTTCGTTAGAAAACAAGGATAGATGCAAACGATTCGCCGGATTCGAGATAGATAAGGTTGATGATGTTGTCGTCATGTCGGAAGTATCCAGCCACCAGAAAGATATGAAGGAAGATTACGAAGAACAACTGCAAGATTCAACAGCTACAGAAAAGATAGCACCAACTTGAACAGAAGGAATACAAGATCTGGAAGGTCTTCATGGCCTCCGGTGGATTGAGCATAGATGATAGAACGAGAGGGTTTCAAAAGATCACTTGACGAGACTGAGGTGAAAAGAACTCCATGTTCTTCTTGAAATGATTGCGAGAGATTTAGCAGTCTTGAGGAAAATCTTTAGCGGAACGACGATGATAACTTGCCAACAAGGAAAACTCCGGTTTTGATTGAAGATGGAAGCTGGAATTAACAATGAACTTGCTGATTCCAGAATTGAAGCGATCTATTTAGCAGAAGGACGTGGCCGAGATAGGTGACTTCAAAAAGTCAGAATTCTCACTTTGAGACTTTGCACACAAAAGGTTTCACGAAGCTTGAGAGAAGGAGACACAGATGATCTTCCATGTCCTCCCATAGATATCGAATAGGCAAGCATATTAACAACATATACCACCATGGATTAACAGGATATTCCCAGAATATCAAGTTCGAGAGGCGGGAGAAACAAACAAATGCTCGAAACACTTTCTGAGCTCAACGCTCTTAGAAAGATCAATATTAAGAGCACGGGTTCGTGTTGGAGAAGAGGCACTGGAAGAATAGATTATCTGGTCCTTCAGAAGAGAACAGGAAATGCCACCTGGTTCACATTGTCGATCGGATCACCGGTTACAAAGATGAAGAGATCTTGGTTAAGAACCGATGATAGCTCATACCTTAAGCAAAGCTATCAGAGACGAAAAGATGCAATTCCTCGTATCCAGGAGAATTGTGCAGATATGGGGTTCAAAAAGATGTGAAGCAGGATGGACAGATGATAGACCGCCGTAGTGCCTTGAGAAACTCCGGATTGCCAAAGATGCTTGAATATGCATAGATATGATCACGGTGTACTCAAATCACAGGAGATAACCGTCACCATTTGGAGGATAGTGGTGATTGCATTTTCCATATTCCACTCATGATAAGTGTATATAGCTATGCCGAGAACCCAATTACAATCACCAGCATTAGATCGACACCTGTTATGTAATTAGCCCAAGAGAATTGGAGATGAAATAAAACTCCAGGATTAAGCGCCGGTGACAAAAGAATGAGTTAGCATGGACATGCTGATAAAGGGAGATAGATACTGTTTCACACATGACTGAAAAGGAGTGTGGAAGCACAGATGTATCAAAGAAAAATTTTCCGCATTTTTCGGCATTAAAATACCAATAGATGCGCAAAATCACTTATCAGGTAGATATTAGCAACTGATGATTACACAGAAAGTGGAGTTGCTAGAAGGAAGGACACCCTTAAGAAGATGGCACCGGTTAACAAGGAGTCAGATAGATCGCGCCGGTTTCCAAAAGCCTGTCAGTATGGAATGTACCGACGGTTGATAACCAAAGGCAGATTGTGATAACAACTTGGATGCAACAAATAGACAAGGAATTCACACACACGCACACACACACACACACACACAACCTATGGTACTACGGAAACCCAGAACACGTGAATCCTAGTTTGAATTTTAAGAAGAGGATTGAAAACGTTACACTTCCTTACCAGAAAAGGGTGGGTGGGTGGATAAGAAGAAAAGTGGAAGCAGTCCTACTCTCGCTTTTTGTTTTTCCCTAGTATACATAGCTACCAAAAATATTTGCTAGACTGACAATGACCATTTGGCTGAGACCCTGAAGGGCGGGATGGCTCTGATACCAATTGTAACTACCTCGGTGAATTACGCTCCTAGTTACAAGCCTGGATGAGCAGAAATGGTTGAAATAGTACGGTGGGGCCCAAATGCCACTCACAGGTAGACCTTTCGGCCGTCCCAACCATTTCCAAACATCGGGACAAGAACGGGCGGCGTAATCGGCAGGCGAAGGGATCAACTACATACACAAATGAGTATGTATGCAAGCCACCATACAATGGTTCTCAGAGTCATTCCATCTATAAAGAAAGGAAATATAACAACGCCATACGGCGAGATCCAAATATCCTAGATAGATATAATAGTTTAGGATATCTCCTCATACATCAAACATCAGAGTATCAGGCGGAAGCGGAAAACAAGATCCGAGTACGGATAAGAAGCAAATCGGCATAAGATGCCCCATAAATAAACACATCCCGCCCACACATCTCATGGATCCCCATTCCCAGAATATCTACACCGAATGATCGTTGCCCACATCGTCCGTCTCCTCCACCCAAAGATCCATCTTATGAAGTTTACTGTTCATCCAATCAAACAATTTATCGTGTGAGACCCTAGGGGTACTCAGCAAGTCTTTATGCCTCTAAAGGGGACACAACCTGGGGTGACGCAATTGCAGCAAAAGATAAACCCTAACAATTCTATAGATACTCGCTAACCATCCGCCTAACCAGAGATAGACGGATGTCCGTGAATTAATAACAACAGTTATAACGGTAATATCAACAGATCCATCCTCCTCCCGCCACTGACGAGGAAGCGGACAACCCCCCCATCCGTTGGCAGTTTTATTATCCAGTCCATGAGTGTTGCACTATTTACTAGTCAGGTACTTAGTCAAATTAAAAGCGGTACTTTAGTTTTGCTTGTCTATGATCGAGAAACTATGCTCCAAGTCGTCCATAACCGCGGACACGGCTTTCAGAAAGTTTTACCCTGCAGGGGTGCACAAATAGCAACACACACTCGATCAACCTCGGAAAAACAAATCAAAACCCAACGAGGCAGTCACGACAAAGCAATCACAGGATTCAGAAATATTTCAGGGGGGCACCCCATTAAGCTACCCAAGAACGAAGCTGGCTCTGAGACGGACTCAAGGTTTGTGTGGCATCAGTAAATGATCGGGAACCCGAAAGTGTGACTGGGCTTGTCGACACAATAAAACGGTCACGGCCCTAACAAAGACAAAGTACCTCGCACAATTTAAATAAAGCAAAGAAAGCATGGCATAAGTACAGGATAGTAAATAAAACCTCAAACTAGTTTGTGGCCCCAAGAAATAAGAATGAATCAAGCTCGCTGGGGGTTCATAAGCCTCCCGGATGTGGATAGCGAATATTCAAGGAACAGGAATCAAGTACTGGGGTCCCACGGACACAAGTGAGCCTGAAAAACCAAATAGCGAATATGGCTCACCGATGCCACTTTCATTAGTTATCCCATTACTACTCAGATTAAGTTGTATAGGTACCTCGTTATCCATCAGACACTCACATACCCTACACATGCTGTGCTACGACTCGCATGGCTCAAAAAACTCCTGTACTAATGGCTCATGGGATGGAGGAACAAGCTTCGGTGGGGTTTCTTGATATATCCCTTGCTCAGCATCTATTCGAAGAAGAACCAAACAAACAAGGGCCAACATAAATAGAGTGCACAAGCATATGAATTAAAATGCGACAAGCAAACAATCATGCCATGATGAATGATGCATAATTTGCATGGCAATAATGTAGCATGGCATGGGTGAGGTGTGGAATACCAGAAGAAACCATTTTAATGAGTTTTAGCCTCATTTTATCCTTATATTAGTTGCTGCAAACTTTATATTTATATGATGCATGCTGCAAAACAGAACAAGGAATTCATAAACAGAAAGGTCTCGTCGAGCTAATCATTTTAGACATATTATTTGTTAAATTTGGAGTTATAAATCAAAAGTTGTTAATTAATTAAGAAAAAGGGTATTTTAAAGTAATTTTAATCAACTTGGAAAATAAAGTGTTCAAAATATATTTTGAAGGCCATATTTGAATTCCTCACATTTTTCTGATTGGAAAACATATATTATTTGTTTAGTTTGGATTTATATTTTAAAAGTTATTTGAAAACAGATTTGAAATTTGAATTTGAATTAATTTGAAAAAGTTTTAAATTAAAACAGAAATCCAGAAATACTTTTTACACCCAGAGGAAACTAGCCCGAGTCACAGACAGGTGGGGCCTGCGCTGAGCTGGCGTAACCAACGCGCGACAGACTTTTCTCACCGCGACCACAGCGAGCCACAGGGGTTGACAAGTGGGCCCTGCCTTTGTTCGGCCCCACAAGCCAGCGGGGGAAAGGGCAGGTGCCACCTGGCGCGGCCGGGTACTGCGGGTTTAGACGCAGAAAGAAGGGGTGCCTAATCGTAAAACTGCCACAGCGACAGACAGGTGGGCCTGGCGAGGAGTGCGGGTTGAGCAGAGGAAAACAGAGGGGGCTAAGCGCAAAAAGGGGTTAGCGGCCACTGTTCCTCTTCTCTGCTTGCTGGCGACCGATCGGTGTCTGCCATGAGCGCGACGCTGGGATCGAACCGGGACGGGGTGCGCGCTGGGGGTGCGAGCCGATGCGGTAGCGCTAGGGTTGGTGTCAGGAGGGAGGACGGGGCCTAGATAGGGTGCTTGACAGCTGGAGCAAGCTGTGCAACAGCGCGTATGACATCGCCTTTCGATGAAACAGCTGACCCTAGACGCAGCGATAGCCATGAGCATGTCCAGGAGGAAGAAGAGCTCACCGCGGGGTGATCGGTGTGGTCGGATCGGCTTGGGGACCAGTGGATCATCGACGGGCGAGGTGGAGCGGAGCTTTAAGCGTCGGTGGGCGGCGTTCTTGCTCAGCCCTTTCTCCTCGACGGCGCAGTGTGGTGAAGCAGAGGAGCGTCCTCGTTCTCCCAGGCCGCTTCACGGACGCTCTGCACGACTGGATCAACGTGGACGTCGAGGTGCTGGCGACGGCGGCGGCGGCTGCTGGTGGTCGGAGGGGAGGAAGGAGGAGGGGAGGGCTGGCTCGGGGTAGATCTGGGCGAGCAGAGGAGAGCCGTGGGGAAGGAGATAAAGCAGAGGGGAGAGGGAGGTGCCGTGGGGAGGTGGGTAGATGAAAAAGGTGGACTCGGTCACCTTTTTCCCTCCTCTCCTCCTCACGTGCTCGGGCAGGCCAGGGCAAGGTGGAGGTGGGGCTGCCAGGTGGGGAACGGCCGGTAGGTGGAGAGTCTCGGGCTGGGGCGCTTTGGCAGAGAGAGAGAGCTAGAGAGAGAGGGGGTAGGCTCGGGTGTAGCTAGGCTTGGATCTAGGGTTAGGAGAGAGGAGGTATGGCTCGGGTGTAGCTAGGGTTTGGTTGGGGTGGTAGCTAGGTGGGCCAGGGTGGCCAGGTGGGGCCAGCTAGGAGGGGCTCAGCAAGGAGAGACCAAGGGAAGGGTTAGGTTTAGATGGAAAAGAGAGAGAGGGGGGGTATGGTGTTGGATGGGGTAGAGGTGTAGGGGGGTAAGGGTTAGATGAAGAGAGAGGGGAAAACCACTAGATAGCATGGAGATGACCAAGGGAAATAAAACCACACAAGAGAAAAGAATAAACCTCAAACAAACTCACATGAATGGGTAAGGGGAAGGAAAAGGTGATGTTGCATGGGGCATGCATGAATGTGAAAGGCCACTTCTATTAGTTGTAAAAACAACTATGGTACATATGGAAACTTATCACATGCATGCACATCACTATTGGATTAAATCCCAAACCAGGAGATACAAGCTTGATGAATATATGGGAGTGGTAGAATCAAGCATGATTGAGTATAATAGGCCATGGTAGTGTGTATATCCCACTAAAAGATTATTTGGCCACAATTATATTCAAACAAGCTCAATTGGCTCAAACAACCATATGGAAGGAAAAAAGGAAGGTTCTACTCACATGGCATTCAAAGATGGCCAGGAGGCTCCACATAAGTAATATTGTGAAAACAACATACATCATAGATGGAGCATGTAGACATAGAATGGATCCACACCAACACATATGAGCTAGAGGTAAAACCAAATAAATTGCAATGCTCATATATGGTGGAATGGTGGAATGATGGGATGATGACAAGAAAGGTGGTGGAGTTGAAAGAGATATGCCCCCAACTCAACTTGGGCATTTAAACAATATATCAATAACCAAATACAATATCAAGAGGCAAATACAATTAACAATGCATATGAGAGAAGAACCAAAACAAAAAGGGGTTTTATATGATGCTCAAATGCAAGGTGGCATGATGACATGAGCATGATATAGTTATGATGCAACAATTATATGTAGGAAGTAACATATATATAGACTAGGCTAGTAGCATTGCAATTGTTAGACAATTGGGATGCTACAGTCGTGCAACTGCCACCGGCCTCCGCATTTTCTTCATGTTGCTAGTTTTAAGGTGAACAAAAAGAGGCAGGGCTACCACCACTGGGTCTTTCTCACTCCCCTCGTTCTAGAGAGCCCAACCCTGACTCCTCTTGTGCAGCAGATTGATGGGAGCATCCTCGATGTGAGGAGCTCGCCATTGCTGACATCAGCATGACACATTAGTTCTTTTCTTTTGTTTAAAATGTTTTACGAAAATTAGTTGTGGAAATAAAAATACCCTGTGGCCTAGTCTGTTAGGTTATTATTCATTTCGGTAATTAATTTCTAAAATTAAT
This sequence comes from Avena insularis, assembly GCA_023614405.1. NCBI lineage: Eukaryota > Viridiplantae > Streptophyta > Magnoliopsida > Poales > Poaceae > Avena > Avena insularis. The sequence continues at coordinate 296,548,317 of CM042688.1, forward strand.
AAACATATGACATGTGGGACTAAGTGGATAATTATTTAATATATTCAAAAAATTATTCAGTTGTTTTAAAAATGATTTGTTCAGAAAATTGGGAAAATTCATAACTAATTATTTATAAGTCAAAAAATATGAATAATATATCAAAATGTTCAGAAAAATGAGATCTCTCTCTTAGCATCAAAATCATGCATTCTTCAGCAACTTTATAAGTTTAATTAGAAGAACAAAATGAACCCCCGCAGGTGATTCGGAGGTTTCCCTGTTTTAGGGTTCAGACCCATCAGACCCGATTTAAAATGATCAAGCATGTTTTAGGGTTTCATTCAGTAGTTTTTAACATGTCATATCATCATTCTTGCCTGAGAATTGCATCGATGCCATGTGTTGATTGTTTCCCTTTCTTTCTGGTGTTTCGTTCTTCCTGGTAGAATACGAGATTGAGATAAAGATTGAAGACCGAGATCAACACCATCGAAGATCAAAGATCAATACTTGACCACCTGTAATCAAGTCAAGTATAATATATCTAAAGCTATTCTTATTGGTTATCCATGGGCAAGGCAAGGCAAGCCCCACCATTACACAATCCATTGATTTTGAAAGAATTTCAATTCTTGCCATGATGCATACGATTCCACTATGGTCTTTTATCGATAAATAGAGTAACTTATTTTTGCATTACTCCCTTTTATCTTATATTACCTCATCCACTACTCCCAGCATAACTAGGTTTGGCGTGCTGGTTTATCTAGATGATGTATCAAATGTAGAGAATCTAGTATGACAGGAGACCGAGGTATACTGATGAGGTGAGACTAGTGGTGAAGGTTTAATATGATAAGGCTTGTATGGGAGGCCACAGTGGGATGTGGTTTTGGTAGTCCCATGCTCGTCACCACTAGGAACCGAGTACTTTCCTTTCGAACCGAGATGAGCTTACAACCACACAGGTCTTGGGAACCCCTCGACTAACTAACTTGCCTAGTATATTCCATGAGTCACATAGTTCGAGCGTTCCATTCAACATATGCATTCTGGTTGTTCTCAAAGCCGGTGAAGGAGGTGCATCATAACAGGTAGGGAAAGTTGGCCCTGGTTGGGGTGGGTAGATCCCCTAATAAACCAACCTCGCCTCATATATCTAGGGACCGGCTTCAGGATTTGACTCATATATGGCGAAACCCTCCTTAGGGCGTGACTCATGGTCTCGGTGAAAGAAAGGTAAAGGTCGTGGTCAACCACTCTCTGCTGGCCTTCCAAGGAAGAGGGCTAATCTATAATGGCATTAAGAGTCGATTTGTACATGTGGGTAAAGTTGTATACCCCTGAAGGGTTAAATCTTTTTGAAAAGCCATGTTCACAGTTATGAACGCTTGGTGACCAGATTCTAAGATCATAGAGAACAATAACCTAATCATAAAACTTGGTAGATCAATGTGTGATTAAGTATGCTTCCTCGTGGGTACGAGGGGGTGATCCTAATTGAGAGTTCAGGTGATGATTTGGAGGATATCAAATATATGATCATCAATACTTTGGAGATGTTGCTCTCTATACCCTTTTAAAATGTTCTGACTACACGAGCTTCTTCTTCCTCCTGTTTGAAAAATGAAGATGGCTTTATGCAAAATACCCCATCATGTAAAACACAAGTCATTATTACACGAATAATCTAGAGTATATTTACAACTTGCATAGCTAGCTCAAATAAAACAGCGAAAACTAATAAAACTTGAGTCCATCAACGCCCCAGGCTAGTTGCGTGAAGACCCGCAATCCCTACACACCTTTCAATCTTCGGATTCTGCACATAAGACGTGCAACCAATAAGTTGGGTCAATACTTTGAATGTATTGGAAAATTACACCAAGGAAAGAATAAGGCTAACTCGACATGCAACGCTAGGAGTAGGCTTTGGGGTTCATTTGCACAAAGGCAATTTTCTCTCAGTAAGAAGAAAAGAGGGAGAGTTTTACCCTACTTTGTAAACATTATTTAAGTAGTATAGGGTCAAGTGGAGCACGAGGATATTACACACCAAGTGTCCAATCAACCTAGCACTTGGATATAACGCACCAAGTCCCCAAAATCCCACCCATTGGCGATATTACGTACGCCATGGGGTTTTAGAAAACTTTAGGTTTGGAAAGAGAGAGGAAGATCATTCAGAGGATCCATCCTTCAGATGTTCAAAGTGTTCTTTTCCGTGCACTCGGCTGATCGATCAGATTACAATACTCTTGATAGGTTGTGCACTTTACCTACAATCCATGATCAAGTCCTTTTACAGACAAGACGATGACGAGGCTTTCCCTTAGTAGCCCCTCTACCAGCTGGATCCAACCATGCCAAGAACCTCCAAATGTTGGTACCCTGGTGAGGTTTCCTACTAAGTACTAGGTCAAGATAGAGCCCATAAGTATCGTGGTTGCACTGGAAGCTTCTGAATTCTGAAACATGGCAGACTTCTTTGATTCCTAGGCGACCATCCTCCCTCAAATTCCACTCGTTGACCCGACAACCATTTCGCCCAGAAGAAAACTTAGTTTTATTTTCAAGGGGGTTTTGAGAGGAAAAGGTTTGCTTGAGAGAGCTTTATACTTAGAAAATTTTGAGTCTTTTGAACCCCCAACGGTACTTTATATATATATATATGTATATATAGCATAGCAAGCAAAACTTAGCAAAACGGGATAAACTATTAGGATGGGAAAATCCTTAGTATAGAGCTACTCATGGCATACTACAAAACCGCACTTACAATACTAATAAAATCTACCAAAATCTACACATGCATACTACAGACTTTGAAGATCAAAACATGCATAGTCAAAACTGGGACATAAATATGAAAAAGTGGTGTAACTTTCCTTGATCCGAGCAGCACTCTACACAACAGTACTCCTCAGCGCACTCTAAACAATCTAACGAATCACAAAACATAGATCCAATCACAAGTTGCACAAAACATTGCCTCAAAAGTAATTATGCATGCATGCAACATGGTAATATGCAAGGATGGGTTCAAATTCGATCAATAAAATTATGCAGGGGATGTATTGTGTTGGGGATGTCATTAGTATCGATTTCCTATGAATTTCATGTAATTTGGATTATTACTTCATTAAATATGCCCATAAATATATCTACCCTTCAAATCTACCACGAAACAGATCCATACACCCCTAAGCAAGATTTACCAATTTTAAACAGTATATCTCATAGATACAAAGCCAACACAACAAGAATCTACTAAAACAGAGTTACGGTTATTTTCCTATTATTAAAATACACCAAACTAGACTTCGAATTCTACCAAAAAATCAGGACAGTAAACTAGCAAAATTATTGCAGATCTGTGTTCCAAAGAATTTGTGTGAATCCAACGGTATATTACACGCCATTTTTGGCCAAGAATTCAAATTACTATAAATTTTACCAATTAAAGCAATAATCTGTCTATTTGAAAACTAGATCTAGTCAACACGACCACGCGGGCGACAAGTGGAAGACCCTGATTGGTTCGGCCTGCCGACGCGTGATACGTCCATTTTGCATCACTATTCTATGTCTTAATTCACTATAATTCATTGATATATTTCGTATTGAGAGGTGATACTTATGTTATTTCATCTATTTTTGAATGGTGGATGACTTTTGGAGCATGGACCGCTGCAGTCAGGATTCTGATGGAAAAGGTACTGTTTGGAGGCAAAATTCACGAAGATCAAAAAATCAAGGAAAATATATGGAAAATCCTATTTTTCCAGAAGACTAAGGATGCCAGAAGATGGAGTGGAGGTAGGCCACAGGGGGCCCATAGCACCCCATGGCGCGGGGCAGCCTAGTCAAGGCTGGAGGTGGTGTGGCCACCCCGCCCACTCCAGCCTCCTCGGCGATATCAACCTCCCAAACCCTAAGACTCGGGAGCGACCACAGAAAGATTCCACGCCTCAAGCAGAAAACACTGAGAGAGAAAGATCTCTCCGGCAGACAGATGTCTGCCGGGGGAATTCCTTCCCGGAGAGGGGAGATCATCGCCATCAACACCACCATCAAGATGGACTTTATAGGGATCATCATCATCATCACCACCATCATCACCATCAACACCCTCATCACCATCTCCATATTGCTGTAACGCGTTGAATATTGCATAGTTCATAGGGGAAACTTTCCTGGTGTTGATTACTCTTTGTAGTTGATGCTATTGAGTGAACCATTGAATTATTGTTTATGTTTAGATTGTTATACATCATTATTCTATCTCTGATCATGATCCATATGATGTCTTGTGAGTAGTTCATTTTGTTCTTGAGGACATGGGAGAAGTCTTGTTGTTAGTAGTGGAGTTGCGTTGAGAAAGATTCAATAGATTGTTATTTAAGTTGTGGTGTACTTCTTCTAGTGGTGTCATGTGAACGTCGACTACATGACACTTCTCCTATATGGGCCTAGGGGAATGCATTGTGTATTTGGCTACTAATCGTAGGGGTTGCCGGAGTGATAGAAACCTGAACCCCCGTTAGGAAACCATTGCACAAGGGGCGTAAGGGTCTTAGAGTTTAAAGTTGTGGTTAGGTTTCTAGCTTAAATACTTTCTTGTACTTACGGATGTTTGCAAGGGGTTTAATCACAAGTATGTATTAGTCTTGGATGGGGCGGTACATTAGCACAGGTTTACCCACACAACACTTAGCAAGCTAGAGAAGATTAATCAACTATATGAAGCGAAAGCACTTGACAGTCTTCCCATGTGTCCTCTAGAATGTTTGGTAATCTTAAGTAATACAATCGGCTTGTCCTTTGCTGCATAAAGGATTGGGACACTTGCTGCATTTATTCCTACTGTCTTTTATTTACTCGTACGTTGTTTACTTGCTTTATCGAAAACCCCTAAAAATCCGTTTGCTAAGTATTTTCAGAGAATTCCTGATCCATACCACTAGCCAGCACCTTCTGCTCCTCGTTGGGTTCGACACTCTTCCTTATCAAAAATACTGCGATACACCCCCTATACTTGTGGGTCATCAAGACTATTTGCCGGCGCCGTTGCCGGGGAGTGAAGGACTATTGGAGAGTGGAACTGGTAAAGGAAACTTCTACTGTGAGTATTGTTTACTTCTGCTAGTTGCTTTATTTTTGTTATGGATAATTCGCTGAGTTTCTTATTTGGTAATGCTACTACCACTACTAAGGTAGTAGATAAACCACCACCTGCTGAGAATGATGTTTTCAAAATACCTACAAGAATTATTGATCGTGTTATGGATAACTACTATGTTGGGGATGGAACTGTCCATCCCGGTGATCATTTACTCTTTATACACGAATTATGCGGGTTGTTCAAGTGTGCAGGTATTACTACAAATCAAGTTAAGAAGAAATTATTCTCATTATCACTGAAAGGAAGAGCTGAGGAATGGTATAAGCTGCTGAAGAATGGTCAAGCTCTGGAATGGGAGGAAATAGTGCCTCTCTTTTATTCAAAGTTTTATCCTCCTAGTGAGATTCATAAAGATCGGAATCAAATATACAACTTTTGGCCTCTTGATGGAGAGAGTACATCTCAAGCTTGGGGGAGATTGAAGTTACTAATGCTCCAACAATATTATTATCAATGTCCCATTCATGATCTCCCCAACAATATTATTATCAATAACTTTTATGCAAGGCTCCCTCTACATGATAAAGATTTATTGGATGCTTCTTGCGCTGGATCATTCACTCGCATGGAAGAAGAAGCTAAATGGGACCTTCTAGACCGTATTCAAGACAATGTTGAAGCTTGGGAGAATGACAAAGGTAGAAAGTCAGGTATAAATTATGATTATGAATGCATTGAATCTTTTATGGGAACTGATGACTTTCAAAATATTAAAAATGCTTATGGTCTAGACTCACAAGCTATTGCTTCTTATTTTAAGGCGTTTGCTTCCTACATTATAGTGCCTAAAAATAAGTGGAATAAGTATCATGAACCTTATAAAGATGTTACTAAAAGTGTTCCTACAAGGAATACTGAAGTTTATACTGCTAATCATGTTTTACCTAAACCTTATATTGAGAAAATGCCTTTTCTAGTTAAGGTAAAGGAGCATTCTATGATAGCTAGTATGGTTAATAAAAGTATGAATAAAACCATTGAACCTGATAAACAAATGGTTGATGAACCTATAATAGCAAGTGTGAAAGACTTTGTCACTAAATATGAAAAAGAGGGACACACTATCCTTTGCAAGGATACCTCTAATATTGTTTCACAAAGTAGTGTTATGAGAGCTAGTATTCCCGTGTTTTCTGTTAGAATAAGTGATCATTGCTATGATAGTCCTTGTGATAGCTATATTGTTAAGTTTATGCATGATACTGAAAGTTACTATGAGAGAGGGAAAAGTGTTCTTATGCATCTCAATAATATCAAGTTTCCTCGTTTTATGCTGAAAGTTTTTATATTGCGCTTCTTTTGCCTTCTTATGCAAGTTGCCTTTGGTTTCAATAACTTGTTTGTTTAAAAAATCCCCTTGCATAGGAAGTGGGTTAGACTTAAATGTGTGTGTTTTTGCTTCTTAATGCTCTCTTTCACTTCAATTCATATCCCTATGAGAGCTTCTTCAAAATTATCATGCCCATCTTAATGGCTATAAAGAAAGAGCTTTATGGGAGACAACCCAATTTGTTTTTTCTTTTAGTTTGTTTTTGTTTCTTTGAGTCTTGGAAGTTATTACTTCGGTAATAACCGCTCCTTATCCATTTTGTTTGGTTTTTGTGTCAAGATCAACCTCTAATATGAGAGAAGTAAGATTTGGGGAAGTTGCTGTCCCAAAACAGATTTTTGTGCTTCACCGTAAAAATTAGTGAGAGATCTCTGTATGTCCGATTGAGCTGTAATTTGTTGTGCTTCTGCCCCAGGTTGTTATGTAACTTTCGTTAGTTTTGCACTTTTTGATTTGAGCAACAGAAGAGTTTCGAAAAAATTGATCTTTACCTGCTGTTCTGTTTTGACAGATTTTGCCACTCTTACATTTGCTTCTTTATTTGATTTCCTTTTTGAATTCTTTTTGGGTTTTCGGAAGGAGTTGCTACAGTACTCTATGTTTTGATGGTTTTCAGTTGAAGTTGGACTCAAAAGGTTCTATCACTTCACTTATACTAATGTTGCTAATAAGAACTGTGTGAAGTTTTATGTGAAAGAAATTTCCAGGAAGTGGAGATAATGGTGTAATAAGAAAAAGAAGGGTTTTATGACTCAAGTAATAAGTGTATGAAGATGAAGATATCGATGATATTCAAGAGATGACTCTGGAAGGATCTACTAGATACCAAATTCAGAGACCTGCAGAGTCCGTTTCCAAATAGGTAACAATTCTGGTAAGAAAAGTTCGGCGAAAATACAATCCCACTATATTTTTGCAGTTTTCAGTCAATAAGGAAAACTACGAAGCGAAAAAGGGACGGAAACGGAGCCAGGGTGGCTCAAACCACCCTGTGGCGCGGGCCCTCCCCTGGCCATGCCACCAGGTGGTGAGTCCACTCCGGACTCCGCCTCCGACTCGTTTTCTCCTAGAACTTTCCTTTTGATATGAAACTTCGTAATATATAACCCCCGCGGATCTTCTGAGGTTCGTATATTGTGTTTTCGTCGTGTTTTTGTTTCGATATGTTTCTGTCAGGACATACTCTTTGAGACCTTAGAAGCACAATGGTGTCTGCCAAGGATAAATGAAAGGAGCCTATGGAGGAAGATCTCCAAGACCCCAAGCAGGGGCGAGTACCTTTAGTCTCTTGCCCTGCATCAACCGAAACCCTACGAGTCACTAAGGAGTTCTGCGATAAGTATCGAGACTTGCGGAGGAAGGTGGACATGCTTCAATGGGAGAATAATAGGCTTCGCAAGATGCTGGACGATTTCCTCACGTCAACTAAGGAAATAATACCACCACCACCGAAGGAGTAACTCGTCATCAGGGTTGGCATCCCCTTGGTTTATTCCAAGTTTGGGGGAGTGCCGCGGTATCACATCACTATCTTCTATCTTGTTACCTTATTAGTAGAGTCATATCATGAATAGAGGAGTTATTATGTAGTATGGTTTGCATTATGGAAGTGTCCCCTCTCTCATTAGATATGTATCCCTTGGTGTGAGTTTCCGTTATGGAATATGAATGAGAAGTTCTATCATTCACTCTTTTGCATAGCTTATATTAGTTTTCAATTCGTGGTTATATGATTGATCTTGTTGTTAGTATTGGTATCACTTTGGGATCATTGAGTTAATTTAGTTGGTTTTGGCAAACCTAGCTCTGTCAGTAGCAACACCTTTTTGAGAGTTGAAAAGAAAAAGATATAAGTACTCTAAAGAAAAATAATTTCACCATCTTTCTTTCTTCATTTGCCCACAAGTCTAGTATTCTCTAGTTAAGATCTTTTGTGCTTCCAAGGAAGATTGCATGTTCGTCTTTATCATTTGTATGCTTGGTTGTTTCCTTCAACTCCTGTACTTGCTACCCAGCCTTGCTAGCCAAAAACCTGTACCGAGAGGGAATTCTTCTCGTGCATCCACTCCCTTAAACCAAAACCTTTGCCATTTGTGTCCACCATACCTACCTAGTAGCATTATTGCTATTCCAAGTAAATTCCTGTTTTATCTACCTCCCAAATTAAACTTGTTATGTGAAAATTAGTGATTAAAGCTCTCACGAACTTGATGGCACACTTTACTTTCTTGCATTTAATAAACTAGAACCATTGTGCTCACCTATGTTGCGTATATGCTTGCGCTTTGTAAGTTGTGAATTAGGAGAACCATGCTGTCATGGGGAACGCTTTCAACATTGCACTAGTACTTTGTACCAAGTTGATATCATGTTCTTTTGTCTATGGATGTCGTCGGTGTGAAATGAAAGGGGAGCTTGTAAGTCCATGGAGTTATGTAACGCCTGATCCATGTGTGTTAGAGAAACGCCTAGGCCGCTGGTCTAATCCATGCTATCATGGTGGAAACCTGCAGTGTAACCATAACGAGTATCTATGAAGCATTCTTCTTATAAAAAAGAGATAGAGATTGAGAAAAAGAGAAAAGAAAAGAAAAAGATATTATGAAAAGAGGAAAGAGAGAAAAAAACACCATATTCCCATGGTAAATAAGAAGATTGCTGAGATACTTGTTGTCTGCTTGCCTTGTCATTTTGATATGGGGATTCTTCCGTATCATCGGGCAAGGGGTACCCCGTTGGCGGTTCTCAATGATACACATATGCTTACGATGACAAGAACTTACCGGTGACTAAACTTTAGTAGCATGAGGAGCGGCCCTCGTATTCAAGGGACATGAGATTCTCAATTTACAACTTGTCAATGCATATCCTCATTTTTGATCACTTTAACCTTAATCACCTAAAGATGCCTATGATAGGGGCAATGAGAGCTGAAAGCTAGTAAGTATTATAAATTTTGGGAGCTCTTTATGAGACTTTGTAGTTGAGTCAGTAAACCTATTCCCTTCTACCTCAGCAAGTATTTTGAGTTGATGTGTTTCATTCATTCATATGATGATTTATTCAATCATGTTTCTTATGTTCCTTGTTTAGCACATTGCTCTTATCTTGATGTTTACTACTTTGAAAGCTATCATTGAAAAGCCAGCTATTTGTGAACTCCAGCAAATTATCAACTATTCTTCGACCAAGAGCTAAGTTTGCCATTACCAATTATGATTCACTTTATGTATCTTTATTGTGTTTCCTTTACTCACTGCAAGTTGAGTTATATAATAGTGAGTTGTCTTCTATTATGATCTATGTATTTGATCAATGTGATGCTTCTTGTTCGTATTCTTTTATGGACTCTTCACTCCATAAACTTGAGGCCATGTTTATTGAGCTCAGTTTCGCTTATGGACAAGCGAAGTCTAAGCTTGGGGGGAGTTGATACGTCCATTTTGCATCACTATTCTATGTCTTAATTCACTATTATTCATTGATATATTTCGTATTGAGAGGTGATACTTATGTTATTTCATCTATTTTTGCATGGTTGATAACTTTTGGAGCATGGACCGCTGCACTCAGGATTCTGATGGAAAAGGTGCTGTTTGGAGGCAAAATTCGCGAAGATCAGAAAATCCGGGAAAATATATGGAAGATCCTATTTTTCCAGAAGACTAAGGATGCCAGAAGATGGAGTGGAGGTGGGCCACAGGGGGCCCACACCACCCCATGGCGCGGGCAGGCCTAGGCCGCGCCTGGAGGTGGTGTGGCCACCCTGGCCCACTCCAGCCTCTCTCCTCTGGCGTATATCAATCTCACGAAACCCTAAGACTCGGGGAGCAACCACAGAAAGATCCCGCCGCCTCTGCGGGGCGGAAAACACCGAGAGAGAAAGATCTCTCCGGTAGACAGATTTCTGCCGGCGTAATTCCTTCTTGGAGAGGGGAGATCGTCTCCATCAACACCACCATCAAGCTGGACTCCATCGGGATCATCATCATCATCATCACCACCATCATCACCATCAGCACCCTCATCACCATCTCCATATTGCTGTAAATTTTGTGTTGAATATTGCAAAGTTCATAGGGGAAACTTTCCCGGTGTTGATTACTCTTTGTAGTTGATGCTATTGAGTGAACCATTGAATTATTGTTTATGTTCAGATTGTTATACATCATTATTCCATCTCTGATCATGATCCATATGATGTCTTGTGAGCAATTCGTTTTGTTCTTGAGGACATGGGAGAAGTCTTGTTGTTAGTAGTGGAGTTGCGTTGAGAAAGATTCAATAGATTGTTATTTAAGTTGTGGTGTATTTCTTCTAGTGGTGTCATGTGAACGTCGACTACATGACACTTCACCTATATGGGCCTAGGGGAATGCATTGTGTATTTGGCTACTAATTGTAGGGGTTGCCGAAGTGATAGAAACATGAACCCCCGTTAGGAAACCATTGCACAAGGGACGTAAGGGTCTTAGAGTTTAAAGCTGTGGTTAGGTTTCTAACTTAAATACTTTCTTGTACTTACGGATGTTTGCAAGGGGTTTAATCACAAGTATGTATTAGTCTTGGATGGGGCGGTACATTAGCACAGGTTCACCCACACAACACTTAGCAAGCTAGAGAAGATTAATCAACTATATGAAGCGAAAGCACTTGACAGTCTTCCCATGTGTCCTCGAGAACGTTTGGTCATCTTAAGTAATACAACCGGCTTGTCCTTTGCTGCATAAAGGATTGGGCCACTTGCTGCATTTATTCCTACCGTCTTTTATTTACTCGTACTTTGTTTACTTGCTTTATCGAAAACCCCTAAAAATCCGTTTGCTAAGTATTTTCAGAGAATTCCTGATCCATACCACTAGCCAGCACCTTCTGCTCCTCGTTGGGTTCGACACTCTTACTTATCGAAAATACTGCGATACACCCCCTATACTTGTGGGTCATCAACGCGGCACTGACGCGCTACGCTGATGTTCCACTGCCACACAGCGCAAGGGTATTGGGTGATACCCCTTCGGCTCGCCAATCTAATCTAGCGCCTCAAAATTTAATCGGACGGACAAGATCGGAAGTTGCTTACCTCGCGGGAGCGGTGACTCGATGATGACAGTGAACGACGATGGCACCGTCGGACGGTGAAGCTCGGCGGTGTCCTAGTGGCTTTCGAGGTGACGGTGTAGACGACGGCATGCAGTTCCTCCTCGTGGTCCTTCTAGCATGGATGGCAGCGGCCCTCGCTCCCTCAGTTCGTGGTAAAGCTCCGTTGGTCACCTCCGTCTCCGACGTGACTCCGGTGAGAAATCACAGCTCCGTGTTGCACTACAGGTGGGAACAAAGGGGGTGAGGCGACGTGGTGTGACAAGGGGAAAATAGAGGGAGAGGAAGGGTGGAGAAAGAGCCTCAGACACTTGGCTTCGAGCTCGGCGGCGGAGCATCTCCGGCGAGGTCAAACTCGAGCTCGACGGCGGCAGCCTGGTGCTGGTTTGGTGGAATATATTTAGGGTTTTGGGGCAGTGGACCGTGGGGTCTTTATAGGCGGCTTGGCTTGGCGCGGGGGTTGCGGAGGTAGCTCCGGTTCGGCTAGGGTTCGTTCCCGACGCGGCGGCGATGCCGTGTTCTTCCTGGACACGACGAGGGGAGGGAGGTGACAGGTGGGCTCGAGCCATCAGCGGCTGCGGGGGCTGGCGGGCTACGCGGCAGCTCTCCGGCTTGCTATGCTCCGGCCAATGACGCTCTGCGTCGTTTGGTCGCTGGCGCGCGCGGTGGATAGAACGCGGGATGACTCGGCTAGCCCGATAGGTTAGATTATTATTTTTATTATTTTTTGTTTCATAATTTCCTTAATAACTTTTGCATTATAAATCCAAATTTAATGATTTTAGTCTCTAAAAATTTACAAAAAGGAGGAGCTCAACATAGGATCATAAAATAACACTTTTGCAAGGATTTAGAAGGTTAGGTTTAATATAACCCCTTCTTCTCTTTATATGACTATATGAGAAATCAACATAGGGTTTAGGGAAAAGGATTTTGAGGCAACTTTATTGTGTGATGCCATGATGCAAATGGTATGATGCATGCTTCTAGTAACATCTGGCATATCAAAATTTGGGATGTTACAAACCTACCCCGTTAAGAAGAATCTCGTCCTCGAGATTCAGGTTGGCTAGCAAATTGGGGTGGTTGTTCCGTCTTCAGATCATCTTCACATTCCCACGTGGCCTCTTCCTCAGAATGGTAATTCCATTGAACTTTGCAAAACCTGATGGTCTTGGTATGAGTAATCCTCTCGGCTATTTCCAAAATCCTGATAGGTTTTTCCTCACAAGTGAGATTGTTTTCCAACTGAACCTCATCCAGGGGGACTATATCCCTTAGCGGTGTTTCAGCCATCTCCGGGTGACAATTCTTTAGTTGTGACACATGGAATACATCGTGAACCGTCAGTACTTCAGGCAACTCCAACTGATAGGCAACCTCCCCTCTATGAGCCAAAATCTTATAGGGCCCTATGAATCGAGGTGCCAACTTACCTTGATTCCAAATCTCTTAACTCCTTGTAGTGGTGAAACTAGGAGATATGCATGGTCTCCTACTTCATAAGTTACATCCCTGCATCTGGAATCAACATAACTCTTTTGCCTAGATTGGGCTACCTTTAACCTGTCTTGAATCTGCCTTACCTTTTCTTCGGCATCCTTGATCAGATCAGGCCCAAACAAACTATGTTCTCCAACTCCATTCCATAGCAGCGGAGTTCTACACTTCCTGCCATATAGAACTTCAAATGGATCCATATTGATACTAGTTTCATAACTATTATTGTACGAGAACTCTGCATATGGCAAGTTGTCATCCCAACTAGACCCATAGTCTAGGGCACAAGCTCGCAGCATATCCTCCAGGATATGGTTAACTCATTCTGCTTGGCCATCTGTTTATGGGTGGAAGGCAATACTAAACTCCAGTCGTGTCCCTAGAGATTCGTGTAACTGTCGCCAAAACTTCGAGGTGAATTGGGTACCCCTATCAGAGACAATTCCCTTAGGAACACCATGAAGACTTACAATCCTTGGCATATAAATCTTGGCAAGGTTGGCACTCGTATAGGTGGTCTTTACGGGAATGAAGTGAGCCACCTTGGTGAAATAATCAACTACCACCCAGATAGAGTCATACCAAGAACGAGTCTGAGGTAGTCCCGTGATAAATTCCATGCCAACCTTGTACCACTTCTAGTCGAGCATAGGTAATGGTTGAACCAACCCTGCTGGTTTCTGATGTTCGACCTTGACTTTGTTGCATACGTCACATAAAGATATGTACTCAGTAATTTCTCTTTTCAAGTTATTCCACCAAAATCTATCCTTCACATCCATGTACATCTTTGTATTGCCGGGATGAATTGAGTAAGGCAAATCGTGAGCCTCCTGAAGAATTAACTTCCTGATATCGGGGTCATCGGGAACGCACAAACTCTTCTCATACCAAAGTGTTCCTTGTTCACCCGTATGGAACCCCTTTGCTTTACCCTTGCTTATATTAACTTTTATTTCCTCCAACCCCTTCTCACCCTGCTGGGCCTCTTTGATTCGGTCCAGAAGCATTGGCACTATCTCCATAGTCGCTAAGTATCCTTCCGAAACTATTTCTAACCTGAGATCCTTGAACTGTTCGCACAAATCCTTTGGAAGTTCTCCTGCAGCAAGTCCATTTACATAGACCTTGCAGCTCAAAGCATAAGTTACAACATTGGCTTTCCTAGGATGGTACTACAGGTCCAGGTCATAGTCCTTGATGAGTTCAAGCCATCTCATTTGACTCATATTTAACTCCTTTTGGGTGAAGATATATTTCAGACTCTTGTGATCCGTGAACACATCACAATGTTTGCCCATGAGGTAATGTCTCCATACCTTGAGCACATGCACAACTGATGCTAGTTCCAAATCGTGTGTGGGGTAGTTATTCTCATGGTTCTTAAGTTGCTGAGAGACGTACATCACTACTCTCCCATATTGCATCAGTACACTACCAAGTCCGTGTCGAGAAGCGTCACAATAGCCTTGGAAATCCTTCTGGATATCCGGCTGACACAAAACGGGTGCTATTACTAGGCGTTTCTTCAATTCTTGAAAACTCGCGTCACATGCCTCGGTCCATTGGACTTCTTTTATTTGTTCAACAATTCAGTCATAGGTTTTGCTATCTTGGAAAAGTTTTCAATGAACCTTCGGTAATATCCTGCAAGACCCATGAAACTCCTGATATCTCCCACATTCTTAGGCGACTCCCATTCTGTCACGGAGGCTACCTTACTTGGGTCCACGGCAACTCCTTTTGCTGACACAATATGACCAAGGAATCCCACTTTATTTAACCAGAACTCACATTTGCTGAACTTGGCATACAACTTGTGTTCCCTTAACTTTTCCATAATTAGGCGCATATGCCTCTCATGTTCCTTCTCATCCTTGGAGTATATGAGTATGTCATCAATGAATACCACAATAAACTTATCCAAGTACTCCATTAACACCTTGTTCATCATAGTCATAAAGTATGTTGGGGCATTGGTTTGACGAAAAGACATCACGGTGTACTCATACAAACCATATCTTATGGTGAAGGCAGTCCTGGGTACGTCCCGTTCTCAGATTTTTAACTGGAAGTAACCTGATCAAAGATCAATCTTAGAGAACACACTAGCTCCCTTTAATTGATCGATCAGGTCATTGATATTGGGTAGAGGGTACTTGTTTTTGATTGTCACTTCATTCAATGATCAGTAATCCACAACTAGCCTCTTGGTTTTATCCTTTTTCTCCACGAATAAGACAGGTGCTCCCCAGGATGATGCACTTGGTTGAATGAAGCCTTTATACAACTGTTCTCTAAGCTGTTTCTTAAGTTCCTTCAACTCATCGACATCCATCTTGTATGGTCTTTTGGCTATCGGTCCAGTCCCAGGCATCAAGTCAATGAGAAACTCGATATCTCTGTCAGGAGGCATCCCTGGTACTTCTTCCAAAAAGACATCTGGATACTCCTTCACAACTGACACATCCTCTAAGCTAACCCCCTTAAGAGAGTTCATCATACTTCCCTTGAGTGCAAAAGATGACTTAAAGAGAATTCTTCTCTTTTTCGGAATTGTGAGTGTGATAGTCCTTTTGGCACAATTTATGACTCCCTCATATTCGGTTATCCAATTCATGCCCAAAATTATGTCTAAGCCTTGTGACTCTAGGACGACTAGACTTGTGGGAAAGATGTCTGTCCCAATCCTTAGTTCTAACCCACGACATCGAGAGTTTGCCACTATTTCTCCTCTAGGAGAACTTACACTTAGAGGAGTATAATAGTTTCCCTAGGTATCTTGCCTCTATCCACAAATATCTTAGATATGAATGAATGTGATGCACTAGTATCAAAAAGAACAACTACGGGGATGTAATTAAGCTTGAACTTACCAATCATGGAGTCTGGTGCCTCATGAGCATTCTCCATGAAGACATGATTCATCGTGGCTTTGACGAATGAATTCGGCTTCTTCCCATTCCCATTACCATGGTTGTGTCTGTTGTTGTTCCCATTGCCATTCCCATTTTTCATCCTCTTAGGGTAATTAGTTGCATAATTCCCTGCCTTCTTACACTTGAAGCATGTCACCTCACTCATATCCTTTCCATTGCCATTTCCATTCCGATTGCAGTGCTTATGGCCATTGTGGTTATGTCCACCATGACGATGACCATTGTGGTTGTGGGGTGGTGGTGACAAAGTGCGTTGCTTCTGGTATGGATTTGAGTTATGCTTGTGTGAGGTGGACTTTCTCTTGTGGTTCTCTATACTCCTTTGCTTTGATTCAACCACAACTGCCCTGTAGAGAAGTTCCTGTTAGTTACCAAACTTCAGAGCCACAAGTTGAATGGATATCTCATCATTAAGTCCCCTTAGGAACTCTTGCTGTCTCTTTGCATTGATGGAAACATCATCAGGTGCATAGTGCGCCAGCTTGTTGAAAAGGTCCCCATACTCGGAGACAGAGCGGTACAGTTGCTTCAAGTCATGGATCACGTCCCTTCAGTGACATGACACCAGCAACTACATGATGAGTATGAAAAGCTCCCTCAAATTGGTTCCAGGTGATAGAACCAATATCCGGGTGGGTGACTTGGTAGTTATCCCACCATTCAGCAACAGGTACTTCAAGTTGGTGTGCGGCAAAGTGCACCCTGTTAGATCCAACAACTTGGACGGTGTCTAACTTCTTGTTGATGGTGCGGAGCTAGTCATCCGCCACAATTGGCACATAGCTACTTGAGAAGGTAGGAGGGTTCAACCTCAAAAACCGATTCAAGTGATCCTATTGGGGCGGCGGAGGTGGTTGAGGTGGCGGGTTGTTGTTGTTGTTGTTGTTGTTGTTTTGCAGGTTTTGGGTGAGGAGTTGGATCAACTGATTCTGGGAGTTCAGAAGTTGTGTAATCTCCAGAGGTAGATTATTGTTCCCACGTCTCGCCATCTATGGGGTTGGGGGAAAAGTTATGAAATAGATAGAAATACTAAGGAATAAACTCCTACCCTTATGTAAACACAAGAAAACACACGAGAAACACAAAAGGCACACATAGCAGAAAGTTTAACACAACTCATCAAGTTTAACTAAACCAATATTGTTTTGGTATTTATTACAATCGCGGATAACGTTTAACCATAAATATAAAGGTGGTCCAACTATCTACCCTACTCATCATCCACTTCCTCATCCTCAATAGGTAAGCCTTCCTTTTCCAGCATTGACTTGTATAGCTCCATGTCCTTTGTCGTGGCTTCGAGCGTCTCCTGAAGGTCTTTCACCCCATGCAGCTCCTGTGTAGTAGCTTCGAGCTTCCCTTGAAGGTCCTTCACCTCATGCAGCTCCTGTGTAGCAGCTTTGAGCTTCTCTTGAAGTTCCTTCTTCTCCTCTAGCAGCTCCTCAACCAGGTTTGACTCCTCAGTCATAGACGTGATCTTCTCCTTCAAGCTCCTCTTGGTGTCTCGCAACTCCTTCATCATGCGAGAAAAGTTCTTGAACTCCGTCTCGTTTCTTGCGAGTACCTCATTTCTGTTCCCTAATTCTCTTGTTCTTATCCTACACCCTCTTCCCTTGATTAACGAACTCCTTATCTTGGGATGTGAGCTTCTCTTCTAGGGACTTGATCATATCTTCTAGCTCTTGGATCTTCTCGTCCTTCTCCTTGACTAGAGCGCATAACTCGTCATTCTTTATGATCTCATAGCAGCTTCCCTCCATAAGATCGTTGATGTGGCACTCCAAGTCTTCGTATTGGATCCTTCGACGCTTGGATGTTGCCCTTTCCTTCGAAGTTAACTCTGTTGGAACTCCTTGATCTTCATGGTGGCGTCCACACAGGCATCGAATGAGCTCTTGCATGCAGGTGCTAAGTCCTTTCTCCTTGGAGTCACTGACGATGTTGAGCACAATGGCCTCCATTTTGGGTTCAGCCTCACTTCGCCGTGGTTGGATGACCTCGATTGCCCAACATCCTTCCTTGTGCATCTTCCTCAACACGCTTCCTTTGATCGATGGCAAGGGCAGCTCCAATGTCTTGACGATGTCGAGAAGGCATTCCCCAGAGCACATGTACTTGATGTCTTCGGCGGTGTCATAGTAGAAGCTCGTCATCTTTAAGTTACTAGAGGAGCATCAATAACTATAAGAATATGGAAAGAAAAAGCACACAATGATAAAGGTGATTTCCAATCCTAGGGGTCCCGTCCTATAGGCAACTTTGTGCTCTGATACCATCTGTTATGACCTTGGATCGTTAAATATCCTAAGTCACTGTGATTAAGATGCTAGTCCCTAGATCAATAGCTAGCACATCAAAGTCAATGAATATCATATAAAACACAAGTCATTATTACACGAATAATCCAGATTATATTTCTTACAACTTGCATAGCTTATAGCTAGATCAAATAAAACAGCGGAAACTAATAAAACACGAGTCCATCAATGCCCTAGGCTAGTTGTGTGAAGGCACGCGATCCCTACGCACCTTTTAATCTTCGGATTCTGCACATAAGACGTGCAACCAAAAAGTTGGGTCAATACTTTGAATGTATTGGCAAATTACACCAAGAAAAGAATAAGGCTAACTCTACATGCAAGGCTAGGAGTAGGCTTTGGGGTTCATTTGCACAAAGCCAATTTTCTCTAACTAAGAATAAAAGAGGGAGAGTTTTACCCACTTTGTAAA
Source organism: Avena insularis (assembly GCA_023614405.1). Taxonomy (NCBI): domain Eukaryota; kingdom Viridiplantae; phylum Streptophyta; class Magnoliopsida; order Poales; family Poaceae; genus Avena; species Avena insularis. Next base: position 296,567,080 of record CM042688.1, read on the forward strand.
CATTGTTTAAGTTGTATAAGGTCGAGTGGAACATGGGGATATTATGCACCAAGTGTCCAATCAACCTAGCACTTGCATATTACGTACCAAGTCCCCAAAATCCCACCCATTGGCGATATTACGCATGCCATGGGATTTTAGAAAACTTTAAGTTTGGAAAGAGAGAGGAAGATCCTTTACAGGCTCCATCCTTTAGATGCTCAAAGTGTTCTTTTCCGTGAACTCGGCTGATCGATCAGATTGCAATACTCTCGAGAGGTTGTTCACTTTACCTACAATCCATGATCAATTCCTTTTACAGAAAAGACCATAGCGAGGCTTTTCCTTAGTAGCCCTCTACCAACTGGATCCAACTGTGCCAAGAACCTCCAAATGTTGGTACCCCAGCGAGGTTTCCTACTAAGTACTAGGCCAAGATAGAGCCCATATGTATTGTGGTTGCACTGGAATCTTCTGAATTCTGAAACATGGCAGACTTCTTTGATTCCTGGGTGGTCGTCTTCCACCAAATTTCACTCGTTGACCCGACGACCATTCTGCCCAGAAGAAAACTTAGTTTTATTGTGAATGGGGTTTTGAGAGGAAAAGGTTCGCTCGAGAGAGATTTAAACTTAGAAAAGTTTGAGTCTCTCGACCCCCCCAACGGTACTTTATATATATATAGCATACCAAGCAAAACTTAGCAAAAACAAGATAAACTATTAGGATGTGAAAATCCTAAGTATAGAGCTACTCATGGCATACTACAAAACCGCACTTGTAAAATAATACTAAGAACATCTACCAAAATCCTATACATGCATACTACAGAATTTGAAGATCAAAACATGCATAGTCAAAACTGAGACATAAATATGAACAAGTGGTGTAACTTGCCTTTATCCGAGCAGCACTCTACACAATAGTACTCCTCAGCGCACTCCGAACAATCTAACGAATCAGAAAACATAGATCCAATCATAACTTGCACAAAACATTGCCACAAAAGTAATTATGCATGCATGCAACATGGTAATATGAAAGTATGGGTTCAAATTCGATCAATAAAATTATGCAGGGGTGGTATTGTGTTGGGGATGTCATTAGTATCGATATCCCACGATTTTCAAGTAATTTGGATTATTACTTCATTAAATATGCACATAAATAGATCTACCCTTCAAATCTACCACAAAACATATCTATACAGCCTAAGCAAGATTTACTAATTTTAGACACTAGATCTCGTAGATACAAAGCCAACGCAAAAAGAATCAACTAAAACGGAGTTACGGTTATTTTCCTATAATTAAAATACACCAAACTAGACTTTAAAATCTACCACAAAATCAGTACAGTAAACTAGCAAAATTATTGTAGATCTACGTTATACATAATTTTTTGAATTCAACAGTATATTATATGCAATTTTTGGCCAAGAATTATAATTACTATGAATTTTACAAGATTAAAGCAATAATCTATCTATTTAAAAGCTAGATCTAGTCAACACGACCACGCAGGCGACAAGTGGGAGACCCTGATTGGTTCGGCGATTAGGCCGACGACGCAGATAGTCGACGCTGCAGACGCCACCACGGCACAAGGGGATTGCGCAATACCCCTTCGGCTCAGCAATCTAATCTACCGCCTCGAAATCCAATCGGATGGTCGATATCGGAAGCTGCTTACCTGGCGGCGGCGGTGACTCGACGACAACGGTGAACGATGGCGGCACGGTCGGACGGTGAAGCTCGGCGGTGTCCTAGTGGCTTCCGAGGCAGCGGTGTAGATGACGGAGTGCAGCTCCTCCTCGCGGTCCTTCTAGCATGGATGGCGGTGGCCCTCGCTCCCTCAGCTCGTGGTAAAGCTCCACTGGTCACCTCCGTCTCCGACGTGGCTCCGGCGAGAAATCACGGCTCCATGTTGCACTGTAGGTGGGAACAAAGGTGGCGAGGTGACGTGGTGTGACAAGGGGAAAACAGAGGGATAGGAAGGTTGGAGAAAGGGCCTCAGATCCTTGGCTTCGAGCTCGGCAGCGACGCAACTCCGGCAAGGTCAAACTCGAGCTCGACAGCGGCATTCGGGTGGCGGTTTGGCGGAATAGATTTAGGGTTTTGGGGTGGCGGACCGAGGGGTCTTTATAGGTGGCTTGGCTTGGCGTGGGGGTTGCGGAGGCAGCTCCGATTCGGCCGGGAGTTTGTTCGCGACGAGGCGCCGATGCCGTGTTCTTCCTGGACACGATGAGGGGAGGGGGTGACAGGTGGGCTCGAGCCATCAGCGGCTACAGGGGCTGGCGGGCTACGCGCAGCTCTCCAGCTTGCTGTGGGCCGGCCCACGATGCTCTGCGTCGCTCGGTCGCTAGAGCGCAGTGGATAGAACGCGGGCTGGCTCGGCTGGCCTGATAGGTTAGATTAGATTTTTTTGTTGTTCTTTTTATTATTTTCTATTTCACAATTTCCTTAATAACTTTTGCATTATAAATCCAAATTTAATGATTTTAGTCTCTAAAATTTTGCAAAAAGAAGGAGATCAACATAGGATCATAAGATAACACTTTTTCAAGGATTTAGAAGGACAGGCTGAATATAACCCCTTCTTGTCTTTATATGACTATATGAGAAATCAACATAGGGTTTAGGGAAAATAATTTTGATGTATCTTTATTGTGTGATGACATAATGTAAATGGTATGATGCATGCTTCTAGTAACATCTGGAATATCAAAATTTGGGATGTTACATAAGGACTTTCCCTACCACTATCTATGGCAGATGTTCTTTAATGGAACCAAATAGATCACAACAAGAGTACTCCTCGTGAGTCTCACATATATATTGATGACTCTACCACACCTTTCCCTCCATGCATTGGTTTTCGGAAGAATGATAACCTATGCATCCACATCTCGAGATTATAACCTAAGCTTGTCCTTCCTTAGCCTTATTGTTTCTGACCTTTGCCTACTAGTTGGTACCCAAGTAGTAAATGTGCATTGGTTCTTCCCGATGCAAGGTACTCTTGTGGTCCATCATGACAAACTCTAGTACCTTGACATATCTAGGACTAGGTCAAAGTGTTCTAACCCATAGATCAAGAGGCGTTGATTAGTTTCTGCCTGCTCTGCCTTCGAGTATCACACCCTTGTATACTAAGAGGTTTTATTTAGTTTCATAACCCTGTTAATTAAGTGATGCTCTTACACATATTTACCCACCATTCCTCCCAGCTATCGTGCAAAAGAATGATGCATGTTCGTAATAATGTGCTAATTTGAGATTCTTCGTAATTATTATTACTTTGAACTCCTAGGACATTTGAGTCATTCTTAGCATGATTGGTTAAATCTATCACTAAGTAAAGGATGAATTTGCTACCAAGTCCTCTATTCTGGTGCACTTTCCATTGTCAAAGAGTTAGGCTTATGCCAAAATTCTAAGACTATGTCATCTTGCCTTACCAAGAAAGTTTCTCTCGGACTAAGTGACATATCGGTGGTTCGTGATATCCTATATGTCTTCTAGAAGTATTGCGATGTTGCCACATGACTGTGTTGTCAAGTTCTTGAGCAATCAAGTTATCTGAACTACTCCTTTCTCCAAGGATCCATACTGGATACCCCTGAACTAGTTGGTTGCGCCTAAACAACAACATGGAGAGTTGTAAGACAAAAGTTCTATATGACCTAGTTCATCTTTAAGGGATGTCTAGTTTTGTTCATGCAAAAGAAAGATAGTATTTCCTTCGTGGATATGTTATCTTCCCCTTTATTTGACTTGATTTGGGTTATCGTCAAATCAAACTCCAAGGACTCTTGATTATGTGTCCATATGTGATGTTTCAGTTGAGTACATCTTTGTGTCCTTTGGTCTGAGAAATAAGTTTTCCTTGTTCAAGCAACATATGATTCCATCTTCTCGAGTATCTCGATAAGTTTGTTATTGAGCCTATCGATGACATCCTTATCCTTCCCAAGCTAGACAGGATTCATATGGAATAGTTGGCAATGATCTTGGAATTGTTTTGGAACCAGCAACGAGTAGTCTTGAAGAACGTGTCCTGGATGTTAGAAGTAACCTTCTCTAATTCATGTCAAAATGTTGAAACTTGTCATTGTGGTTTGAGTAGGGTTATCTTTGTTCTCTTAAGATCACATGTGAGTTTTGTTGAAAGTACTGAATGTAGGTGCAGTTTTCCTGCGAAAAAATGCTAATACATTTATTTAGCAATACAGCTCAGTCCTTTGGAGCTTGACACAGTAGTCCACATATTGAGAATCTAGTGACTTTGCTTTTGTGGTAAATGTTGCACACCTTCTATTCAGACATGTTGAGTCTGAAGTATCATTCTTCCCAACTAGAGCTGAATCTAAATGAAAAATGATGGTTGGTGTTCGTCAAGGTTTTTACATCAGTCTCTTTGTAAATCCATCAAAATTGACGTAATAGTTGACACAATTAGTCGGAAGACCTATTTCCATATTCTCTTGAATCATCAATAACATCCACTCTTCATGAGGCTCCTTCTATGATTTATTATAGGAGTTGTGCTCTTGGTTTCCTTTGACTCCGGAGTTCGACCTTTACTTCATATCTGATATTGGTATCTCAAACATCAAGGAGAACGCTTAAAGTAGTGTTGATAAATGTCTCTTGGTCGAATTTAGAGACCCTTTTACATTGGCAAGCTTCTTGTTGTGCCTATTTTCCGAAGTCTAAGAATGAAGTTTCTTTTTCTCGTATCATCGTGAATCTTGTTAGCTATTCATCATGGTGGTGCTAAGTTATATCAAAGTCTTTGGCAAATATTTTTATAGCCCCTAATGAATAAAGACATTCATTCTTTTTTTAACCATGTCCAAAGAGCGACTATGATTTTGGTAATCGAAAGTTTCTCCTGATACATGTTTCTTGTGACTCTTATGAGTCCTCTTCGCTAACACAACTTTCTATGTTGGCCTTGTATTGAATGAAAGAGTGACCCTTCTGGATGTTTTTGAAATTATTTAGAAAACCTCTAGTATTTTCAAATGACTCAAAATGATAAATGAGTTTCAAATACAAAGAGAAAAAGAGAAACAGAAATACAAAATATTTTTGTTAAAACACAAAGGCATAAGAGAAATTGGGCTGCAACCCGGCTAACCTCCTCCTCTCCTTGCCGCTCTGCATGCTACACCGCAGCCCAGTCGAAGCCCACGCGCAGCCCATGCCCATGTACCTCTTTGGGTGTCGTCTTCCTCATGAAGATAAACATCTCTATGTCGCCTGCTCCGCCACTCACCGTTACCATGATGCTCACCGGTGCTATGATTCGTGTTGCGCACCATTGCCATGATGCTCCCCTTGCCCATCTGAGACCACCTTCGGCTCCACCTCATCACGCTGACCATCCTCCCTGAGGAAATCATCCCCGCGTGGTCCCTATCATCGTCGCTGTCCACTACCTCCCCGCCTCTATCTGCCGCTCGCCATGGACATTGCCGGTGATCTCGACCTCCTCCAGCCTCGCCACAACCATTGTCATAATCGTGGTGATCTTGTGGAGCCTAAGTGCCTCTCCATTCTCTCTCTCTCTCTCTATGTGTGTGTCACCCTTGTGTCGTGCAACCGCCGCAGGCCAGTTTTCCCGTGAACAAAAATAGGTAGGGCTACCTCTACTGGGTCCGTCTCACTCCCCTCGTTTCAGAGAGCCCAACCCGTGTCCCCGCGCGCATCATATCAGCGGGAGCTTGCTCAATTTGAGGATCTCGCCATTGATGAGGTCAGCATAATGCAGTAACATTATTCTTTTGTTTAAAATGTTTTATGAAAATTATTTCTAGAAAGAAAAATACCCTGTGGGCCTAGTCAGTCAGGTTTTTATTGATTTTGGAAATTAATTTATGAAATTAATAAACATATGACATGTGGGACCAAGTGGATAATTATTTAATATATTCCAAAAATTGCTTAATTGTTTTAAAAAAGAGTTAAAATGGATTAGATTTGGGAAAATTCATAACTGATTATTTATAAGTCATAAAAATATGAATAATATATCAAAATGTTCAGAAAAATGAGATCTATATCTTAGAACCTAAATGATGCATTGTTAAGAAACTTTTAAGACAATTTTAATTAGAAGATAAAAAGAACCCTTGTAGTTGATTTCGAGATTTCCCTGTTTGAGGGTTTAGACCCCTCAAACCCTATTTAAAATGCTCAAGCATGTTTTAGGTTTTCATTTAGTACTATTTAACATGACATATCATCATTCTTGCTTAAGGATTGCATCGATGCCATGTGTTGATTGTTTCCCTTTCTTTATGGTGGTTAGTTCTTCCAAGTAGATTATGTGATCGAGATCAAGATCAAACACCAAGATCAACACGAATCGAAGATCGAAGATCAATACTTCACCAACTATAATCAAGTCAAGTACAATATATCCGAAGCTCTACTTATTGGTTAGAAATGGGCAAAGACAAGAAAATCCCCACCATTATACAATCCTATGATTAAAACAATTCAATTTTTGCCATGATGCATATGATTCCAATATGGTCTTTTATCGATAGATAGAGTAACCTATTTATTGCATTACTCTCCTGGGTTTATATTACCTGATCCACTGCTCCTAGCATAACTAGATTTGGCATGTGTGCACTTCTAAAGCTATTATCTATGTCTTGCTTAGCCATGCTTAGTTTTCAGTGCTGGTTCTTCCAGATGATGTATCAAATGTAGAGAATCTAGTATGAAAGGAGAACAAAGTATATTGATTAGGTGAGATCAGTGGTGAAGGTTAGACATGCTAATGCTTGTATGGGAGGCCATGGTGGTATGTGGTTTTTGTAGTCACATTCTTGCCACCACTAGGAACCGAGTTCTTACCTTTGGAACAGAGACGAGCGTACAACCACATGGGGCATGGGAACCCCTCGACTAACTAACTTGCTTAGTAAATTCCATGAGTCACATAGTTTGGGAGTTCCATTCGACATATGCATTTTGGTTGTTCTCGAAGGCAGTGAAGGAGGTGCATCATAATAGGTAGGGAAGCATGGACTTGATTGCTTGGGGTGGATAGAGCCCCTGATAAACCAACCTCAACTCACATCTCTAGGGACCGTCTTCGTGATTTGACCCGTTACAGTGGAAACCTCCTTAGGGTGTGACTCATGGTCTTGGCGAAAGCAAGATAAAAGTCATCGTCAACCACCCTATGCTAGCCTTCCAAGGAAAAGGCAAATCTATAGTAGCATTAAGAGTCTGTTGGTTTGTGTGGTAAAGTTGTATACCCCTATAGGGTAAAATATTTTTGAAAATCCATGTTCATGGTTATGAAAGCTTGGTGACCAGATTCTAACATCATAGAGGACAATAACCTAATCGTAAAACTTGTTAGATCAATGTATGCTTAAGGATGCTTCATCATGGGTACGAGGGGGTGATCCTAGTTGCGAGTTCAGATGATGATTTGGTGTATATCAAATATATGATGATCAATACTTTGGAGATGTCGCTCTCTTCTCCCCTTTAAAAATGTTCTTATTAGACGAGCTTCTGCTCCCTCCTATTTTACAAACAAAGATGGCTTTATGCAAAATACCCCACCAGCCATAAGTCTTGTTGAGTACACCTAGTACTCACCCTTTCTTTGTTGATACTCTTGTAGCTGAGTAGGTATTCCCCTGAAGACGGTTTCCGTACAACATTGACACCGACAGGTAGCTTGGGGTTCCTAGCCGGCAACCTGGCATCTATGGGCTAGGATGTCATCGTTATGCTTCAGTCCTCTTAGGCCATTTAATAAGTGTGCTATACTTGATAGCATAATTTTACTTTCGTTGTTTGATGTTTGGTGTGAGTGACCTCTACTTTTAATAATTTGGTTCTATTCTTAGTTATGAGCTTGCTATAATAATTTTTGTGTCGCAGTGTCACTATTGTGTTACCGGTTCTTCACTGGATATCCTTGAGCTTGAGGTTAGGCTTACATCAGACTAAGGCCTGTGATTTGTCTAGCCCTGATCCCGGGAGTGTCACACATTCCTCCTCTGGGAGAGCGGCTATCGTGCCTTTATAGACGTGCTCTAGGGAGCGCATGGCCTCCACTTTGTCGTAGTGGACAATGAGGGTTCTTCCGCTTTCGCCCGGCATCTTGAGGAGATCGTAGGCATGGTGCGACTGCCATGAACTTAGCCAGGGTTGGGTAGCCTAGGATGGCATTGCACGGTAGACCAATGCAGGCGACATCGAAGTTGATTAGCTTGGTGGGGTAGTTCTTGCGTGCCCCGAACATGAGAAGGAGCCTCACATGCCCGCCAGGCAATGTGGTTCCATCCGTCACCCAGAGAAGGGTAGCACGGGAATCATTCGGGAGCGCGGGATCTACATCCTCTCGAATGCCTCCTCCAATAGCACATTCAGTCCGGTACCACCGTTGACGAGTGTCTTGGGGACGAAGACACCGTTGATTGTGGGGGAACAAACCATTGGTATGATTCGCACCACCCTGGTCCAGGAGGGGTGATCCACCATGCTGAAGGAGACTAGTTGTCACGACCATCTGAGTTGCGGGGTGGTGCCCCTAGGTCTTGCTGTCACGAGCTACTTGAAGTGTCACCCGAAGGCAGGTGCTTGCGACCGACTGAGTAGGTAGGCGATGGCTCTGGGAGCTACGGGGTAGCTACACGTGAGCTCATCTGGCACCAGGTGTAGTGCTTAAGGGTCTGCCTCTGGCTACAAGCTTGGGAACAGGGTACAGACCGCCTAGTTGCTATATGAGGAACGTGTGCCACATGGCCCTCTCAGCTTCCCCGAACAAGAATGGAGTATCCTGCAGGCCTCAAGTAGTGCAACCCCTGGCGCCGGGGTTCAGCAAGAACCTCCCCTCATCTCGGCTCGATCCCAAACCCGAGCTGCCATGGTGATGTGTGCGGTGAAGATCTAGGAAATGTGCCTCACCCCCTACCTAGTGCGCCAAATGTCAGAGTTTCCGTCCCGCTAAGGAACTAGGGGTCCAACGAGCCCAACGTTCGAGTGGGGGTTAAACAGAGGAGCTCGTGCATGATAGTGAGTTCACACATGTTTTTTTAACCAGGTTTAGGACCCTCTTGAGCAGGTAAAGTCCCTACTCCTGTTGTTGTTGGATTGCCTGCGTTGCTTCGTGAGGGCACAAAGGTGGGTGTAACTTATGGTTATTTCATCTCTAGAATCGATCCCCTTCTAAGGTGGGAGAAGCTCTCCTTTTATAGTGGAGTTGGGCCTCTTCCACAAATCGATGGGCTAGAATGTTCTCCACATTTCTGCCGAAAGGAGGACGGCTTTTGTTGTATTGCCTGCTCACCATAAAGCTTTGGTCCTCACTGGCGCCTTCTTGTTGCCTGGTGCTCCCCACTGCGGCCTTGAACCGAAGTATCCAAAGAGAGCAGAATGGAGGGCCAACGCGGATGGTGTCAGCGCCTATTTAGCATGGTCATGTCCATAAAACATCTTTCTCCTTTCCGAGGAACACCCTATGACCGGTTCAACGCATGTACCACCTTTTAAACTTGGAGTCTTCTAGGATGATCTGCTAACCATCAGGAAGGCCCTGGTGGGGTCCCGCAGGTACCCTATTGAATTATGGGGATCCTTGAAAGGGTATCACGCCTCTAGGGCACCATGTCCTCCTCGATGCTCATTACCGGGACATAGACGAGGCTCGACATACCTTAGACCTGATTAATGAAAACCCGATCGGCGGCCTAACCATCAGTGGGCCGGGGTACCCCCTGAATCCCGGGCCCTATAGGTTCTTCCTCTGCAACACGGGAGCGAAGCCTGAGTTCTACATCCATTTATATATAATCTAGACGGGACTACAGAAGTGATGTTGGATCTTCATCAACACATTCCCGCTTTGAACTTGTGCTTGATCTCATCCTAACACAGTGTCTCTGATCTTGTATGTGAGGATACTGGTGGAGGTGCTACACTTGGAGCACTTGATCGTGCGGATCTCCGCAAAGGAGAAATCTTCTCACGCCTAATTGACTAGGTGCAGGAATCGACACACTGACTACTTGAACAATGACGTCTTCATTGGTGAATGTTCGTGGGAGCTATCCGTGGGACAATACATCCCCTCACGAATTGCTAAGGCTTGTTGTGGGGATCGACAGTCATTCAACCTAGTCTTTGACAACTTCCACTAGTTTGGTCTTTGAGGGTATGATCTATTGCCTCTCCCCTTGCATATGATCCTGGTTATGCGCTAGAAAATTTGGTTTTATGTAGCGCGTTGCCCAACACACCCATCACAGACAAGCACCCGATCAGTACCTTTAATAAGACGACCTTCCTTTCTGTAGGGGTTCACACATGAAAAGAATAAATTTTATCCTACGGCCAAAACCCCTGTTGCCAGGACCTATCTATTAGTAATATAGTAACGGGAGGGGATTATTTTGAACTTACCCTTGAATACCGAAAAGCGTTGTCAACGCTTGGGAGAGTGTGGTTGATGTAGATGAACCGAAGCCGACTGCAAGGTCGTGTTGAAGTCGCGACAGCTCCTCTGGATCCAACATCTCCTAGTTCCCCAAGTGTTTCACTTCGTAGGGAGTTACATGCATCCGGTGCCTGATGATGACTCCTGCTTCCCCGATCCAGCAGCAGTTGTGGAAGTAGAGCTCCTAGATCTGAATCTCGTAGCGCGATGGTGCTCTATAGTGTAGAACACTCCTGCTCGTGCGATCTGAACTTGGGACCACGGTCATGGCAGAGAGAGAGAATCAACTGGAGGTCTCCCCGAAATAGAGGGGACCTTTTTATTGATTATTGTTGTATTTATTTTGCCCAAATATCTTTGTTTATATAGGGGGAGGGGAGGCACTCCCTCCCTCAAAGTTCCGGGGTGGGACTAATCAAGGGAGGAGGTGGGGGTGCCGCCAGCCAGCCCCACCATGGGCCCCACATGCGGGCCAAGCACACTAGGGCCACCGGCCACCGCCTTGGCTCCTCCTAGCGATGTGGCCCCCTCTTGGGCCTTTCCCCCTCCAGGATTTTGCCCATTAGGTGGGCTACCACATTAAATCATATTTAAACATTAAATAAATATAAATACATGTATAATTCAATAATTAATATATCTTCACATATTATTCAATCCCCATTGACGTGGAAATCATTCCCTCTCATTCCGGACATCCTCCAGACTTACGGAATCCCTTCGGTTTTCTCTCTTCTCTTTTTTCCGGTGATTCTACCAATCCTAAAAACACTCTCTGAGCATCACCAAGCCCTTAAGCATGATACCCCATGGTTTGGGAACACTCCAGACATGGTAGGGACCCTCCCGCACCAATGATCAACAGGGTGACCTGGATGGCCATGTGACCCTTGTGCATTCCATGAAATATTTCATCGTTTGGACCATGACCGTCATGTCTTATTCCTTTTGTCTCTCGATACTTGCATTGTCCGAGATCTGATCAATGACATCACCATGTCATGTTCACTCTTGTTACCGAGAAATGCTACTTGACTCGTTCTGACAAGTGATATCCTTGTGATCAAATCACACGCTATGCATCTATTGGATATAACTTCTCCGAGTGGGCCCCCGAGTATCTTTCCGTCATGCGGATGGACAAATCCCGCTATTGACGCATATTTTATCAACTGCCCCTCCGAATACCTGAACACACCTTTATGATCCCTGTTTAACCATGTGACATTTTATGCTATCAATGTACCCTCGAGTAACAGTGATTGATATAGCCTCACGGTCTAAGAAATTGTACACTAAGTCTATTCTAATCATCGTAACTTGAGCTTCGTGACATGATCGGGTCATGATGCTTAAGTTGGGTATTGTTCATCATCTCATTCTCATAATGAGGTGACTCCATTTCCAACTACCATAAATTCCACATGATCAGGAAACCTTGATCATAAGTTGACCAATGAACCAGTGAGTAGAGTTTCACTGGCAACTCCTGGTTGTTTATATATCACATGTGTATTGATGTTTCCATTCAATACAATTATATCATGATATAAAACTTAATCATAAACTTTACGAAATATGATAATAATCCTTATTACTATCTCTAGGGCATATTTCCAACAGTATCTCACTTACACTAGCATACAAATAAACTAGTTGCATTTGTCCTTTATCATTGGCACTATATATCCCGATACCTTGAACATGCTTGCTCATGGAAGGGGTTGTGTCTTGGGTCTGTACTTTACAATCCAAAATCCTTTGCAACGTACTAATGTCACCTTGTTTGACATTAATATTTTATCATCACATGATAACATCTTTGTGTATGCATTGTAGTTATGGCAGCAGAATGAGGTCGGTTTCTAGGAGCCTATAGTGACTTTAGATCAGCCACTTCTAGCTTTCTCATGGGCACTATGCCCTGGGACACACTTTCTGCATAAACAGGAACTAGTACTTTCATAACATTATGCATCACCTTAGATGGTACCCTTATCTATTATTACAAATGTAATCATCGAAATACTAGTGAATCATGTGCAACTTTCAATGTTTTTATCACCTCGCTTCCTACTTGACATTAGTGGATATTATCGATATAGGAGTTTCCAATCTTCTTACAACATAACCCTTTATTCTTTTAAGATATGTCATCCTTCATGGACTTGGAAACATGTCTACAGTTCTCAATTAGAAACTGCGGACAAACTTATCTCAACGTTCTGCGATTCATACTTAATCACTTTTCAAATGATCCTTCTCGGATCATATATTATGTTAAGTTGTCATCATGGTGTCCAGGATAGAACCTATGTCTCAACATAGTGGATGACGATCATCCTTTTCTTTGTTTCAACCATTGATGTTTAACTTAATGCAATTCCTAATTCGAGTGACCAAGGACCATTCCTTAATCAATTCATATTACGAAACTCTTTTCATAATCCTTTTAGGAATACAACATAATATCATAATATACTTATTATCAACTTCTAATCCCTATAAATCATTATTTATCGGTACTTGCACTTTTATTCTTAATGTGTTGCACACACTTAAGAATCAATCTTTAAGCTCCCGCAAAAATATGTTCCCAACATACTTGAGTTCGAGACTTATATTGCTCCCACTCAAAATATGTTCTCGACATATTTGAGTCCGAAACTTATATTGCTCCCACTAAAAAAATATGTGATTCACATATTGCTTTAGGAAGATTTTCATAGCTCCCACTCAATTTTATGAAAATGGCATATACATTCACTATTTTGAATGACTTCAAAATCCTTTGATCAATCATCAAACTTAGAGTTTTATTACGAGACACTAGTACTTTACTAGTGTCAAATCCATCAGACTTTTAGCACTTTTGAATCAAATTCATTTGAATTTGTCCAATACATTATTCATGACAAACCGTGCCTTTGTCATTCACTTTTTCCTTCATAATTTTGTAGTCGTTTGGAAAATTGAAGTAACCCATTACTTGGTAAGATTCAGAAATAAATTGCTTTCTAATCTTAAGTGAATTTTGCCTCTAGGATTTTTCATTACTTTAGTTTACCATTATTTCCTTCATAGTTCGTAGGTATGTCATATTCCGGTAATATGAAAAATGCTTCACAAATGTCTCCATACAGGATATGGGGTACATTTTGAATCCTACTCCATGTAGTGAAAACACTAGTGGGGAAAACACAATGATCATTATCATTGATTCTTTCCTTTATGAAGAGAATCGTTCTGGAATGTTTTCTGTTGCGCTTCTCAATACTCTGATGCAGGGATTTGTATCGTCCTCATGTTTTTTCACTATCTTCCATGAGCTTCATATTCAAGAATACAAACTTTCTCAAGAAGGCACCTTCAAAGCAACACTAGTTTTGCCTTTCTTTTGGTTCTAGCCATGGATTTCATATTCATAATTTCCAACGAATATACTACAAGGACTTATTCTCTATTGTTTTGGTTATATCTAATAACTCCAAAACTTTCATGACGATCGATACAAGATATGGTGCCAATCTCATGAATTTAAGTGGTTCCCTATATATTCTAATTGAGTGTTTACTATTGATAACTTATGGTCTTACACTACAACGATTTATTCGGCACCATATATTAACCCACTTGATATCTAATATCACATTGTGATACTTTGCATTTTGACAGTTCAAACGCATTACATTTCACAGTTTTTTTATGCCAATCTTATAATGTCGAATTTTATTACTATTGATCAAATCATAGTAATTAGATTCTCTTTTATCTTTAATACCCTTGGATGATGAAATAATTTTATCATATCAAATAGTTACATACTAATGTTTTCTTTGGTAAACCTCTTTACAAAATTCAAACAATCACAAAATGATAATTACCATTTCGTTGAAATACAATACATCTAATATGTAGTTTCTTTCAACAATTCACCATACTCTTTGTATTCATGCAATACATGGTGTTTAAGTTATCTTTGACGAACTTGGGCATGATTCATATGTGTCAAGAAAACAAGTTTCTTTCACATATTATCAATATAGCTTTCAATTCAAACAATGGTTTCATTCATTAATTAATATATCATTAAGTTGGGTATTTTCAAGGAATTTTTCAATATTTTACAAATGTTCATGCATTATCAATTAGTTTCAATCACAAGGACAATTCACACATAATTTAACAAGATATGAACACGAATAGAAATCATTCATAAAATTAGAACAATTGTTTGTTACAAACTCATATGAATAACCGTCTCACGAAGTGTGAGACGCACTAAACAAGTTCATAATCCATCGATTACAATAACTATCCTAAACCAATAAACTAAATGATAAATGTCGAGGGAGAGTGTCGTTGGCCATCATCATCCTCTCCATCAAAACGCAATGTCGCCTCCTCTCTAGCAAGCAACTCTCATGCAGAAGGTCATGTTTTCACCAAAACAGAATAAGTATCAAATAATCTAACACTGTAATATGTGTTTGCAAGATTATAACATTTATAAAACTGTATATCAAATATATACCTTTGTCATTGATGGCCTCTCCGACAACGGGTTCAACCTTCACATTCTCGAAATGTGATATGAACTTGTGGAAATCTTGTGTTTCCGCATCGCCTCTCATAATGCAAGCCTGGCATGTGTTTGGTAGATAGGTGGCGATGACCGTGGAAACACGCAATTGTAGAAGAGCTCGTGAACCACTTGTCCAGGAAGTATGCACGCCTCGTGTATGCATCATGTATGCGCATCAAGTGATCGTCAAGTGAAGAGTTCTCCTCCATCTTGATGGAGAGGAAATCTCCCATCAGCTCATGCTCCCATATGCGCACTTGTTCCACAAAATATGATCTAAGTTGTGCCATAACAGTTTGAGGGTTAATGCTACCCACAATCGGCCACAACTCATCAACTATTCCAAATCGCATCGTCACTAATATGAAGATAGACATCACACGATAGCAGCAACGGTGATCCCGCTGCTCTAGGGTCTCATCGAAATAGGGCTGCTCCAAATCCATCTCATAGAGTATGTAGTCGACCACTTCATTCTCCCCAAGGAGAACATGGAGACGTGCAACCCACATAGAAAAGATGTATCCATCTAGTTTGAGCTTCTCCCCATCTAACCAATCGTCAAAGGGAAGGTAGCGTTGGGGAGAACCATTTCTACATTTATAATTGGAAAAGGAATTTATACTAAGTTTATAATTAAATGAGTTAAAATAAAAACTCTGCTAAAAACACCTATTCCCTGAAGGATTCTAGTGATTACACGATCCCTATTCACTACACCGCCCCCGATCGTCACGGCCGGTGACATAGTTGCAAAGGTGGACGCCTAAACGTGGATCACATCATTCGTGCCACTCGTGCTCGATCTTTTGACCATATGTGTTCCGAGGCCATGTCTACACATGCTAGGCTCGCCAACTCAACCTAAGTGTATTCAAATGTGAAACATGGCATACACCCACTATATGCGAACGTAGATATGTCTGACACCCGACTGTCACGGCTTGCATCGTACCGAAGAACTTTCTTGGTGGTGCACACTAAGGGAGAACACTTTCATTGGTATTTTAATTAGGGATCATCTTATTAGGATACCGTTGAGTATATAATACTATCACACAATAATATATACAAACGATAAACATTGAACGTAAGAGTGATGCAATATGGTCCTTCTCGCTGTGATCTCCATCCCGCACCTCCGGATTCTGGCACCAGGGTTTCGGTGTCTTCTAGCGTGGTAGTCTGTCACCTCCATGACCATCCACGACTACTTATCAACATAAAGTAAGTACTTTACCTTTTCCACAACCATATCACATCATAATGCCCCCTGCAAAACAAAGTTAGACGCCTCTACTTTATCTTTGCATGTTTGACGTGGCTGATAGGGGTTTCCCACAAGAACCATTCTTATCTATTAACTTTCACCATAGCATTGACCGAGTAGTTTTATGTACTACACCCCTTTCAGGGCCGTTGAAAATGGCATACCAACTAATGCGAGAGACATAGACACCCCCAAAGCCACTTTATATGGTACAACCCGTATGTCAAGCGTGGAGCAGTCTCGCGAATGAACACGCAAAGTCAGTTGGGGGAGGCTTCATCAAGCATTACTGCGGTATAAACTAGTACATGTGGGAGGGTAAAAACTAAAAGTTCAAAGCCCACACACTACATCTCATGTGTTCTACCCATATTAGCAATACTACGCATAGATCTAGCTCTGATACCACTATAGGGGTTCGCGCATGAAAACAATAAATTTTAACCTACACCCAGAACCCCTATTGCCATGACCTATCTATTAGTAATGCAATAATGGGAGGAGATTTTCACGAACTTACCCTTGAAGACCGAAAAGCGTCATCAATACTCGGGAGAGCATGGTTGATGTAGATGAACCGAAGCCGACCTCAAGGTCGTGTTGAAGTCCCGGCAGCTCCTGTGGCTCCAACGACTCCTAGTGCCCCAAGTGTTGCACCTCACAGGGAGTTACGTGCATCCGGTGCCTGATGATGACTCCCGCTTCCCTGATCCAGCAGCAGTTGTGGAAGTAGAGCTCCTGGATCCGAATCCCGCAGTGCGACAGTGCTCTGCGATAAAGAAGACTCCTACTCGCACGATCCGAACTTGGAACCACAGTCACGGGAGAGAGAGAATCAACTGGAGGTCTCCCCAAAATAGAGGGAACCTTTTATTGACTATTGTTCTATTTATTTTGCCAAAATACCTCTCTTTATATAGGCGGAGGGGAGGCACTCCCTCCATCAAAGTCCCGGGGTGGGAGTAATCAAGGGAGGAGGTGGGGGGAGGCGCCGCGGGCCAACCCCACCATGGTCCCCACGTGGGGGGCAAGCCCACTAGGGATGTCGGTCACCCCCTTGGCCCCTCCTAGGGATGCAACACCCTCTTGGGCCTTTTCCCCTCCAAGATTTGGCCCATTAGTTGGGTTCCCTATTAAGTCATATTTAAATATTAAATAAATTTAAATACATGTATAATTGAATAATTAACATATATTTACATATTATTCAATCCCCATTAATGTGGAACTCATTCCCTATCATTCCGGACATCCTCTGGACTTACCGGAACCCTTCCGGTTTTCTCTCTTCTCTTTTCTTTGGTGATTCTACCAATCCTAAAAACACTATGTGAGCATCATCAAGCCCTTAAGCGTGATACCACACGGTTCGGGAACACTCCAGACATGGTCGGGACCCTCCCGCACCAATGATCAACTGAGGGACCTGGATGGCCATGTGACCCTTGTGCATTCCATGAAATCTTTCATCATTTGAACCATGAACGTCGTGTCTTATTCCTTTTGTCTCTCGATACTTGCATTGTACGAAATCTGATCAATGCCATCACCATGTCATGTTCAATCTTGTTACTGACAAATGCTACTTGACTCATTCTGACAAGTGATATCCTTGTGATCAAATCACATGATGTGCAGCTATTGGATATAACTTCTCCGAGTGGGCTCTCGAGTATATTTCCGTCACGCGGATGGACAAATCCTGCTATTGACGCATATTTTCTCAATTGTCCCTCCAAATATCTGAACACACCTTTATGATCATAGTTTAACCGTGTGACGTCTGATGCTATCAAAGTACCCTCGGGTAACTGTGATTGATATGGCCTCATGGTCTAAGAATAGTACACTAAGTATATTCTAATCGTCGTAACTTGAACTTCATGACATGATCGGATCATTATGCTTAGGTTGGGTATTGTTCATCATGTCATTCTCATAATTAGGTGACTCCATTTCCAACTAGCATAAATGCCACATGATCAGGAAACCTTGATCATCTATTGACCAATGAACCAGTTACTAGAGTTTCACCAGGAACTCCTGGTTGTTTATATATCACACATGTATTGACGTTTCCATTCAATACAGTTATAGCATGATATAAAACTTAATCATAAACTTTATGAAATATGATAATAATCCTTATTACTATTCGTCTCTAGGGCATATTTCCAACACTTTCAGCAAAGTTGATTCATCTCATGCTCAACCTCCACCTGGTGAGCTTGATGACTTCTTCTTAGCCTAGAGGCATTTGTCATTATGAATGCCCGAGGTCTCGACATAAGGTCCTCCACATGTACTGATGTATCAATCACGAAGACCTTCCCATGGGCTCATCTCCAGAGCAGGTCTGATGAGCCTTACCATCTCTGATGTCCTAGGGTAACGGTCTTACATCGAGGTCTGGCAAATGTATTAATAACAAAAGGGAAAACCAATCCTTATATCTAGAGGTATGGATACCTTAATGACCATAGAAGGTCTAAGGGAGAGGTCCGTTTTCTGACGTGGAGTACCAAACTGAGAGGTCAAGAAGATATACGTAAATTCAGCTCGTATCATGTTGGAACCTTGCATGTGGACCCATTTGATGCGGTGAGGTTGTAGTGACATTTAGGTCTAGTCTGGGATGATGTAATCAGTGATGCTAGTAGCTGGTTTAACTCTTCTTGTGACCCGAGGAGGTCTGGTAACAAGATCTTTTCTATGGCCATGAGGACCTGAATATAAAATGGTTGGAGAGGTATTTTCATTAAATGTTGCTTCTCAAAGATCTTCTACCACATGGGAATCTATTCCATCCAGCGAAAATGAAGGTGATGATCATAATGAGATTCCTGCCACTATGTTGACTGATGGGACATCCAATGCGCTTGTTCCAGGATATTTTTTATCATGGATGATCCTTTGCCGGTTTTCCGTGCATGACCTACATGGCTGTTTTTTCACTCCTTCGTTGAATCCAATCTGAACGGTCATGATTTATCCTTGTGGACATAAGAGGTCGTCAGTCCTTTCCCTTATAAAATCACACCCATCCCTGAGAAGGGAGAGCTGCATCATCCATCCAATCTCCTTCTACCTCCGGCCAAAAATACCACAAAATAGGTGGTGTGGTCTGTAGTAGCCATTGCGGTGGACTTCCCGCTCGGCCCCTGTGAGAGCATGTTGATCAGGAGGATATCTAGCCAGCTTCGATGATCTCTAGCATCACATAGCGGATGTGTGCCATGAGGCTGATCCACTCATCCTTCATCATCCTTCCGGTGGCAGGATCTATAAGTCTCGTTGTCCCCGATGAGCATATGGTGGTGCGCATCGACAACTTCAAGTGCGGGATCAACTTTAACCTATCTTCCTTTACATGCGATGTGCTAGGGGTCTTTGGGATCCAATTGATGCATCTCTCCACACATTGCATTTTGATTCTGGCTTCGTTCGCCCATCTTCTTGAGGCTTCGTTCACCCATCTTGTTAAGGGCGTTCTTTACCTATCTCATACGGAGGATGGAAGCTCCAGCACCCTTGTGTCACCTTCCCACAGTCGAGTGGGACAATATTATTGTTGTAAGTTCTCATGCATGAATCTCCTGCCACATCCTTATCCTTTACTTTCTCTGATGATGTCTATGACCTTTCAGGACCCTACTATGTGGGAGATGATGGATTTGCTCCTTGCCACCATTCCTCCCCCAGGCAAGAAGGTCCTCCTTCCTGGGAGATGCCAGGAGAATCCCTCCCGAAACTAGGAAGAGGCGCGCCAAGACTTCCTCGGTAGGTCCCGGGAGTGAGGTAACCCGGTCTCTGTCTAGCCGCAGACCGCCCAATTGTGAATCTGAAATTCTCCTTGCTTGTCAGTCCAAGAGGAAGATATTGTTCATGCATACCTCGGACGACAAGGAGCTGGGGAAGAAGGTCTGGCCCATGATGTCTGTGTCGGCCCTAAGCCCTGCTAGAGATCCTTTCCCCAAGAGAACTCGCTCCACGAGGCGGTTGCACCCTTCTTCTGCCTTCATTACTCTTCTAGTTGTATCCTTACCCTAGTGCCCACTTAACTGTGACCTTCTAGGGTAGTCGTCGGATCGAAGCCATGCTCGGCTCCCGTTTCCTTGGCCAGGCGCAACTCTCTGGGTCTGACGGTTGCGCCTCCAAGAGTCGGGGGACCGTGGCATATCTAGTGGTCATCCAATAAATGGAGGATAACCTTCAGCTAATAAGGTCAAGGCTGCATCTCAGGCCCCTTGCCATTCTTTTTCCATTAACTGTCCAAAGTCATCATACCTCAGTTTTGATGTGTCACACTAACTATTTTTCACTTCTTCCCTCTATATCTAGGGAATAACCCGTTTCTACAATCTTTCCAAGGTATCACCAACTTGTCCAAAGGCTTCAGTGCTACTACAGGGGCCATGAAACCTGCCGAGGCCAAGGTTTCCATGCTTAAAAATGAGCTAGTCCGGGTGAAAGGGGGCCAAATCTTACTCCCAAGGATTTATTGAGGCCAAGCATCAAGAGACCATCACACGTCACCTAATGCTACGCCTTGCCCAGTCAGTCGCATGTATGATATCAACCATGGGCTTCCCTGGGAGACCAGTGCTCTCTAACACGCTGCTAAGGAACACCCTCTTTTGTATAGAAGACGTGTTAGGGCTCTTCCCCACCTTCTCTTCTGGGATTAACTAGGACCTTGAGAGGGAGGCATCACAACAAGCTTCCCAGTGCGTGGCAATCGCCTTGGCTAGAGCAGCGGTTACATCACCAGATCTGTCGGCGGGAGCCCTCCAAGGTACCTTACCAAGGGGAGAGGGAGAGGCACGCATGGACAAGTCGCCAGGTCCTGTAAAGGCTTTCATCGCACTTAAACACTTCAACACCGAAGGGACCCAGGAAGAAGATGTTGACAAGGATGACGATGAGGGGGATGAGTAGGCGCTCCACCTTCCTTCCTTTTGATGTAATAGTCCTTTTAAGGATCTTTGCTTTTGAATGTTCGTTTGGTCATGTATAACCTAGTACCGCTGCATAATGTTTTCCTTTTTTCGGAAACAATTCTTTAAGTGATAACTTGTTCTATAGAGGCTAGGTGCCGAGGTATTTTTCTCTGTTTGTCTTGACCGCAGCTGGTGTCCCGTGCATAATATAGGAGTTTCACAAGTCAAGCTTGACCAGGGTTGGCATTTTGGGCTTTGCACGAGTGTATCGCTTGTAGGCCGATGTTAGTAGCTCAGTCTTTACACGGGTGCATTTCTTGTAGGCTGAGGTTAGTATCTCGCGCTTTTGTGTGGGTGTACCTCTTGTAGGGGTCCCCATACAATTGTTGTTGTGTTTAAGGTGGGTGTGATTTTCTGCCTAGCCCGAATCTTAGTACTCATGAGGAAGCCATCCAACTCTGTCCCATTGGCAAAGTTCCTTGGGACATTAGTTCCATAGGATTATATTGGGGTTCATGATTTATCTACCTCATGCCCCATAGTGGAGTTTTTTCGCTCGAGTAATCCCCGTCAAAGATCTCCGTGTTCCAGTCTCCTGCGTTGAAGGTTTTTGAGGCCTATGGCGTAATTTTTGGATATCAGAGTGAGCATCAATCCCTCGATGGACCTGTCGCCACTCGTGGCATCCACATACACGTCCTCTCAATTCGAATATAACTATGACTAGGTGAAGGATGGATCCTTAGTGCTTTGAGAGGATGTTTGTTCTGAATAGACCAGATAGCACACACTTTCTAGTTTAGGGGATTAGGTCGTGCGGGTGAAAGAACATCTCATGGTTCCCTGTGTTTTGAGCGTTAGATAACAATACCCTAGAGTTTTCTCATGGGTGCTAAGTGTGCATGGAATGATATTGTGTTTGGGGGGCCGGATTATCCGCCCCTATCAAGGGCCATATTATCCGGTCTAACTCATTTGGCAAAGGCAGGCATGGCGCATCGCTCTGTCTAGGGACAAATTTTCTCCCAGAAAATCCGAACAGGGGCAGATTTTCTTCCCCTGACCGGATAATCCGGCCCTCGCCTTGTGCCGGATAATACGGCCCCTAGAATACAATCAAAGGCAGGCAAGGCGCGACGCTCTGACTCGGTTCGGATTTTCTCCCGGAAAATCCGAACAGGGCGGATTTTAATCCCCTGACCGGATAATCCGGCCCTCGCCTTGGGCCGGATAATCCGGCCCCTAGGAGATGATCAAGGGCAAGCTCGGCGCGTCGCTCTGACTGGGGGTAGACTTTGTGCCGGATAATCCGAGTCTGGGGCGCAGTTTTCCCTAGGCCGGATAATCCGGCCCTCACTTGGGATAGATAATCCGTCCCACAAAGGCTCCAACAGCTCAGTTGGGGAAGGGGGTATAAAAGCCCCTTCATGCCCTCCATTCAGAACTCTTGATTCATTCGAAAAAGGCCAGACCTATTACAAGTGCTCTCTCTCTAGATCTCCCACTTCAACCACCCGAAGGCTTCGACCTTTGGGGGAATTGAAGGAGGAGACAACCTACATCATCATCACGAATCAAGCGCATCAACTCCTCTCCATTCACTTGGAGAAATCCCCGATCTAGTATTCTCGTTAATATCTAGATCTTGTGTTTTGTTATTGATAACTTGTTCTTGTGGCAGCTTGTTGTCATTACGGGAGCCTCCAATTTGGTTGTGGAGTTGTGCCCCGCTAGTTGTGTAAAGGCGCCGGTTCCCGCCTCGAAGGGTTCCTATAGTGGAAAGGTGGATCAGGCCTTTGGTGGCGGGATCCATCAGAGAAAAGGGTGAGGACTATTGTGGCGTGGTGGTCTTAGTACCGCCCACCCCTCCAACGCAGATGTATTTCCCTTAACAAGGAAGGAACTGCGGTAAAACAAATCACGTGTCTCCGCGTGCTTCACTACGGTTCACTCGTTCCTCTATCCCACTCTCCTTTACTCGCTAGTAGTTAGGTTTGCATATAGGGAAATTCCACTTAATAGATTATATAGAGAATTTACCTTTTGTGTCAATCCTAAAATTGAAAAAGCATTAAAATTTGAAGTAGCACCTATTCACCCCCTCTAGGTGCCCATATGATCCATTTCAATTGGTATCAGAGCCCCGGTTCTTTATTCGGGCTTAACCGCCTAAGAGAAGTATGGGTACCAACGAGAATGGGAATGAGGCTGTGGATAAGGTCACAATGGATGACCTCAAGACGTTGGAAACAACCTTGTTGAAATCCTTTGAGACCAAGATGGAGGAGATGCAACAAATGATTGCTCACCTCACATCATCTGCAGCCCCATCTCCATCCTCCTCTAAGGCTACCACTCCTTCATCCAAGGATAAGGCTAACACCAGATCTAAGGAAGATGAAGTGGTAGGTGAAAAACATAATGGTTCCGCCTCCAAGAAGGGAAGTGGTAAGGAGGACTATAGTGAGGTTCATCACCTATATTCTCCCGACCCACCTATTCCTCATCCTCATATAAACAATAGGGGTGATCCACCCAAGCTTACTGCATCTTCATTTAATCAATGGCAATTCTTAATGAAGTCTCACGTATGAAGTTCGTCAATTGAACTTTGGAGGATTATCGAAGAGGGTCTTCATATTGAGATCACGCCAACCTGACAAGAAGAGAAGTGGTGGATAGTCAGTTGAATGCAATGGCTCTCCACATGATACAGCTTGAAGTGGGTCCCAAGGACATGCCCCACATTGAGCATTTCAACACCGCTAAAGAAGCTTGGGATGCTCTCACCGATCTATTTATTGGAAATGAAAGCATGAGGAGGAATAGGTATGATGCCCTTAGCAACGAAGCTGAATGATTCTACATGTTGGATGGTGAAGACCATGAAGATATGTATAGAAGACTCAAGCGCATTGTAACAACATTTAGAAAGCATGGAGCCACTCACATTGATGATGCTTGGATAAAAAAGGAAATATGTGAGTGCTCTAATGCATTTTGAGCCAACACACTTGAAGAGCTTACAAGGTAGACACAACTTCCATCAAATGACTTCCAATGAAGTCATGCAAGAAATGGCATCATTCAAGGTTGCAACTAAGAACGCAGAAGATGCCCGTGCACGAGCCGTTGGAATGCAAAAAGGGGGTCAATGTTGCTCTAAAGGCAAATGTTGTTGAGCAAGATGAGGATGAAAGAGGATTTGAGGGTGTCTCCATGGGCTGCCCCGAGGAAGTCAAGCGTGCTCATGGTGAGTACATGGCCTTCTATGCAAGGAACTTTTGGAAGGATCCATCCAAGGCCAAGTCAGAACTCGAGCGCAAGAATGGGTCAAGTGGAAGAAGAGAGAATGGCCCAAAACTGAGAACATGCTACAATTGTGGAGATAGGCTACACTTTGTGGCTGAGTGTCCATATCAAAATAGAGAATACAATGGTGGCAGGCTCATCCTTAAAGAAAAATCCAAGGCACCTCGAAAGAAGCCATTTATCAAAAAGAATGGCCCTTACAAGAAGCAACCCAAGATTGTCTTGGTGGCACAAGAAGAATATTCTTCTACAAGTGAAGATGAAGAGGATGAAGATAGTACTCGTGAGGTGGCTGCTATAGTCACCACATCTACTCCATCATCACTCTTCGACTCTCCAAACAAAAACGCCATCAACAACGTCGTCACCTGCCTTATGGCGAGAGGGTCCGAGGTATCATCTTCTGTTTCTTCATTTCCTAAGACTAACATAAATATGGATATGGATGATCATACTAGTCTTAAGGTAAAGGAAGAAGTTATTTCTTTGGACACCTTTTTTCACTAACTTGCAAGGTGAGCACAAACTTCATTTTGATGCTCTTATGAGTCAACTTGCCCAATTCAAAGATCTCCTCGAAGAAAAGGGCAAAATTGAAAGATAAGATGCCTTGGAGATAGCCTCCTTGAAGAATGCCTTGGAAGAAGAAGAGGAAGCTCGGGTATCCTTGGAAGAGAGACTCTAGTCAATTGAGGAGTCCCATGAAGGGGTTGTTGCTCTACTCATCAAAGAACGTGACAATGCTCTTGCTAAGGTAAAGAAACTAAAGATGGAAAAGATTGAATTTGGGGATGCTCATGCTAGACTCTTGGAGAAGTTTGAGAAACTTGACATTGCTCACAAGGCACTGGAGACTGAACATTCTACTCTAAATGAGTCTCCTGACCAGCTCCAAACTCAATTGGAGAAGTATGATATGCCTAGCACCTCCACTCCATCTTGTGGACAAGAAGAACTTGTAAAGGTATCTCAACACAAAGGTAAAGAAGTTCTAGATGAGGTGCTTAGCAAGCAAAGGACAAACAATGGAAAAGAGGGTCTTGGTTATATTCCCAAGACAAAGAACAAGAAGAACAACAACAAGAAGAAGAGGAAAACTACTCAACCAAAGACTAGCACCACCACTAATGAGTATAATTATGATGGTTTTGCAGGGGCTAATAATCCTAACTATGAATTATATTGTGATTATTATGGTGATGTTTTTGCTAGTTATGTAGGTCCTTATGATTGTTACATTCCTTGGTCTATTTGGGTTCCCAAGACCCTTGTCACTAACATGAGAGGACCCGTTGAAAAATGGGTACCTAAAACCAAGAAGTAACGTTCTTGCAGGGCTATGCATCCGGTGGGTCTAAATGGGTACTCGATAGCGGGTGCACAAGTTACATGACCGGAAGCAAGGAGATCATCACGGAGATGTGGCCAAATCATGATCATATAATCGTCTCCTATGATGACAAGTCAAAATCTAAGGTATTGGGTCTCGGCAAAGTTGTGGTTGCTCACGACATCTCTCTCATGGATATCATGCTTGTTGAGACCCTTGATTACAATTTACTTTCAGTTCGCGCCCTTGGTAAGATGGGCTTTGCAGTTTTAATTGATGTTGATTTGGTGGTACTCTTGTGGAGCAAGTCTCTCAAAGTCGCCTTCGTGGGATATGTCGAAAATGACCTGTACGTGGTGGACTTCTCGGGGAAAACCACTACAGGTCCAATGTGTCTTTTCGGAAAGGCTGACGCGGGTTGGTTATGGCATCGCTGACTAGCCCACGTCAATATGAGAACTTTGCAAAGTCTCCACAAGGGTGGCCACATCCTTGGACTAAAAGAAAATGTTTCCTTTGCCAAAGATCGTGTTTACAGGGCTTGTGTTGAAGGGAAAATGCATGACTCTCCTCATCGAAGGAAGACCATTATTTCGTCAAAGAGGATTTCGGAGCTCCTTCATGTGAACCTCTTTGGACCTCCATGACATGCAAGCCTTGGTGGGAAGAAGTACTGCCTCGTGATTGTTGATGATTACTCAAGATACACTTGGATCTATTTCTTCAAGTTGAAGAGTGAGACTCAACAAACGGTCATCGACTTTGCCAACGAGGTTCAACGTCAACACAATGTCCCCATTTTGGAAATAAGAAGTGATAATGGCTCCGGGTTAAAGAACTACACCTTAAATGAATTCCTAAGTGAAGAGGGGATAAGACATCAATATTCTGCTGCGTACACCCCTCAACAAAATGGTGTTGCTGAGAGGAAGAATCGGACCCTAATGGATATGGCAAGGTCTATTCTAGGTGAATTCAAGTCTCCATATAACTTCTGGGATGAAGCAATCTATACGGCTTGACATTCATCCAACCGGCTATACCTCCGTAAAATCTTGGACAAGACTCCGTATGAAATACTTACCAGTAACAAGCCTAACATCTCATACTTCCGGGTATTTGGTTGTAAATGTTTCTTTCTCATCACAGGAGTTCGTTTATCTCAATTTGAGTCTAAGGCTTTAGAGGGTATTTTTGTTGGTTATGGTGGCAAATCCCACAGTTATATAGTCTACAATAAGCTCTTCGGAACTATTGTAGAATCTTGTAGTTTGGTGTTCGAGGAAAATGATGGCTCCCGTGCGGGGCAAGTTGATGTTTGCGATGCAGATGTTGAAATACCCCAAGATGCCATAAGAAGAATGGGAGTGGGATTTCTCCGCCCCATTGAGGAACCCCTTGAGGCGGATTGGGAAGGACAATGCTCTACTCATGTAGAGCCCTCATCGACACAAGCTCAACATGCTCCAACCATTGGAGAAACTTCTACACCAACTCCACCAAATGCTCAAGGTCAACATGCTCCTGAATGCTCCAGGATGGATTATCTGGTCGACACCGGATTATCCGGCCATCCCTCCTCTACCGACCAACATGATCAACATATCAAAGAAACAGATGCAAGTCCTAGGCCAGATTTTCCAGCTGACCCCGGATTATCTGGCCACTCTCCAATTCAAGCAAGATGCAGTCAAGTTAGCAAATATGCTTCAGGTTCTCCTAGGCCGGATTATCCGGCCTCACCCTCGGACGCATTATCTGGCCCTGAAACTCCTGAAGAACAGCAGCCTCCTGTTACGGCTGTTGATCCACATCAAGGGCAAGGTTCATCATCTCCTACTACTGCTAATCAATCTACTGATTAAGGCCAAGCCAATGATTCCAACTAAGACTCAAATGATGAAGCTATTCCACCAAGAGACTACAAGCTTATTGAACTTCGTCGCAAAGCTCGTGCCGATAGGAACCTTGAGTTAAGGGGTCATACTCTTGACAAAGTTGTAGGTGATCTTCGACGAATGGTTTCCACAAGAAGGGAGTTGGCCAGCTTCAGTGAGCATCAAGCCCACATCTCAATGGTGGAACCCGGGAAACTGTTTGAAGCTCTTGAAGATCCGGACTGGGTTGTAGCTATGCATGAAGAGTTGAATAACTTTGAACGCAAAAAGGTTTGGAAACTAGTGGAGAAGCCCAAGGATTGCCGCAATGTTATCAGCACAAAATGGATATTTAAAAACAAGAAATATGAGAATGGCATTGTTGTGAGGAACAAAGCGAGTCATGGCACGAGGCTACTCCCAAGTTGAGGGCATTGACTTCGGCGAGACCTATGCTCCTGTGGCTCGTCTTGAGTCCATCTGTATCCTTCTTCCTTATGCTGCTCATAATAATTTTAAATTATAGCAAATGGACATTAAGAGTGATTTCCTTAATGGTCCTCTACATGAGTTGGAATATGTAAATCAACCCCTAGGATTTGAGGATCCTAACTTCCCGAACCATGTCTACAAACTCGATAAGGCACTCTATGGCCTTAAACAAGCCCCACATGCGTGCTGTGAGCACCTTAAAGATATTTTGTTAGATCGTGGCTTTGAAGTTGGGCAAATCGATCCCACTCTTTTTACTAAGAAGGTTAAGGGGGAGCTCTTCATATGCCAACTATATGTAGACGACATTATCTTTGGCTCTACTAATAAATCTTTTAATGATGAATTTTCAAATCTTATGACTGACAGGTTTGAGATGTCTATGATGGGGGAGTTACGGTTCTTTCTTGGATTTGAGATCAAGCAACTTAGAGAAAGAACCTTCATCAATCAAGCAAAATACATCCAAGACATGCTCAAAAGATTAAGGATGACGGATCTTAATGGCTTCGCCACTCCGATGCAAACAAAATGTCATCTTGAACTCAATCCCCACGGTAAAGATGTGGACCAAAAGGAATACTGGTCCATGATCGGCTCTCTTCCTAACCTCTGCGCATCTAGACCCGATATTGTGTTGAGTGTAGGGGTGTGTGCAAGGTATCAAGCAGCTCCTAAAGAAAGCCACTTAGTGGCGGTCAAGAGGATCTTCCGATATTTGATTCATTTCCCTAATTTTGGTCTATGGTATCCCAAGGGCTCCAATTTCTCTCTATGTGGTTATACTGATTCAGATTGGGCTGGTGATAAGGATGAGGACGTGGACAGGGACGAGGACGAGGACGAGGACTACGAGTGATCCCTTGGGGCGTTAGCATCGCTCTTCTTCCTTTTTGGCGCCTCGATGCAAAAGGGGGAGAAGTAGTTCTATTAGGTCTCCGAGGATTTGCATCTGTCGGGCACAAGTATTTGCACTTTAGTTTTTCGTCTTTTTTCCTTGCTTGTGCCCATTTAGCGTCGAACTTTTATGTGTGTTTTGTGCCGTATGAGTCTATATTTGTGTGGCTCTGGATTTATCTTGTTGACTATTCATATGGAGTCATCTATCATTCTGGCTATATTGGATATCTATATCGAGGGAGGCGCTCACTATGGCTATCATTGGATATTCTTATAATGTGTTGAGGACGTATCTATCTCCCTACCGGTGGTATGAGCTTTTCGCATATGTTTCAATGAAATAGACTTATACCCTCTTGTGTGTATTTGTAATCAAATGAAATTTTTAGTATGCACACATTGAGGGGGAGTCTTATTCATTCAATAAATATTGTTGCCTTGAGAACTATCTTGCAAATCCTAGTATTGTCATCTAACACCAAAAAGGGGGATATTGAAAGGACATCTCATGGTTCCCTATGTTTTGAGTGTTAGATAACAATACCGTGGAGTTTTCTCATGTGTGCTAAGTGTGCAGGGAATGATATTGTGTTTGGGGGGCCGGATTATCTGCCCCCATCAAGGGCTAGATAATCTGGCCTAACTCATTTGGCAAAGGCAAGCATGGCGCGTCGCTCTATCTAAGGACAGATTTTCTCCCGGAAATTCCGAATAGGGGCGGATTTTCTTCTCCTGACAGGATAAGTCAGTCCTCGCCTTGGATCGAATGCAGGCAAGGGGTGATGCTCTGACTGGGTTCGGATTTTCTCTCGGAAAATCCGAACAGAGGCGGATTTTCTTCCCCTGACCGGATAATCTGCCCCCAGGAGAAGATCAAGGGCAAGCTCGGCGCGTTGCTCTGACTGGGGTCGAACTCGGTGCCGGATAATCCGAGTATAGGGTAGAGTTTTCCCCAGGCCAGATAATCCGAGTCTAGGGCAGAGTTTTCCCCAGGCCGGATAATCCGGCCCTCACTTGGGCCAGATAATCCGGCCCTCAAAGGCTCCAATGGCTCAGTTGGGACAGGGGTATAAAAGCCACTTCATCCCCTCCATTCATAACTCTTGATTCATTCGAAAAAGGCCAGAACTATTGCAAGTGCTCTCTCTCTAGATCTCCCACTTCAACCACCCGAAGGCTTCGATCTTTGGGGAATTGAAGGAGGATACAACCTACATCATCATCACAAATCAAGCGCATCAACTCCTCTCCATTCACTTGGAGAAATACCCGATCTAGTATTCTCGTTAATATCTAGATCTTGTGTTTTGTTATTGATAACTTGTTCTTGTGGCAGCTTGTTGTCATTACGGGATCCTCCAATTTGGTTATGGAGTTGTGCCCCGCTAGTTGTGTAAAGGCGCCGGTTCCCGCCTCGAAGGTTCCTATAGTGGAAAGGTGGATCCGGCCTTTGATGGCCGGATCCATCGGAGAACAGTATGAGGCCTATTGTGGCGTTTTGGTCTTAGTACCGCCCACCCCTCCAACGCAGATGTACTTCCCTTAACAAAGAAGCAACTGCGGTAAAACAAATCCTGTGTCTCTGCGTGCTTCACTATGGTTCACTCGTTCCTCTATCCCACTAGCCTTTACTCGCTAGTAGTTAGGTTTGCATATAGGGAAATTCCTCTTAATAGCTTATCTAGAGAATTTACCTTTTGTGTCAAGCCTAAAATTGAAAAGCATTAAAATTTGAAGTAGCACCTATTCACCCCCCTATAGGTGCCCATACAATCCATTTCAGCGGGTTTGTACCCGTGTGGCCAATCATTTGGGGTGGAGCTCGCGCGGCTCCATCTGTTCCGGGGTAAGAGCACGCCTTTGCGATCCTTCTTTGTTATTCCTGCTATCATGACTAGAGTACCCAAGGTAAATCATAATAAAATTGGATTGAATTTAGATGGTAAATGTTTATTCTGAGTATGGAATGCACCTACTTGCAGCACCCGGGTGTTTCATCAAGTGTGCAGTACTTATTCGGGCATGTAATACCTTGTTATTAAAGTATTGAACACATTGTTGATCTGGGCCTGGACGGTGATGTCTGAGCCTCAGGTATTTATTGATGGTGTGCACGTGGAGGAGTTCAGGGCCATGGTGAAGAGCTGGTTCGGGTGTCTTTCCCCAGAGTGTCCAAAGGTTTGTTCCTTCATTAATCTGATGTGGAAAAATGATATCTTGCTTGAGCCTGAGCTGTTTTCTGAACTGTCGTTAGTACTAGATCTCGAGTTGGTATTACTACTGGAGCTAGTAGCATCCTGGTTTGAGGTTTTTACGGATTCCACCCCCTAGAGTTCTCCATTGTTCGACTCTTCCTTAACTATGCCTCTCTTAACTTGTGCAGCAGGGGGACATTATTCTAGGGGTGCCTTGGATGTAAATCTGATAGAACACCTAGGGGTTAGTTTCTACCGTGCAACAAGGTCCTAACCATCCTAGGTGTCCTAGTGATTTATCATACGTGTGTTCCATGTAGTCCACCATGGTTCCAATCAGGTACAAGGTGTAGTTGATCCGTCCTATGGCTATCCATAATTTTGGAGAGAAGGACACCTTCCCCGTAGGTCAGTAGTTGGTGGGCTTCCAGGATTTCTCCGGTCTCTAGACGGATGGTAGATCCACGTATCAACTGGTGTATGACCCCCTGGTAGATCCTAGATCTTCAATGTCTTCAGGTATAGTGGTCTATGGTCTGATTCGATGTCCTCGAAGTGCCGCCTCCCACCGTGCTTCCTGAAAATTTGGGTGTCCGTCAGTAGGACTGGGAAGCTCCCTCTGCAGGGTCCCTTGCATCGCATACCCTGGTTATAGTAGGAAGTAAAACGATGAGCTCTCTTGACGCCGCCCATGCTCTAGTGAGGAGGAAGCTTCTAGGGGAGCCACTTCGCCATGTCAGTCTCGAATTCGACTGTGGTGTCCCTGCCTCTAGCTCCCGGGGTTTAGTGCCTTGGCATGGAAATTCTTCCTTTACTATGATAGACCCTCTTGGATCGACGAGGAATAGCATCCGGTTTGTGAGGTTTAGTTGGGCATGAAACTGGGTTAACTGCCTGCTTCCTAGTACGACCAGCTGTCGTGTTGGTTGGTTCATGACCTCAAAAGTGCAGAACTAAGTGATGAATTTCCCAATCTCGCTAAAGGTAACAGGGAGTGTGACCTCCTTGATGTCCTCGTTTGGGTTGATGGTTCCACATTCTAGTCTGAACTGATCAACGGGGATATGTACGTAATCCAATATATTGGAAGAGATGATACTCCTGATTGTGGTTGGGTACGCTATGCTCTCGCGTATCCATATGTTTGCTATATATGGGGAGACAAGGAGCAAAGAGTCGGGGGGTCGCTCCAGGTTGCGAGTTAAAGGATGTGATGTCCGGGAGCCTCAGCTGACCCAAGCATGGCGGATTGAAGTATGATTCCATTGACCTGGCTCATCATCGATCTGGTCTAGAGGTAGTTCAGCTCATAGGAAGGAGAGTTACGTGGGTTGAAGGTTTTTTTTCCATATCCTCATCCCCTACCAGGTTGATGCATGGAAATATGTGCCGTGGTGTTTCCTCATGTTCTGCTTCAAACTCCTTCCAACGATGTACCGTGCGACACTAGTTGTACCCATGAGAGCTCGTCAGGTGGTATCCGCACTAGTTATCCCTCATTTTCCGTGCTAGCAACATCCTTCTAGTGTAGTGTGTGTCCACTCAATCGCCTCCTAAGAGTTGCCCCGCCACTGTTTGATTGCTAACCACCTGGTGAGATGTCCTTGCGGTGGAGAAGTAGCTTCCTTCACAATCTTCTTTCATACACATCTATGTTTTCACTATGTGTGATGTCCTGTCTAAGACCTAGATTTCTCCACGGACTGGCCTGGTTCTCATTTCCTAAACAGAGGTTTCGGCATCCTAACATCCCGGACATCCTTCTTCCGAGCAAAGAGGCGAGGCCCTATTCCGTCCCACTGACCTAAGTGCTCAGTCAGGACACCATCCAGGTTCATCAAGACCCCCGAGCTTGTGATAGTAGCGTGCCCTAGTAGCTTGCATCTCCAAGCATGCTGACATGGTCCATCCTTCCTTCGTAGTCGCGTTCCCCATAGTTGCACTCTACGGCGGGCGACCGAGGCTCCCTGAGGTTGCACTCCACGTCGAGCGACCGAGGCTCCCTGAGGTCCATACTCAGGCAGCCTCGGTCGCCCGCCGTGGATTGCAACTATGGGGAACGCGACTACAAAGGAAGGATGGACCATGTCAGCATGCTTGGAGACGCAAGCTACCGGCGCATGCTACTATCACAAGGTCGGGGTCTTGATGCACCTAGATGGTGTCCTGACCGACCACTTAGGTCAGTGGGACGAAATAGGGTCTTGCCTCTTTTCTCAGAAGAAGGATGTCCGAGATGTTAGGACACCGAAACCTCTGTTTAGGAAATGGGAACCAGGCCAGTCCGCGGAGAAATCTAGGTCTTCGACAGGGCATCACACACAGCGGAAACTTAGATGTGTATGAAAGAAGATTGTGAAGGAAGCTGCTCACCGGGTGCGAGGTGGGACAAAATATTGACGCTCTTCTTCCGAATTTGTAAGCTGCCTCCAACCGAGATCCGTGAGCTTCCTGGCCTGCCCGACCATGCCTGAAGTGGTTCAGGTTGTCGGTCACCTCATAGACCCGGCGGTACAAGACCTCACATGTTGGCACGGTAGATTTGATATGCTTGACGTGGATCCCCTACCAAGTGTGCCAACTGACGAAGGATAGTTTTCATGATCCCTCTGTAGTCTCACTTTTGAGGAACGAAAGAGAGTTTATTTGTTCGGCAATCATCTTGGGTCAGTAGGTTTGGATCTCTCAAATACAAAAACAAAAGTATATGTGTAATGTGGAGGATTCCCTCAGACTTTATTCATAAGATGATCGAGTGATCGTACAATGTGTCTACAAGATGATCTCGGTGGGTTTATAATGATACCCGATGAGAGATATGAATCTAGAACTATTTCTAAGGCTAATGGTAAATACTTTGACGATTATGGTGTGTCCTTCTCGGGTGAATGTTCCTCAGTACTTATAGGTGTCAATGGTAGTATATTCTTCCTTAGACACATCAGTTCTTCATCTTGTATTTCATCTAATCTTGATCTTTGATCTCCCCTGGACGCACGTCTAGTCTTCAAGATCTCCAAAGAGCCATCTTCTAGCCCCACGGGTCAGGTCAGTTGAGGTAAGGTCAGATCAGAGCTTCTAGATGCAGGCCTTCAGGTCCTTTACTATGGAGGTAGGCGTGGGCAGGAATCGTGGATTAAGGCCCATGAAAGGTACATGCATGAATACATCCATCAGTGACACACGGAAAAATAATGAAATCATGGTAGAAGGTGCGCCTTCTACCATGCTCGATAGACCAATCCGTTGCGGATGACAACTTTTCTTGTAGTGATATTATGTCCAGAACTATTCCGTTCACTCTCGGTGATAATCCGGACACCTCCATCATATTCAGGGACTCTCTGATATCTTGATCTATACTTATTGATGCCCACCTCAAAACATGAAAATCTATATTGTCCGAACATTTTCTATTACTTAGCGATACACATTGTATTTATTCTTGATAATTGACATAGCCCGAGGTGAAACATTTGGTTATCGTTGTTACCCGATATTTACTTGTTTACTCATTTTGTATTATCGATGTTCCTGTAATAAACACTTTTATCACTTGTCCGGTCAGACGATGATGAACATCATAACACATGACTAGGCCTAGAGTGTATCTCTCCATCACCAAGAGTAACATTTCCCATAACTACACCATACATGACATGTGGTCGAGCCTGTCCACCAGCTGGTTAATTGCGGGCAGCTCGGAGGATGTCCCACACTTTGAAGATTCCTAGCGATCTAGACTGAGGAATGGATGGTAGAGCTAGAGGAGCTTCCACTATTCATCCATTGTCGCGATGCCATAAGGTAGATAGGGGACAAGGGCTTGACGATAGGTCATATCGTAGCAGACTTCTTGTCCCAACAGTTTTGCCCCTTGAAGAATAAGGGCCTAGCATGTGTGCACACTCTTGGGAGTCATCGACTACAAGAGCACAGGGGTAAGTTCTCACCATATCACTTTTCTTGGAGAGTTCTCCCCTAGGTAGGATAATTGGACGGGTTATATGTTGTCCGGCTATAGCAAGTCCTCGGTAAGGTAGAAGCTATTTTTGGAGCCAGCTAGTGCAGTCTAGCTAGATACAAGACTGATGATGAGAAGCTAAACAAGCTAGAAGGTATTGGTCCGGCTGGAGGAGCTTAGCCGGATTGGCGAGGCTAGTGGAGACAGCTAGGGTGTGATGCATTATACAATGCGCGACGAGCCCTAGCCTGCAGATTGGAGGTAAAGGTGAAGCCATATCGAGGACTTTGGTGCTAACACGGGGAACTATGGAAATGACTGACACTATTCTCACGTCGGCTCATAGGACGCATGTTGTGCACACGACCTCCACTCCATGACAATATAGATGACCAGTTGGTTGGGGCCTGCATGTGGGACCCGCTAACTAGCAATACTAGTTACCGTTGCCCAGCCCTTTATAAGGGGCAGCGAGGCCTCCTAGGAGAGGGTTGGACTCTATTATATTGCTACTTCATACAAATCGAGGATAAGCTTGTAGCCCTTGTGATATCGCCAGATAGCCAAATCATTGCAGGAGTAGGAGCATTAGCTCCAAACCTGGGTACATCGAGTGTCTCACTTGCTTGTGCCCAATCCCTCCTACAAACGTCGTTGCAATTACCATACTTGCTCCCACCCTCTATGACACGTTCTTAGGCATTGTCGTTCCACATACTATGATAGTTGGCACCTAACATGGGGAAGATGGCTACGACTAGAGTCTCGTTCCATATAGGACCATGCACCTCTTCTTGTGAGAATGTGGCTTCTGGCCTCGTGCTTACTCTTGGCATGTTCGATGGCATCATCGACAATGCATCGTGCTGCACCGAAACCACCTTTTTAGTTGACAGCACTGTGTTGCACTTCCGTGACCTTCATGTATACAGCCCCTCCATCCTAGAGAGATTTCCTTACAAGATCGTCACTTTCACCGAGGCACTGCCTAGAGCCGGCAGCATGCTCGTCGCACCATCTGGCGTGGAGGTTACGATTACAAGCTCTTCATCCAACCATCAACACCGTCCCATTCTCGAGCATTAGGAAGAGGAGTCAGAACTTCCACTCCCTGACCAAGGAAGACGCCCTGGAGCTTTCCATCGACAGACTGCTCACCCCCGTCCCTATTGGTGACGATTTGGCTAACGCTGCCACAAACGTCAACGTGGCTCTAGAATATAGTCTTAATTAGGCCCTAGAGATATCTTCGGGTCAGAGACTACTCTGTGCGAGTATAACCGCGTCCATGGTTTCATCCCGTCTAACAATGATCCTAGCAGGCATAGCCAGGTTCAACACAGCGGAGGGGAGTCGGGAGCCCGTCTGGAGATAGACGGTGAGCAAACCCCGCTTCCATCCATCATCCGGTCAACCTACAGCACGCCGATAAAGAACCCGCGGGCTACGCGAGCTGCCGAAGATGAGCTACACGGCATGGAGTGCGAAGAAAGGACCCAACAAGAACTTCACATGCAATAACTGGTCGAAATCACTGATTGGAAAG
Organism: Avena insularis; assembly: GCA_023614405.1. Taxonomy (NCBI): domain Eukaryota; kingdom Viridiplantae; phylum Streptophyta; class Magnoliopsida; order Poales; family Poaceae; genus Avena; species Avena insularis. The sequence goes on from CM042688.1 coordinate 296,603,949, forward strand.
CAGAGCAAGACCAGCGGGCTGCCACCGCTGCTTGTGGATCCAAGGGCAACCGGTTTCTAGAGGCATAATGTGAACGAGCCCCTAGGAATGAGCCATGCTAAACCCAGAAGTCCTACTCAGCACATGGAGGCAAGAACAACAACAAGCAACATGACTCTGGCCACTAGGTTCATATGTGTCATGAGTTTGCTGCGTGACCAGCCCCCACCCTTTCAATATACCCACCTACCGCCACCTCTAGCAGGCGAGGCACTGCCCAGCAAGTCTAGTCTCATGGTCCTAGTGGGAAAGTGCAATCTGTTTGCACCTGATGCACGATACCGCATCGACCTCTTGGTGTCAGATCGACGAGGAGGAAGCTTCTACTTGGCCAATTTGGTTCGGAGCATGCATCCGGAATGAGCCATTCCTCAAAAAATTCACACTATTGATGGACACGCCCAAGTACAAGATCCGTATGAAACCTAAGGATTGGCTGACCGACGACACCACTATAGTCCACATCACCCATGGCAACAAGCGTGTCGCCGTGCGCTACATGCCTCTCATGCTGCTGGGAACCACCAGGACCTGGCTAAACAGCCTCGAGCCCAACAACATCACTGCCTGGGATGATTTCTAGGAGGTCTTCGTCCGCAACTTCATCGGCAACTACAAGCGCCCGGGTCGTCCACAATACTCGTCCCTAGGGAAGCGCGAGTCGTATCATGAGTACCTCACCTGGTGGACGGAGCTATGTACCTCATGTGAAGGGGTAGAAGAGCGTTTGGACATTGGGCTCTTCATCGAGGGGTGTCTCGAGGGCTCCATGCTTCATCACCGGCTGTTGTGTGATGAGCCGGGCACCATGGCGGAGCTCATGACCCTTGCAGACAAATATGCCACAGCTGACTCGGCCATGAAGAAGTCTCTCTAGGTGAATATTGAAGGGCGGCCGGTTACCACCGATCTGGCTCGAGCTAGACTAGGAAACAAAAAGGCAGTCATGACGTCTCCTCCAAGAGGACACCACACAATGAAAACTGCTACCAGGGCAGAGACTAGTTAATCATAGATCCCTCGTACCATTGGAGGCAAGTCAATGTCGTGGAAGGAAAGTCGGCTGGTGATGGGACCAGTGACCAGCAATGGAATCCAAGGTTGACCCTTGAGTAAATGTTTGATGGGTCGTGCAAGTACCACAGTGGTCCATTCAGGCCAACCACACCACCCAAAAATGTAGTTGGACTGAGCAGATCAGGGAGAAAGCTGGTTTGCCATGACCTCCCCCGCCCCCGGGTGGAGGAACACCTCCTCCACCGGCTAGGCCAGCCAGTAATGACAACAACAATGGCTACCCATAGGAGCACGCCAACTACCACATTTTTGTCTTCAAGACGGACGGCAAGAATAGCTGGCAGAGGCCCATAGCAAAGGTGACCACTATCTTTTCACTAGTTCCCTAGTACTTGAATTGGTCCCAGACTATAATCACCTAGGGTTTTAAGGACCAGCCGACCGTCTTGCCTAATCCGGGAGACTATGTGATGGTGCTGGACCCCCTCATCGTCTCTGATGAGAGTACCTTCCCCTTTTCGCATGTCCTAATAAATGGTGGTTATAGCCTCAACCTGCTTTACTACAACACCATGAAGAAGTTGGGGATCCAGGACCGCCACTTGAAGCCCACGCCCACCGTTTTCCATGTCATTGTGTCAGGAATCCCGTGTTCACCATTGGGAAAGATCTAGATGGATGTCATATTTGGCTCCAAGGATAACTTTTGCCACAAGCCAATTTGGTTTGAGGTGGTGGACTTGAGAAGCACCTACCATGCACTACTTGGGCGCCCCGCCCTCGCAAAGTTCATGGTCGTCCCATATTATGCATATTTCAAGATGTAGCTTCCTGGCCAAACACCATCATCACTGTCTTCGGCTGCTACACGCATTCAATGGAGTGCACCAGTGCAAGTTCAAAGTTAGTTGATTCCCTGGTCATTGATGAAAAGAAGCACCAGATCATGCACAATGTTGCGTTCGCTCAACAAGAAGAACTGACCGGCATGAATCTGGCTGGAGATATGGCGTTCTGGTTATCCAAGAACACCGTTCAGATATCGCTCGACCCTTCCAAGACAGGCAAGTGCCTCATCATCAGAGCCAACCTTGATAGAAATATGAAGGCAAGCTCGTCGACTTCCTCTGTGAGAATTGGGACATCTTCACTTGATCTCCAAAAGACATGCCAAGTGTTCCGAGGGGGTTTGCCGAGCACTCACTTCATGTCCGTCCGGATGCCAAGCTAGTCAAGCAACCCCTTCGCCACTTCGAGGAGGACAAGAGAAATATTATTGGTGACGAGATCATCTGGATGCTTGCCGCCAGGTTCATCATGGAGATGTATCACCCGGACTGGTTGTCTAACCCAGTCCTAGTGGTTAAAAATAGTAAGACTTGGAAAATTTGTATCGACTACACCAGCCTGAACAAGGAATGCCTGAAAGCGTGTGGCCATGCGCTACATTACTCTCATGCTGCTGGGAATAGCCAAGACCTGGCTCAACAGCCTCGAGCCCAACAACATCAATGCCTAGGACGATTTCTCGGAGGTATTTATCCGCAAATTCACCGGCACCTATAGGAGCCCGAGTCACCCGCACGACTTGGCCCTATGCCTTCAGGGGAAGCGCGTGTTGGTTCCTGAGTACCTCTCCAGGTGGACGGAGCTGTGTAACTCCTGCAAAGGGGTAGAAGAGTGTCGGTCCATTGGGATCTTCATCGAGGGGTGCTCGAGGGCTCCATGCTTCAGCACCAGCTACTACGTGATGAGCCATGCACCACGACAGAGCTCATGACCCTTGTAGACAAATACGCCACAATAGACTTGGCCATGAAGAAGTCTCTCTAGGTGAATGTTGAAGGGCGGCTAGTTACCACCGATCCGGCTTGAGATAGACTAGGGAACGACAACGGCGGTCATGACGGATCCTCCAAGAGGACACCGCACAATGAAAACTTCTACCAGGGCAAGAGACCGGTTAATCAGCAAGATCCCTGATACCACTCAAGGCAAGTCAAATTCATGGAAGGAGAGCCGGCTGGTGATCGGAGCCGCTGACCAGCAATGGAATCCAAGGTTCACCTTTGAGTATATGTTTGATGGCCGTGCAAGTACCACGGCGGTCCATTCAAGCCAGCCACACCACCCGGAAATGTAGATGGGCTTAGCAGATCAAGAAGCAAGCTGGTTTCACCTCCCCCAACCCCGGGTGGAGGACTACCTCCTCCACCGGCTAGGCCAGCCAGTAATGACAACAACAACAATGGCTACCCGCAGTAGCACGCAAACTACCACATTTTTGTCAGTGAGCCGGATGACAAGCATAGCTGGCGGAGGCACGTAGCGGAGGTGAACACTATATTTTCACTAGTTCCCTAGTACTTAAATTGGTCTGAGACACTGATCACCTAGGGTTCCAAGGACCAGCTAGCTCTCTTGCCTAATCTGGGAGACTATGCGATGGTGCTAGACCCCCTCATTGTCTCCGACGAGAGAACCTGCCCCTTCTTGGATGTCCTAATCGACGGTGGTAGCAGCCTCAACCTTCTTTACTGTGACACCAGGAAGAAGTTGGGGATCTAGGAAAGCCACTTGAAGCCCACGCACACCATTTTCCATGGTGTCGTGCCATTAATCCCGTCCTCACCACTAGGAAAGATCCGGATGGATGTCATATTTGGCTCCAAGAAGAACTTTCTCCACGAGCCAATTTGGTTTGAGGTGATGGACCTGAGCAGCACCTACTATGCTCTCCTTGGGCGCCCCACCCTTGCAAAGTTCATGGTCGTCCCCCATTATGCATATTTCAAGATGAACTTTCCAGGACGAACACCATCATCACTATCTTCGGTTGCTACACACATTCAATGGAGTGCTCCACTGCAAGCTCAAAGATATCCGAGTCCCTGGTCATTGCTGAAAAGAAGCACCAGATCATGCACAATGTTGTGTTCGCTCAGCAAGAAGTACCGAACAGCATGAAGCCAGCTGGAGATATGGTGTTCCGATTATCCAAGGACACCATGGAGATCTCGCTCGACCCTTCCGAGATGGGCAAGTTCGTCATCATCAGAGTCAACCTTGATAGAAATAGGAAGGCGAGCTCCTCGACTTCCTCTGTGACAATATTATTGGTGATGCAGGAGTTCGCCGAGCACTCGGTTCATGTTCGATCGTATGCCAAGCTGGTTATGCAACCCCTTTGCCTCTTCGTGGAGGGCAAGAGGAATATTATTTGTGAAGAAATCATTTGGCTGCTTGCCGCTCGGTTCAGCATGGAGGTGTATCACCCAGACTTGTTGTCTATCCTAGTCCTGGTGCTCAAAAAGAGTAAGACTTGGCAAATGTGTATCTACTACATCATCCTAAACAAGGCATGCCCAAAAGATCCCTCTGTTCTTCCCCGTATCGATCAAGTTATTGATTCTACTATCGTCTACGAGTTGTCTTTTCTAGACTATTATTATGGCTACAATAAGATCCGGTTAAACATAGTTGATCAGATAAAGACATCATTTATCACCCCATACGAGGCTTATTGTTATGTGACTGCAATTTGTCTTGAAGAATGCAAGTGCAACTTATCAGCGTTGCATGCAGAAATGCTTACACTTGCAAATCAGCAGGAACTTCCATGCCTAAGTTGATGACATCGTGGTAAAGACTGAGGAGAAGCGCACACTCCTCGATGATCTGTGTGAGACATTCACAAACATCTACTGGTACCATATAAAGCTAAACATGGAGAAATGTGTCTTCAGCGTTCTAGCCGGCCAGTTTCTTGGTATCCTTTTTCACAACAAGAGATCGAGACAATTCGAGAGAAGATCGCTTCCATTGAGAGGATGCAAACACTGACAAGCTTTCTTGGTGTCCAAAAGTTCACCGGGAGCTTGGCCTCTCTCAGTCGGTTGGGCGAGAAAGCTCTTCCCCTTTAGTAGATGGTGAAGAAGAGGAACAAGTTCACCTTGACCATGCAGACAGATGTCACATTCCACGACCTCAAGCGCATGGTGAGAAGGAGCTAATGTTGCTCTACATAGCATCCATCAACTAGGTCGTCAGCGTCATCCTAGTGGTGGAGCGTCACTAGGAAGGCAAGTCCCAGCCGGTCTAGAGGCTTGTCTACTACCTAAGTGAAGTGCTCTCCCTCTCCAAGCATAACTACCCCCACTATCAGAAGATGTGCTATGGTGTGTACCTAGCATCCAAGAAGTTCAAGCACAATTTCCAGGAGCATCCGATCAAGGTGGTGTGCACCATTCCCCTCTCGTAGATCATCGGCAACAAGGATACTGCTTGTCGAGTGGCCAAATGGGCTATCAAGCTAGCTGCCTACTCCATCCAGTACGAGCCAAGTATCACCATCAAGTTGCAATATTTGGCAGATTTCATAGTCAACTAGGCCGAGACCCAGTACATGCCTCCGGTTCTTGATTCCGATCACAAGAAGATGAACTTTGATGGCTCAAACATGTGTAGGGGCTTGGGGGCTGCCATCGTGCTCACCTCTCCCAAGGGAGAGCAGCTGGAGTACGTGTTCTAGATCCACTTCACCGCCTCGAATAATGTGTCCAAATATGAAGCATACGTGCAAGGCCTCCGACTCGCTAAAGAAATCGGCATTCGCCGGATCCTCTTCTTTGGGGACATGGATGTAGTGGTGCAGAAAGTGTCCAGAGATTATGATACCTAGGATGCGAACATGGCCCTGTACCGGTTCTACATCTAGTAGATAAGTGCCTTATTTGAGGGGTGTGAGTTTTATCACGTCCTTCGAGCCAGCAATGAAGAGGTTGACTCGCTCGCCCAAGTCGGATCCACCAGGGAAGAGATTCCACCTAGAGTCTCCCTCGAGCATCTCTACAAGCCCTCCAACATGTTATCTCCAAAATAGGACTAAATAGTAAGGAGCTATCGGTTCATTGAACTCCCAGCCACCCGCTGGCTTGAAGGTTCCAGCACCATCCAACTCGGCAAACCCAGGTGCTCCTGGCTCCTCAAGATCTACCTCGTCGATGGACCCCAACAACTCAGGGGTTACCGACATGGTACTTCCACCGGCCGGCCGCCAGACATCCCCCAGCCAGTGCATGACACCATCTTTGCCATTCGGGAAGTGCCCTCTTGGGCACAACAATTCATGAACTTCCTCGCCAACAGAGAGCTTCTAGAATATGAGGTAGAGGCCATGCAGATCAAGTGAAAAAAGCATACATACACAATCATCAATAAGGAGCTATACAAATGCAGTGTCTCTGGTATATATCAACAATGTGTCGATGTGGAAGAAGGGTACCAATTGCGAAAGGGCATCTACCAGGGGAGTGAGACCACCATGCCTCATCCAGGGCCATAGTTTCCAAATCGTTTCGCCATGATTTCTACTATCCCACTACACTCGAAGATGCGGATCACATGCTCCGTGTGTGTAATGGAAGCCAGTGCTTCAGCCATCACAAGCACATGCTAGCTGCGGTGCTCAGGACCATTCACATCACATGGCCTTTCGCCATATGGGGCATCGACATTGTTGGGCCCTTCAAGAGGGCTCAGGCGAGAATGACCCATCCGCTGGTGGAAGTGGACAAGTTCACAAAGTGGATTGAGGAGAAACACATCCAGATGTTGGACAGTGCCACTGTCGTCACATTCTTTCAAGACATCATCATTCGGTTCGGATATCACCGAAGCATCATCATGCACAACGGCACGAACTTCACCAAGGGCGTGTTCGCTCGTTTTAACAACAACAAGGGGATCTAGCTGGATCTAGCATCTACTGCGCACCCATAGTCCAACAGGCAAGTCGAGAGGTCAAATGGCCTAGTCCTAGCCCACATAAATCCCCCGTTGATCGAGCCTCTGAAATGTTCACCTGGCTTCCGGCTATACTATGGAGCCTGTGCACTGATGTCTGCAAGTGCACAGATCGTTTGTAGCTAGTTTCTAAGTATAGATATCGATCCCACTAGGAGCCCAAAGGTAACTGTTTATGAGTGAAGTCTCTATCACACTCAAAGTTGTCACAAGTCTTTGAGTGAATTGACTGCAAGTGTGGAAATAAGAATGAAAATTGGATTAAGCTGGATGTATTTAAATAAAACTAAAATGTAAACTTTAGGAATAAAAAGCATAAAAGTAAAGAACGGTTCTATTGTTTGTGTTTTCTACAGATGACGAAGAAGGCACGAGGAGATTCAGTTCATGGTGATAGTGACTGTGCCACGTGGACGAATGATAAATGTAACAACCGTGTAGGCGATCAACCCATAATTAGCCGGAACTCCTCTTGGTATATTTCATCCCAACTTCAATAATCCTACTAGTCTGTTACCAAAACCATGGTCAGACACTAGACGATTAAGATCCTTTAGGTTGCTTAGCAATTAAGCTCCTTGGATAGGACTAATGCAATAATCACAGTGGTTCCTCGTTATCCTCGAGTCGACTAGTTTTCCATTAATATCCCCGTGTCACTCGGGGGTCACCGGTCTGCTAGCAAACAAGATCCTATCTATGTAGAAAAAAGCATCATGTTGTCTAGGCCCTTAATTGGACAACAAGCATTAGGCATCCCATAGATAGTCAAGCACACATAATATACTAATTAAAATAAATCACAAACTAATGGAAAATATATGGAGGCACATCACATCTCACCAATCCCCTACATCTCCCACACCCAGGGAACTTACTCACACATGAGAGAAGAAAGCATCATCGATATAATTAAATAAAGGAGTTCTTCTCGATAGAATAGAAAAGTAATCCAACACAATTCAAGATAGGAAGAAACAATCTCAAACCCTAATCTTGCAAAGTGAAGATCTCTCTCTCTCAAGTACAAGTAATGGCTGATGGCTAGGAGGTCGAACGTCTCCCCCTTCTTCTCCGGATCTCTTCTTTCTCCTTTCTAGATGGGATGACGGCTGTTGTGTTATGATTTCGTGTCTAGCCTCTTCACGGAAGTTGTCCCTTTTGAGAAGACGAAGGCGGCAGAAGCTATACGACGGGAACTATACGGCTGGAAAAATATTCTCGTCGTATAGTTGCTCGTTAAAGCCGCTGTATGCCTTCCTTGATTGCTTCAAAAAAGAGACTTCCTTGTTTTCGCTTGAATATTGTGTTTCTCTTGTTAAAATACTTTATTGACGTTCAGAACCTGAAACACACATTGAAAACCAAGTTTTCTTTGCTACTGTAGTATTAGCGTTAGGTAATGCTAGAAAATAATCAAATCCAGGAGAAAACCATCAATAAAAACCATCAAAAATATGTCGAATCTCACAGCTATTAACTCCCCCAAGCTTAGATGTTGCTCGCCCTCAAGTGACAAGAAAACAAGGAAGAATAGTGGAGATTCGAGAATGAAATAAAAGAACTTACGAGCTCGAATTGGTGTCAAATTCTTTTCTTCACAATTCCTGTAATCTTAAACATGATCATACAAGTATTCACAAGATTGCACCGAGTCCACTTCCTAACCACGTAGATCTTGCTAGCAAATAAATTATATGCCCGAGCAAGTGTCAAAAGTTTAGCTAGGAAAGTGAGACAAATTCTTTTGGTGTCTCTCTCTATTGAGAGATGAAAACTTTTTGCTCTTGTTTCTTTATTCAATTAAGAGTACTCAAGTTGGCACCAAAAACAGTCAATTTAAAACAACTCATCTATTCCCATGTCAAAATTTCAAGACTCTCAAAGCACCTTTTTTCCTTTCCTTGCCTTTCAAAAACTTCAGCTTTTCATAGAGAAATTATGCCATTGGGACTGTGTTGTGCACTCGTGACCATGCCAATAAATAATTGTTGAGCAATAGTGGGTCAGAGGAGTACTAAAACTTCACTTGGAATGTGAAACCACGAGGAGACTAAAATTTTACCTGTCATAGCATTGCTGCTATAGACGTTTACATAACTCAATAGCTGAAATCAAGTGGTTTCCCACATTTAGATCGTTCGTTGGCTAGCAGAGTTAATAATTCCCCATGGAGCATGACAGTGTTGTAATGACACACGTAAAGCAATATCTTTTGGTAATTATTAGAAAAATAAGTTGCATAATATCTACTACTTCGAAGCATCCATTTTATCAGACAATTTCATTCAAGGGTGTTATCGAGTCTATTTACATTAAGCTCAAATGGGATGGAGTAGTTCTAAAATCAAATCCTTTGGCTAAACATGGACTCAAGTCACCTTTTGGATGCTTTTTCTTGTTGTAAAAAAATTTAGGGAATATTCTTAACCAAGTTCATTGTTTCAAATCTAAAAAGGAGACACTAGCAAAGGAATAGAATTTATATTATAGCAAGCTAAGCGAGGAGTGACTCCAGTGCAAGCAAATAAATAATTGTAGGATCAATTTAAAGTTGCAAAAAAGGTGATTAAAGGAATGTGAAACCTCCTCTTGCTTGCTTCGTTCTCGTACTGGAGTCGAAACCCCTCTGTATTTCTCTATTGCCATGTCACGTGAAATTGAGCAATCTCCAAGAGAAATAAAGAAACGAATTTGCAATAAAAGTTACAACATTTTTTTTGTATTTTTGGTTTAGGAATGCAAATTGAACGTAAACATGCACTTTTGATGAAGTAAAATAAATCAAAAGAATAAAATAAAAATATGAATGAAAGGTTTCGAGGTTTTCAAAACTCCTCCAAGTTTAGGCTATTGCCAGGCTCAGTTGTTGCCATCATTCAGTGGCTGGTGCGGATACTGCTGGTAGTAGTTGCGGATGTTGGTCATGAAGGAACTGAAGTTTTGAGTTAAGACACTCACATCTTCATTCACTCCTTGTAGAGTATGGTCAATATCCCCAACGCAGTGGTTGAGCTACTAAAATTCTTGATAGGGGACGTAGTTGAACCCATGTTGCGGCTGATTGGGCCATGGGTCCCATGATCTCCCCTGCTGCTGCTGTTGCTATCCCTTCCAAGCAAGGTTGTATTCCTACTCCTGCTCCTGCTCATCCTCATCTTGCTGATGTCCTTCTTCATATTCCTCTTGACCAGGGTGGAGTTCAGCCATGATCTCCACCACTTGATCCTTGGTGAGGATCCAGGTGTCCTTCTCTAGAATTGAGAAGGCTTGGGGACAGGGCAACGGAACCTGCTCAACCTGTGCATCACCAAGATGACCAAACTGATATGCTCAGAGCCTCTTGTTAGCTCGGTAAACACCGAGGAAACCACACGCAATCATATATTTTACATCCATAAGTTTGGAGCCATCAACATGTTGCATCACAGGTAATATAATATTTAATGCATGAGCAAGGTGGGTTAACAATCCACCAATGCAAATGTCACATTTCGTCTTGTTGCTCTCGTGCAGAAATGCTGGATGAGTAGAGCCCCTTGATTGGGACTTTGCGGTGCATTGGGGAAGAGTGCCTTGGTGATCATTACCATGTCCGCATTAGCCATGGAACCGGTATCTCCTCTTCCCAGCAGTGTGTTGGCAAGGAAAAAGGCGTAGTAGCAAATTGTTGGGTTCTGAATGGTGGACATCTCCTTCTGATAGAAGTCCTTGCCACCGTTAACAGAAACAACCTCCCAAGTTTCTCCACTTGTCACGCTACATAGATTAGTAATAGTTGACTCTCCATTGTGAGGGAAGCCAAAAGCATCACAAAATTGTTCAATAGTTATTTCATAATGCCGCTGGTTCATGGTGAAGCTTACCATGCATGCATTACAATTCTCCCTATGGTCATCGTAGAAGGAGGCAAGGAAATCATAGGTGAGCTCGGTGTAGGTATTTTGGCTTGCATAGGCGAGTACTACAAGTCTTGAATTTGCACACATGAGGTCGAAGTCTGCCCTCAACCCTGCCACGACAAGAAAGCTATCATCGTCCCAACGTGTGGGCATCATCCTCCTTGATGAAACTATGGCCAGCTTGGGGTTGAGCTTGGCCCGGTTCCCCAAAATCTCGCCACGTTAGCTCTTGCCCCTGCAAAAAATGCTACCAATTTTGTTCATCTTGATGCACTGAAAAATTTCCCCATGAAACATTAGGCATATAATTTCTACATGATATACAAACAATTCTACGTGGAAAAATTTAATCCTAACATGAGAAATCAAAAGGAAAAACAAAATAAGCTTGAGTTCATCCACTAGATCAATGTGAGAGTTTCAACCATGGAAATCTGAAAATAAAGCATGGATAGGGAGAGAAACATATCGATCTGTTGATTCCCCCACTCAAACGAATGAAATTCACGAAGAATCAGGAGTTCTAAGTGGATCTTGAGAGGTTTGGAGAGAGAATATGAGAGAAAAAGTGAGGAGGGAGAAGAAACCTAGCCGCCCCAGCGCGATTATGAAGTTGTGGCGAACTATACGGCCGCAACTATATGGGCGAGATATGTAGTTCCCGCCATATAGTTCCGGCAGTGCCGCCAATTAGGGTTTCTCTATGCAGAACATAGCTATACGGGCGCAACTATATGGCCAGATCATAATGGTCCCGTCGTATAGTTGGTCATCAAACAGGCCTTGATAACTATATGGCCAAACTATATGGCCGGAATTTTTATTCCTGCCGTATAGTTGGTCGTCAAACCATTAGTACCTTTGAGAACAAATTCGACGAAGGCATTGATATCTATACGGCCATAACTATACGGCCGGAATTTTTATTCCGGGCATATAGTTGGTCGTTAAATCCTCTGTGCCTACGAAAGAAAACTTGTTGATGGCAAAGCTATCTGTACGGGAAAACTATACGGCTGGAATTTTTATTCCCACCGTATAGTTGGTCATTAAAGCATCAGTACTCATCAAAAAAATTCTATTTCTTCAAGAATATCTTGTTGTCCTGAAACATAGCGAAACACCTTGTTTTTTACAGAAAAAGGACAGTAGAAATTGTCGACCAAAAATAGCATGTATAGAGCAGGATTTCTAGTACTACCTAAGTTCTTCTCCTCAACTGAAGGTTCACTTTTTAATCCAGACAAAATGATTAAGCTAGGTGTTGTTGATAAAATTCGAACTTTTATTTTTATACTTATTCTATGCTTGTTCAATCGATATTTCTACTACTTTTTGACAGCTACATCTTCACGGGTGCGCTTCTGCAAGAATGTCTATGAAAAAGTTGTAGGAATGCGATGAACATTTTATTCTTTATTTTATTTTATTATTGTGATGGGTTGGCTCCCATTAAGCATTTTATTAATAATGGTTGAATAACTGAACCCCTTCTCTGTTCTCGAATTCTTACCTTGGGTTGCCCCTTATCAAGGGCACTTACCACATGAACTCGTTTTGCCGGTGGAATATATCTTTCTCCTGCTTATTTTAGCATCATAAACATTCAAGATTATTTTTTCCTCAACATAATCAACTGATTCTCCTGCAGTACTAAGGAAAGGCTTTCCAAGTATTATGGCTATTTTTTTTTCCTCTGGCATTTCAAGAATAATAAACACAGTGAGAATAACATGCTCATCTATTCTAAGTAGAACATCCTCAATCATACCAATGGGTTGTTTAGTGGACTTGTCGGCCATCTGTAAAGTGATAGTAGTTGGGGAGTACTCCCCTAATCCTAACCTTTTCTAGAGGTAATATGGCATTACACTAAATCCTGCACCTAAATCACATAGGCCATTGTGAGTATCAGTGTTGCCAATTGAGCTTGAAATAATTGGTATTCTGGGATCTCCCGATTTAGACAATAGCTTCCCATTAGAAGGATAACTAGTCACCATGCCAATGGTTTCAGTTATTCCTTTCTTTCTACTAAGAATATCACGGAGGAATTTAGAATAGGTGGGAACTTTTATTGCATCCGCAAATGGAATTTCTAGACAAAGATCACCAAGTGCCTTTTTGAAAGAATCATAGATAACCTGATCTGGTGCTTTCTTTTTCGATCTGGATAAGGAAGCTTTTGCTCACCTTTCTTAATCTTGTCTTTTACCTTTTTGTGGGGGATCAGGCTCTTTTTTGCTTTCTTTTGTTGTTGCTTGTCGCTTTTCTTCTTCTCTACTACAATAACTTCATCTTCATTACTTTCCTATTTTTCTTTTCTTGGATTAACCGTCTCTCCATCAGAGTCATAACGGTCGTCCTGTGCATCATTTTGGTCCTCCTTGGTTTGATCTTGTGTTTCTTGAGCAGTTTCATCTTGAGGATCCACCAATGTATCATCTTCTTGGCTTGCTTTGAGCAAGGCTTTTTCCTTTCGTTCTTTTTTAGCTTCATATTCTGGTGGTCCTAATGGTCCTGTAACAACTTCACCTCTTCTTGTAACAACATTAGTAGAAACAGGAAAATTTATATTATCCTGAAGAAAAATTTGGTAACCAGATGCTATTTGTTCACATTGGGTTTCAATCATACTAAGATACTTGTGAAATAATTTTATTTCTTGGCCAATCTCATCATAATTTTCCGTGAGTTCTGCCAAAATATTTTTATGTTTTTGAAAATGCTTATGCAGGTTATTATGAGATTTTGCTAGTCGATGTTTTAATTCTTGAAAAAATTTCATGTTTCATCTTCTTCAGTAAAAACTTGTAACAAGTCTACTTTGTTTTCCTTAACAAGTTCAGAAGGTACACTTGTTTCTTTCATTGTTTTGCGTACTTTAGGCATAAGATCAGGATTTATATGACGCATCCATTTTTCCATCTTAGTGTCGAAATCAGGATTGTATATAGAATCATTCTTATCCCTAGTGGACATTAATTCCAAACATGCTTTAACAATTAAAGTATTAATCGATCCTCCTGCTGATAAGTCAAGCAACTCTCTGCTTTGAGTATTAAGACCATGGTAAAATAAATGGCAAATAGTTGATTTAGAAGAGCCATGATTAGGAATTCTATTGATCATTCCAAAGAATCTATCCCAGGCTTCTGGGTAGTTTTCTCCCATGTTCTGACTAAAGTTGCCTATGTTCTTTCTAGTTTCAGTTAGATTTTTGATAGGATTAAACCTGTCTATGAATTTTACAATACAGTTTTCTGAACATTTAATGTAATGGCGAGGGAGAGAATATAACCAGTCTAGAGCTTTACCTTGAAGAGAGAAACGAAAAAAATTTAGACGAGAGAAGTCTCTCGAGAAATCTTTTGGTCCAAGTATTGTCATCAAATCGTCAAACTCTCTAATATGCCTTCCTAGGTCTTCATCTTCTCTTCCACTGAAAGCTTTTTCCTGCATGATTTTAATAATTTCACCATCAAATCGATATTCTCTAACTCCAGGGTTAGGAAATTCTATTGGTTGTTTAAGGAAAGCAGAGTTTGGAGCATTGTATTCTCTGAGAGTTTTATTAGGTTTCTTGGGAGTTGTCCTGTAAATATACATGATTTCCATAAAATCACTCAGGTTTTCAACATTAACCCTGTCTGATTTTAAAGTTTTTAATAATTTCTTCGCGCCTTTGAATAGGAACACGCTCAAAATAATCTGGTAAATAGGTCCTACTAGAGCATGTAGACCCTTTGTCTCCTAGGGAGACCATTTTGTAGTAGTAACACCTGAAATGTCAAGAGATAAACACTTAGCGCTTACCTCCCCGGCAACGATGCTAGAAAATAGCTTGATGTCTACAAGTGCACAGATCGTTTGTAGCTAGTTTCGAAGTATAGATATCGATCCCACAGGGATCCCAAAGGTAAGTGTTTATGAGTGAAGTCTCTATCACAGTCAAAGTTTTCACAGGTCTTCGAGTGAATTGACTGCAAGTATGGAAATAAGAATGAAATTTGGATTAAGCGAGATGTATTTAAATAAAACTAAAATGTAAACTTTAGGAATAAAAAGCATAAAAGTAAAGAACAATTCGATTGTTTGTACTTTTCTGCATATGATGAAGAAGGCGCGGGGAGATTCAGTTCATGGTGATAGTGACTATGCCAGGTGGACGAATGATAAATGTAACAATTGTAATCTTATAAGTATATGTGTAGGCAAGCAAACCATAATTAGCCAGAACTCCTCTTGGTAGATTTCATCCCAACTTCAATAATCGTTGTAGTCTGTTACCAAAATCATGGTCAGACACTAGACGATTAAGATCCTTCAGGTTGCTTAGCAATTAAACTCCTTGGATCGGACAAATACAATAAGAACAGTGGTTCCTTCTTATCCTCGAGTCAACTAGTTTTCTATTGATATCCCCGTGTCACTCGGAGGTGACCAGTCTGCTAGCGAACAAGGTCCTATCTATGTAGAACAAAGCATCATGTTTTCTGGGCCCTTAATTGGACAATAAGCATTAGTCATCCCACAGATAGTCAAGCACACATAATATAGTAACTAAAACCAATCACAAACTAATGGAAAATATATGGAGGCACATCACATCTCACCAATCCCGTACATCACCCACACCCAAGGAACTTACTCACACATGATATAAGAAAGCGTCATCGATATAATTAAATAAAGGGAGTTCTTCTCGATATTACCGTGGAGATCCACAATAAGAATAGAAAAGTAATCCAACACAATGCAAGATAGGAAGAAACAATCTCAAACCCTAATCTTGCAAAGTGAAGATCTCTCTCTCTCTCTCAAGTACAAGTAATGGCTATGAGGGTGTGATGGCTAGGAGGTCAAAGATCGTGGAGAGAGATGAAGAACGTCTCCCCCTTCTTGTCCGGATCTCTTCTTTCTCCTCTTTGGATGGGATGGTGACTGCTGTATTATGATTTCACGTCTGGCCTCTTCACAGAAGTTGTCCCTTTTGACAAGACAGAGGTGGCGGCAGCTATACGGTGGGAACTATACAGCCTGAAAAATATTCCTGATGTATAGTTGCTCGTTAAAGCTTCTGTATGCCTCCCTTGATTGCTTCCAAAAAGAGACTTGCTTGTTTTTGCCTGAATATTGTGTTTCTCTTGTTAAAACCTTATATTGATGTTCAAAACCTCAAACACACATTAAAAACCAAGTTTTCTTCGCTACCGAAGTATTAGCATTAGGTAAAGCTAGAAAACGATCAAATCTAGGAGAAAACCATCAATAAAAACAATCATGCACCACTCCAAACCGATCAATCGGCTACACCCTATTCTTCCTTGTCTACGGCTCGCAAGAAATCCTTTTGGCAGACATTGAATTCGACTCGCCCCAAAATATCCATTACACCAAGAAGGAGAACCAAGAGGTGTAGGAAGATATCATGGACCTCCACGAGGAGGCACGTGAGAAGGCCCTGTCCAGATCGACGCTCTATCAATAGAGCTTACACCGGTCACATTCCAGCCGGATTTGGTTTCTCGTGTTCAGGCAATCTGGTGCTCCAGTTGGTGCAAGATATGAAGGGCATGAAGGAGTTTTCACCACCTTGGGAAGGCCCCTTCATCATTAGCAAAGCGTTACACAACAATTCCTTTTACCTCATCAACGCAAAGCAGCCATGCAAGAACAAGATGGACATGTCGTACAAGGAGACCGAGCATCCCTCGAATGCTACCCTACTTCACCCATTTTATACCTAGTGGAATGGCAACATATGTATCCTGAAAATCCAAAAAATGAATGAAAGATGTGGAACCCTAAGCAACCCTCGAGGGTCCTTGCCAAATATCTGAAATTTTACTGCTTCCATTTCCCGGCTCCGGCAAACCCTAACCTAGGGGCTCGCCAGCTAGTCCAGCATGTTGTTCTATAAACCATCCCAATGTTGTGTGTGGTGCCAAAGTCCCACTCTTCGTCTCAGCTGCACACCACAACCCGGGTATCCAGATAGAAAGAGAAAAAGGCAGAGGCAGTCACACACGAAAACAACGAAGGACATGGTAGTTTGGATGATCCGACTAAAATTTTGGGTTCATACATTTCCTTCTTCTAACTCCATAGTATCGTGTGTAATGCCTGTCAGCTACCCCTTCGATTTTGGCTGCATACCACAACCTGGCACACCAGTCGGCAAGGGCACAACATAAACAACAGAGTTCAAGAGAAAGCGATTGAGTGTGTGGGCACACACCAGCGAGGTTTTCACTGCAAGAAACTATCATATAAACAGAGTCACAAACCTCATATGTTGGTTTGATAATAACACAAGTATCATTGTTTTTTACACGACCTATGATCCAACCAGCTAACGATGGTGAGTCGGCTGAAGGACAAGATGCAAGTTAATTTTCGAAGTAGTTGTCTTTGTCTAATACTCTGAAACTTGGGGGGCCACACCCAGTGGGTGCACTCATGCAACCACACTGAAAGTATGAAGTTTCCTTAGCTAGGATGTATAGCCGAATATAGTGATCCAAGGATTGAAGCCAGAAAAATTAAGTTAAGGACACAAAAGTTTTGAAGTAGTTGTCTCGCTTGAGTCCAAAACTTAGGGGCTACAACCACTGGTTGCACTCGCACGTTGTAACAACCCTAGTTTCAGTTAATCCTAATTAGGGTTTGATGTGCATTGCATTAGCATCATTATTTGCTAAGAGTAAGAATGCATGCAAAATGGAAGCAAAACCCTAAACCCTAATTTCACTCTCTCTCTGAAACTTATTGAAAAAGTGGCTTTTATATTTTGAAAGGTATGAAAATGTATGGAACCCAAATGGACTACAAAGTCCCCACAGTATTTCAAAATAATTCAGAAAGCCTCTAGTATTTTGTAAATAATCTAAAATAGGTTTGAAATTCAAATAAAAAAGGAAAAGATAAACCGAAATAGAAAATATTTAGTTAAAAATAAGCAATAGAGCAACTAAGCCGGCCCACTGCCTCCTTCTCCCTCTCTATCGCCCGTGCACAGTAGTCTTTGGCCCAGCCACAGCCCACCTCGGCCCAGGCCCAAGTACTGTTTTGTTGCTCCTATCATTGTCTTCCACCTCGTGCTCTCCCCGGAGCTGTTGCGCGTCGATGTTCAATGTGCCACAAGCGCCAAGATGCTCTCCACCGCTGTTCACCACCTACAAGTACCCCTCCGCCACCCATGAGAACCCTAGTCGTGCCCCAGTTCCTCTCTTCCTTACTATCTCTTCCTATCCCAGCGGATCCTAAAACCCTAGCCCCCAGGAACTTTGGTGCCCCGCCATCTCTGTCCTCCCATCATCCCATAGAGGTTTTCGTTAGAACTTCCATGAAGCACTCATCTGTTTGCTCTTGCTCGCTCAAGCCAGCAAAGCCCTAGTCGCTCCAATCGACCCCCTCCTCTCTAAAGCCGGTTGTCGCCGTTGCCTTTGATTCGGCCACCTCGGCCTTCGCTGCGACCTCCAACGCCTCCTCATGAGCCTTTGAAGCTCAAGGTGAGATCCACTTGCTCGCTTGCTCACCGTAGCAGGCATGCGCTGTTTGTTTGCAAGCACCGCCGCCGCTCTCCGTCGCAACCCTAGCTCCAATGACCAATAGGTAGCGGCGCTGCCATATCTACTATTCCCGTGTGGTTCTCATTCGAACGCACCCTTCCACGTGTCCCTGCGAGCACCTTGGAGCCGCCAACCACCGCTGGACGATGTGTCCTCCAGCGAGCCTGTGTGGTGCATACGTGGCACTAATGTGGCGCTTGCGTTTGCGCCGCGAAATCTTCGCCATGGTGGCTGCTAACATGGTTCCTGGCCCATTGGTCAGCCATAGAGGCTAGCCCGGTTCGGGTGTAAAAAGTATTACCCGTCTGTGGTGACATTAGTCTGATGCCGTAAATAGCTTTAAATGGTTTAATCCTATAAAATAAATAGCTAATTATTTATAAGTCAGCAAAATATGAATAATATATCATAATGTTTAGAAAAATGATATCTACACAATAGCATAAAGATCATGCATTTTTAAGAAACTTTAATTAACAAGTTTATTAGAAGAACAAAATAAACCCCCGTAGGTGATCCCGACGTTCCCATGTATTAGGGTTTGCACTCCTCGTACCCTGTTTAAAATTGCCAAGCATGCCTTAGGGTTTCAATATGATACTATTTAACTTCTCATATCATCATCATTTCTTGAGAATTGCATCCATGCCATGTGTTAATTGTTATTTCCCTTTCTTTCCCGTGTTTTGGTTCTTCCCGGAAGAATACGAGATCATGTCCGAGATTAAAGACCAAGATCAACACCATCGAAGATCGATGAACAATACTTGACCAACTATAATCAAGTCAAGCATAAGGATTCCAAAGATCTCCTTTTCAGTTATCAATAGGCAAAGGCAAGAAAAGCCCCGCCATTATATAATCATATGCTTTTGAAAGAATTTTAATTCTTGCCATGATGCATACAATTCTATTGTGGTATTTTATCGATAAATAGAGTATCCTATATGTTGTATTACTCCCTTTGATCTTATATTAACTAATCCATTTCTCCTAGCATAACTAGTTTTGTCTTATGTGCACTGTAACAGCTTCTATCTATGTCTTTCTTAGCCATGATTAGGTGTTAGTGCTGGTTCATCCAAACGATGTATCAGATGCCGAGAATCTAGTATGATAAGAGAACATGATGAGATGAGATCAGTGATGAGGTGAGGTTTAACATGCTAAGGCTTGTATGTGAGACCATGGTGGGATGTAGTTTTTGTAGTCCCATGCTCGATACCACTAGGACCCGAGTTCTTGCCCTCAGAACCAAGACAAGTGTACAACCACATGGGGCCAGGAACCCCTTGACTGAATAACTTGCCTAGTAGATTCCATGAATTACATAGTTTGGGTGTTCCATTTGACATGTGCATTTTGGTTGTTCACGAAGAAGGTGAAGGAGGTGCATCATAACAGGTAGGAAAGCGTGTCCGAGGTTTCTTGGGGTGGATAGATCTCCTGATAAACCAACCTCGCCTCACATATCTAGGGACCGGCTTCGGGATTTGACCCGTTACGATGGAACCCTCCTTAGGGAGTGACTCATGGTCTCGGTGAAAGCAAGGTAAAGGTTGTGATAATCCACCCTCTGCCAGCACACCAAGCAAGTGTGTCAAGTGGTGCTAAGAGTCGGTTGGTATGTGTGGGTAAAGTTGTACACCCATGTATGGTTAAATCTTGTCGAAAAGATGTGTCCATAGTTATGGATGACTTGGGAATGGGCGTGAGATCATAGAGAATGTTAACCTAATAGTAAAACTTCCCAGATCAATATGTGCTTAAGGATGCTTCCTCATGGGTACGAGGGGGTGATCTTAGTTTGAGGCGATGAGGATTTTTTGGTGGATATCAAAGGTGATGATCAATTTAGTTGGATATGTCGCTCTATGATCCCCTTTTAAAATGATCTAATTAGACGAGCTTCTACTCCCTCTTGTTTTACAAAAAAAGATGGCTTTCTGCAAAAAACCCAACCAGCCATAAGTATTGTGGAGTACACCTTGTACACCCTTGCTTTGTTGATACTTTTGTAGAAGAGTACGTTTTACCCTAAAGACAAGTTTGGTACGACATCGACACTTATGATTAGCTTGGGGTTCCTGGCCAGCAGCCTGCAATCTATGGGCTAGGACGTCATCGTTATGATTTAGGCCTCTTATTTCATTTGCTAAGTTTTCTATATTTAATAGCATAATTTTCCTTTCGTTGTTTCATGTTTGTAGTCAGTGACCTCTACTTGTAATATTTTCATTCTCTGCTTAGTATGAGCTTGTTGTGCTAACTTTTGTGTCGCACGGTCAGTGTTGTGTTACCCGATTCTTCACTGGATATGCTCGAACTCTAGGTTAGGCTTATGTCAGGCTAAGGTCTAGAGTTTGCTTAACCCTAATCCTAGGGGTGTCACAAGTTTTTGGTATCAGATCAGTACCAACCATTAGAAAACCTTGATATTGGTCTATGTTAAGTCTAGTGCTTGTGAAAACTATTTCAAAGATGAAAAGTATTCGCGAAAACTCTAGTATGTTTATTTTACTCCTTATCTGGTATCGTCTAGCTCTGGGTCATCTTATCTTGTGTTCACTTTGAAAACTTTTAATATCTCTTCTAGTCTTTCAAAGCTTAGGTGCCTTGTGGGTATGTCGTTTCTCAATTAGTTGATCTAGTGTGGAGTTCTCTAGAGTTGTGTGCTATGTGTCCCTTGTTCCCTTTGTTCCCCTTCAGCAGAGTGATTCCTTTCCATCACGATCTGTATGTCTTATGGAACCTACAATAAAATGTTCCATAGTGTTCTTTCTAGGCTTCGAGGTTTCCTTCCACCTCGTGTGCCTCCTCTTCTTTGTTGGGTACTTCAAAAGTTGTTTTCTCTCTTGGAAGCTACCCCGTGATTGCTACCTTGAAGTGTACATTGTGCACTCGAGTAGTAGTTACTTATTTCTCGGGTTTTAACCCTTGGACTTGAACCGAAGGTCCCGGATTGTACTGGATTATGGTGTTGGGAATCTTTTACATGAAGCTGACTTTTAACCCAAGATACATTCTTGCTACCCATATTGCTAATGTTCATGCATTACCTTAGGATGGCTGGTACAACAACTCTAGCCATCAAGCTTGTGGTTGTTGTCACGATTGAGTTGGGACAACTAAGGACTTTCCCTACCACTAGCTATGATAGATGTTCTTTATTGGAACCAAATAGATCACGACCAGAGTACTCCTCGTGAGACTCACATCTATAATCGTTACTCTATCACACCTTTACCTCTTCTGTGTAACACCCTCAAATACGCCCTATCCAAGTTCTAGCGATTCCCGCCAAACCCACATAGAAACGATTCAAAGATGCCCACCAGGCACTTGCATGCGGGTGGAAAACAAAGTAATATAAATACACAATAGTCCACAGTGGAACCCACAGAACATATACATACAACAACGACTCCATGATCAAGAATACAAATATACATTACAAAGATCCTAATCACCTTCAAAACGATACAACATCCGAGTTTAGATAAGATGCAAATGGGGCTATGATCCCTGAAGAATAAACAATGGCGTCCATAACCCTGCCCAGGCCAAGCCGCAAGGGTAACCCTTCTAACGACGTTGAACTTATACCTGTTAAACAAAACAGGTGCCAACAAAGGGAAAAGGAAAAAGGGAGTGGTCAGTATTGAGGCTAGTATAGGGCGATTATAGAATTCGGCGGCTCCGTCCTACATAGGTATGGTTGATTGAAGCGGCAACGAAGCATGCACTAAAAACCTATAGAGACTCGATACAACTATTGGCTATCAGAGAGATATAAGAAAGACCTATTTTGCAACCAACCTGATACTACCAACAAACGTACCCATATTGGTATTTCCCCCTCAAGACCAAACGTGGAAGTCCTTCCAAGGAAAACTCACACAGTTGGCAGTTTTATTCATTCATTCCATGGTGGTTATCCAACTTTACTAGTCATATCAGATCCAAGTCAAATTATAATAGTAATTCTTTAGTTATATTTTTCTATGATCAAGAAACTTTGCTCCAATTCATCCATAACCGTGGCAAGATTTAACCCTACAGGGCTGCACCAAAGTTTCCACACGTGCTTCTACCCTTTTTGCTAGATCAATTAACATACACCCATCGGTATGTCGGCGGGGCTTTGGACATGACGTTTTCCCAGACCCAAAGCAAGTACATGGGGGCCACCCAAAAGACCTACCCGTACGAGGTATATCTAATCCTAATACGAACACTAAGGTTGCATGCACTTGTCACGTGAGCAGAGGCCTAGACAATATATTCCCGTGATAGAGTGTCGCGAGCCTATGCAAAAGTAATAAACGCTCATCGAGGAACATGTAATAAACATTGCATACATGGAATAAGTACAGTAGGTAACGAATAAATCCTGCAGCAGCTTTATGGCCCCCAATACAGTACTTTGAAATTAGGTAATATGCCGATAGGGGTGCCTACACACCCCACATGTGGTTATCTTGCTCGATCTCGGAACAGGTGTCAATAACTCGGGGTCCTAGGTGGACATAAGTGGCTGGGTAAAAACTAAATAACATCTATTACCCATCGGTGCCTCTGCATTATATCTATTTCCATCATTTTAGTTAACAAGTTATAATGAAAGCCATGATCATCTCTACCATTAAGCATGTGACAACCTCCCAACAACGGTGGAACATAGATGACTCCAATGAACACCTAAGAAAGCAACTATGACTCGCAAGTCCAAGTATCTACCAAACAACAGGTGACGAGGGTTAAGCTCATCAATGCCCATTCTTATGGACTTGGGTTTTGGAGAAGGAGGGAGCGCTGGAGGCATCAATCAGCTAGAAAACAAGCACACAGGGACGCAAGGTTTACCCAGGTTCAGGCCTCGTAGAGGACCCTACTCCTACTTCTCTGCTCTTGGAATTATCGAGGGAGTCGAAAGTTACAGGGGGTGAATATATGCAATCTAGCAAGGTTGTGGACACTAGTTTGTGATTGTTCTCCTCGCCGCCCCCTACTAGCCTCGGGTAGCAGGTCGAGTCGGTTACAGGTTAGGGTTTGTCCCTTTAAACTTTCTATCTTAAGCTTTGCCTTGTGCCGCAAGCAATCGAAGTCTCCTTGGGTCACCCGAATACTGGATTGGGCCTTGATAACACCGTGGGCTTCTGCTAGACTGGACTGTATATGCCAAGCTCGAGTACCTGTTAGGTATGCCCACGTCAGTAGCCCCCGAGTGTCCGGTTGAATTGCAGATTCGAGCGGAGACTTATGAAGTCTTTCGAGTGCATAGCTGAGCATATTTTCGAGTGCTCTAATTTGTATCATAGGGATTGTTGATATACATGCCTGATTTATCTGATGTATCAGGATCAGTTAACTTCCTTAGGGCAAAATAACACAATCTACTCAAACTCGAGTCCCTGGACTCGAATTCTGAAAAGTGTTGGTGTAATTCAACTCGGGTCACAGAGGTATTATAGAGTTGAATCCCAGTGTATAAGTGTGAGCACTCGACGCGTCCGTCAAGGCTTATTCATCGTTCCTGTAGGTATGGATTGTTTCTGGTAGAGCACAGCAGATGCATTGCCAGGCCTTATTCAGGTCTTATCTTCACGCTGTAAGCGCGGCATCCAAATTTTTGTCATCGTGGAGATGATTCGGGTGACCCAGGAGACGTAGTCACTTTGCAGGGAAAATTTGAGGCGGAGTCGCCAGAGCATTCGAGTGTGGATGTTATCAACACATAGTGTGATGTATAAGAAAAAATCATAGGGTGTGTGGCCAGCGCTCCCTATGGGAGTAGCCCCCGAGTGCCTATTCGAGTCATAGACTCGAGTGGGGACTATAAGTATTTTGCGACTGATGTCGTCTTTTTTCTTGTTTCAGTCGAATGTGCTTTCAGCGCTCCGTATGGGAGTAACCCGAAGTCCACAGTGGAATCGTAGATTCGAGTGAAGGGTTTTTCGTGATGCTTGGATGTCTTTACAAAGTTCTTCGGGTGTGCGGCCAGCGCTCCTATTAGGAGTTGCCCCCGAGTGCTTGCTCGAGTCGAAGACTCGAGTAAGGACTAAAGTAGTCAAAAGGTGCTCCTGGTGGTGTTAATGACGTCAGTGCTGATGATGAGATGGCCTCAGTTACATGCGGTTTTGACGGGACATGACGAGTAGTGGGCCCCATTTTCTAACTGTGTCTCCTCGATTCTCATGCGTAATGGATGGAGTGGGGTGACGGTTCGTGGGTTACCCTTGCCACGCGTCGACCTTGATGTGTGCCACGCGTCGGGTTGGTTTTCTCCTAGCCGTTGGATAGCATCTGCTATGACGGTAAGTAGGGTTTCACCGTGTGGTAATTTCCCCACATCTTCTTCTCGCTCGCGCACCTACGCCATTGCTGGTCTTGCTATTCCATTGTTCACATCTCCTTTGTGGCACTGGACCAACTCTGTACCTTCCCCAACTACTTCATAAGCTCTCACCGCCAGCACAACATGGGCAAGAAGAAGGGAGCCTCCGCCACTGGATCTGCAACTGCTGCTATTACGGTCAAGAAGAAGGGCGCCGCCACCACGGACACCAGTGCTACCGCCTGAGATGGAAAGAAGAAGGGCGCGGGGACTCGCATCACCAATGGGTCATGGCGCCCATCCATTATCAAGCCATCAGAGAAGTTCACCCTGCGTCGGGATGGAACACTTCCTGCCGCGGAGGATGACTCTCGCGTTCCCGGCGGGTTTTTGAGTGATGTTCCTTGCATTCATCATTCGTGGTCTTTCTCTCCCCCTTCATCCGTTTGTTAGGGGTCTTCTTTGCTTCTATGGGCTCTAGCTGCACCAGCTGTCTCCAAACTCTATCCTCCACATAGCCTACTTCATTATTCTTTGCGAGTGCTAGCTTGAAATCGAGCCACACTTCGGCCTCTTCAAAAAACTCTTTAAGCTCAAACGTCGGTCAGGGTCGGGTTCAGTAGTCTACGATATAGGAGGCTGCAAGATCTACGTCGACTCCAATGTCACCTATTTCACCATCAAGCTCACTGCATCTATCCAAGGGTGGAGGGAGAAGTGGTTCTACATCCGTGACCAGAAGGTCGATGGAGAGCACTACGGACTCGCACCCTTTGATCCTATGGCGGGCTGCAAGAGGAGGAGGTCGTGGAAGAACGTTGTGATGCCCGGCGAAGTCGAGGAAACAGAGACTCTGTATCAGCGTGTCTGCGACCTCGAATGCCGCATAGGCAAAAAAGTAGGCGGTGATGAACTCATTCGCACGTGGATGCGCCGCCGCGTACAGCCTTTGCAGGCCAGGGTGCATCCGATGTGCCGCTAGATTGGTACTAGTGATGTTACTCGCATTTCTGTAAAGGGCATTTCTTCCGGCGAAGTAGACCGGAGGTTTCGGCTGGTGACCAAGTACACCACCAAGGAGGATCTTCCGGGTGACTCAGTCGTGCCTCCATTCTGCGCCAGCAATCCTCCACCTGAGGTGGATTTCTCTTTAAAGTTTTCTTGATTTTCGATTGCCTGTTAGGTGCTTTATATGCTGATGATTCTTATGATTGTAGGATTGGAAAGTGGCCGCCAATTTTCCTCCTCGACCTGAAGGAATAATTCCGTGCAAAGCGGAAGAAGAGGACGAGTTGAGCTCCACCGTCCCTATTGGAGAGGAGTAGGAAGCCCCCGAGTACAGTGGGCACGGGACTCGCAAGCGTTCCCGTAGCAAGGATTCAGATGCTTCCTCACCGACGACACCGGAGGATCCTTCTACTGCTATGGAGGAGCCAATCCCCGCCGTGTCTGTGCGCGCCATGGCTCCTCCCTCGTGGAAGAAGCTGATGTTGCCGAAGGATTCGTCTGGTGATTCCTTTGACCTCAAGAATTTTGACTGGTAAGTCTTTATATTTGTGAGTTCGTCTTGTCTTTCTCAAAGTTTTTCCCTTCTGAAGTGGTGATGGGTACTTTCCAGTCTGGAGTCGCAGACTCCAAGAACAAGGAGGTGGTTGTATGGTCTCCCTCTCCTCCGGTGGCGGCCCACTCCGGTGCTAATTCATCGAGTTCTCTCCATGCTGGGGGAACCAGATGGTTGCATGGACGTCTACTCGACAGGAACCTTCGGAGTCCCTACAGGAACATGTAAGTGTCTCTTGCCGCTGGCAGTCAAATTGTTGCAAATGCTGACGCTCCTTTTCTTTGGTGTAGCCTATTTTGAAGAATTATGCTTGCAACACCGAGTAGATCATTTAGCTGGGTTTATAGCATGGTATGCTGGATAACCGCCATGCGCTGTCGAAGGTCAGTTTTATACTTTCTTTTCACTCTTCTTGTGTAGAGGTTGGTGAGCCTCAGGTTTTGCCATTTTTTGTTCCCTGTAGGTGAGCATAATCAACTTCTTCGTCGCATCACGTCCCATGAAAAAGGACTTAACGCGGTGGCGAAGAAACACGAAGAGGCTGTCAAAGCTTTGAAGGAGTCGCAAAAAAGCGCGAGGAAGAGTTTCGCTCCTCCGCCGCTGAGAGGGAAAAGTTGTTCGTAGAACAGCTCTTCTCCATCACAAAAGCACTCTCAGGTAATATACTATCTTACTTGCATTTGTCCCAATGTGTTATTGCTTCATGTTGTTGTGTTGATACGTGTTTTCTTCAGATGCCGCCAGCGTGAGCTTCGATGCCCAGGCTTTGGCTCACGCGGATGCCTTGGCCGATGCCATGGCCGCAGACGAGGACTGTAGTGTCTGCCTCTGAGACACACTTGGAAAGGGCAAGGGAGTGCTGAGTCGTCTTCGAAAGGAGATGGCTCCCAAGGACAATTTAGTCGAGAATCTTGACGGCCTGGTGGAGTCCTTCGCAAAGGGTGTCCCGATGGACTTCAAGAATTCGCAGAGGTCAGTTGGCGCGACCAAGGCACTCACAATGGTGCAAGACCACGGCGTGAAGCCGGACCCCAGCAATATCTCTGAGGAGATGCCGGTCACCGCAGATGGCCAGCAGGTAGTGTTCCAGCATTTTGCCGCTAGTTGTAGTAAGTATGGGCCTCAGCTCATTGATACAGTCACCAATTACTCGACGGAGCTATGACGAGTGAAGGCGGCAAAGGCTGCGGCATCTGGGACTACAACTGGGAAGTCTGTGGCGTCGGAAACTGCCATAGATTCGAGGAAGCCCCCGAAGTCGAAACCGAAAAACAGAGAATTTCTTAGCTTCCTTCTGTAATAGCTTAACTTTCCTTTTGATGAACCTTATTTTGTGGGGGTACCTCTTTTGATACTTTGTTGAACATGAGTGCACTCCTTGTTAATATATGGTTGGTCTTATGTGCCTCTTGTTTGGCTGTAATAGGGTCCTTTGAGTGGTCCTCCTGACTCTCCTCCCACCGATGGAACTATGGCGCAACCACGTTCCAAAGTGGAGGAGTTGTCGCTGCTTGCGTGATCGCGTGAAGCAGTTGGAGCGAGAGTTTCCTGTGATCTGCGGTAATGCAACGTATGGAAGTCGAAGGCTGAGAAGACCAACGCGCGCGAGAAGTATCTCATGGATCAAGTTGTGCAGTTAAACGAGCAATTTAAGTGTTAGCTCTCTATCTTCTTATCCTTTTCTTTAGCCATTCACGGCGATGCTCTGTCTTATGCTCTGCTCTTGCTTCTTATAGTTGTTAGCATTCGTCATCCGCAGGATGAGAGGGATTAGGTTGCCATTCGAATGAATGACTTGACCCAGGAGCAGCTGTAGGCTAGTGGGTACTTTTGGGTGGATCACGATCGTGCAGTTGCTCTAGCGACACTTCGGGATCGTGCATCGCGGGTGCTTCAGTGTTTGAAAAAGGCACAGTCGTGCCTTAGGAATATTTTTCAGGCGATGTTTCCCCTAGACATAGTGCCTTCAAGGCTGCGTTGGTGCTTGTTCGATTGCATCGGCCAGATGTGGATGTCGCGGCTGTTGCCACTAGACCGCCGCTGCCGCCAGAAGGGGTGACCTGGAACATGGTGCCACACTACCAGGCGGTTGATCGGCTAGCCGAAGATATGGTCGATTTCTTTGAAGATCAAACAAATGTTCTCTTTTTGCAGCAGTAGTGTAGTTTGTACCCTGCACATAGATGTATAAGTGTTGTAAAATTCATACGATTGTGCCGTGTGTGTTTGATACCCGTTAATGTGTAAAGAGCTTGCTAGCTTGTATATTTTTCGAGTCTATCGTAATATGCTATTCCTTTTTGTTAGCCTGAGGGATATTCATCTTAGCACCTTGTGAACCTGTCAGGTGCGTTAGAACTGGGTTGGTGTTATCAAGGGTTCGATTGGTAGTGCGTCAGTTACTCAGGATACTGTGTTGTTCGTGGAACGAGGTGTAAAAGGTGGTGCATCCCCCGAGTAAAATAATTGCAAGGAAAACAAAAAAACACAAGGTTTGGGGCACTTAGCTTGATTTATTCGCAGAATATCATGAGGTATAGTGTGTGTCTAAGTAGCATGGCTTCACAGCCTTATTTGTAAAGTAAAAAACATCTAAGGGTAGAAACAGCGCAGTTGCGCGATGTCCCAGGGATTGGAGTATGTGACTCCGCTCTTGAAGTCTTTAAGGCGATAGGCGCCACTTGGAATTACTTCGTTAATCACATAAGGTCGTTCCCAAGGGGACTCGAACTTGAGGTGCCCTTGTTGCTTCAGTCGTTGGACCAGATCTCCTTCGACGAAGGATCTGGGGCATAGCCTTCTACTGTGGTAGTTGCGGAGGTTCTGCTGGTAGATCATGGATCTCTCCGGTGCAATCTTGCATGCCTTATCGAGGAGGTCGATGAAGCTTCGAGTGCGAGGGTTGATTCTTCCTTGCTATATGCTACTACCCGTGCGGCCCTGTAGCGTACCTCTATCGGTAGTACCGCCTCGACACCTTTGTTCCATGAAGAACGGAGTGTAACCTATAGTGCTGTTTGGAGTTGTGCGCAGGCTCCATAGTACTGATTGCAGCTCGTCTAGCCAGCATCCGACAACCTTTTCAAGTGACCGGAGGAGCCTTTTCTTGATCCCGCTGCAGACGAGGATGTTGGCCTTTTCGACTTGACCGTTCGTTTGGGGATGTGCCACTGAGGCATAGCTAATGTTGATTCCTAGGTTTTTGCAGAAATCCTAGAAATCCTTGGAGGTGAAGTTTGTCCCATTGTCCATGATGATGCTATGTGGCACCCCGAAGCGAAAGACGATGGACTCGAAATATTTGACAGCGCTGGCTCCTGATTGGTTTGTCACCGACATGGCTTCAATCCACTTGGTGAATTTGTCGACCGCGACTAGGAGGTAGACGTATCCTCCTCGTGAGGATCTCTGGAGCTTGCCGACCATGTCGAGTCCCCATTGTGCGAGGGCCAAGCCACGGGTATTGGCCTAAGTTCTGTGCTAGGTGCATGCGTCTTATCCACGAATTGCTGGCAGGCGTTGGAATGCTGTGCGATATCCTTGGCGTCGCGCATTGCCGTTGGCCAGTAGAATCCCACTCACAGAGCTTTGGCGACAAGGGCACGACTACCGGCGTGGTGGTTGCCAGTGCCTTCATGTATGTCGTGGAGGATTGCTCTTCCATCCCCATTGGAGATGCATAGTTAAAGGACTCATGTAATGCTATGCTTGTACAGTTCGCCATTGATGAGGGCGAATGCCTTGGACCGTCGCGTTGTATGAAGCACATCAGTCGGGTCATCTAGCAACCTTTTGCTAAGCAAGTATGTGACATATGCTTGCGTCTAGGATGACTCGATCATCATGACCTCCATGGGGCCTTTGAGTCCTGTGTCTGGCCCCGTGTCATCGAGTGCCATTGGTTCGTTGGGTGGCGTAGCTCCCGAGTCCTTTGACGCGTTGGTTTTATGCTTTGGAGCCTTTGGTTTGATGGAGCGCTCGCAGATGCGCTCGAGAAATACTCTGGGTGGCACTTGGGCATAAGTGGAGCCAATGTTGGCGAGTGTGTCTGCCTCCTTGTTTCTCTCGTGGCCGACGTGCCACAGCTCGCAGCCGTCGAAGTCTCCCTCGAGTGTGTCATAGAGGTCATGGTAGGCAATCATGTTGTCGCTCAGAGCATCACACTCATTCATTGTTTGATTGACCACCATCTTGGAGTCACCATAGATGGCGAGTTGCTTGGCGCCATATGCTTAAGACATCTGTATCCCGTGGAGCAAGGCCTCGTATTCAGCTTCTTTGTTGGAGGCGGTGAACTGCATTCGTAGAACATACCTCATCTTGTCACCTTGTGGTGATGTTAGGATGACGCCCGCGCCAGCTCCCTGCTTGCGCTTGGACCCATCGAAATTCATTGTCCATAGATAGGACATGTCTGGCTTGTCGGGGAGCTGTTTTTCCATCCAGTGTACGAGGAAGTCCGGCAAAACTTGTGACTTGATTGCGTCTCGCTTCTCATATTTGATGTCTCATGGAGGAAGTTCGATTCCCCAGAGCGCGACTCGTCCAATGGCGTCGGGATTGTTGAGTATGTTTCCAAACGGGGTGTCGTTCACCACTACGATTGGGTGCTCCTGGAAGCAGTGGCATAGTCACTTGGTTGTCATGAAGATGAGGTAAGCCAGCTTCTGATAGTGCAGGTACCGCTGCTTTGTTGGTGTGAGCACGTCGCTGAGGTAGTAGACTAGTTGTTGTACCCCATGGAATTTATTTTCTTCGGCTCATTCCACCACGAGCACAGTGCTAACCACCTGGTTGGTGGCGGAGATGTATAGTAGTAGAAGCTCTTTTTCGCAAGGTGTCACCAGCACCGGTGAGGTGGACAATAGGCGCTTGAGGTCTTTGAATGCGTCTTGTGCTTCGTTTGTCCACTCGAATTTACTAGCTTTGCGGAGAAGTTGGTAGAAAGTCAGTGCCTTTTCGCCCATGCGTCTGATGAATCGACTGAGCGTCGCGATTCGCCCTGCTAGCTGCTGGATGCCTTTTATGTTCTTCGGCTTCTCCATGGCCAGTATGGCCTTTATTTTCTTCGGGTTTACCTCGATTCCTCTCGCAGAGATGAGATACCAGAGCAGCTGCCCAGATGGTACGCTGAAGGCGCATTTGTTCGGATTCAGTTTGAAACGGTAGCGGTCAAGGTTATCAAAGGTCTTGCGGAGATCGTCGAGTAACAAGGCTTCCTCCTTGGTTTTGACGATGATGTGATCAATGTAGACTTGGATGTTGTGACCAAGTTGGCTCTTGAGGCAGGCCTGCATGCACCGTTGGTAGGTGGCTCTTGCGTTTTGAAGCCCGAAAGGCATCATTGTGTAGCAAAATACACCAAAAGGTGTGATGAATGCCGTTTTCTCCTGGTCCACCTCCTTCATTCGAATCTGATGATAGCCTGAGTAGGCGTCGAGGAAGCAGAGGCGCTCGCATCCCACGGTGGAGTCGATTATTTGATCGATCCATGCCAACAGGAAGTGGTCCTTCGGGCAATGCTTGTTCAGAGAGGAGAAGTCCACGCACATCCGCATGATATCCATGTCTTTTTGGGCACGAGCACGGGGTTTGCGACCTAGGTGCTTTCCTTGATCTCGCGTATGAAATTAGCGTCGAGGATTCTGTTGACTTCCATACCGACTGATTTTGCCCTTGGCTCCGACAGTCGCCGGATTATTTGCTTGACTAGCCTTGCTCTAGGATTCACGTTGAGTGCATGCTCGGCGAATTCCCTGGGAACTCCTGGCATGTCCGCTGGACACCAGGCGAAGATTTCCCAGCGCTCACGGAGGAATTCGATGAGCGCGAGTTCCTATGCGGGACTCAAGTTGTTGGCGATGAGGGCCGTCTCCGTTGGGTCCGTTGGATGGACCTGGACTTTCTTGGTGTGCACCAATGTGTCGAAGGATTGGTCGGGTGAGCTTGGCTTACTCGGGTGAGGCAGACTATCGTCTCCTTCAATCGTACCAGCTCCTCCTACATGCCGAAAGACTGGGAGATTCTATTGAATTCCCTATCGCAGTTGTCGGACCTCTCAAAGCTTCCATTGACGGTGATAATGCCATTTGGGTCTGGCATCTTCAGTGCAAGTAGGCGTAGTGTGGTACCGCCATGAACCTCACGAACGCGACATGTCCGAGGATGCAGTGGTATTGTGAGGGCCAGTCGACGACTTCAAATTCAATGCGCTCTTGCCAAAAATTTAACGGTGTGCCAAAGATGACGTCGAGGCTGATCTTTCCCACGGCATATACGCCTTTCCCTTGGACAATTCCGTGGAAGGTCATGTCTAAAACTTCCAAACATGTCAGAGGGATTCGCATTGCACGCAAGGTACTTGCGAACATGAGATTAATGCTGCTTCCATAGTCCATGAAGACGCGACTCATCTCGAAGCCTCTGATCTGCGCCTCGAGAACCATGGGATAGTGGCCTGGGCAACATACTTGGCGCGGGTGATCGCATTTGTTGAAGGTAATGCATGACTCGCTTCCACTGAGGTAATCAGTGGTGAAGGAAGGAGAGTTCAACGCCAGGTTGACTTGGCGAGTGATTACTTTTTCCACTCAATTTGAGGGGCATCCTTTTTGGATCATCCCCATGTTCCCGGTGCTCGATGGTATGGCTCGCCTCCATAGTTCTGGACTGGGGTAGCCGCAGGTGGTGGTGGCCCAGGTGGTGGTGGAGGTGCTCCATGAGCCACAGTCTAGGGTGCAACATCGTAGCCGTGGTTTATCGCGTCGCGATTCATCTAGGACAGGCCTTCGTGGAGCTTGAGGAACTTGCGGCAGTCCTTTAGTAGATGGCTGGACTTTTTCTTACCCTCGTTCTTGTTGATGTAGAAGTGTATGTTGCACGGTCTGGACAATTTGTCCTGGATGGATGTTCCAGGTGTCTCATCGCGACTACGTCGCTGCCACACTTGCGTGGTTTTTCCGCTATCGCGATATCCACCGCTGCAGTATTCGATGTTGCGGTTGTCGTCACGTTTGTCAGCGTAGCCTGCCACGACTACGTCGACCTCTTCGCTGTCCTTGTAGCCGTGCATTCGACGTTTTCCTCGGCGGTCGCTCATGCGGCCGAGGTCATCATCATCATTGGAATGGACATGGTTTTTAACAGAGTCCTCTCAATCGCTCGACCGATTTGCGATCTCCATCAGGTGGTTGATTGTCTTGGGCTTCGAGTAGCCTAGATCCTCCCTAAGCTCTCTACGGTGCATGCTGCCATTGAACGTGTCGATTGCGTGGTCCTCAGAGATGTCTTCTGCAGAATTTTTGATGATGGACCATCTCTGGATGTATGAGCGCAGAGACTCGCCAATCTTCTGAGAGCAGCCTTGCAGTTCTTCAATTGATGCTAGCCTTTTGTAGGTGCCCTTGAAATTTCACACGAAGCTATAGACCAGCTCTTCCTAGCTGCGAATTGATCCACGCGGGAGATTGTTGAGCCACGCACGAGAGGCACCTTGCTGATGTAGCTGGAGGCATTGCATCACCGTGCTCGTGGTTCCGCCGTGCAGCCTGACGGAGGAAATGTGATCCTCCAGCCAGATATTCGGGTCTTGCAGGCCGTCGAATTTCGGGTTCTCTGATGGGAGTTTGAACCCCTTAGGCATTCGCTTCTTCCTGATGGCTCTGCTGAAGCAGCTGGCACCGCAGAGCTTGATCCTTTCATCCTTCGAGTGAGTCGAACGGGCACACCTCGCGTGCATCTTGTCGACCTTGCGCTGCGTGATGTCATCATGTGCGCCGTAGTCGCGGTCGTGCCGCCGTGAGCGGCGCCGCCGAGACAAGTCGTGGCTATCATCGCTAGAGGAGGGTGAAGAATAGAGCCTGGCCGGAGCTTTGTTTTTCTTCAGCTCCGGTGTTGGATCCTTGGTGAGGGCAGCTTCGACTATCCCCAAGCCCATGATCGTAGATCGGTGCATGGCAGCTCGTGGATCCCTAGTCGGTGGCTGGTTGTTGAGGAGGTACATGGTGGCCACCATCACCGCTGCTTGCGGTGGCTTTGGGAGCACGTTGCCCGTGTATCCACTGTCATGGATGAGAAGTCGAGGACTCGCGCGGCCTTTTCTCGCTCCTTGTCAGTGAGGTGGGCCAGTCGAGAGCGCCTCTTGGCGGCCACATGGTCATTGCCCTTGGAGGAGGATCCTCCCATGGAAGAGAGCTGAGCCCGCTGACGGCTCGACTCGTCCGCCGCCTTTCTGTGCGTGTCGAGCTACACGATTACTTATTGTTGGTGATTATACTCTTTCTTGAGCAGCCAATGGTAACCCATCAGCATGTCTTGCGATGAGTTTGGGGGCAGAGGATTGCCCCACAGAGCTTCTCGACATCGGGTCCACTCGTTGTCATTGAGTTTGATCAGCATGCGCTCTTCAGTGCGGTCATTCGCCATGAGATGCGGATCACCCTCCGTCCCATTGTTGGTGGGTGTGCCGTTGTCGGGAATGCCGTCCTTGACTGGGTTGCTGTCGTTGGATGGACCAGTACCAATGTTGTCGCGATTGCTGCCGGTGTCGCCTGCGTTGATGAGGATGAAGGAAATATGCCCTGAGAGGCAATAATAAAGTTGTTATTATATATTCCTTATACATGATAGATGTTTATTTTACATGCTAGAAATGTATTGATTCGTAAACATCAATACATGTGTGTCTAATAAACAAAAAGGGTTCCTAGTCATGCCTCTCCTATAGACTAGCTTGTTGATTAACAGGATGATCAAGGTTTCCTGATCATGGACATTGGATGTTGTTAATAACAAGGTCACACCATTGGTGGAATGATGTGATGAACATTCATCCGAAGTATAGCATTATGATCAAGTCATTATGTTTATATTGCTATAACATCATACGAAGTAATCTTTATCCTTAGACCATGAGATCATGTTAATTGCTAACACCGGAAGAGTATCTTGATAACATCAAATGTCACACTGTAACATGGTGACTATAAAGATGGGTTCAGTACTACGAAGGTGTTATGTTGAGGCTCATGGATCAAGAGTGGAATTTGTCAATCCAGATGACGGATAGATATACTCTGGGCCCTCTCGGTGATATCACATTAGGATAGCTTGCAAGCAAGTGATGTGATCACTAGAATGTTATATCACGGGAACAAGAAAAGAGTGCATGTCGGTAACGAGATCAAACTAGGTATGGAGATACCGATGATCGAATCTCGGACATGTAATATATCGAGAGACAAAGGGATTTAGTTACAAGCGTTAAAGGTTCTCACGATCACAGAAGTCATCGTTGAATGTGTAAGTCGATCACGGATCTCCAGGTCCCGCTGTTGATTATTGATCGGAGAAGGGTCTCGATCATGTCTGCATTATTCGCGAACTGTAGGGTGGCACACTTAAGAGTTACTGGACACCATTTTGGAGCACATATGTTTTAGACGAAAGAATTGCAAAGCGCAGGAATTGTTTCAATAGAAACCGGAAATTGTTTCGGGTGAAATTGCAGAAGGTGGTTCTGCATGTGATATTGAAATATTGCAAGGGGCTATATGTGAATGTTTGTTAATTAAAGTAATTAACAAAATTCTGAATAAATTTAATAAAAGAGTTTTATTAAATGAGAGAGCATTAAATTTGGAGAAATTTAATGCATTTAAAGTGGAGACTTTAAAAGGGAATGTGAAGAGGCATTTTAATGTGGAGGTTACCACCACATGAATGGGGAGGTAAGGTCACCCCCATGCGCCGGCCATGGAGAGAGGGGGCACCCCCTCCTCCTATAAAAGGCCACCCATTCCCTCCTTCATCCTCACACCTCCTTGTGAAGGATCTCTCTCCCCCTCTAGAATTATTCCCCCATGGTCTCGAGCGAGATACATGTTTCCAGTGGCCTTTCATCTGGAAGGAGTTGCTGCTTCCGCTGGATCGCTAGAGCGAGGAGGTGGAGGTTGTCTGGTGGCTTGAACGTGTGTGCGAGTGCGGATGCGCTGCTGAGTTGCGGCGCTCGGACTTCCTCATGATCTTGAGATCGGCAAGTGTACGACTACATCAACCACGAGTTCCTACTCGTTAACAAAGCTCGTTGTCTACGAGGGTAAGTTCTTGTTGGATGTATGTCCACCCGTTGCTTTGTACCTAGTAGATAGATCTTGGCGTGTAGTTCACACTGTAGGAATTTTTTTTCTATGCTGTGGACCCAACAGTGGTATCAGAGCCTGATCTATGCGTAGGTGCTTAGCACGGGTAGTACACATATGGTTGATATGTGGGCAATGATGATCATGTTATTGCATCTTCTATGTATTTTGGATATTGGTGGCATAGTGGGATGAAGCGGCCCAGACCAACCTTACATGTCATCGTACATGAGACCGGTTCCACGACTGACATGCAACTTGTTTTGCATAAGTGGCTGGCGGGTGTCTGTCTCTCCTACTATAGTCAATATCTGATTTACAACGAGTTGCTAATAACTTAGTTATCCTCGTTGTGGTTCATGTTCGTAGGTAAGAACGGTTCTATCTTCGAAAGCCCTAAGCCACGTAAAACTTGCAATTGATAAATTAGAGGCGTCTAGTTTAGATCGTTGCTGGGCTAGTGTGTTGATATGGTATTGTTGTAAGTAGATGTATGGTGGATACTCCTACAACACACTCAACGTGTAAGTTCCATAGACCTTGGCCTTACACACAAAGGAATGATAGAGATCATACCACGATGCAAGTGATAGAGATCAAATGCATGGACCATATCATCTCACTTTACACATTAGATGTTAGCATCTTATACTGCTAGTTTGGCGCGTTTGAAAGCATTATAAGATGATTCCTCTTTTAGATATCAAGATAAAAATGTGTTCTTCCTTGAGTATGCACCGTTCTATGGATCATGTTTTGAGACATCACGCGATGATCAGGTGTACTCGAATCTACGCTTTCATAGGAACGGGTGTAAGACAATTTTACACACGCGAATACTAAGGTTCTTACTTGGCGAGCCTAGCATGTACAGACATGGCCTCGGAACATGGACCGAAAGGTTAAGCATGAGTCATATGGTTGATATGATGCCCATATTGATGCTCGCCTTTGAAGCTATATCAACGCACATGATGATCGGACTTGGTATAGTGGATTTGGTTCATGTAATCACCAAAAGGACACGAGGGATGTCGTTTTTGAGTGGGAGTTCATTAGTAATTTGGATTAGTTGAACTCAATCTGTCATAAACTTAGTCTAAATAAACTTTACAAATTCTGTTGTAGATGGCACCACCTGCTTTTAATTTCAATGTGTTCGTGGAGAAAGAGAAACTTGCTGCGAATGGTAGCAACTTCACCAACTGGGCTATGAATTTGAGGATTCTCCTCACTGCTGCACAAAAGCAATATGTGCTAGATGCACCGCTAGGCCCCCCACCAGCTCTGATGCCTGACGAGGAAAAGAATGTCTATGTGACTCGTCAGGAGGACCACAACTTAGTTCATTGCGGCATACTGTATGGGCTAGAGCCAGAACTTCGAAAGCATTTCTAAAATGGCAATGCCTTTGATACCATGGGAGAATTGAAAATGATTTTCGATACCCATGCTGCCATAGAGAGTTATAATGCTACAGAAAAGTTCTTTAGCTGCATGATGGAGGAAAACAGCTCCGTTAGTGAGCACGTACTCAAAATGTGCAGGTGCCCGATAAGCTTGTGTCCTTGGGAATAACAATGCCCATTGACTTAGGCATACATCGTGTTATCCAATCTCTGCCACCTAGCTATAAGAGCTTCGTGATGAACTATAATATGCAGGGCATGAAGAAGTCTCTTCCCGAGCTTCATCAATGCTTAAGGCTGAGAAGTGGAGATTAGGAAAGAACATCAAGTGTTGATGATCAATAGGACCACCGGTTTCAAGAAGGACAAGAAAGCAAGCACAAAGGAAAGAAGGGTGGCAAGTCTGTTGCCATGCACGAAAAGAAACCGGGATGGCCCTAAGTCGACACGAGTGCTACTATTGCAAGGGACTGCCATTGAAGCAATCCCAAGTATTTGGCGGACAAGAAGTCCGACAAGGCAAACAAAGGTATATGTGATATACATGTTATTGATGTGTACTTGACTAGTACTGCAGTAGCACCGGTATTTGATACGGATTGGTTGCTAATATATGTAACTCGGTTCAGGGGCTACGGAACAAGCGACAACTAGCAAGGGATGAGGTCAGGATGCGGGTCGGCAATGGATCAAGAGTTGATGTGATCGCCGTCGGGACGCTGCCTCTCCATTTGCCATCGGGATTAGTTATAAATCTAAATAATTGTTATTTGGTGCCTGCACTGAGCATGAACATTGTATCTGGATCGTGTTTGATGCAAAGTGGTCATTCCTTTAAATCTGAGAACAATGGTTGTTCGATTTATAAGAATGATATCTTTTATGGTCATGCACCTATGTTGAATGGTTTATTTCTATTGGATCTCGATAGTAATATTACGCACATTCATAATGTTAATGCTAAAAGATTAAACTTGATGATGATATGTCTACATATATGTGGCACTGCCGTCTAGGTCATATTGGCGTTAAACGCATGAAGAAACTCCATTCTGATGGACTTTTGGAATCACTTGATTTTGAATCCTTTGATACATGTGAGCCATGCCTTATGGGCAAGATGACTAGAACGCTGTTTTCTGGTTCAATGGAACAGGCGACAAACCTGTTGGAGATCATACATACTGATGTGTGTGGACCAATGAGTGTGTCGGCGCGAGGTGGATATCGTTATTTTGTTACTTTCACAGATGATTTGAGTAGATACGGGTATATCTATTTGATGAAACACAAGTCTGAAACTTTTGAAAAGTTCAAGGAATTTCAGAATGATGTGGAAAATCATCGTAATAGAAAGATCAAATTTCTACAGTCTGACCGTGGAGGAGAGTATCTAAGTTACGAGTTTAGCACACACATGAAAGAGTGTGGAATAGTTTCACAACTCACGCCTGCCGGAACACCACAACGTAATGGTGTGTTGGAACGTCATAATCGTACCTTATTGGATATGGTTCGATCTATGATGTCTCTGACTGACTTACCTCTGTCATTTTGGGGTTATGCACTGGAAACAGCTGCATTCACTTTAAATCGGGCACCATCTAAATCCGTTGAAACGACACCATATGAATTATGGTTTGGAAACAAACCTAAGCTGTCATTTCTTAAGGTTTGGGGATGCGATGTTTATGTGAAGAAACTTCAACCGGATAAACTCGAACCCAAAGCGGAAAAATGCGTCTTCAT
Source organism: Avena insularis (assembly GCA_023614405.1). Lineage (NCBI taxonomy): Eukaryota > Viridiplantae > Streptophyta > Magnoliopsida > Poales > Poaceae > Avena > Avena insularis. The sequence continues at coordinate 296,643,481 of CM042688.1, forward strand.
AGGATACCCTAAGGAAACAATTGAGTATACCTTCTATCACAGATCCGAGGGCAAGGTTTTTGTTGCCAAGAATGGACCCTTTCTTGAGAAGGAGTTTCTCGTGAAAGGTGTGAGTAGTCGGAAGGCAGAACTCGAAGAGGTTATTGAACCTTCTCTTCATGGAATGGCGAGTGGCGCAGCACCAGAAGTTGTTTCGGAGTTGACTTCACCTGATGAAGAGAGAGCTAATGATAATGATCATGAAACTATGAAAGAGGACACTACCGAACCTTGCAGGTCAAGAAGGACACGTGCAGCTCCTGAACTGTATGGCAATCCTGTTGTGAATTTCATGGTTGATGAAATGGATGACCCTGCGACATATGAAGAAGCGATGATGAGCCCGAATTCCAACAAATGGCTAGAAGCAATGAAATCCGAGATGGAATCCATGTACGAGAACCAAGTTTGGAACTTGGTGGACTTACCTCACGACCGAAAGGTCGTTGAGAATAAATGGATTTTCAAAAGGAAAACTGATGCTGATGGTAATGTGACCATCTATAAGGCTCGACTTGTCGCAATGGGGTTTTGACAAATTCAAGGAGTTGACTACGATGAGACATGCTCTCCCGTAGCGATGCTTAAATCAGTTAGGATTATGTTAGCAATTGCTGCATATTTCGATTATGAAATATGGCAGATGGATGTCAAAACTGCGTTCCTCAATGGTAAGATTGAAGAAGAGTTGTATATGATACAACCTAAGGGTTTTGTCGATCCTAAGGATGCTAATAAGGTGTGCAAACTTCAGCGATCCCTCTATGGACTGAAGCAAGCATCACGAAGTTGGAATCTCCGCTTTGATGAGGTGATCAAAGAGTTTGGATTTGTCCAAACTTATGGAGAGGCTTGTATTTACAAGAAAGTAAGTGGGAGCAATGTGGCATTTCTGATATTATATGTGGATGACATATTATTGATTGGAAATGATATAGATCTTTTAAACAGTGTTAAAAGTTATCTAAACAGCAAATTTTCGATGAAAGACCTTGGTGAAGCGTCATATATATTAGGCATTAAAATCTATAGAGATAGATCAAGGCGCCTAATTGGGCTATCGCAGAGTACATACCTTGATAAGATATTAAAGAAGTTTAATATGGACGAAAGTAAGAAGGGGTTCTTACCTATGTTTAAAGGCAAGACATTGAGTAAGACTCAAAGTCCGTCTACGGCAGAAGAAAGAGAGATGATGGATAATATCCCCTATGCCTCGGCCATAGGCTCTATTATGTATGCCATGCTATATGCAAGACCGGATGTGGCACATGCTATTAGTTTGACTAGTAGGTACCAATCTGATCCAGGTTCGGAACACTTGATAGCGGTAAAGAACATCCTCAAGTACTTGAGAAGAACTACGGATATGTTTCTCATATACGGAGGTGAAGAAGAGCTAGTCGCTAAGTGTTATGTCGATGCTAGCTTTGACACCAATTCGGATGACTCTAAGTCTCAATCCGTATACGTATTTCTCTTGAACGGAGCAGTAGTTAGTTGGAGGAGTTCCAAACAACATGTGGTGGCTGGATCAACAACGGAGGCGGAATATGTTGCTGCTTCAGAAGCGGCGCAGGAGGCAGTTCGGATGAAAGAGTTCATTACGGAACTGGGTGTGGTTCCCAGTGCGTTGGACCCGATGGTGATCTATTGTGACAACAATGGAGCCATAGCCAACGCAAAGGAACCAAGGTCTCACAAGAATTCCAAACATATTAAGCGCCGGTTTCACTCCATCCGCGAGCATGTAAAGGATGGAGATATAAAGATTTGTAGAGTATACACGGACCTCATGTAGCAGATCCGTTGACTAAAGTTCTCCCTAGGGCAAAACATGATCAACACCAGAACTCCATGGGTGTTAGATTTATCACTATGTGAACTAGATTATTGTCTCTAGTGCAAGTGGGAGACTGAAGGAAATATGCCCTGAGAGGCAATAATAAAGTTGTTATTATATATTCCATATACATGATAGATGTTTATTTTACATGCTAGAAATGTATTGATTCGGAAACATCAATACATGTGTGTTTAATAAACAAAAAGGGTTCCTAGTCATGCCTCTCTTATAGACTAGCTTGTTGATTAACAGGATGATCAAGGTTTCTTGATCATGGACATTGGATGTTGTTAATAACAAGGTCACACCATTGGTGGAATGATGTGATGAACATTCATCCAAAGTATAGCATTACGATCAAGTCATTATGTTTATATTGCTATAACATCATACGAAGTAATCTTTATCCTTAGACCATGAGATCATGTTAATTGCTAACACCGGAAGAGTATCTTGATAACATCAAACGTCACACCGTAACAGGGTGACTATAAAGATGGGTTCAGTACTACGAAGGTGTTATGTTGAGGCTCATGGATCAAGAGTGGAATTTTTCAATCCAGATGACGGATAGATATACTCTGGGCCCTCTCGGTGATATCACATTAGGATAGCTTGCAATCAAGTGATGTGATCACTAGAATGTTATATCACGGGAACGAGAAAAGAGTGCATGTCGGTAATGAGATCAAACTAGGTATGGAGATACCGATGATCGAATCTCGGACATGTAATATATCGAGAGACAAAGGGATTTAGTTAAGAGCGTTAAAGGTTCTCACGATCACAGGAGTCATCGTTGAATGTGTAGGAGTCAGTACGGATCTCCAGGTCCCGCTGTTGATTATTGATCGGAGAAGGGTCTCGATCATGTCTATTTGCGAACCGTAGGGTGGCACACTTAAGAGTTACCGGACACCATTTTGGAGCACATATGTTTCAGACGAAAGTATTGCAAAGCGCAGGAATTGTTTCAATAGAAACCGGAAATTGTTTCGGGTGAAATTGCATAAGGTGGTTCTGCATGTGATATTGAAATATTGCAAGGGGCTATATGTGAATGTTTGTTAATTAAAGTAATTAACAAAATTATGAATAAATTTAATAAAAAGAGTTTTATTAAATGAGAGAGCATTAAACTTGGAGAAATTTAATGCATTTAAAGTGGAGACTTTAAAAGGGAATGTGAAGAGGCATTTTAATGTGGAGGGGTTACCACCACATGAATGGGGGAGGTGAGGGGTCACCCCCCCATGCGCCGGCCATGGAGAGAGGGGGCACCCCCCCTCCTCCTATAAAAGGCCACCCATTCCCTCCTTCATCCTCACACCTCCTTGTGAAGGATCTCTCTCCCCTTCTAGAATTATTCCCCCATGGTCTCGGGTTAGCGAGATACATGTTCCAGTGGCATTTAAATGCGGAAGGAGTTGCTGCTTCGCTAGATCGCTGGGCGAGGAGGTGGAGGTTGTCCGGTGGCTTGAGCGTGCGGATGCGCTGCTGAGTTGCGGCACTCGGACTTCCTCACGATCTTGAGATCGGCAAGTGTACGAATACATCAACCACGAGTTCCTACTCGTTAACAAAGCTCGTTGTCTACGAGGGTAAGTTCCTGTTGGATGTATGTCCACCCGTTGCTTTGTACCTAGTAGATAGATCTTGGCGTGTAGCTCACACCGTAGGAAATTTTTTGTTTTGTATGCTGCAGACCCAATGGACGACGCACATGTAGTGATTGGGGAAGCTGCTCCTTCCGCAGCTTTCAAATCTAGAGCCGTAGGATCCACCTTTGTGGTCAGATCACCCAGATCAGATTCACGACTGATGTCGCTGTCCGTGCTCCCGACTGTTGTCAGGGCGATGAGTTTGCTCAGGGTGCCGATCGGTGGTGGAAACCACGATGCTGGAGCAATCGCGGGGATCGTCGCCTGATCATGGAGGCGAAGTGTGCCCAGCTGACCAACTTGGAAGCATAAGCTCCCGATCACCAGGTACATCCCATCACCCATGGACTCGAAAGCTGGTCGAGTGGCCGGCGTGTGGATGGTGAAGTCGAAAGCGCCAAAGAGGAGGCGAATCTCTACTGTTACAGAGGTGTAGATTGCAGTTGACCGGGCTGAAGAAACCGCGACATCAACACTGTTGATTCCCACAGACGGTGCCAATTGACGAGGGTTAAACTCATCAATGCCCATTTTTATGGACTTGGGTTTTGGAGAAGGAGGGCGCGCTGGAGGCATCAATCGGCTAGCAAAAAAGAACACAAGGACGCAAGGTTTACCCAGGTTCAGGCCTCGTAGAGGACCCTACTCCGGCTTGTCTGCTCTTGGAATTATCGAGGGATTCAAAAGTTACAGGGGGTGCGCTGATGCAATCTGGCAAGGTTGTGGAAACTAGGGTTGTGATTGTCGTCCTCGCCGCCCCCTCCTAGCCTTTATATAGATAGTTTAGGTCTCGTGTAACAGGTTGAGTCGGTTACAGGTTAGGGTTTGTCCCTTAAAATTTCTATCTTAAGCTTTGCCTTGTGTCGCAAGCAATCGGAGTCTCCGCGGGTCACCCAAATCCTGGATTGGGCCCTGATAACGCCGTTGGCTTCTGCCAGACTAGACCATATATGCCAAGCTCGAGTACCTATAAGGTATGCCCATGTTAACAGGTAATAGGTGGTGCCCAAGGCAATATAGAGGCTGCAAGGGATATGAATGGTACGAAAATTAAAGCATCACAACATGGATATCAATATATTAACATGGAGGAAGTAAAGACTATAAATGCAAAATAGGTAGAAAGGGTTGAATTCTCGCCAAGGAAACACTACTGAAGCTTCATCCGAAGATTGGGCTGAATCTCGCATCAACTCAGCGGCCTAATACGTGAAGAAGCAAAGCACTAAAAGAAACACCGGATGCACTATTTAATACTACGACAAATATCGGACATGATGCATGTATGGTGCATGACATGGCACAAATGCGATGTGACTAGGCAATATTATGTGAAACCAGGGTCCCAACAATTAATTAGATGGTTCATGTTGTTTAGATACCCTGCAATTTAAATGTTGGCTTAACAAGGCAAAACATAGCATCGTTTCTCTATACAAATTTAAATGGAGCCAATATAAGACTAGAATAACCCGCATATAATCTCCATATATAGTTATTAGATGAATCGGCTAAATACCCCCAAATCACAACAATATGTATGCGAGCATGCAAGGTTTATGATGCAACAAGGTATATTATATTCATCAAAATATGGGTCTCGGAAAAGAGGTCACACATTAGGGTCCAACACCAATGGTCTTGGGGTTCGACGGGGTTCAGGTTCGGTCTGCGGACTGCAGGATCGGGGTCTTTAGGGTTGTTCTTTGGATCCGAGAATAAGAACTTTCCAGGACGAAGATCTTCGGGTCATTGTGTCCATGAAGGTGACCATGTGTGCCTAGTCCACCTTGTTATACTTGTACATCGGGAGGTAGCTGAAGTAGTTTTTCCAAAAATCTTCACATGGATGCCTCTTTGTCACCACACTGCTGAAGAGAGGAGGGGAGACTGACACGAGGAGAGGGCGTGCCCCTAGCGGCAACGATGGGTGGCGAGGTGAGAACGAGAGGTTGGGGACAGGGACAGGGTCCACGTGGTGGGGCGTGGAGTGGGACGCGGGCGGTTGGGTCGGGAATGGTCCAAGGAAGTGTGGACGGGGTGGGGTTCACATGTGGGATGCATTCATTCGGTGTTAGGGCATGTACAATAGTGCTGAGTCAGCTGTCTGCAACAGGAGGTTATAGATGATTTTGCTGATGTGGAGAGGATAGAAAGTGAGGCTGTATGTAAAGTTCTAGATAGCCTGTACGAATCTTACAGACAGCTTACAGACAATAATTTTATTGTTATATCAGTGGTGTCTGTAGCTTGTACTCACACATAGCTATGCTAAAAATAGATATCTTATAGATAGACTGTTGTATAAGTTGTCTAGAATTTGTATTATAGACTCCACCTGTCTAAACTAATGCTCATGCCCTTAGGTCTAGGACATGTGGTAGTGTGTGTGTCCAATCACGTGGTTGGGTTGCGTGATGTGCTGGGTTAGGTGGTTTGTGTTGTTGTGTGTAGGTGTGGGTTTGCGGTGTGGTAATGCATCGGTTATGCGTGCGTGATGTTAGGCGTGTGTGTTGCGCGTAGCGACAGGGAGTGGCGGCTGGGGTAGGTCTAGACTATTTTAGGGTTAGGTTTTCTAGTCTAGGGTTTGGTCTAGATGGGTCAAGCCTGCCGAGGTGGTAGGTGGCATGGCCTACGGGCTGGGATACCTCCCCCGATACAACTATCTTTTTTATTTTTGTATGTCAGGCTACCTCCCCCGTACAACTATCTTTTTTATTTTTGTAAAACAAAACAATTCAAAAATAGTTTTAGACAAATACAAGTTTCGGACGAACCTAGAGTTTTGATTTGAAATAAAGAGGGGAATATATAGAAAACAGAAATAGGCTTTTGAAAAATAGTTTTAGGAAAACATATGCATGATGATGATGAAGCTCAAATGCAATATGGCATGATGACATAAGCATGCAATCATGATGATGCACAAAATAAAAATAACGAGCAATTTTCTATCAGTGGTTTTACCGGGGTGCTATATTCTGCATCGGTTTTCAAAAGATTGATAATCTACGAATCCACATCTTGGGAATTATATCCGGAGCATGTTCTTTATTCCCCTTGTTGTTTCCGACCTTTGTCTATCAGTTGGTCGCCAAGTAGTAATGCATATTGGTGACTTCCGATGCAAGATACTTCTTGTGGTCCATCATGACAAACCATTTCAGGATATCAGAAGAAACAAACTCCAGTACCTTGTCATATCTAGGATAAGATCAAAGTTTTGTATTTCCCGGATCAAGAAGCATTGATTAGTTTCTATCTGCCCTACCTTCAAGTACCACACCCTTTTACACTAAGAAGTTGTGTTGAGTTTCACAACCCTCTTAATGTAGTGATGCTCTTACACATATTTACCCACCCTTCCTTCGAGCTTTCACGCTCAAGAATGATGCATGTGCGTAATAATGTGGCCATCTAATATTCTTAGAAATTCTTATTGCTTTGACATCCAAGGACGTTTATGTTAGTCTTAGCATGATTGGTTAATTCTATCACTAAGCTAAGGATGATTGTGCTACCAAGTCTGTGATTCTGGTCCACTCTCTTTGGTCAAAAAGTTAGGCTTGTGTCGAAGCTAGCTTTGAGGCTATGTCTTCTTGCCTTACCAAGTAGGTTTCCTCTTGAATTAAGTAACATATCAGTGGTTCATGATATTCTAGACCTATCTCTAGAACTATTGCCATGTTGTCACATTACCGTGTTGTCATGTTTTTGAGCAAGCAAGTTATCTGAACCGCTCCTTTATCCAAGAATCTGTACTAGATACACCTAAATTAGTTGATTGAGCTTAAACAACAACTTGGAGGGTTGTAAGAGAAAAGTTCTATTCAACATAGTTCCTTCTTAAGGGATGGCTAGTTTTGTTCATGATGTAGAAATACAATATCTCCTTTTTGGATATGTTATCTCCCTACCTTCGATTTGATTTGGGCTATCATGACACCAAACTCATCTCCAAGGACTATCCTAATGGTGTTTCTACTCGTGATGTTTTACTTGAGTACATCTTCATGTCCTTTCGTCTGACCAATAATTTTGCCTTTTTCATAACATATGAGTCTATCTTCTTCGACTATCTTGATAAGTTAGTTGTTGAGCCCATCGATGACATCCTTATCTTCTCCATCCTAGACAAGATTCATATGGAATCTTTGGCATTAATGTTGCAAACATTTTGAGAACCTTCTTCGTGTTATCTCGAAGTACGTGTTCTAGATGTTAGATGTAACCTTCTTTGATTCACGTGCAGTTGTTGAAAGATGTTGACGTGGATCCGAGTAGAGTTATCCTTGATCCCTCCAAGGAAATAGTTGTAGTTTGTTGCAAGTGCTTGATTTACGAGCAGTTAACCTCTGACCAGATGTTAATACACGAGTCTAGCAATGTAGCTCAGTCTTTTGGAGCTTGACACTGTAGTCCATTTCTTGAGAATTTAGTGACTCTACCTCTAGTAAATGTTGTGCACTTTCTATTCGGACATCCTGAATTTGAAGTATCATTCCACCTAATGAGAGATGAATCTTAAGAAGCAACAATGGTTAGTGTTGTACAAGATTATGACATAGGCCTCTATGTAAATATGGGAAGATTGATGTAATGGTTGACTCAACTAACCAGAAAGCCTACTTTAATATTCCCTTGATTCAGCAATAACAACCACCTTTCATGAGGCTCCTTCTCTGATTTATTATAGAAGTTTTTCCTATGGTTTTCTTTATCTCCGAAGTCCGACCTTTATTTGATGTCCGATTTCTCGAACATCAAAGAGAACATTTAAATGTAGTGTTGCTAAATGTCTCTCGGTCGATCCTCGAGACACATTTATGTTGCTAAGTGTCTTGTTACGCCAATTAATTGAAGTCTAAGAATGAAGTTTCTTCTTCTTGTGTCATCAGGAATCTTGTTAATTATTCATCTAGTGGTGTAAAGTGATATCATGATCTTCGAAAAATATTTTGATAGACATGGATGAATAAAGGGTTTCCTTCAGTTCCTCTTGTTACATGTTCTTTGTGACTCTTACGAGTCCTCGCCACAAAACAACCTTTCTATCTTGACCTTCTATTGAATGAAAAAGTGACCCTTCTATTTCAAAAGTAGTCCAACAACATGGTTATTCATATCTGTTGTTGTGAAATCTCTACTCAAGTAGCCTAGTAATGTTTCGTATCTCAAAGTATTTGGTCATGTTCTCTCAGTTGTAAGATCCCCTTTTAAAAAGCTTAAACTCTTCTAAAGCTCCATGGTCTCAATTCTTAAGAAGACAAGCTATCTGTGAACTTGAAACCTTCTCCTCTTGTTTCCTCTATTACCTTTACGTGTTTCATGTTTATCATCTGAGAGTTGTTTTCAACAATCCTTCCATGAGTTGAACATGAGATACTATGTGTTTTTTTAGTGTGTATTCCCTCTTATCCCTAGAGCGACCCTGTTTTCTTCTCGCTTCCTACCTTAGGAATCTTGGGTCGAGATTCTTGTAAGGGGGATAGATCTATAACACCCCTGGTTTCAGCTAATCCTAATTAGGGATTGATGTGCATTGCATGAGTATCATTATTTTGCTAAGAGTAAGAATGCATGCAAAAAGAAAGAAAAAACCTCAACCCTAATTTCTCTCTCTCTCTGAAACTGATTCAAAAGGTGGCTTTTATATTTTGAAAGGTATCAAAATGTATGGAGCCCAATTGGACTACAAGGGCCACACAATATTTCAAAATAATTTACAAAGCCTCTGGTATTTTTGAAATAATCCAAAATATATTTGAAATTCAAAAACAAAAGGGAAAAGAGAAACCGAAATAGGTAAAGATTTTGTTAAAAAAAGGCTGCAGAGTAACAAAGGTCGACCCATTGTCTTCTTCTCCCTCTCTGTCGCCCATGCGTAGTAATATTTGGCCCAGCCGCAGCCTACCTCGGCTGAGGCCAAAATACCATTTCATTGCTCCTACCGTCATCCTCCACATCGCGCTCTCCCTGAAGCTGCTGCATATCACCGTCTGATGTGCCGTCGGTGCCAAGATTCTCGTCGATGCTGTTCGCCGCCTACAAGTAGCCCATCACCGTCGAGGATAATCTTAGTCGTTCGCCAGTTCCTCTCTTCCTTTCTCTATATTCCTCTCCTAGTGGAGCCCAAAACCCTAGCCCGCAGGAGCTCTGGTGCCCCGCTATCTCCGGCCTACCCTCGTCCCATTGAGGTTGCCGTTAGAACCTCCATGAATCCCTCATCCGTTTGCCCCTGCTCGCACAAGCCGGAGAAGCCCCAGTCGCTCCAATCGACCCCTCCTCTTCGAAACTGGCCATCACCGTCACTTTCGCCATTGATTCCGGCCACATCAGCCTTCGCCGCCACCTCTAGCGCCTCTTGGTGAGCCTATGAAGCTCAAGGTGTGATTTTCTTACTCGCCTTCTCGCCATAGAAGTTGTGCACCATTCGTCTGCAAGAAGCGTTGTCGCTCGCTGTCATAGGTCTTGCTCCGGCGACCAATAGGTGGCGGCATTGCCATATCTAGGATCCTTGTGTTGCGCTTGTTCGAATGCACCCTTACGTGCTTCCCGATGAGCCCCCTACGTCGGCCAATGTGTCCTCCCGCGAGCCTGTGTGGTGCCTACGTGGCACCGACATGACGCTTGCATTAGCGCTGCGCAAGCTTCGCCACAATGGCTGATGACGTGACTCCTGGCCCACAAGTTAGCCATAGAGGCTAGCCCGGTTCAGGTGTAAAAAGAATTACCCATCTGTGATGACATTAGCCTGATGCCACAAATACTTTTAAATGGTTTAATAATTTTAGAAATTGTTTTAAATCCAATAAAATCATTAACTAATTATTTATAAGTCTCAAAAATATGAATAATATATCAAAATGTTCAGAAAAATGAGATACACATAACAACATCAAAATAATGGATTGTTAAGCAACTTTAATTAACAAGTTTTTTATAAGAATAAAATGAACCCCCTTAAGTGATCTCGAGGTTACCATTTATTAGGGTTTGCACCCCTCAAACCCTGTTTAAAATGGACAATCATGGCTTAGGGTTTCATTTCGATACTATTTAACTTGTCGTATCATCATCATTGCTTGAGCATTGTATCCATGCCATGTGTTGATTCCTATCAATAGGCAAAGGCAAGCAAAGCCCCGCCTTTATACAATCTTATGGCTTCGAAAGCATTTCAATTCTTGCCATGATGCATGCAATTCTACTATGGTATTTTATCGATAGCTAGAGTATCCTATATGCTGCATTACTCCCTTTGAGCTTATATTACATAATCCACTACTCCTAGCATAAATAGGTTTGGCTTATGTGCACTGTTAGAGCTTATATCTATGTCTTGCTTAGCCATGCTTACGCATCAGTGCTGTTTCATCTAGAAGATGAATCAGATGCCGAGAATTTCGTATGACAGGAGAACATGAAGAGATGAGATCAGTGGTGAAGTGAGGTTAAACATGCTAAGGCTTATATGGGAGGCCACTGTGGGATGTGGTTTTTATAGTCCCATGCTCGCTACCACAAGGACCCGTGTTCCTGCCATCATAACCAAGACGAGCGTACAACCACACGGGACCAGGAACCCCTTGATGGCTCCAAAATTAGCCATCTTCCTCCATGTTTAAACATTGTTTTTGGTCAAGAAATTGACCAGAAACTCTTGATCCTTGCACTAATGACTAATAATTTCAAAGATATCCAAAAAACCTTTGAATTGTGTTGTGCAGGAAATCACAGTTTTTAATGTGAAATCGGGCGTCATAATGAAGGTTTTCGAGGAAGTCTACACAGACAAGTAATTGGGAAGCTATTCCCAGGCGTTAGCAAGCTTAACAACCACTGGTACGGGCAGGGCCCGCTTACCGTCTGCCCGTACCAGGTGGTGTTGGCTTCGTCTCGTCAAATCCTACGGCTTTCTCAGATTATATCACAACACCATACAGAGAGCCACCATTCTCAGATTACATCACAACACCACCAAAGGAGATCCACACCATTGTTCATCACTTCCATCATTCATCCCCTCCACTATCCATATCCATTGCTTTGTACTTTAGATCTCTTATGATTTGGCGACCATTGAAAGAATATTTGATTTCAATGTAAGTATTTGTGTGATGTTTTTTGTCTCTGATCTGTTTGTTATGAGTGAGTAGTCCTCAGGGGCGAGGGTTGGGGAGAAACCTCGCAGCGATTATGTTCATCTAATTCGTGGGAGTATTGTATTTTGTTTGCAATTGAGTATCTTTTGTTTCTTTGTCTCTTGTCTCGATATGTGGACTTGTAGGTACCCAAGACCCCATAGATTGATAAAGGCTTGAGGTGATATACTTGCTAGCGGCGATCTCATAGGAACCCTAGTGACAGAAATGGTAGTACGATCGTCTCTTAGCGACCCATTCGGGATCACAACATCACTACTTAAAGATTTGATCCGTGTTTTACACTTAATAATCGTGTATAGCCCGTTTCTTTGGTGTGCACTCGGTTGTATTAAAAGACTATTGCTTTGCCCGTTGCATCACGGGTGCTCTAGTATATTAGGATGTGTTGCCCACAAGAGATTATCTCCGTTCAAACATTACACATGACAATGCTTATTATTATCTTTTATCCCATATGATGTGCAGCTGCAGGTGGATCTTCAACCCTGGCCTGTCTCCATCCATTGATTTAACCCATAATAAAAGTAAACTAGATTGGTCCGATAAACTATGGTAAAGTGAAAAAACAAAGTCTTGCTGACATGTCCTTTTATTTCCTTTTAGCATTGCTTCCCGAGGTTCGATTAAACCTAGGTCTTACAGGAAAAAAGCTATTACACTATATTCGTGAATCCGGATCGAAGGTATTAACCCTTTTTCTGGCGCCGTTGCCGAGGAAGCAATTTCGCTATCCTGGTGAGGTCACTAGAGACCTTGTTTTTAGTTTTATTATTAGTTTGTAGTTTATTTCTTGTTATTAGTTTACTTTCTTGTTATCTATTTGAAAACCCAAAAAATTAGTTACTTGTTATTTGTTTTCATTACTTAAAAATTACCAAAAATATAAGATACATGGCTCAAAAGAGATTAGAGGAGTATGCTACTCCCACTGATGATTTTATACTTGTACCTATCACTCAGCCCGCTGTTGATGTGGAAACATATGAAATAAAGCCTAACCTTTTAATTGTGGTTCAACAAAACCAATTTGTGGGCTCATCTGCTGAATATTCGGGTTTGCACTTAACACTTTCACTGAAATTTGCGACATGATGCGTATTAAAGATGTAGATCCAAATGCTGTTAAATTAAGATTGTTTCCTTTCTTTCTTGGAGGAAATGCTAAGGATTGGTTGCTAGCTCTACCAAAGGGCACTATTAAATCTTGGGATAAATGTACTAATTTGTTTATGGCTAAATTGTTTCCCCCAGCTAAAACTATGCAACTAAAATCCAACATTTCAACCTTTAGACAAGAAGACCATGAGCCACTAGCGCTTGCATGGGAAAGGATGAAAGAAGTCGTAATGAACTGTCCTTGTCCTGGGATGGAAGAATGGATTATATTACATTTGTTTTATAATGGTCTTAATCCTGCATGGAAAAATCATTATGCTTCTAATGTTCAAAAACATTATCCTAATCTTGCGGGAGCTCCTTACAACAATTATGATAATACTAATGGAGCAACTCATGGCAATCTCTCATTTGAGCAAACTGTTGGAACCTTTATACAAGCTCAAACTGAGCAAAAAAACATGCTTATTAAAATCACAGAGAACCATGAAAGTAGTATAGGAAAATTATCTAACCAGGACATTGCAACTAAAATGATGTGTAGGCTCTACAGGAAAGGACAAAGACCATGGAGGCTTAGCTGGGTAAAGTAGCTAAGAGCCAAGCTCTCATACTAGCAAAGTTTGCTGGAAAACCGGAGCCAAATCCGGTAGAAGACCTCAAGATGATGAGAGTGGTAACCAATGAATACAAACCTGAAGAGCTGGATTATAGCAACACGCCGACACCGAAAGATCTAGTAAAGATGATCACCGTGAAGAACCCCGACATAGAACAAGGTAATGATTCTATGTACCAACAATTTATACATCAAGTAGCATCTAAAGTTCGCGAGTTAGAGATGGAGTATAAAAGACTAGCTGATAAGCTTCCTTCTAAGCTAGATGATATATTTGAATGCACTATTAATGTTAAGTTGGGAGTCAATGAGATATCCGCACTTTATGATCTTGGTGCGAGCATCTCAACAATTTCCAAAAGCTTATTTGACAAACTAAACTTGGGGACATTTGTCACTACTGAATTGAGACTCCATCTAGCTGATTCAACTTATAAACAAGATATTGGGATACAAGAAAATATAGTTGTTGAAATTAAAAGTAGTCCCGCTCTTATTGATCTTGATATCATGGACATGCTTGAAGATCCAATAGCACCTATAATTTAGGTAGGCCATTCCTAATAACTATTAAGGTTTTAATAAATTTACTTAAGGGGAATGCGAAAATAGGTCGACCATCTAGAGATCCTTTTATAGTCCACTTCACTAGGAAAAACAAGGCCAATTCTAATGATGATGATCGTATAATGACTTTGAAAGCCAACTATTTCGAAGTGCGTATTCCACTTCTTAAACCTAAATGATTGCCATCAGGGTCAATCTAATTGACCTTAACTAGAAGTGCTTCATGGGAGGCAACCCATGTGAAATAAAGTTTTTACTTTTGTGTTAGTCTTGTTTGTTTTGTTTTTGTTTTGTTTCTAATAAAAAGTGTTCAAGAAGACCTTTGGAGAGAGGAGTAGAAATAAGGTAATCCTCGATCTTTCATTTTACTAACACATGGTCTAAGTAGTATTGCTGATTCTTTATGTAGTATATTTGCTGTTATTTTTTCCTTTGATAAGATGTGCAAAGGTGCACAGAGCTTCTAATCAAAAAAATTGAGTTTTGTATCTCACAGTGCTCTTAACGACCATTGGTACGGCTGAAAGGGACCGTACCGTGTGCCCGTACCACATCAAACGACAGGAAGATAGAATTTCTGATTTTTGCCACAGGAAAAAGTGCTCTTAACAACCACTGGTACTGTTGGACGTGCCCATACCGCATGCCCATACCATACCCTCGAGCAAACATCAAGTTTCAAGCAAAGATACAGAATGGATAACAACCAATAGTAGGGCGGGCGCGGCCGTACCGCACGCCTGTACCGAGTGCAACGCTAGAAGGGAGTCGCCGCCCCCAAGGTATGTCACCCGGTACGGGCGGGCTCTAGTCGTACTGCTCACCCGTACCACATATGCTGCCGCCATAACCAGGCCGAGGAGGTAACCTAAAATCCCCAAAACAAATCTTTCTCTTTCCTCTTCCTCCAAACTCCAAACCATCTCCATTGGATCTTCAAATTTACTTAATCTTTCTTTGATTCCTCGCACTCAATCGATCTAAGGTATGATTCTCCTCTGATCCTCAACTTATTTGTACAAAAGCTTCACTCAATCTTTCACCATTGTAAATCTAGACTTAGGTCTTGGTCTTAAGTCAATCTTGATATTGAGCATGCTTAGTATTGTTTTAGAGGAGCTTCTTCCGTAATTAGTGTAGAGAATCACTTATGTTATGTTTCTATTCGATTAAAAAATTATTAGAAAATTTTATGTAGTTTATCTTATTATTTTAGATGAACACGAGGAGCCGTACACGTGAGATGGCTGCGAGTCCTCCGCACGACCCATTGATATGTTGACCCCGAGTCACTTCGTATCAAGTTCACCGAGGAGTTTCAGTTGAACCGTTTCAATCGTCTCAAACTTCGGGAAATCAAGTCCACCAAGTGGGCGTGTCCTTATATCCTGAACCAACTAGGAATTCGTGTTGATTTTGATTTACTTTGTAACAATGTTGGTTTGTATTATTTTGTCTTTCAGGATGTTGCCATGTATCACCTCTTGACACTTCAGTTGTTCAGCACTTTGACGCATACAGTGGACCTTTACGATTGTACCGAGGAACAAAGGCCCAAAGTTGATCGCATAAAATTCTGCCTTATGAACTGTGAGTACATCCTAACGATCGACCAATGGGCTCAATATTTTGGGTTTGCCAACAACACCACCCATGTGCGCATAACTAGTTTTGTTTAAATCCGTCCCCTTTACAGTAATTTAATTTAATGAAAATTCGTGGAAACACACCCAAGGGGAACCAAATTGATCATCCTGTTATTCGCTATTTATTTTATGTGATTACTAACACCTTGCAGTCATGTGGTGAGTTTACTAGAGTTAATAAGGAGGACATGTTTATCCTCGCAAAGGCTGCTATTATTAATTATAACTTAACGCTAAATTTGGGCGCTCTTCTTGTGTTTCACCTTAAGCATCAATTTCTTCAATCTCGAGGACCCATATGTAGAGTGGGAGTTATGACCGTTCTTGCACGCACACTTCACATCAACCTAGGTAACATCCAACCGTTGACAAGAAGTCACCGTCTTGGTATCCCTACTCTAAGAGCATGTGGTATGGTTTCTAAAACTCATGGTAGATACTTCCTCGATATACCAAGAGCGGATCACTTAATCCCGGCTCCTTTGCCTAACGGTTTATTCTCTATCAAGGATGGAAATTTGCGTTTTGATGCGCAGGTTGAGGCTAATCTACCCCCAACAAGAAATACCCATGGGAGGCGGAGAAGATGAATAAGTACAACAATGAGGACCCGAACAAGACTAGCAGCCACCAAACTACTACACCACATATGAATACATCTATGCACTCGAAGGAAATATTCAAAACATGAACAACCTCTCCATCAACCTTCGATATGCAACTACAAGCCTAGCCACCCAGTTCCATGATTGGAGCAGCCAATGGAATGTGGGAAACTATCCATCGCCACCACAATGAGCAACAAGAGGTCTTGCAAAAGCCTGAGCTTGGGGATGTGTTCCCCCGGAAAATTTATTTGTGTAATAACAAGGTTATACTCCAGCTCCTTGAGAGCTTTGAAACACTCATGTTGGCTTGTTCCAAAACTTTTATTTTTAAGTTTTCTTTTGTTTTTAGTTTTCTTTTATCGTTTGTTTTTATTTTCCCTTCCTTGTTCGCAAGTTCTTTTCTATTCTTTAATCACTATTCTCAAAAATACAAAAAGGTTTTTTCTTCCTTTTTCGTAAATGTGGAATCATACTTTGCCTATTTTCTTTAATATTATTATTTGAATAATCATGTTTGAATTTTGAAGGAACACATCCCTATAAGAAACAGAATCACGGAGTAGCTTATGAGAGGTATGTCCTACGTCTCCCACTTTTGAAATTTGAGTTGTTTATCTTAGTTGGTTGATTTGCTAAGATGTCGTGCTTGTGGGAGTAATTTAATATGGTTAGAGTAAAGCCTTTTATTAGTATGTTGATTAGTTGTTGAAGCTCTTTCTCTAGTTCTTTTAGCTAACCGAGTCTTGCCTTGGAAATAATATTGCCAAACGAGTACAAATAAGAAAAAGTCTGAAATTTATGACTTGTTTGATGAATGATTGTCTTGAAAGTATACCCTTGAAGATACTTAACCCCATATATATTTTGATAGTCTTGACAGCACTCATGAAAGGAGTTGTTTGATTGAAATAAAGTCTAGTGGTAATTGTGATGCATGCCAAAGCTAACCTTGTGGATCAAACCAACAGTACTAGCTAAAAAAGAGAGTAGAGAGACAACTTCGTTTTATGTCTCTAATGCACACCTTTCGGATGCCAACAACTCCGCTAGCTTTTGAACGACATATGGTATAACCCTAGATATCGGTTATGAGTTGAGGACATGAGTGGCATACGTCTCAATATATGGGAAAAGTATTGGTACTCTCAAAGGTTGTGAAAACACTTGTGAAAGAAATAGCCAGTGATCCTTGAAATAATAAAATAAAAACATATCTATGAGGATCCACATACTACTCTACGAATTTTTCTTGAAAAAATGATTGGATTAGAAGTGTTTTTGATATACTTGATTTATTGATGTGGGTGTAAATAATACACTTGATTGTTATGCTACTTAGGACATGAAACTGTCTTACTCAATTATGTTATTTAAAACATCCTAGTGTTTCCTGGCAAGCTGAGAGTTAACTAGAAGAATCGGATCGATTGCTACGCTTCTTGTTATTTATACTTATATTAAAATTTACTTTGATTGTCTTGACATACCAAATATTGTATAGCACTCTTATCATATCTCTAACTGTGATAAGCCTCACAAATGAATGAAGTGCTAAGTGCATATGACTGCCGACTGTAAGTGAATTCTTATTCTACTTGTTTCAAGTTTAATCGCTGAATTCCTTATAGTTCTTTTGTTTTTCTTGCTCGAGGGCGATCAAGGTCTGAGCTTTGGGGAAGTTGATGGCTCCAAAATTATCTATCTTCCACCGTGTTTAAACATTGTTTTCGGTCAAGCAATCGATAAGGAACTCTTAATCCTTGCCACTAATGACTAATAATTGCAAATATATGCAAAACCTTTCTTTGAACTGTGTTGTTCACCAAATCATGGCTTTTAATGCGAAACCACGAGTCATAATGAAGGTTTTTGAGGAAGTCTACATGACCAAGTAATTGGGAAGCTATTCCCAGGCGTCAACAAGATTAACAACCACTAGTACAGGCAGGGCCCGCCCGTACCGTCCACCTATACCAGGTGGCGTTGGCTTTGTCTCATCAAACCCTACCACTTTCATGCAGACGCGTATATATTTTGAGGCTCCAACCGCCGGCCAGAGAGCCGCCATTCTCATATTACATCACAACACCACAAAGGAGATCCACACCATTGTTCATCCATTGTTCATCACTTCCATCATCCATCCCCTCAACTAGCCATAGCCATTGCTTTGTACTTTGGATCTCCTTGTGATCTGGCGACCATTGCAAGATATTTGATTTCAATCTAAGTATTTGTATGATGTTTTCGAACTCCGATCTATTTTTTATGAGTGAGTAGTCCTCACGGGCTACGGGTTGGGGAGAAACCTCGCAGCAATTATGTGCATCTAATTCATGTGAGTATTTTATTTTGTTTGCAATTTAGATTTGTATCTTTTGTTTCCTTGTCTCTTGTCTTGATTTGTTGAATTATAGGTACCCAATACCCCATAGCTTGATAAATGTTTGAACTGAGATACTTGGCTAGCGGCGATCTCATAGGAACCTAGTGATAGAAAGGGTAGTATGGTCTTTGCTTAGCGACCCATTCGGGATCACAACAGCATCACCAGTTAAAGCTTTGATATGTGTTTTACACATAATAGTCGTTTTTAGCCTGTTACTTCGGTGTGCACTTGGTTGGATTAAAAGACTATTACTATGCCCACTGCATCACAGGGGCTCTATTATATTAGTATGTGTTTCCAACAAGATATTATCTCCATTCAAACATTACACATGACTATGCTTATTATAATCTTTTGTCCCATATGATGTGCATCTGCAGGTGGATCTTCAATCCTGTCCTATATCCATCCATTGATTCAACCCATTATAAAATTAAACTAGATTGGTCCTGTAAACTTTGGTAAAACAAACAAACAAAGTATTGCAGACATGTCCATTTTATTTCCTTTTAGCATTGCTTTGCAAGATTCGATTAAACATAGGTCTTGTAGGGAAAAAGCTATTATACTACATCCGTGAATCTGGATCAAAGGTATCAACCCTTGACTAACTAACTTGCCTAGTAGATTCCATGAGTCACAAAGTTCGGGCATTCCATTCGACATATTCATTTTGGTTGTTCTCGAAGGCGGTGAAGGAGGTACGTCATAACAGGTAGGTAAGCGTGGCTAGGGTTGCTTGGGGTGGATAGAGACCTAGATAAACCAACCTTGCGTCACATATCTAGGGACCGTCTTCGGGATTTGACCCGTTATGGCAGAACCCTCCTTAGGGCGTGACTCATTGTCTCGGTGAAACCAAGGTAAATGTTGTGATCAACCAGCCTCTTCCAACACACCAAGGAAGTGTGTCAAGTGGTGCTAAGAGTTGGTTGGTATGTGTGGGTAAATTTGTACACCCCTGTAGGGTTAAAATATTTTTGAAAAGTTGTGTCCGCAGTTATGGACGACTTGGGAATGGGCATGAGATCATAGAGAATGCTAACCTAATCATAAAACTTGGCAGATCAATGTGTGCTTTAGGATGCTTCCTCATGGGTACGAGGGGTGATCCTAGTGGAGAGGTGATGAGAATTATTTTGTTGGATATCAAAGATGATGATCAACTTAGTTGGATATGTCGCTCTCTTATCCCCTTTTAAAATGGTCTGATTAGACGAGCTTCTACTTCCTCTTGTTTTACAAACAAAGATGGCTTTATGCAAAATAATCCTACCAGCCATAAGTCTTATAGAGTACACCCTATACTCGCCCTTTATTTGTTGATACTTTTGTAGAAGAATAAGTTTTCCCCTAAAGACAAGTTTGGTATGACATAGACACCGATGAGTAGCTTGGGGTTCCCGGCTTGCAACCTAGAATCTATGGGCTAGGACGTCATCGTTATGCTTCACGCCTCTTAGGCCATTTGTTAAGTTTGCTATATTTAATAGCATAATTTGCCTTCAGTTGTTTAATGTTTATGGTTAGTGACCTCTATTTGTGATATTTTGGTTCACTACTAAGTTATGAGCTTGTTGTACTAACTTTTATGTCATAGGGTCACTATTGTGTTACGATTATTCACTAGATATCCTCGAGCTCTAGGTTAGTCATATGTTAGGATAAGGTCTGGGATTTGTTTAACCCTAATCCCGGGGGTGTCACACGTGCCCCTAGTGTAATCAAGCAATCCCGTCTGGCTAAAGGAGGTCACTTGGATAACAAGACCTAAAGAGTTGATAAGAGAAAGGAAGAAAGACAAGTCCCATGGTGGTAACCCCTTTTGGGCTAAAGGAGTTTGGCTGGATAAGAAGATCTAAGGTGTTGAGGAAAGAAAGGAAGAGAGAAAGATAAGTTTCAGGAAGCAAGTAATCATGCCCGGCTGAAGGAGTTCAATCGGATAATAAGATCTAAGGTATTAAAGACAGAGAAGTGTCAAAGTAGTTGTCTTTGTCAACTACTCTCCAACTCGAGGGCTACACCAAGTGGGTGTGCTCGCGCGCCCCCACTGGAGGAAACAATTTTTTCTGGCTAGAGGTGTCTAGCCAGACGACAAGAAGTCGCAAGACAGAAAAGGCACCCGGTGGGTGTTGTCAAAAAAATCACAAGTGAATAAAAATCAAGAACAAAAGTAGGTTGAATAATTTAAGTGGAGTTGAAGCTTCTGTAAGGTTCACAAGTTCACGGGAGAAGAATGAGAAGATCAAATTTATCATAGTCCGGCTCCTCGTTGGCATCAGTATCCAGATTAGTCTCGATAAGGACCTTGCGCAAGTCGGCATAGCCGGTGATCTTGATGGTAGAGGCGCGTAGTCCTGGGTGGACCTAGCGCACCGTGGCATGCTCCACTACGGCTTGGTAGCCTCCCTCGAGCTTCTCTATCTTGGCGTTCTTGTACCATGAAAGCATCAACGGTAGGGCCATTTTCGCTCCAACTCATGATGCTAGTTCGTGTAGCCGGTCGATGATGTCAGGCGCCTCATTAATATTCTCAGGTATCCTGTTCATGGTGGTGGGAGCATCTTCAATTGGCTAGAGGGTGTCGTGGAGCGCGACGCTCTCCTTTCGGAGTTCATAGGCCTTCTCGCCAAGCTTAGCAATGAGCTCCTGCGTGCAAGGCTTCTCGCCAGGCCAATCAACATGGAACCGGTTGTACGCCAGGACATTTACTTCGAGATGGTAAGCTATCAGTAAAAAAATACCGAATCTGGCTTCAAAATATGGATGAAGAAAAGAAAACTTTGGAGGTCATGCCAACCTCCAGAAGCTCGTTCAGCAAAACCTTCTCGCACTCCTTCAAACGGTTGACCTCCTTCCCCTAGTCCTTGAATTCTTTGTCAAGGAGGTTGAAGGACTACGCTCGATTGGTGACCATTCCCTCATGATCGTTCGCCCCCACCTCCACCCCTAGAGCTTTAGAGTGGAACACATTTTTCTAGATGCAAAGAGTGTAGTTCTACTTGGTGAGTCGGGCATTAGCCTTCTTTAGCTAGTCGATCTCCCGTTGGGCGGTGACTATCAAGGCTGCCATATTTTAGTAGGACATGAGAGACAAAAGAAAAGTGCCACGGGAAAGGAGAAGAATAAGACAGAGGTCAAGTTACTTAATTCGCGTTGTGTCATTGGCGGCGGCCAGCTGCTGCTCGAGCATCTAGACCGGCTAAGCCGGCATCACCTTAAGCAACTTGAGGTCCTTCAAGCCAAGTACGAGTCTTGACGTCAACTCCTTCAAGGACACCAGTGACGCATACCACTGTGTAGTCTGGCCGCTGGTCATCACGCACCGCCAAAGTCCATTTCTCTCTAGGTTCTGTGTCAGATCCATCGTCCTCTAGAATGATAAGCTTCTTCCCGGTTGCATCGCCTATGCTTCCACCAGATCCCAGGGAATCGGTTTTTGGCTGGATGTCATGCCCTTGGCCGGCTCCACCGGGCACTGTCGTGGGATCGAGAAGGGCACCGACATATTGTCTGGCTAAGCCAGCCGACCCTTGGTTCTACTGCGCGAGATCCTCCAGCCGAGGGGAGGAGGCTGGATAGGGGTTTGGCGTTGGGTGAACCAGTGAAGCGTGAGGTGCGGAAGCGTTCGCTATGCTAGCCGGGCTAGGGGCACGGAAAGAAATGGCAGTGCTAAGAAAAGAAGCAAGAAGATCTAAGCAAAAACCATGACAAGTTTGTGAAATGTAGGAGGAAACAAAGAGAAACAATCAAGGTCAGGATGGGGGATGTTGTCTTGTGCGCTCTTCATGAATGGCTTTCCCGTGTCAGCCACCCGATTGGAGATAGAGCCTACCGCCCGGTGCTTGCTAGTCCCAGGAGCCCACGGGATATCTTCGTCCTCCTTGTCGCTCCTGTGATGGTCCACCGTAGGCTCGGGAGCGCGTCTCCCTAACCCACGAACTCCTTGTTGGCTCACCGCATGCGCAGTCCAGGCAGGTCCACAATAAAGACAATGATCGGGTTTTGTCCCTCCTTTGCTATCTAGGAGGGAAGATCTATACCGGGTGAAAAGTGTGAGTCGGATGAACCAATCAAAGCAATGAAATCAAGTCAGGCAGATAAGGAAGTACTTACCCTGGGAGCATGGTTCATGCAGGAGAAGGGAGCCATCCTGAAGGACCAGCTGTCCTCCACCTTCTCTTTAGAGAACATCCAGAGCCACTCTCAGAGGTTGGCGAGCGGGGGTCACGCCTGGACAGCCAGTTGGGAACCAGCCGGCCAAAGTAGAAGCACATCTTGTGTCCGCATGTTGGAGCAGCATCACTAGCCAGGACATCCAGCTCAAGGTGACATCGTGGCCGGTCAAGCCGGATTTCACTAGCACCCGCATCTGGTTCCGCATATGATTGTTCTCCTGTTTAGAGCCAGATAGCTTTAGATCTTAGTGTTGCCAAGAAGACGAGGCTAATCCGGTCCTCGGGAGTCAAGTTCTGCATGTAAAAATAGGATCTCTGCCAAAGATTCACCATGTCATGCAGCCAGAATTTGGGGAGGTTGACTGCATGCATTGGTAGAGGGACGCGGAGCCGCAGGTGATAACCATTTCTTTGGCCCACTACATCGAGGAAAGTAGGAAGTACATCAGGAGTAAGAAGCTGATGGTCGGCTAAACGCCTAGGTAGCACCGATAGAGCGCTATGTAGTGCGCGAAGAGGGTCATGGCATTGGTGTCGAGGCGATGAAGCTTGAGGTCGAAGAAGTCAAAGAATTGGATCAAAAAGGGGTGGACAAAGACCGCCATACCGCGAGATAGGTGGGAGAGGAAAACTACCCACTTGCCCTCGCCAGGGTTCAAGACTTCCTCTCCATCAGGCCCGAGATGAACATTCACCTCCATCACCGACAAGAGGACTCTCGACCTCTTGTACTTCTTGATCTTGTCGACGATGACCATCGAGCGGCACCAAGCTCCACACTCCTCGGCCATCTTCTCATGTGATACGGGCTGTAGGATTCGGTTGCTTGTCACCAGTGACCAAAATCAAGTGGAGCAGTGAGATTGGAGAAGAAGAAAGCAGGCAGAGGGGATCGCGTGGAATATATTGCAAGGAAGGGGGTGCTGGTGGGCGGGCGCTAGTCCGGCTTCTATTTAATAGCAGGGAGAGCAACCTCCTTGCATGCTGTGTGGCAACCGCTAGAATGCGCCCCACTCCCTCAACCGCCAAGATCCCGTGTGCCCATCCCATGAGCGTGGAAGATCTGGCAGCGGTTATCGAGGCGATAGACCGACGGGACATGGCCGAGCTCTTAGTCATAATAGCCAACAGGCATGGCAGACCTTGGCACTGGCTCTTCGGGGTAGGCCAACCATTCGTTTCCAGCAGATACGAATGCAAATTTTGAGGAGCCCGCGTGAATTTCCTCGAGGGTGAAATCAGCACGCGCTTGGGGGTTAGTGTCGGGGGAGCGCCCCTAGGTAGGATAACCGTATGGGTTACATGCAGTCCGGCTAGAGCAAGTCCTCAGTCAGTGATACATTGCAAATGTATCTATAATTTTTGATGTTCCATGCTTAGTTTTATCCACTTTCTCGTGTTTTGTTCCAAATTTGGAGTACTTTTCATATGATTTCTTGGACTAACCTATTAACAAGAGCCATAGTGCCTACTGCCTGTTTTCTGTTGTTTTTGGTTCCAGGAAAGTCAGAAAATGAATATTCTTGGAATTGGACGGGACAAAAGTCAGAGTGCCTATTTTTCTAGAAGTCATCAGATGCCAGAATACGAGACGGAGAAGGGCTGGGGGCCGGCCACGACACCTGGCCACGCGGCAGGCCAGGCCCGCGCCAGGGGGTGGTCTGGCTGACCCTAGCACCCCCTCGGCCTCTCCTTCCGCCTATAAGATGCCCTCGAGACGAAAACCCTAAGTACCCGATCAAAAATCCACGAAAAAGTCTGTAGCCGCCGTCATCTCCATCCCTAGATCGGGAGGGATCTGAAGCTCTTCCTGGTACCCTGCCGGAGAGGGGAATTCACCCTGGAGGCCTTCTTCATCACCATGCAAGCCTCCGGTGTGATGCGTGAGTAGTTCATCCTTGGACTACAGATCCATGTAGTAGCTAGATGGTTGGATCTCCTCCTTTGTGCTTTCATGTGTAGATCTTGTGAGCTCCGTTCATGATCAAGATCATCTATTTGTAATTCTGCATGTTGTGTTTGCGGGTATCCGATGGATATTGAGATGCTATTTCAGATTGATTATTGATTCTATCATGTCTTTGTTATTTGTGATCTTGCATGCTTTCCGTTGTTAGTAGCTATCTTAGCCAAGTAGATGCTAGAAACTCCAAGAGTTAGTATTTATGCTCGATAGTGGGTTCATGCCTCTGGTAATCTGGGGCAGTGACAGAAATCTGTAAGGTACTAGATGTGCTGTTGCTACTAGGGATAAAACAACAATCCTTTGTTACTAGAACAATTGTATTGTTTACATTATACGCAATTCGTAAAGAAATAATATGTTGCTTGCAACTTAGTACTGGAGGGGGTTCGGATGATAACCTGAAGGTGGATTATTAGTCATATATGCAGTTGGATGGCAGTCTATGTATAAAGTTGTAATTCCGATACGAATCTCAAAGGAGTCAAGATGATTAGTATATGCATGTATTTCTTTCTCGATGTTTGTCAATTGCCCCGCTACAATTTGTTCACCCAGCATGTTATCTATCTAAGGAGAGCCACCTCTAGTGAACTATGGATCCCGGTCCTTTTCTTTTACATACAATCTATAAATTGTTAGTGCTTTGTGTTTACTTTCTGCAAACTATTACTTCTCTTCATTCGATACGTTTAATCCTTTGTTTTCAGCAAAACACGGTGAGATTGACAACCTCATCGCAAGTTGGGGACAAAGTTCTATGGTTGTGTTGTGCGGGTCTCCACGTTGCTACTAGCACCAGTAGTGCGCCCTGCCAAGCCTCAGCTAGCAACACCTTTGGTGTGTTTCCTTGCTCCTACTGGTTCGATTAAACCTTGGTTTCATAACTGAGGGAAACTTGCTGCTGTGCTCATCATACCCTCCTCTTGGGGTTCCCAAGAAGCTCTACATCAACACTGAGCCATCAAGCATTTTTCTGGCACCGTTGTTGGGGACTGAAGAACAAGAAGAAGCTCCCACATTAATCACGTGCCAGCAACGATTTTTCTGGCACCGTTGCCGGGGAGTCAAGGACATCTTCACAAGGGGATTCCCACATAACCAATCTCTTTACTTTGTTATTTTTGTTTTGCTTAGTTTATTTTTGTTTTGTTTGCTTGTTTTGTTATCAAAAACACAAAAAAATTAGTTTTACTAGTTTGCTTTCTTATTTGAAAACCCCAAAAAAATGACTACTCTTGAAAACACTAAGTTGTGTGACTTCACTAGCACCAACAACAATGATTTTATGAGCACACCTATTGCTCCACCTGTGCCTGAAGATACTTTCTTTGAGATAAAACCTTCTTTACTCAATCTTGTTATGATAGAACAATTTTCTGGTATTGGTAATGAAGATGCTGCTGCCCATACTAAATAACTTTGTTGAACTTTGTGAGATGCAAAAGCATAGGGATGTAGATGGTGATATTATTAAGCTTAAATTGTTTCCTTTCTCTTTGAGAGGAAAAGCTAAAGAATGGTTGAATTCCTTAACTAGGAATAGTATTGATTCTTGGACTAAATGCAAAGATGCTTTTATTGGAAAATACTATCCTCCTGCTAAGATTATATCTATGAGGAGTGAAATAATGAAGTTTAAACAATCTGATAATGAACATGTTGCTCAAGCTTGGGAAAGAATGAAATCTTTGGTAAAGAATTGTCCCACGCATGGACTGACTGCTTGGATGATCATCCAAACTTTTTATGTAGGATTGAACTATTCTTCAAGGAACCTATTGGATTATACTGCTGGAGGTACCTTTATGACCATCACTTTGGGTGTTGCAACAAAACTTCTGGACAATATGATGGTTAATTATTCTGAATGGCATACTGAGAGAGCTCCACAAGGTAGGAAGGTAAATTATGTTGAGGAAACCTCCTCCTTGAGTGATAAGATTGATATTATTATGTCTATGCTTGTTAATGGGAAAGCCCATATTGATCCAAATAATGTTCCTTTAGCCTCTTTGGTTGCTCAAGAAGAGCAAGTTGATGTGAACTTCATAAGAAATAATAATTTTGGCAATAATGCTTATAGGAGTAATTTTGGTAACAACAATTATAAGCCATATCCTCCTAACAATGGTAATGCTTATGGAAATTCCTACAACAATAATAGGAGTGCACCCTCTGAACTTTATTAGTAAGCAAACTGCTTTCAATAAAACTATTGAGGAAAAACTCTCTAATGCTCAAAGAAATATAGCATCTTTGGCTGAAGCTCGGTCTTCTTTGAATAAAATGGCTGCTAAACCTGAAACTAATGATAATCCCTTTGCAGCTACTAATGCTATACAAGTAAGAATTGATGAAAATGTTAGACTATTAGCTGAATTACATGCTAAGTGGGAAAGAGAAGATGCAATTGCTAGAAACATTAGTGTTTCTACTATTAGCACCACTAGTGTTGAGGCTAGTAATAGTTCTACTACTTTAGATGATAAATTTGATTTTGATCTTGATGGTTGCAATATCTCTGAAGTTATTAAGTTCCTACAAAATCTTGCTAAAAGTCCTAATGCTAGTGCTATGAACATGGCCTTTACAAAACACATTACTAATGCTCTCATAAAGATTAAAGAAGAAAAGATGAAACATAAAGCTTCTATTCCTATAAAACAAGAATATGGTTGGGAACCCATCATTAATATGAAAGTGAATGTCTTTGATTTCAAAGCTTTATGTGATCTTGATAGTAGTGATTCTATTATGCCTATAAGGATTTATGATATGCTTGATTTGCCTCCACTTGAAGATTGTTATTTGAATGTCCTACTTGATGATAATGCTAAAAAGAAACTCATGGGGAGTCTTGATGATGTTCTTATTATGGTTAACAATGCCTATGTCCCTGTTGATTTCTATGTTTTGGATGTTGAATGCAATGCTTCTTGTCCTATTACTTTGGGAAGACCTTTCCTTAGAACTGTTGGTGCCATTATTGATATGAAAGAAGGCACTATTAAATATCAACTCCCACTCAAGAAAGGTATAGAACACTTCCCTAAGAAGAGATAAAAGATTTCTTTTGCCTCTCCTATGAAAACAAAAATTGGTTTTAATGCTTCTTCATTTGAGGACACTTGATTCTTTCTTGCTTCTTATGCCTAACTTAAAGGCGTTAAAGAAAAGTCCTTATTGGAAGATAACCCAAAAGTTTTAGATGAATCTTGGAAGTTATTACTTCAGTAATAACCGCTCCTTATACTTTTTATTTGCTTTTTGTGCCAAGAGTAACCTCTAATGAGAGAGAAGTAATGATTGGGAAAGTTGCTGTCCTGAAACAGATTTCTATGCTTCACCGTAAAAATTCGTGTAAAATCTCTGAACGTCTGTTTGAGGCATGAATTTTTGTTCTTATGCCACAGGTTGTTATCTAAATTTCGTTAGTTCAACACGTTTCTATTTGAGCAACAGAAGGTCTTCGAAAAAATTGATCTTTACCTGCTGGTCTGTTTTGACAGATTTCTGCCATTTTCTACATTTGCTTCTTGTTGGTTCCTTTTTGAGTTCTTTTGGGGAATTGAGCTTTTTGAGGGAAGTGCTACAGTAGCTAGTGTTCTAATGGAAGTTTATTTGGTGTTAGAACTGAACCTTAAGACTTATTTATCTTGAGTGCACTAATGTTGCTAATAAAGATTGTGTGAAGTTTTGTATGAAGGAAAAATTCCAGGTGTATGGAAGGAATGAGTAATGAGATGAAGGATGGACTAAAGCTTAAGCTTGGGGATGCCACGTGTGTCACCCCAAGAAATATCCAAGAAGTACAAGCGTCAAAGCTTGGGGATGCCCAAGGCATCCCCTTCTTCATCAATAAAAATCCCAGGTTTCTTCCAAACGCTTCATTTTTATTGTTTCATGCATAGTTGTGTTGTTCTTGGAGCGTCTTATTTTTTGTTTTGGTTTTGGTTTTTAGTTTGCTTTTGTTTGCTTAGTTTTCTGAATAAATTGGTTGGACCCCCTCTTTCATACTTTGGTTTGCAAATAGTTTGGTTTGGTTTGGAAAAGAGTAGGAAAGTTCATGCTTATGTGGTAAAAAGAGCTCGTTTTTGACTATGGCCTATGCTTTGTCATACCATGCTTGATATTGTTTTGGCTTTATGCTTAGTATTCTTTGTTGTAGCATGACTTGTTATAAACAATTGAGATTGCTTAATGTGCCTTGGATGAATCATGCATTGTTTTAGCATATTAAAGCATAATATAGTGGTATTCTCCTTTGATGCTTTATTTGAGTTCACTTGGCGCATGCTCTCCCCATGTTATGACTATCTCAAGTCACCATAGCCTTTATGATCCTTTAGTTTTCAACTTCTAGTATCACTTTATGCTTTGATCAATGATGGTTTGTCGCTTAGCATGATTATGGCCATTATTGCTCTCTTAGTTTGTCGCTCCCAATCTTTTGCTAGCCTCCACAACCAAGTATGAGTTCCACTCATGCATCCAACTCCCTGAACCAAGTTATTCCAAAGAGTCCACCATACCTACCTACTAGCTTATGCTATTCCAAGTATATTCATGCTTTTGTTTACCTTCCAAATTAAACTTCTTATGAGAAAACTAGTGATTAAAGCTCTCACGAACTTGATGGCACACTTTACTTTTCTTGCCCTTAATAAACTTGAACCATTGTGTCGTCTATGTTGTATATGCTTGCACTTATTTGTTGGGGATTAGCAGAACCATGCTTTCATGGGGAACGCTTTCAACATTGCACTTGGTACTTTGTACCTAGTTGATATCATGCTCTTTTGTGTATGGATGTCGTCGGTGTGAAATGAAAGGGGAGCTTGTAAGTCCATGGAGTTATGTATATGTGTTAGAGAAACGCCTGGGCTGCTGGTCTAATCCATGCTGACATGGTGGAAACCTGCAGCGTAACCATAATGAGCTGTCTATGAAGCATTCTTCTTATAAAAAAAGAGTCTTATATTGAAAAAAAAGAGAAAAAGAAAAAAAGAGAAAAAGAAAAAAAAGAGATTATGAAAATAGGAAAGAGAGAAAAAAGCACCATATTCCCATGGTAAATAAGAAGATTATTGAGATGCTCGTTGTCTGCTTGCCTTGTCATTTTTATATGGGGATTCTTCCGTATCATCGAGCAAGGGATACCCCGTTGGCGGTTCTCTATGATACACATGTACTTACGATGACAAGAACTTACCCGTGACTAAACTTGAGTAGTATGAGGAGCGGCCCTCGTATACAAGGGACATGAGATTCCTAACTTATACTTCGTGAAGCATGTACACCATAGCTTGTTCACTTTAACCTTAATCACTTCAAGATGCTTATGATAGGGGCAATGAGATCTGAAAGCTATTAAGTACCAAAAATTTTGCAAGCTCTTTATGAGACTTGAATCCCTACTTCCTTTTATAAAGGTCTTTCTTCCACCATTATATTGAGTCTCCACTTTCTATCTTTATGCACCTACTTTGAGAGCATAGTGGCCATTCTTAGTTCTATTTGCATTGTCCCAAGACTAGTTGATTGATGCATAACTTGATATTGCTTGTTTTAAACTATTTGTATCTAGTAACTCTTATTATCTTTGAAGGTGTCCTATGCATTTATATTTGCTACTCTATGAGGGACAAGCTGAATACTATTATGCTATGTTTTCTTTATGTGAAACAAACAAATGTCTTGCAAAGCATTGATTATCCATGAATATTGTGTTTGTTCCTTTTCATGTTGCATCATAGTTTCTTTGTCTTATTGCTAGAACTCTGTCTTTCATGTTATGATTGAAGTACTATGATCCCAGCTTTGAATATTTTACAAATACTTTGATCAAGTCTTTGATGGTGCATGTCACCTCAAAAATTATTCTTTCTTTCTATCACTTACCTACTCGAGGACGAGCAGGAGTTAAGCTTGGGGATGTTGATACATTGCAAATGTATCTATAATTTTTGATGTTCCATGCTTGGTTTTATCCACTTTCTTGTGTTTTGTTCCAACTTTGGAGTACTTTTCATATGATTTCTTGGACTAACCTATTAACAAGTGCCACAGTGCCAGCTGCCTATTTTCTCCTATTTTTGGTTCCAGGAAAGTCAGAAAATGAATATTCTCGGAATTGGACGAGACAAAAGCCAAAGTGCCTATTTTTTCGGAAGACATCAGATGCCAGAATACGAGACGGAGAAGGGCTGGGGGCCGGCCACACCACCTGTCCGCGTGGTCAGGCTTGGCCCGCGCCAGGGGGTGGTCTGGCCGACCCCAGCACCCCCTCGGCCTCTTCTTCCGCCTATAAGATGCCCTCGGGACGAAAACCCTAAGTACCCGATCAAAAATCCACGAAAGAGTATGTAGCCACCGTCATCTCCATCCCTAGATCGGGAGGGACCTGAAGCTCTTCCCGACACCCTGCCGGACAGGGGAATTCACCCTGGAGGCCTTCTTCATCACCATGCAAGCCTCCGGTGTGATGCATGAGTAGTTCATCCTTGGACTATGGATCCATGTAGTAGCTAGATGGTTGCTTCTCCTCCTTTGTGATTTCATGTCTAGATCTTGTGAGCTCCGTTCATGATCAAGATCATCTATTTGTAATTCTGCATGTTGTGTTTGCGGGGATACGATGGATATTGAGATGCTATTTCAGATTGTTATTGATTCTATCATGTCTTTGTTATTTGTGATCTTGCATGCTTTCCTTTGTTAGTAGCTATCTTGGCCAAGTAGATGCTAGCAACTCCAAGAGTCAGTATTTATGCTCGATAGTGGGTTCATGCCTCTGGTAATCTGGGGAAGTGACAGAAATCTCTAAGGTACTAGATGTGCTGTTGCTACTAGGGATAAAACAACAATCCTTTATTCATAGAACAATTGTATTGTTTACATTACATGCAATTCGTAAAGAAATAATCTGTTGCTTGCAACTTAATACCGGAGGGGGTTCGGATGATAACCTGAAGGTGGATTATTAGTCATAGATGCAGTTGGATGGCGGTCTATGTATAATGTTGTAATGCCCAATCGAATCTCAAAGGAGTCAAAATGATTAGTATATGCATGTATTGCTTTCTCGATGTTTGTCAATTGCCCCGCTGTAATTTGTTCACCCAGCATGTTATCTATCTAAGGAGAGCCACCTCTAGTGAACTATGGATCCCGGTCCTTTTCGTTTACATACAATCTATAAACTGTTAGTGCTTTGTGTGTACTTTCTGCAAACTATTACTTCTTTCCATTCGATACGTTTAATCCTTTGTTTTCAGCAAAACACGATGAGATTGACAACCTCATCGCAAGTTGGGGACAAAGTTTTGTGGTTGTGTTGTGCAGGTCTCCACATTGCTACTAGCACCGGTAGTGCGCCCTTCCAAGGCTTAGCTAGCAACACCTCTGGGGTGTTTCCTTGCTCTTACTGGTTCGATTAAACCTTGGTTTCATAACTGAGGGAAACTTGTTGCTGTGCTCATCATACCTTCCTCTTGGAGTTCCCAATGAGCTCTACATCAACATTGAGCCATCAGTCAGATCGAAGCTATTTCCAATGCTGGCTGGTGTGGTACAACTGGATACAAGACTGAGGATGAGAAGCGAAAGAATCCACAAGATATCAGTCTGGCTAGAGGAACCTAGTCGGACTAGCGAGGCTAGAGGAGGCAGCTAGGGCATGATGCAAGCTTGCAGATCGTGCATAAACGTGAAGCCATATCGAATAGTTTGGTGCTGACATGGGAAACAGTGGCAACAACTGTATTGTGCTCACGTCGACTCATACGATGCGTATTGTGCACACGACCTCCACTCCATGACACTTTGGATGGCTAGCCGGCTGGGGCCCGCATGTGGGACCCGCCAGCCAGCCATACCTGTTACCGTTGCCCATCCCTTTAAAGGGGTAGCGAGGCCTCAGAGAGAGTTGGACTCTACTAGATTGGTGGTTCATATAGCTCGAGGAGCACCCTCTATCCCCTATGATATCGTCAGATAGCCAGATCCTTGCTGGAGTAGGAGCATTAGCTCCAAACCTGGGTACTTTGAGTGTCTGACTTGCGCCCAATCCCACCTATGGACATCGTCATAGTTGCCAGACTTGCTCCCACACACTATCACAACTTCTTAGGTATTGTTGTTGCACATACTACGACATATGTTGTTTTATGTCTTCAATCTTTGTTCCTATTCCTCCTGAATCCTTACGTCTTTCCCGTTCTTATTAGAGCCCTTACTTGGGGGTGAACTAGAGTATCTGTTAAGGCGTTGCTCGTCGGTCTCACATGGAGGACAGAAGCTCCAGCACCCTTGTGTCACCTGCCCATAGCCGAGCGGGACAAGATTGTTTCTATAATTTCTCATGCTTGGATCTCTTGCTGTAGCCTTATCCTTGACTTTCTCTAATTATGTATATGACCTTTCAGGATGCCACTGCGTAGGAGATGATGGAGATTCCCCTTGGCACTGCTCCTCCCAAGAAGGGAGGTCCTCCTTCATGGGATATGCTAGGAGAAACCCTCCCTCCACTAGGAAGAGGCATGCCAAGTCTTCCTCAATTGGTCCCGAGTGTATGGTCAACCGGTCACCATCTTGCACCAGACCTCCGGATTAAGAATATGAACTTCTACTTTATTGTTAGTCCAAGAGGAAGATTTTATTGGTGCCAAGTTCAAACAACGAGGAGCTGGGGAAGAAGGTAATTCCTACGAGGTCTGTGGCAGCCCTATGCGCTGCCAGATCTCCTACCCTAAGAGAACTTGATCCAAGTAGGTGCTTGCACCATTCTTCTGCCTTCATTACTCTTCTAGTCGTACCCTTCCCTTGCACCCACTTGACTATGAGCTTCTAGGGTAGTCGTCGGATTGGATCCGTGCCCGGATCCCGTTGCCTTGGCCAGGCGCAACTCTCAGGGTCTGAGTGTTGCGCCAATGAGAGCCAGGGGACTAGTGACACCTCCGGTGGTCGTCCAGCAAATGGAGAATATCCTTCAACTGATAAGGTAGGGCTGTAGGTCAGCCCCACACCCTTATTCTTCGTTTAACTATCCAAAGTACCCATACCTAATTTTTGAGGTCTCATACTAACTGCTTTTTGTTTCTTCCCTCTATATCCAGGGAGCAACCTCGTTTTTGCAATCCGTCCAAGGTCTGGCCATCTTGTCCGAAGGTTCGAGAGCTATTGTGGAGGCCCTGAAAGGTGTCGAGGCCAAGGTTTTTGCGCTTAAAAAGGAGTTGGTCCGATGAAAGGGAAGGTTAAATATTACTCCTAGGGAGTTATCGAGCCCCAAAATCGATAGACCATCACATGGAGCATGACGTTGCACCTTGCCCAGGGTGTCGCATGTCTGATGTCAACCAAGGGCTTCCCTGGGAGGCTAGTGCTCTCTGAAATTTTTCTAAGGAACACCCTCTTCTTTGTTGAAGACATGTTAGGGATCTTCCCCATCTTCTCTTCTTCTCTTAACGAGGACCTCAAGAGGGAGGCATCACAACGGGCTTCCAAGTGCATGGTGATCTCCCTAGCTAGAGAAGAGGTTGCGACGCTAGTTATGTCGACTAGAGCCCTCTAAGCACCCTTCACAAGGGGTGAGGGACAGGTGTGCGTGGAGAGCTGGCGAGGTCCTACAGAGGCTTTCGCCGCCCTTTAATACATCATCACTAAGGAGGCCCAAGACGAATACAGTCATGAGGATGACGATGAGGGGGATGAGTAGGGGCTCCTCCTTCCTTCCTTTTGATGTAACGCTATTTTTAAGGACCTTTCCTTTTGAACGACCATGTGGTCATGTAAAACCCGATATAGCTACATAATGTTGTCTTGTTTTTCTTTTTCTGAAGCCAATCCTTTAATTGCGATCTTGGGTCTGACCGTGGCTGGTGTCCCATGCATAGTATATGATCTTCATGAGTCAGGCATGTCCGGGGTTGTCAATTCAGGATTTGCATGGATGTATCGCATATAGGCCGAGGATAGTAGCTCGGATTTGGTGGGTTTATCTCTTGTAGGCCGAGGTTAGTAGCTCTTGATTTTGTGCGGGTGTATCGCTTGTAGGGGTCCCCGTACAATTGTGGTCGTGTTTAAGGTGGGTGTGTGTTTCTAGCTAGCCTGAATCTTAGTGCTTGTGAGGAAGCCATCCGCCTCTACCCTGTTGGCAACATTCCTTGGGACATTACCTCTATTGGATTACATTGGAGTTCATAATTTCCCTACACCGTGCCCCGTAGGGGCCTGTTCATCTGGGGTACCAAAGTTCGCAGGCTAGCGCATGGCGGTACCTAAGTTGCCTTAAATTGCCGCGTTTTGAAATGTTGGGCCGCCAACTACTGAGAGGGGACATTTCGAGGCAAACTCATCTCACCCCTGCCAAATTCAAACATTCCGTTAAACTGCCCCATGAAGTAGACGTTCGGGACCCTCATGTCGGTCATCTGTCCGTAACGCGAGCGCCAACGCGGCAACATCTTAGGAAAATCGAGTAGCTAAATGGATTGGATGCGTTTACCAATTTCACAAATCCATTCCCACCTTTCCCCTAGAACCGGTGGCGTCGGAATCCACCCTCCAGGCAGGACGATCCCTTCGGACATTTGACTTCCGGCACCAAGTCGCTGCGCCCAGTCGCTGATCCCGAGCTCCAATGGCGCATGCCGTAGCCGCCGTTGCGAGGCTCTAGCCCGCCTCCGCCGCCGATGAGCCGAGCAGCTCGGAGGATGGCAGATCCTACTACCAAGGAAGAAGAAGTTCTGGCTACAAGCGGGTGAGCTACCCTTCTCTTTGCTATTCGCACTAATTATAACTGCTAGCTGGCTACTGAACCTCAAATTGTTTGTTAGCCCAACACTGTCAAACATATTTTGTCCACAGTTTTCTGTCAAGTGGGATCTCTACGGACCCCCCCTTACCTTGTTACGGTAGTCCTCTTCAGGTATGACTCTAAGGGCAATTGGTATGGATACCATTGTATCACGATGGAAGAAGCGTCTGCGCAGATCTGCACTATATCTGGTATGGTTGCTGCTCTGCGTAATCATGAGAAATTATGGCCGAAGCATACTGCAAAGTTCAGCTTCATGGATGAATGTGGCATCATGGTTCCTCTAACGTGTGACAGTCAGCTAATTGGGTTGATGAAAAGGTATGCTTCGGCTTGCATGTTTGAGCTGAATTGTGATGTACTAGATGTGGAAGCTGCTGCAACTGGGAGTCTCCCTTCTATTCTTGGACAGGGTGGTTGCTCGAACCCAATTAGCTCCTGGTAAGCAAAGGTCGCTTGGGGTTCGCATGTTTGTGCTGAATTGTATTTTTTGTTTTATTTACTCTGTAGATATTGGGTAGTTATGCAACAGTCTTGTTTTTTTGACAGGAAGCGCCACAAGGTTAGAAACATGACTGCCGGGTCAGTCATTTTGCTGTCCGAAGAAATTAAAAATGAGTGGAAAGATGATGTTGGACACGATTCTGGTGCCCATTGTCCCGGCGATGCAGAGTACGTGAAGCTAAGAAAATTGGCACCAAGGAAGAGGAAGAAGGTAGGAAATGAAGAAGCCAGTGGACGTGAAGGCTTGGCACCTAGGCTGCGGAAGAAGGCTGCTGGCAATGAAGATGCATAGTAATGTGTTGAACTTGAACCTATATATGTAATTCTGTTAAATTCTGGAGCTCTGTGTGTGGCATGTTGCTGGGCGAAACAATCTACCCACATTCTCTAAGTAAAATGTATCGCGACTTAGGGTTTAGAAACGCCCGAGTCAGTAGATGAATCTGAAATTGTGATTGTAATGAGGATAATGATAAAAAATAGATAGAAGTTGTAAAAAAATCAAGATTTGTTGCATTCATTAGTATTTTAGGTATCTAACCTTGGGATAAATAGGTAATGTTGACGCACCTCTACTAAGAGACTCTATGATAAAAGGAGTGTGTGTGCATATGCGGGTGGTCCAAATATGGCCGAAATTCTGGATATCAACTTCTCATATAAAAATAAAAGAAAAAAATGCCTTAAGCTTGTAAAACATTGAAGAAATTGTGCATGGCCTCATATTTTTAGCATGTGGCATAGGGATAAATAAGTAAAGTCGATACGAACATCGTAAATGTAACATTCTTCACATAGTGGAGTATCAAAAACCAAGTTTCTAAAAATTGGACTATTTGTTTCTGTTGGGATTGTGTACTGTTGGGAATATGCCCTAGAGGCAATCATGGTTGATGATATTTCCCAAAGTATTCATTAAGTAAAGTTGTCCTTGTATGAACATCAGATATGTATCATTGAATACGTGATTTAGTGGTGGAACTATATATTCATGATTGTTCATACTAGATTGTCTTTGGTCATTGAGGATGTGCTGGACAGACAACTTAGACCAATGTGCAAGTCGGCCGATGAGACGGTTCCTCTTTCATGGTCATGGTGATGCTATTCTGACTTACACTGATTTAGCTAAAGAGTTTAGTGAGTCGGACTGACCCACAGTTGATGCAACGAGCATGTTGTCAATTGCAGTCTCAAGCAATGGAATCCTTTGACCTGAGGTGATTGCATGATCCGAGTTGTGGATCGCCAACTTAGGTTCTATCAAACGATGTTCTGTAAATGGGCAGTTATAAAGATAGAGTTTGGGTTGGTTGTGAAGCAAGCTGCATGACGTGGATTACCGAGATGGGATTTGCCCCTCCGTAATGGAGAGATATTCTCTAGGCCCTCTCGTGTGATATGATTCGGAAGCATGGCCATGCACTACTCAGTTAAGTGTTAACTGAGGAGTCAGACTAAGTGTTAGTCCAGTGAATCACATATCATGGTACGATAAGAGAGTTAAGCTATTAAGGGATGGAAACTACTCGCCTATAGCTTAACAAGCATAGTGTGAGGCAAAGGGACTTGGACGAAAGTCACATTGAAGGTTCGTCTTCTGAGTTTACGGCACTTGGGAGTTGGCACGTCTTGCTAGAGACCGCTATCATCTATAGACTTGAGACCGAGTGTTCATGGGAGTGAGTTGGACTCAAAGCCATGACAGAATACTTGGAGGAGTAGCTCATGTCGTGTCTAGGTGTACGTGAACCTATAGGGTCACACACTTAAGGGTAAGGAGCTGATGTGGATTCGATCCATGCGGAGATTAGGATACAGCCTAGATGGGCCTGAATTGTTGAGCCCAGCTAGGAGTGTATATAAGTGGAGTGACAAGGGATAGTCCATGATCTAGCCATCACTTTCTCCACTTCCATTTCGGGCTAGAAAGGATCTAGCAATCCTCCATCCGAAGCACCTTCCTATACGTGTGGATACCGTTAGAGGCACTGCACGTGCGGCACTAGAGGCAAAGGTGTTCATGGGGCTCTAGTGAAGGAGTCTGTGGGATCCGGAGGACTGACCATGGGATTGTTCGGCACTGCTTCGACACACTACATCAACTTCTACATCAGCGCATCTAGCGGTAATCTCGTGGTCTATTACCTGAGTTGGATCTTGGGCGCACCGTGTAGGGAAAAAGTTTTGTTTCTCTGTGCATGGCCCAACATGTACATGAATCCATCCAGCAGTAGGAACGAGTAATATGAAAAGAATGTACTATATAATAATTATTTACTGATTTCTAAGCTTTTTTATGAGGAAAATGATAACAAATACATATAAGTTGTAAAAAAATCAAGGTATGTTGCATTCACCAGTATTTCAAGTATCTAACCTTGGGATAAAAAGGTAATGTTGACACGCCTCTATGACAAAACGGGTGTGTGTGCATATGTGGTTGGTCAAGATGTGTCCAGAGTTATTGACTTTTTGTTTAAGACGCCACCGCATTGCCGTTGGACCCTGCCCCCGGAGTCGCATAAGTCGACGCCGCCGCATCCCACCAAAGTATCCACCACTAGCTACCACATGACGAAGGCCTTCAATCTACTTTGACCACCTGCCGTGGTGTCCATTGGCCTCGACCTCCAGAAATGGTGAGCGATTCTGGTAACTACTTCTTCTATTTTGTGCAAATCATAGTAGAGTTTTCTAAGATGTCGCACTCGTCATGCATTATTAAACGTAGATTATATTCTCTAGGATTTAGACGAACAATTTATGTCCCTTCAGACTTGCATTGATTATCTGACCTTTTTCCTCTTTGTCATTTTCTTGAAATTTGTAACTTATATCTCTGTGGCAGATTCGCACACTCCATTAGATAGCTCTACTAGGCGAGAGGATTTGAGGGAGAAGAAGAGGGAAAGAGATCATGGGGATGGGGATGAATTTCCTAGTAAGAGGGCCTCTAGAAGAAGTAATTGGAAGGAAAAAGGCAGCTCATCATAGCCAACCAAGAAGGCATCCAGCAGCACATCAAAGGCAAAGGCAAAGGGAATGAAACCAGTGGCAAAGAAGATAAAGAAGGCTAAAATGTCCAAATAAGGCACAATAGCCAATGATGCCGAAGAAGCTGGAGTACCCAAATTACCGGATGGTTTTAAAATAGTGATACAGATGTCGAAGAGAGAGTATGAAGTTGTTCGGTGGGATAAAAACCCTTATAAATGTGACCGGGATCCAAATCTGAGGGATGAGTACTTCCATACCTTTTCTCAGATGAGCATCTATGAAGATGTTTTTACGCCTGTGAAAGATAAGATTTCTCCCTAGAAAGCAATCAATTTCACTTACATCAGTAAGGAGAAGGAGACTTTTGGCCCCATCGTCAGGCTTTGTGAGGCATATGGCCTGAAGGAGATCATGGAGTTCTCACATTACTACCAACAACCCTTGATTATGCAGTTCTATGCTACCCTATATATTGACGATAGTGATCCTAATAATAAGTACTTTTATTGGGAGATGATCACATCTAGATGTAGAACATCACTTGCTGAATTTTCTGAAGCTCTTGGAATCACAATGGCTAAAAAAGGATAATCCCAATTTCATCCGGTTCCATGATGATGATACAAAGAAGTCTGTTGATCCGAGTGTGTCTTATGATCCATGCCTAACTGATGTTATTTATTGGAATATAAAGCACCATCTACCTGTGTTTGATACATTGCAAAGATTTTTCTATTGGACCTTGTTTCCAAAGTTGGGAGACTCATCTCACATAAGGGGTTATTTGAAGAACCTCCTTTGGCACATAGCAAAGCAAAAACCAACTATGATCAAGATTGGTGTGATGGATCTCTTGTATCCCGAGATAAGGAATAAAATGGTTCATCGCTGAAAGTCACTCATGTATGCTCTGTTCATCTAGGCTTTTATTGAACATGTCACCAGGAAAGAACACGCTGATGAACATACCATGCTCTTCAACCCCCCTTGTTTTCACCAACCAGATGAAGTGAAGCCCCTGAAAGGTAAAGTGTCATTCTCTCTTGCATGTGCTTGCATTGTTTGTTGGAAATTCCTGGGTCCGTCATCTATGAAAACACAGAGAGGCACATGTTGATGCCTAGAGCTATGAATGATCTCTTGGACATGGCCAGAGAAGATTGCGCGTAGTGTCACCTGAATCACCTAGTAATAGAAATGAAGGTCCAACTTGGTTTGTTCACTAATGTCGAAAATGTTACAGCAGAGGGCCAGCTGCACATCAGAACAGTGGGAAATATATCTATGGTGGAGAAGATGGAGACATGTCATCCCCTGCAGCAACATTCACTGATGATTATTGTGATGACAATGTCCATGGTTATTTCATAAAACCTTATATATGTATCAAACTTGATGTGTGTGACTATGTTTAGTTGCCAACCCTCCGAATTACATTTTCCGAGTACTCTGGTTTATTCCCACATTCCGGATGTTGTTTTTTGGAAAATCTCATCTGATTTGGTGTTTTTAGTTACACCCTAGTTGTCCAGTTTAACCTTATTTAATAGAAATACACAAGTCATGATTGTCGTATCACATAGACAATAATCAATACAAGTTCATAGAAATCCATATAATTTATCTATGAAATACATTTATTACATCATGATTCGGGATCTCCGTCTTCATCTTCGTCTCCCTGAGTGACCAAGCTTGAAGTGCCGGTTATCTACTTATTGTATTCTTCCTCGGAGATCACGCTGTCAGCACCGACGATACTCCTTTTTGAGTCCATAACCACTTGCCTATTCTTATTCTTCGGGTCGGCAATCTAGAAGACTTGATGAACTTGTTGATATATTATGAATGGCTCATTGCTGAAAGCCACACGACCGAGGTTCACTGTAGTATAACCCCTATAATTCAGATTCACATAAGACTTAGGAACTTAACGACAACGTAACAATTGAATTTGGAAATCCACATAGTCTAGCTCCTAATTCTCTTCTATATATTCGTAGTAGAGACGTTTAACCCCGGTTCGTTCCTCTACATATAAGCTAACACCGCTATTTTGCATCTTCCTTGTTGCATATTTTGCTTTCATAGCAAATGTGTACCCACTTATTTTGTACCACTGAAACTGCCTGGCTTGCCATGTTGGTCCTCTCGCTAGACAAGTAAGAACGAGATCATCAGTATGGACTTCTCCTAGTCGCTCTTTGAACTAGTTATTGAACTCATTCTCGTGGAGTTTATCAATTGATTTTTTCGTTAGATGTAGTTCTTGTAAAAATCATTTGTGTTTCAGCACAAGGAAATGTGCCTTACCATAATCATCTATAGTTGGATTGATCCTCCTCTTTCTGGCCATTCTGACAACACGAAGCTTTCCAGAATGGATAGAGAAGGGCACACCTATGGGCTCAAGACGCTTCATGTAATCAAGGAAGAACTCAACGACCTCTTCGGTTACATAGCCCTCGATGATGCTCTCCTCTAGACATGCTCGGTTCCTCACATAGTGCTTAAGAATGCCCATGTATCGTTCAAACAGGTACATGCTTCTTAGATAGACGAGACCATACATTCTTATCTCTTGCACAATGTGAATGATGGGATCAACCATGATACTGAAGAACGTTGGCGGGAATTTCATTTCCAACTGGCATAGTGTATCCACCAGATCTTTTTGTAGGCTATCCAAATCATTAGGATCTATCACCTTCTG
This sequence comes from Avena insularis, assembly GCA_023614405.1. Lineage (NCBI taxonomy): Eukaryota > Viridiplantae > Streptophyta > Magnoliopsida > Poales > Poaceae > Avena > Avena insularis. Next base: position 296,685,317 of record CM042688.1, read on the forward strand.
ATGAATTATGTGGAAAAACTTACACAACTTCGTTAGGGCTTGTCGAACATGTGGTTTCAAGACTCCCCTGATTGCAATAGGGAGTGTCTATGTCATCATAATATCGCAATCATCAGACTTCATGCCTATTATTTTGTTTTCTGTCATTGAAACAAGCTCTCTCATGCAAGCGGTGCAGCCCGTTGGAAATGGCATGTCGTGTAAAGAGTCACAAACCTCTTTTGCCTCTTCTTTGGTACAGACATATTCTACTGGTTCCTTCAAGTCGTGTATAGGTTCTTCCAGCTGGCCTCTGAGTTCTCTAGCTTAAAGTCGGGCATTAACACTCTCTTTCGTTATCTCCTTCATGTTCAGCAATGTCCCCATTAAGATATTTCACACATTCTTATCTACATGCATCACATCAATGGAATGCCGCACATTGAGATCCTTCTAGTAAGGCAGGTCCCAAAATATTGATCTCTTCTTCCATATGGTCTTTTCCTTTTGATTGGGAAGCTCTTCATCTATAATTGTTTCTTTTCCTTTTTCCTTTTGTTTGGTGCCTTTTTCCTTCACCCTTTTCCCTTTAGCAAGCATGATATTCAGGTGTTGAAACATTGCATAAGTCTAGGTGTCGGTTAAATCTAGAGGAGCCACATCTTTCTCAACTGTATTATCAAACTTGTCATTCATACTGCGACATTTATGTTTTGTCAGGGGGATGACCCCCGAATAGGCCAAGCCAGGCCCAACTGTCCGGCTATAGGGAGGCCTGGCTGGGTGGCCACAAGACAAAGAACCACAGTCGGGTGGAACGCTCCACCCATTCCACCTCAAGATTCCCCGGCTGGCCCATCTAGCCGGATGACCAGGAGAGACGGCTCGGTGGCCACCTCTACCTAGCCGCCTCGGATGCGTTGGCCAAAGGTAAGGGAGAGGGTGGTGCTCCTTGCTAAGCGCACCCTTGACCGGACAGGCTGGCACACCGCCCTGCCGGCACGACAAGACGAGGATTCCAAAGAGCCAAGGCTGGAGGCTGACAAGTAAAGCACCGGCTGACAGATAAAGCTCCGGCTGGCAGATAAAGCACCAAGAAGATGGATAAAGCACTGGCTGATGCCCAAAGTAGCGGTGCTGAGACGCTGTGGAAGTGTCCCCACCTGTACTGGAGCTTGACCGGGTCCTATACCACCGGATGGACCCGGCCATCCGACCCATTTTGTAAACCCAAATCCCAAACAGTAAACCCTAGAGCCAACCTTGTAACCTACCTCTTCGAACTATTATAGAAGGAGGGGTAGTGATAGGGTTATAGGTAAGGCATTACGACATAGGAGTTAGCCAGAATCGAAAATTCGAGTAGTTCATCTTCCTCTGGCTCTCGATAGTAGCTAGCGAAACAGCTCAAGGAGCACTTGTACTGAGCATCCACTCCCCATATAGTAGATCCTTGCAGGAGTAGGAGTGTTACCTTGATAAGAGGGCTCTGAACCTAGGTACATCGCTGTGTTTGCACTATCTGTGCCCAACCCATTGCGAGTTGCCACCGATAGCATCATGATTATCCCCTCTCATGCCATTCCTGATGGCACTGTCGTGTTCCACACCACATGTTTCTTTGCCAGAACCCTACGATGTCTCATGTACACCATTTTTCTACACTTATGCAAATACCAAGATGCTGTCTTGTCTAAGCACTTTACACACCCATTGGGCGCTTTGACAATCTGCCTAGACGAGTTCCATAAGGCTAGATAATCATTGATGGTAATGACAATATGCACCTCAGGGTAAAGTCTTGCTTCAGAAGATAATCATATATTTTTACTCCTTGAATCTGAATAAGTTTCAAATTTTCCGCCAAAGGTGCAAAGTACACATCAATGTTGTTGTTAGGCTGCTTCGGTCCCTGGATTAGTACCACTAGCAAGATGTGCTTTCTCTTCTTGAACAACCATGGAGGAAGGTTGTAAATGCATAGATTCATGGCCTAGGTGTTGTGGTTGGTACTCATGTTGACGAACGGGTTCATTCCATTGGTGCCCAGTGCAAACCTTACATTCCTAGGATCCTTTTCGAAAGGATCACCATTATCTTCCATAAGCTTGAGCCTGTCAATGTTCCTCCATTGTGGCGAGTTGGCAGGGTGTCCCAGCATTGAGTCCTTAGTGCTCTACACAGCATGCCAATGCATAAGTTTTGATGTATCAGAGTTTGCAAATAAGCGCTTCAAATGAGTAAAAATTGGTAGGTACCAACAAAGTTTTACCAGAATGTCCTTTTTGTTTTTCTTCTTCTTTCTTGGCTCGGTTTCCATATCATCCTCGTTGTCATCATCCATAACCTCATCCTTCTATGGCTTGAATCTAGGAGCTTTGCACACCAGGAATCCACGCAGATTTTTATGTGCATATCCACGTAACAACATACAATCATATTCACAAGAATCTATTTTCTCAACTTCCATTCCCAAGGAATAGACGATCCGCTTAGCTCTGTAATAATTCTGGGGCATGTTGTTTCCCACTAGAAGTAAGTCGTGTAAAAATTTCAGCAAGACAGTTACACTACTCTATGACCACTTGAACTTCTCCTTCATCTGGAACACCTCCAGCACAGTGGCCAACTTTGTGTGCTCCGGCTTACAATTTGTATACATTGGCATCTCTGAGTCTTTTAGCATGCACGCAAATTTTTCATGTTGTTTCTCCCCCTTGATGTTGAAGTCTTTTTAAAATCTACGCAACATCTAGTTCAACTATTGTTGTTCAACTATGTTATCAATGTCATCTACAGATGCATGTTGATCGTATCCAGACTTTGTTGATGGGAACACAAAGGTAGGCTCACCATCATCCATTTCAACATCTTCTTGTTCATCATCATCCCCCACTGTACTTTGTTGTTCACCGTGATTTCTCCAACATTCGTACCCCATCATAAGTCCCCTTGGGATCAAGTGTGCCTGGATCCTAGAAATGTGTCTACAATGTATCTCGTTTTTGCAGAGAAAACATGGGCAACTGAACCACTGGTCATTCCTACAACCCCTACCTTCTTCAGAAGCTTCCAAGAAACATACAAGGTCATTGTTGAATGCCTCGGATCCATGATTCTGGTGGTACATCCAATGTTGCTCCATATTCAAAATAAGGCACATCAAAATTTGCATATGGTTCCAAGAAAAATCAGGGCAAAAATAGAATTACAGGAACAAAATTAGACAAAACAAAGACGGACCACCTGAGTGGATAGACAGATGCTCCATATGTGTAGAATTCGGAATAATTCTGGCATCTCTCCAAAATTCGACCATTAAATACTCTACCCCACATCTCTCTTCCCCCAACGGCCTCATTTCGCTCTCCTTGGGATCCCTCCCTGCCCCGCAATCTCAAACAGCCCCCAAATCAACCCCGTCGAGGTCGGATCTGCCGAGGTCAAATATATCATGGTACCATGGCATTGGTGAATACAAACAAGGACGGTGAGGGCGACATCAAGATCTAGAACTCGTTTGTTAGAGATTTGTCCCATGAAGGAAACTAGGGTCCAATGATCCCTTGGTTTGAGAGGGGGCTGAACACACGACTCCAAGGAAACTCGGCGACGACAGTGGTGGCAGATAAAGCACATGATAGAGAGGTGACATAGGTGTTTTTTACCTAGGTTCGGGACCTTGTGAGGAGGTAAATCCCCTACTCCTGCTTTGTTGTATTGCTCACCTGCTTCGCGAGGGTACAATGGAGGATGAAAGTCTCGGGTTTCAGATCTCAAGGATCGATCCTTTCTAAGGTAGGAGAAGGGATCCTTATATAGTGCGGAACTAGGCCTCTTCCCCCCATCTATGGGCAAGAAGGGGTTCCACATTCCTGCCCAAAGGACTCTGATCCCCCTTGCCTCAACGCGGCCGCCAGCCAACTATAGTGCCGGGGTGGTGGATGGTCCTCCTTCTGCTTTGTGTCATCACCCTGGTCTTCTTGCACCGAAACAGCTATGCCAGGTGCTTCCACTTCCCTGCGTCACTCCCTTCCGCCTTTGCATAGAGGGGGACTAGGCATGCTTCGCTTTCTCGAGGTAGACTGGTCATCGCTTGGACTGGGCGTTGGCGCATCGTTTTGCGGGACCGCTCCTTGTCCTAAGGCCTCCATGGGAGGCTTCCATCCCATGGCGAGGCCGGTCTATACGCTCGCCGAGGCTCCCGGCTTTATTCCCCTTCTTGAGGCCCGTGCTCCTCGCGAGCCCTCTAGAGGGCGCATCCGGCGGGCCCGGCGACTCGGCTAGATGGGTCGCTTGGCTTGTACGTGTCTGACGAAGGGCGAGGAAGTCAAAGGACCAACTAGGGTTGGGCCCACGGGTTGTCATTTCATGGCACTATGCCTGAAGAGGCTACCCACGGCTTCCACGTGCCCACGCGGGCGGGGAGCACGTTTTATGCGGGAAACGCCACTTCTGCTATTTGGCCTCGAGGGTTGTGTCACCTAGAAAAACCCCAAACCTGGTGGACTTTCCAAGCTTCATCTTCTCCCGCCGCCATCATGCCCACGTCTTTGCTTCGATGCCACTTCTTCTGCTCCAGCAACACTCGTGATGGCGCTCAAGAGAGCGCGTGCCGCCTCCGCTGCAGCAAGCTTCCCACTGTCGATCGTGGGGTCCTTGCCACTGGTGACGATCCTCAATAAGGACGGGTTGGAGAAGGTATGCAAGCTAATGGCCTCCGGCTCGAACGAGTGGGGCTCCTCGCAAGTGTGTTGCGCCGAGGGTTGGGGAAGCGGGTGGCACGCCACCGTGGCCATGGTCTTCACTCATTCCATCACCACCGGCCTTGTTCCGCCTTTGTTCCCCTTCCTCATCGATATCTTGGATCATTACAGCATCTAGCTCCTCCACCTTCACCTGCGAAGTGCGACCCTCCTAGCTGTTTTCGCGTTCTAGTGCGAGGCCTTTATCGGGGTGATGCCGTCCTTGGCGCTGTTTCAGCACTTATACTGCCTCCACGTCCTCTTGCCGAATGATAGCCTTGGTGGCATCGGGTTATTTTCCGAAGAGGAGGGTGACTTCTTGCCGATTTCTGTTCTTAGCACAGCGTCGGAGTTCCGTCGCAACTAGGTCTTGGTGGGCGTCTACCAGGCTTGGCCTCAGCTCCACGCTCCTGTGGGGAGGCGGCGGAGAATCTAGGCTGGGCCCGCGAGGCGGCCTCTTGCATGAGTCCCGAGCCCCTTGCGAGGCGTGTGCCGCATTTGAGGGACCGGGGCTTGTCCGGTGAAATGGTGGTGAGGGAATTCCTACAGCAGCAGGTTGCTCCCCTCCGGATGTCGCCTGGCCAGGACGCAGTGAGGCTCTTGGATGGGCTTCACACCAAGGACACGGTGGCTGACATAGGTATGGTTACTCGGGTACATATGATTCACTGCCCTGGCTGTATAAAAGTCTTACGACACATGAAGAGTCAAGATGATGGCCTAAAAGGAGCAACCGATGAAGGTTTTAGTTTTATTAGGAAAGAGAACAAAGGACCGACATCGTGTTGGTATTGTAATTACACATATGTAACATATCCGAATACAGCTTTGCGACCTGGCCTATTATATATAGGACAAGAGAAGGCTAGGCGAGGGTACCGAAAAATCCCCAAGCGATCTATAATAGTGCGATTTACAAAATATTCAGGTGACTTTGACTCCATTGTTCTCCTAATATCCGACGAAATCCCTAGCGTTCTTTTTTTCGCAAAACCCTAAGTCCTTCTCCATGGACATTGCCAAGGTCACCCTCATTAATTGGCACCATCTGTGGGAAACCTGAATGTTGGAACCATGGATTCGGTGGACCTCTCTTTTCCAAGCAACAACCCAACAATAGCGGATCCACGCCCGCCCACCCCTGTGTTATTACCCACCTACTTCAATGGAAGATCCAATCTAATCATCGAAAGATTCCACTTTGCAGTAGAAGACCCCCAAGAATCACACCCCTCAGCCCTGATTACATTAGAACCATTAGTGGAAAAGACTGCACCTATGGCAATACCAGCATCATCTGTCGGATCCTCCATGGAAGTCACGGCGCAGATCGAAGCAGCCAAAGAAAACAAGCAAGATGAGACAGATCTGGGGGACCTTGATGGTCTTTACGATAATCTCTCATTGGGTCAGAGTCCCAAATAACTCCACCACATGCAACAATCCTATCAAACATTGAACCCAAAGAAAGTGGCGAATGCATCGACTTCGGGATAAGGTTGGCAGAAATCTAGCCAGAACAGAAACTAATGGACTTCACTGATCCACCTGACAGTGTCTCCCTCGGTTTACATGACGACGTCACCAGTTCATATATTACCCAGCACCAAGTATGCATGATCATCGGAGACGCGTCGACTCAGCAAGACTCCAACGGTAATCCTATTTTTAACCCTGATGATATCCTATCAAGCCACAATGCAGGAAACCACAGAAACAAAGGAAGCCAAGGAAACGGGGGAAACCCAACAGTCAACCGCGTAATATAGGGAGAAGGAGAACCACGCAGAGGCGAGAGGCAAACCCTCCGCTTACCAGCTGATGCATGGTAAAGAGCAAGAGGAATGATTTCTGGTGTAGTTCCAATGACAGTTAATGCCACACGCGAAGATTTATTAGCATATAAATATTTTCTTCACCACAAGAGGAGAAACCTATTAAGGATGCAAAGGCAACTCGACGAAAGAAACAGGTTAGCCGATGAATCCATCCTGCCACGGCACAGTTAAGCTCTACCCGAGGATAAGGACGCGTAATAGGAGGAGCACCGACAAGAAGGGGAACATCCCCAAAGAATAAGAAGAAAACTGATCCAAGACCTTGATCTATCATTTATGTTAGTAGACCAAGCAGGAAAAATCAAGGCAAAAACGGCTCAAGCAGCAATTGTAGTCGCACAAACATATCTGAAAACAACTCAACCCTCACCTGACAATCCTCGCGCGACCCTCCACCGCTCCACCTGATGAACCTCGGCACATCTCTCGCGCAGGTAGAAAAAGGAACCACGTGGCAACCCGATAGATCCCCATGTCATCGCAGCAGCCCTCGGCAAGTAGGTCACACCCGACAATCATGATGGCCACATCGGGTCCACTTCTCAGGATCAGAGCCATGGAATGATGCAAGAAACGATATTACACAATGAAGGATCGATCGATCTAGGGAAGAGCGTAGTGGTCAAAGATACTATGACGGTGAAAGCTAAGAAGAACAAGAACTATGTGGAGCTAGTTGCTTTACCTGGTGGGTTCGCAAGACTCCAGTACCAAAAGAGTTCAAATTACCTCACGATCGTTAGAAATACAATGTCGTCCAAGAATCCGAAGCTTGGTTGACATATTATCTGGCAATAGTCAAGCTACAAGGCAGCTCCAAGGCTACCGCAATGCAAAGCTTACAGTTGCATTTAATCGGCGCAGTGCGTTCTTGGATAAGACAACTACCTGAAGAATCTATCAGCAGTTGGAACGACCTTGAGGACAAATTTATCAGAAATTTCCAATCCAAATTCAAGCGACCCGCGTCTCTAGAACAACTACGAGCTTGTAAACAAAAACCAGGAGAGTCAATAGAGCTTTCGTCCAGCGGTGGAACATTATCAAGAACTCGGCTGAAACTATATCCGATGAAAGAGAAATCGATGCTTTCAATGATGGACTTCGTCGGCAAGAATTCATTAAAGAACTAGGGCGAATCAAACCAAGGACAATTTCGCAGTTGATGGACATAGCCAACCGCTGTGCCAATGGAGAAGATGCATTACACAACAAAAGAGCCCGCTCACTCGAAGAAGACAGTGATAGACACTAACGATAGAAGGCGACGAAGCAACGATGGGTATAGCACACCAAGTTATGTGGAAGTCGGTTTCTCCAGAGGGGACAACCGACAAAGCGATGATTACAACAATGGGTACCGCAGTAGCAGGGGCGACGCCGGCGGAAGCTAGCCATAGCAATAGTACCAGCCAAAAAGTTGAGACCCACCTATGTCAGCAGGACAAATGTTGGAAGGGCCATGCAATATGCACTTCTACATCGACTTGAAAGGGAAAAGGCGATCCAATCACGTCCTAAAGGATTGTCGAACATTCTAAAAAATGCAAGAGCTATTTAACACAAGGGCAACTGAAGCAGCAAACCGAGGCTACGCTACTACACCTGGCTCTTTTTCTATCGGTGCACAACCACCACCACCAGGGCATCCGCCAGCTGAACAGCCGCAAGACACAACAAACCAAGAAGACGAGTACCCTAGATCAAAAGGAGTAATGTCGATGATCCAGAAGGGACGACCCTCTGATAGAACAGGGAAGCTAATCACTAGACAAGTGAACATGGTGGAAACAGCATCACCCCCTACACCGGAGTATCTTCATTGGTCAGAACAACAAATAACCTTCAACAGAGCTGACCACCCACTTCGGGTGCCACGACCTACTCAATCAGCACTAATAGTGGAGGCACAAATCGGTGGGTTTGACACGAGCAAGGTCTTCTTGGATGCAGGAAGAAGCATCAACCTCATCTATGCCAAAACTCTGCAGGCAATGAATTGGTCCCTAACGAATCTAGCACCGCCAGATACAACTTTTCACAGAATAGTTCTAGGCAAAGCCGAAACTCCTCTAGGAAAAGTGCACCTCGACGTGGTCTTCAGATGGAGAAGCAACTTGAGGTGCGAAAAACTTGAGTTCGAAGTCATGGACTGGCCATCACAGTACCACATGATCCTGGGACGACCAGCTTTTGCTAGATTCATGGCAGTACCCCACTATGCATACCTGGTGCTGAAAATGCCAGCCCCCAATGGGGTCATAATAGTAAAAGGAAGTTTCATCCGCTCGGATAGCTATGATTGAGAATTTAATAAAATATCAAAATCCTTCAGAATGGAGACGCAATTTGTCCAGTTGAAAGTAGCGGATAAAGAACTACTACACAAAGGACGCGTCCCTAGCGAGCGAACCCCAGAATATGACGTATACCATGCACCCGCAAATGCGACCTATTCAGCTTCCACCTCCGGTCCCGCATAGGATGGCGCGCTTGTCGGGTTTCCCTGTGAGAATTGGGAAATTGCCAGAAACTACATCAACAAGGAAAAGGCCCAAAAGGAACTTGACGAGCACCCAACAAAATCAAGCACATCTGCCAACGGAAAACCCACCCTACAAATCAAGGCCATTGGAGAGAAAACTCCTTGCCTCACAAATACATGGCATGTCACGGAGATAACAAAAGCAACATGGGTACCCAACCTGATACTCATCCCCAAAAAAGGCAAGGGCCTACGTGTATGCATCGATTTCCCAATTACAAGCGACTTAGTAAACCAACTACTTTTATATCTAGTCCCCGTGTAGACATGGCACCTCCAGTCGAAAAGATGAAACCCCCCTCAAACCAAGATGGGGCGTGATGGAGCACCTCAAGATAGAAGCCGCGGTTTTTAGGAAAATTCTTTACTCTTATACTTTTTATATTCATTAAGGCCAGTGGCTAGGCGAACACGCCCATGCAATTTATCCCTTTATACATATCAGTGAATAAAGAAAGTACTTCTTAGCATAAAGTTTTGAAGGCACATGAAGGCAATAGCAATTATGCAAAGGACATCAACTCGTCGGGTCCTGTACAGAAGGATATAACATACAATCAAAATCTTGTATAATAATATGACCTTTTTGACAAGTATAAATAGCTCTATACAGTATTTCTTCTAAAAAGTACAAAGGTATACAATAGGAGCAGAAATAGTCAGATAGCAAAGTTCATAAAAAACTCCTCATCTGCCTCTAGGCACCTGTGCACAATACTAATCGCAGGTGTACGAGCGGCGGCATAGTGAGGCGCCATACTAACAATACCATCATCTGAAGGAGAAGGCAGCCTCGACAATATGACGTCTCAATCTAGCATTAGATGATGCGCATGCACCCAAGATAGCGCAAGCTTGGCACCCGCCACAAGTTGAAGCTTTACAAAACGAGGAATCCATTCACCCTGTCGAAATTTTGTAATCAAATCAGCTAAGTCTAAGGCTGGGGATCCCGAGGAAACATGTCATTATAAATGATGGCCAGCTATCTACAACAGCACTCGACAAATTCCTCCACCTAGCATATGCGGTCCTGAAGTAGAGCCACGACATAAGCACGGTGGTGATCAATCCAAAAGTCCGTCTTGGAATTTTGAGAAGCAGACACAAGAGCTTGAATTTTGTTGCGCAGGCGTTGGGTTTCTTCCCTCTCGCACAATCAAATTCCTACAAAACAAAAAAAAAAGAGAAAAGACATTGGCATTCCACAAAAATGGGAGCAGCAGAAAGCAAAAGCAAAAGGACTTACACATCATCTTTTCACTTGCCCTTGAAATTTTGTCCAAGAAGTATGCCTCACGATCGAGGGTCTGGCGTTTTCAACTGGATAACATCCACCATTAATTGAACAACCCGAAGTTTCCCTTCAAGCTTCTTCACCTGCTCAATTTTCTCGGCATACAACAACGGATCTATCATGCATACAATGGCAGTATTAGTTACATCCATTCTAGACTAGGATGGGAGTGCATCCGATGATTGCACAGGTGTGGGCGGAGTCACCGAGTCTTTGAAAATCTGGCAAGATATACGAAAGACACAAAAGCCTTCAGCATGCAAAAACAACACATATGCATATATACAGAGTCTTTCTTTTCATCAAAAGAAAGCATTGAGCAACAAGATACGATAAATATTCATTACAATAGTAGCAGAAGATATATGGAACACTACAAAGCTACATAGATTATTTCTCCAAAGACAAAGTCGCACTAGCTACAGGAATAACAGGGGCAGCAGCCGAAGAAAGAGCACCAGTCAAAGAAGGGGAAGCTGATTTCTCTAGACCTGAGCCTATACCCACAAGCAGCCAAGAGTATTTATTATCTCTCTTAATGAAAGGCTTCAAATCAACTGCTTGGCCATTGAGTTAACTAGGACAATGGCGCTAACCTTCTCCTAGTCGACCTTCTTGCCATGCGCCATCGCCAACACCATCGAAGTTTCAGCGCCGCTATTCGACCAAGTCATGCTGCAGCCAACAAGCAGACTACGGTCGGCACCAAAGACAACAGCAAGATCATTGAGATCATTTGGCACCTCCTTCAACAGGAATACTTCAGCGTATCAGCTCTTGAAAGCATGGCGGGAGCGGATAAGAAGGTTGCGCCCACAAATGTTGTTGGCCTCCAAAGTACCAACACCATCCAACAAAGGTTCAACCTTCTTGTATTTGTTAAGTGCTAAGTTCTAGCCAGTCAGTTTTGGATATAAAAGAAGGGAGAGGTTAAAACCAAAAAGAGAAGAACAGGAGAATGAAATAAAAACACAGCTCAAAAGATGAAACTTATGGGTCAAGGAGGTATTAAGGGCCTCCAAGCGCTCCCGGATATTTTCATCTTGGATGGCAACTTGTTTGGCTGCTTCTTTGGCATCAGCCTTTGCCTTTTGCTTGGCCTCCTCTAAAGCCTCCTCTACAACCCGTAGTTTGGCCTCAAGAGCACCGGCACGCTTTATCGCCTTGTCCTCGATAACTCCGGATTCTTTGGCAACAGCTGTACAATTGAAAATTCATGAAAAGCAGGGGAGTAAACACACATAAACCCCTAAAAGCAAAACAAGGCATACCTTTCAACTCTTTGTCTACATTACGGATTTTTATAAAATGAGAGGCCATATCGACCATCTCGCGTATCAAAGGCTAGAAAACACATCACAGCAAGAAAAATCATAGAAAAAATAAGCAAAAGCAGGAGTTGTGGACAAGTTTTGGAACGCGGATTAACTTACCTCTTTCATATCGACCTCAACAGGGTTTCGGATATCACCATGCCTTTGCCAGCCAATTTTCATCTCTTATGCGGTGGTGGTTTCGGCGAAGTGGCAACATCCTTTTGGATAATCGGATTCGCAAAAGATGTGAGAAAATCCTTTGGGTCCTTGGAAGGCAGAGGGGAATTCTTTGTAGAAGGGGCAACAAATGTACTAAGAGGATACAAGGGAGGGTCTTCCCCATCATCTCCACTACAAGAGCAAAGACAAAAAATAGGGAAGCATCAGCAACTTAATCATCTGACAAAATAGTAAAGAGGCAATAAGTACTTACGAAGATATGTCTTCTGCAAAGCGGAATATATTCATCTGAGGAGGAGCCGATGAAACTGGAACGGCACCTAAAGGCTTTGAGGCCGTAGAATCATCCGAGTCTTCAATCGTATCTTGTGCATAAGAACATTTTCTTTTCTCGCTAGTGTGCTCCACAAAAAGATCTTCAGAGCAAGCCGACAAAAGAGATTGCATCTTCGATGAATATTCAGAAGCAGAAGCCTCCATTTCCTCATCAGCAGTAGTCCCAGTCACAGGAAGATCATCAGATATGGAAGGGTGGACTGGGAGCTCACCGCTTTCGGGAAGAGGAGGAAGTGAAGACAGATGATCATAATCCTATATGATAGAAGATAAACAATCAAAAAAGGAGGTTACTGGTAAATAATAAAGATGCATCCGCAATAAGTAAGGGATACAAATGGAAACTTACTTCGAGAAGACGGTTCTTTTTGCCAAAAGTCACTACAAGACAATTGGAGGGAATCGAGTTTTTCTTGGTAAATGTGGTGAAATTCTGAACCGTTTTTCGTAAAATTTAAGGGTAAGGTCTTCCGGTGAAATCCTCATCAAGTCCTTCCTGCCCGTATATGTCCACATACTAGAAGGCCTTTCCTGAAGAGGCTGGACACGAATCTGGAAAAAGTATGCAAGCATTTGAAGTCCTGGCAGTTCCTTGCCAACCTCATGACACAATTTAGAAATACAGCCTAGAAGGGGCTGAATATTCGTCATTTCTTCAGTAGTGGGATGCTGATCCCAGGAAGCAATTCTTCGACAAGTTTTCTTGGGATCAAAAGGGGCCAAGCCGAAAGATTGACCCTCAACCGGCTGATCTTTGATGTAAAACCACTTGGTTTTCCATCCTTGAATGGAGTCAGTGATTTGAAAATCAAAATCATCAACATTGGAGCGAACAGAAAATATGGCGCCACCGACATCGTGAACAAGGGTATCAGAAGCATTCCGACGACATAGAAAAAGTATTTTCCACAGGCCCCAATGGGGATGGATTCCAAGGAAACACTCGCAAAGAGTAACAAAGCAGACAACATGAAGGATAGCATTGGGCGTGAGATGATGCAGCTACATGCCATAAACAAAGAGGAGACGATGGAGGAACTCATAAACAGGAAGAGAAAGGTCGCGAAAGAAAAAAAGAGAGGAACATTACCCTCCAGCCAGATTCGGGGATGGGAGCAGCTTTATCCCCTGGAAGCTTAAAGCAGCCCTCTACGAGATGGTCGGAGCTCCGCACCTCACGTAGCTCGCGTGTGGCGCACTCCCATCCGATAGATCTCTTCCTAATAGCCTTGGCGGTCGTGGTGGAAGTCCCCACCTTAATCTTGCCCATGATGATGCATGAGTAGCACTTGCATGAAGGAAGAACAGACGAAATAGTGGATGGAGACAAAGAAAGGCAAAGGTGCAAGGAAGAAGATGAGGCTAGAAAGGAAGGGGTAAAAAGAAGTAAAAGAAATCCCTTCCCTTTATAAAGAGCAAGGACACATAGCTTGGACTGTTTGATGTAAAATTGAACCATTGGAAACACACATGATCGTGGCACATGTCAGTAGATTCCGTAATGGAAAAATCTTAGGAAGTTATTGGTGCGGTAAAAAGCGAGAACAGTGCACATCGCCTCGATCTTCACGCGAAAAATGGGACGTGTAGTCAAAAAACACCGCTGAATACGCCACCAAGCGTGATCATTACTGCTGCACGGTCCCATGTTTGAAACGCGTCGTCAAGAAATATCTTCTGAGAATCAACAACATAAAATTTTTCATCAGTGACGTCATAGCAAGAAAATTCATAAAATTGCAGCTCAATGGAAAGGATACGAACCCGAAGAAATGAAAATAGGGAGTCGAAGTAAATTCCTCGATGAAAAAGATTGAGACTACAATCGAATACAAAAATTTTGGCTGTAGCCTCGGGGGCTACTCCTATCGGGAGCGCTAGTCGTGCACCTGACAAATATTTGAGGAAACAATGAGGTCATAAGTATAGTAAAAGATTTTCGAGCCTATGTGTTGATGCATACATCCAAACATAGCCTCGGGGGCTACTCCTATCAGGAGCACTTACGCGCACCTGATAAAGAAAAACAAATGAAGAGCTTAAAAAACAAAAAAACAAAAACTCCTATGGAGAGTGTCTATAAGAAATTCTCAGTTCCAGCAGCTAAATCAAGTAGCTGACAAAATCAATATATAAGAAAATCTCAGATCGCACTCAAACGTGACAAAACTCTGAATGCCATGTTCGAAAACATGAAGGTAAGACCCCGGGATTCATCCTGTGTGGCCTGGTAATCGCACAAGAATGCGCTCTGCTAGTAATATATCTGTATCTATGATACGATGAAAAATCCGGACAAACACATTGGGTACCCGATAAAATAGAACTGGGATTCAGTATTCGATAAGAACTCAGTGGCCCGAACTGAGTTACACCAGTAATAAATTATGAGTTCAGGCCTGGGGACTTGAATTTGATGTAGGACAACCTTGCCTTTTCCCAAGAGCAATTAACTGATTTCCGATCCGTCGGATGCATCAGGCTCGTTGTACCAAATCCCTATAAAGCTAAAAATAGTAAGAAAAAAGGGAAAGAATTGAGCATATCTTTGAGACTCGACCCGAATCTATGGTCCAGGAAGATTCTCTGGGGCTACTGAGATAGGTATGGTTACTCGGGTACCTATGATTTGCTACCCTGGCTGTATAGAAGGCTTACAACCCATGAAGTGTCAAGATGATGGCCTAAAAAGAGCAACCGGCAAAAGCTTTAGTTCTATTAGGAAAGAGAACAAAGAACCGACATCGTGTTGGTACTGTAATTACACATATATAACCTATCCTCATACATCTTTGAGACTCGGGCTATTTCTTCCCTAGCGCTACCATGTTCCGAACTAGATAGCGTTGCTCGACGAATCTACCGTTTGCTGATGCTGTCGGGTCCCCCATTTCAGCCTCTCGTTACAAGAAATGTGTGCATGCTAAACATTTTTCTCGCTTGCGCCTTCCTGTTTCGAACTAGCAACGCCATCTGTACAAGGTCCTGTTGTTGGGTCCCACACATCAGCCTCTCTGGAAATGAAACATGCGTATGATGGACTTTTTTGTCCATGTCCACTATTTTGACCTTGGAAATTTGCTGGGTCCCATATGTCAACCATCTCTATGCAGGAAACATGTCTATGCTGGATCCCAACTGATATCCTCTATTTCAAAGAATCTTGTGTATGTTGGAATGTTTTTTCGGGTCCTAGATGTCAGCCTCAGAGTACAAAAAATGCTCATAAAGGCCGAATTAAAAAGATTTTGGGCTAACTCGGGGCGGATTTCCTATTCTTCATGGCTTATATTCCATGCGATCACTCCTAAATTGAATGGGTTATGGTCGGTGGCCACAAGTCCACGAAATGGCCAAATTAGTAGGTTTTTGGCTATGCTTGGGGATGATAGGCTAATTTTATTGGCTATGCTTGGGCATGTTGGGTCTGACATGTCACCATCTCTATAAGTGCAATGTGTGTATGATGGACTTTTTTTCGGCTATGTCCGCTGTTTTCACTGTGGCAGTCGTGTATGGTCTTACTACTGTGGCCCTTATGTAGGCCTCTCTGGTATGTTCTAGCTTGTGGGTCCCCGATGCAGCCTTATATGTTATGTGTGGTGGGTCCCTGATGCCAGTCTCTCGGTACAAGTATTTAAACTTTTTTCGAACCCATCCTCAAAAAAACTCGAGGGACGCTGCATGCTGGTGGGTCCGTGATGTCACCTCTCCGTAATGTGATATTGCTAGAACAAAAAATGTAAACCCAAGATACACACACACATGCGATTTGAAGAAAAGACCTTCAAATCAAATAAATGTAAACTGAGTGTGTTGCCTCTACAACAAAGATATTTATAGAATAAATATCATTAAACATTTATTAATACTACAACTTATGTATTACTCTTCTTAAAAATATTTTGTGTGTCTATGTTTATCTCTTTTAAAATATAAAAGGGCAGCGCTCCTCGCATCTCAATTTATAAAATGCCACGTAATGGAGTATTTTCTTAAAAACATGGGTAGAAAGAGTTTTTTATATTTTGAGAGGTGGGGGGCAATACCCAAAAGACCGAATGAAAAAGAGCTTGGCTATTTTACATAGGCTGCTCTACGTGGGTTATACTCCATACTCTATAGGTTATGCTTCATGGGCTTCATTCTCAAATTTTATTGGGCTGTGCTCAACAGTCCCATGACCCCTAAAATGCTGAATTAATATGTTCTTGGCTATGCTGCATGGTCTCCTTTCTAAATTTTCACTAGGTTGTGGTCAGCAGTCACCTGACCCCGAAAATACTGAATTAAAATGTTCTTGGATAAAGAGGGGTCGAATGAGCAACTGGATTTCTTCTCCTGGTTAATAAAAATTGCATTGTGATGTGCTCGGCCGGATTCGAAACAAAGACCTCTTTGAGGGAGGGGAAAAGCGATAATTCATTTTGGCAGATATTCATGTCAAAATTCAGCAGTATAGAATAAGATAGAAAAATTATCAACAGATTCAAATTTCATATTCAAGAGCACTTGACCAATTCAGCAGCATATCAAAAGTGACCAGTTCAGTAATACAGACAATGAAATACAATAGCAGTTCAGAGAGAACCAGTTATTGTTTAGCTCTAAAAACCTTGCCACGCGATCAGTTTGTCCTTTTCACCAAATACACTCGACCATTAGAGCAAGCAAAATTGACGATCAAGTCTGCTTTGAGTACCTTATTCTCACATCAATGCTTGTGTGACCCCCGGATGCAACCCAGAATGCCCAAGTCTCATCAAGATTGTGACAAGGCCATGTTTCAAAAAAAAGCAAGACTATCTACTATCCTTGATTTAAACAAGTACCAGTACATCAGTATTAGTTCCACAAAATGCTTTAGTAATAGCAACGACAGAACATTGGAGAGATTCAGTAGTTTTCCTGATTAAAATTCAATAGCAGTACAAAGAGAATCAGTTCTTGTTCCAGCTAAAAAACCTTGGTGCACGATCAGTTTGGCCTGTTCTCCGAAGAGACTTGATCATCAGAGCAAGCAAAACTGACGATCAAGTCTTCTTCTATGTGAATACCTCCTCCTTACATCAATGCATGTGTGACAGCTCATATGCAACCCAAACTAGCCAAGACTCATGTAGATAATTGTGATAATGCTAAGTTTCAAAAGAAAACAGGACAATCTGATGCACTTCAGGCCCGGGGACTTGAATTTGATGTAGGACAACCTTGCCTTTTCCCAAGAGCAATTAACTGATTCCCGATCCGTCGGATGCATCAGGCTCGTTGTACCAAATCCCTATAAAGCTAAAAATAGTAAGAAAAAAGGGAAAGAATTGAGCATATCTTTGAGACTCGACCCAAATCTATGGTCCGGGAAGAGTCTCGAGGGCTACTGACATAGGTATGGTTACTCGGGTACCTATGATTTGCTACCCTGGCTGTATAGAAGGCTTACAACCCATGAAGTGTCAAGATGATGGCCTAAAAAGAGCAACCGGAAAAAGCTTTTGTTGTATTAGGAAAGAGAACAAAGGACTGACATCGTGGTTGTATTGTAATTACACATATATAACCTATCCACATACAGCTTTGAGACTCGGCCTATTATATATAGGACGGGAGAAGCCTAGGCGAGGGTACCAAAAAATCCCCAAGTGATCTGTAATAGTGAGATTCACCAAATATTTAGGCGACTTTGACTCCATTGTTTTCCTGATATTCGACGAAATCCCCAGTGTTCTCTTTTCCGCAAAACCCTAAGTCTTGCTCCATGGACATTGCCGAGGTCACCCCTCATCAGTTGCCGTCCTCATGATCTTGATCCTACGCATGGAGGCGGTAGCGGAAATTACCTCTAGCGCACGCCCCTTGTACCTGGGGGCGACGTGCGTGCCATTCGCACGGGTCTCCCCACGTTCGACGCCAGGGGCGAGTGCCCTCTGATCAAGTTGGATGACAAGGATCTGGATCCAGGTGGCGCTTCCCAACCCTCCTGGCTTGTTCGGCACATGAGGATGATCAACAGCATGTCGTCTTTGGAGGAGGACGCCGAGGATCTCCTTAGTGCTAGAGATGGTGCCTCTGCCGGCAGGGCTAACTGCGGGGAGCGTGTCGAGCCTAGGGCGGCATCTTCTCCTTCCTCGACGCGGGTCGCCGAGAAGCACCCAAGGCCAGGTGATTGCGGCGCATTTCTTCCCCTGTGTGTGAGGAGGGCCAACTAGTCCTTGGTGGGAGCGTGAGTCGGGAGGTGAGTCATCATCGTGAGGCCCCCTTAGTCCCTTTTCCCCCTTCCTTCTTCGTTACCCTACCCTTTCGGTACAATCATAAGAAGAAGCGAAATACAAGGGTGGCGAAGTTTGGCTCTAGAGGAGCGACAGGGCGTGCCGAGGGATGCTCCGGCCCCTTCCTGACCAGGAAGCACTTCGAGGGCTCGTCCCCGCCTCTCCGAGTGAGGGGCGAGACGAGGGAATGTTCTGCTGATGTGGGTTAGCCTGACTCTGAGGTGGTCGCCAGAGGTGGCGGTACTTCGCCGCTCGAAGACCCCGTGGGTGCGCATTTCTTGACCCCCTCGCCAGTTCATGGCGACAGGGGGAACCAAGATGGAAAAGCCTCGGAGCTCCTGGGGACATGGGGCCAAGCGTGCTAACCTTGCAACTGCCTTAGGATGCCTCCCTCGGCAGGTCCAGGGACTTGTATGGTGTAGTGGAGGCCGCTCATGCCAGGCTCCATCGGATCCTTGGTGATAGATGTTGCAAGGCCTGATTCAAAAGGAAAGCGAGACCATATTATGCACTCGACCGGTTGATTGGAACAAGTACCGAAAAAACTTTTGATAGGTTCAGTAGCATTTGAAAGTTGCAGTAGTAAAAAATAAGTGTTAGGGATATACTTTCCAGCTATCCTCACTGTGCCTCACTAACCAGGGTGGCCCATTTCGGGTTACAACTTTGCTTCACGGGCGGCCCAGTCAGGGAGAAGAGACAGAGTCCAGTCCGGCTACGTGAAGGCCCAGATGACTTAACCGACATAGGCCCATAGTGTTACTTGTAGTCCAATATGTACTCTGTAACCGACTCTTAGTCATATCCGGATAGATCTCTCTTGTAAACCCTAGGCCGAATATCTATATAAGTCGTCCTAGGGAGAACCTTTAGGGCACCCTCACAATAGTCTACAATCTCAACTCGCACAGGCGAAACCCTTGTAACCCATATTCCAGCTCTGCCGTATTACAGGATTGCTAGCAGGAGTAGGATCCGTCCAAAGCCGGCGGATTCGAACCTGGATAAACTTGTGTGCTCACTGTCCCGGAACACCGTACGTCTCACACTCCTCTCTTCCACATGCCTCAAGGACCCCCTCATGGTGTACCAGTCATCAATCCGACGATAGTTGGCACCCACCGTGGAGCCAGTGAGCTTCGGATCTGCGTTTCGAGCAGAATCTGCAAGAATCAGAATCGGCGAGACTATCGTCGTTGGTCGCATCCTCTATGACAGTGATGTCCCTCTCATCATTCTCGACGAGACCTGGATTCTGGCTAGGGAGGCCGTGACTGCTTATACCATTATGTCTTTCGGCGAGATCAATGTGTACATCGGATTCGCTGAACCTGTCCCACCCACCCTAGCGGTGCTGATAGAGGCAGAAGAAATTCCTGGATCCCCTTTGTCCATGGAGGCGGCAGAGTTCCGGATCTCATAAAACCCTAATCCCACCCAGCCCGCACCAGTTGCGGAGATAGTAGAGAAATCCGAGCCTAAAGAAAACCTTGCGGTTCAAGTCGAATCTAGAGTGGATCTCCGTAGCTAGGTCGGATCCCAGATCGATCCACCCGCTGAAGTTGAAATCTTGGAGGATCACAACAACAACCTTGGTTCTGGCCCTGCCAACGCCGAAACAGATCAACCATTCATGAGGCACACGTTGAGGCGCATGATGATGCAAGACGCAAGCATGGATGAGGTTCTCGAAACCATCAAGATCTTCAAGGAAGCCCACGAGGAAAGCAGCCACTACCTCAGGACCCACCCATCGCACTTCGTCGGATATGTTGGATCCAGATCCGGCTCTGTCGATGCTAGAGACAACATTGACTTAGTGATGGAGGCGATCAGAACAAACACTGACTTACTCGCATCTTCGGATGACTCGATGATGTCGGCGGATTTCCAAAATTTCTCCATGGAGTATGAAGAGGAGTACAACTCCAAAGCTGCAGAAGAAGGAGAAGCCATGGACGAAGGTTCCGGGGAAACTCTCCCAAAGCGCAAGATGACATGGATATCGGAGATAATCCCGAGATCAAAATGTCCGAAAGTACGAATCAGAGCTTGACTCCAGGAAACGGACCCAAAGCTGTCTTTGCTACTGGCGCTGCCAAGAAGGCAAAGAAGAGGAACAAGAAGAACAAGACCCCGGCAAAAGAAGTTCCTGCAGAGGAGGTGATTGCCGAGGAATACAAGGAAGACTCGGATGGAGAACTCATCCCACACGAGCCCAAAGAAGAATCGGTGGATGGACACGTGGTCACCGCAGGTGCCCGTAAACTCATCGATGCTGCATTAACCACACATATCCCCACTGCAGCAGAACTAACTGCTGCGGAATTGGACGAAAGGGTCCAAGCCCCATAAGCGTGCTGCCAAGTACTCCTAGATGAAGCTAAAAACATCGAGGAAGAGAAGAAGAGCATGGCCAAGGCAGAGAAGCTTATCTCTCTGCAACATCAGAAGAACCAAAAACAACATGACAATCAATTTCAGGAAACCTAGAACAGCAAGGGAGATCTGGTGTATCCGACACTAGTGCAAAACACTGCCGCTGCTCGAGACATTCTGGCAAATAATCCAGGCCCGGAATAGGTTCGATTGGGCATCAAGCTACTCACCAAGGGTCTGGAATAGCAGAAGGCCACGAAGTCCGAAAGCGGAAAACTGGTCTATCAATGCGACCAATGCCGCACGGATCCGTCCTGGAACGATATAAGACCCTAGCGGATTCCAGAACAACATCACCGTTCCGACCATCAGGAAGACAACTACTCGAGAACCGGATCTTTAGGACAGCATCACAGAGCTGCACGTGACTGGTGCAACGTTGCTCCAGCCACCGAGCAAGAAGCGATTGCTGCCCTGTATCCAAAGAATCCCCCCAGCAAGAGTCGAACGATCGCAGGGAAGAAGATAAAGAGAAGCGTCAGGAGGAGGACCGATAAAGAATGCCACCTCTTAGGCATACAAGTCGTCTAGCTGAGCCCCACCGCAATGGGAATGATGGACGAAGGAACGGCGGACATCGTGTCGAGTCAAGCCAGCAGGGGGCTCGTCGTAATGAAGACCCTCCTCAGAACCGGAATAATGACGCTCCGGAAGGAGGCCGGCGATCAGCTGGAAACAATCCAGCTGCTCCACCCTATCCACCAAGTGGCCATCACAACGGCTCCCAAGGAGGCCAGGGAGGGCGTCGTGGCGGAGGAGGTGATGGCAGAAGCCCAAGTCCGACTCCAAGGCACCGCAGCCATAGTCGTCAATCAGGACGATCTCTATCCCCAACTGACGCGAGGCACATGATTAAGTCCAATATAGAGGCGCGGCGCTACGAAAACGATGATATATACGTGGGCCCAAAATGCTTCGGACCATGCATAAGAGCAGTAAAATTCCTGGAAGGATCCGCTATCTCAAGACACATCCAAGCCTACGACAGCATAGCTCGCCCAGATACTTGGCTCCAGGACTTTTTCCAAGCTTGCTGCATCACCAAAGGCAGAAACATCCTGGTCATAACCCAATATCTCACACTCATGTTGAGGAAGATGACACGATCATGGCTCAATGAACTTCCAGAGAACAACATCCACAACTGGCATTACATGCAAATCACATTCTTTCGGAATTTTGAAGGCACATATCGGAGGTCCTGTACGGTAGGAGACCTACAGCGTTGCACCCAGAAAGCCGGAGAAACTTGCCGAGATTATCTTGGAAGATAGATCAACACTAAGAAATCCTATGAAGGGGTAAATCACCAAATTGCGATTGAAGCTTTCATTGCAGGACTCCCAATTGGTTTACTACGTCATCGCTTGAAGTGCGACAAGGTAACTGATTTGGGAGAGATGATAGAAACATCGAGCAAGTATGAAGATGCTGACGACAAGCAGAGGGATTACTGAACGCCCTAGTTGTGCCACAGTCGGCAAAACAACCAAAGCAGCAAGCTCAGAAGCGCAAGAATACCTCGGAAGAAAAACCCAACACGGAAACGGTAGTGGTCACTGCTACTTTCAGGTCTGGAGGACGAGGAGGGCGCGGCGATGGCCGTGGAAGTGGTCGTGGGACATCAAGAGTCCAAGGTAGAGGAGACCAGCAACCTGGCAAAACCTACTCCTGGGCTGACATTGCCAATAACCCATGTGTGCATCACTTAGATGCCAATGGGGGCTCATCTCACACAAACGCCGAGTGTCGTTTTAATGACGACATCAAGAAAGATGATACTGCTGGCTATAGGGCTAAGCGGAAGAAGGGAAAGAAGAATCCCGAAAAAGATAAATAGAACAAGGAAGATTCCGACATGGAGGAAGCCGATGCTTCAAATCCCAAGCCGGAAGGGAAGAAAAAATTCCCAACAAAGAAGGACACTTACGTCACCTTCCTCGGATCTCAACCAGCTAAGGTCAAGAAAGCAGTTCTACATGAGCTCAACATGACCATTCCGGCTGTCCCCCAATTCCTGGACTGGTCGAAAGTGGCAATCACCTTTGACCGTGCTGATCATCCGCCTAAGTTGCACAGGTGAGGAAAATACACCTTAGTCGTCAATCCACTTATTGACGGCTATAGTTTCTCCAAGACTCTCATGGATGGCGTCAGCAACATTAACATTCTGTATGTCGAAACGCTACACCGGATGAAGATCTCGGAGACCCAGCTGAATTACAACTCTATGATCTTTCATGGAGTTGTCCCAGGAAGACAAGAAAATTCCCTAGGAGAAATCACTTTGGATGTGACCTTTGGAACTCCAAAGAACTATCGGACGGGAAGCACTTCCCTTCGAAGTGGTCCCGTTCAAGAGCGTGTACCACGCTATATTCGGACGTCCGGCTTACTAGGATTTTATGGCTTGTCCATGTTACATTTACAATATGATGAAAATTCCAGGTCCTAGCGGCGTGATCACCATCAGGGGAGACCCAAAGAAGGCGAGAGAGTGCGAGGACGGAAATGCCGCCTTTGCTGAATCCGTGCTGCACGCCCAGGAGTACCAGGAGATCAAGAAAACCATTGATCCGTCCGAGATGGCCATAACGAAGAAGGAGGTGACAAAGCCGAATCCGGAGTTCAAGGCATCGGAAGAGACGAAGAAGACGTCGTTGAAGGATGATGAACCCTCCAAGGTGACCTAGATAGGCGTAGGCCTAGATAGCGCATAGGAAAGCGCGCTCGTCAAGTTCCTCCAAGCAAATCAAGATATCTTCGCACGGCAGCCATCTGACATGACCAGAGTACCTAGGGAACTTCCCAAGCACTCTCTAAATGTACACCCGAATGCTAAACCCGTCAAACAGTCCCTACGATGTTTTGGCAATGAAAAGCGTAAGGCAATAGCTAAGGAACTAGCTCGGCTCGAGTTAGCTAGATTCATAGAAGAGGTCATCCACACTAAGTGGTCGGCCAATCCAGTAATGTTCCCTAAAAAGGACACCACTGATTTAAGGATGTGTGTTGATTATACTACCTTGAACAAGGCTTGTCCCAAAGATCCATTCGCTCTGCCTAGGATTGATCAAGTTATCGATTCTATGGCAGGCTCGGAACTCCTATGTTTTCTTGACGCATATTCCGGTTATCACCAAATCCGAATGAAGGAATCTGACAAAGTCAAAACTTCTTTCATAACCCGCTTCAGAACCTTCTATTTCATTACGATGCCCTTTGGGCTCAAAAACACAGGAGCTACGTACCAACGCACTATGCAGCATTGCCTCCACCACCAAATCAGACGCAATGTAGATGCATATGTGGATGATATTGCGGTGATGTCCAAAAAGAAGGAAACCTTGATTTCTGACTTGGAGGAAACATTCGCCAATCTACGACAATACAACATAATGCTTAACCCTAAGAAGTGTTTCTTTGGAATTCCAGCCAGAAAATTGTTAGGTTTTATCATGTCTCAAAGAGGCATAGAGGTAAACCGGGACAAAATCAAGGCTATACTCAATATTTCTAGGCCAACTCACTAGAAGGTCGTTCAAAGACTAACTGGTGGCATTGTTGCAGCCAGTCAGTTTGTAAGCCGGCTCGGCGAAAGAGCCGCACCACTATACAAGCTCCTGAAAAAAGACTAAGAAATTCGTTTGGACCGACGAAGCTGAAGCTGCGCTACAAGACCTGAAAGCAGTACTCTCATTTGCTCCCATCCTTGTAGCACTGGAACCTCAGGAACCGATGTTGCTCTATATCGCTGTGACAAACAAGGTCGTCAGTATCGTCATGGTGGTGGAGAGACTGGAGGAAAATCAGGAACACCTGGTGTAGTGTCCGACTTACTATCTCAGCGAGGTCTTAACTGAATCAAAACAGCGGTATCCACACTATCACAAGCTGGCTTACGGTGTGTTCTTAGCATCTCGTAAGTTGCGGCATTATTTTCAGGAACATCCAATTACCATGGTGAGCATAGCTCCCATGAGAGACATAATCAACAATAGTGACGCAGCAGGATGCGTCGCCAAATGGGGCATAGAGCTTTCAGCTTTCGACATTGAGTACAAACCTCGTACAACAATCAAATCCCAAATCCTCGCCGACTTTGTCGCTGATTGGACAGAGACAACGGACAATATGACCCTACCAGAGTCGGAATACTAGACCTTGCATTTTGACAGGTCTAAGGCGCTCGGGGGCTCGGGGGCTGGCGTGGTACTCAAATCACCCCAGGGAGATAAACTTTTCTATGTACTGCAGATCCACTTCACGGAGACGAATAACATTGCCGAGTATGAAGCACTATGCATGGAATCCAGATTGCTAAGGACATCGGCATCCGACGTTTAATGAGTTATGGAGATTCAGATCTTGTTGCCCAACAAGTGTCAGATATTTGTAAGGCAAACAAGCACATGGCAGCATATAGGGTTGTCATGGATGAACTATCTAAATCGTTTGAAGGGTTTGAAGTTCAACACATCCCTCGAATAGAAAATGAGGAAGCAGATGCACTATCTCGAATAGGCTCTGCCTGGAAAAAGGTTCCGGATGGCGCTTTTTTAGAGCACCTCAAAGTTCCCTCTATAAAAGGAGTGGACGAGGAATATCCGACCAAATCCGACTCACCTTTAGTAGCAGTTCTGGCTGTGTTTCCCAGATGGACTCAACCCTACCTTGATTACTTGGTAGACAGAAAATTACCCGAAGACGAAGTTCTGAGCCAGCAGATCATCCGACGAGCAAAAGCCTACACTATAATTAGTGGTGAGCTCTATAAGCGGAGTGCCTCTAGGGTCTTTCAGCTTTGTGCATCTCTAGAAGAAGGAGTGGAAATCTTACGAGAGATCCATGAAGGCGAGTGTGGTCACCACACTGCAGCCAAATCTCTAGTGGAAAAAGCTTTCCGACATGGTTTTTTCTAGCTTACAGCCAAGGCATATGCCGAACGGCTGGTCAAGACGTGCAAGGGCTGCCAAAAATACGCCAAACAAGCTCACATTCTGGCTGATCAGCTGCAAACAATACCTATAACATGGCCTTTTGTGGTCTTGGGACATGACATGGTAGGACCGTATAAACGGGCTCCAAGTGGATTTACTCATCTCTTAGTGATGGTGGATAAATTCACAAGGTGGATTGAGGCTAAACCCGTCACTATTTGTGATGGAGCAACAGCCAGAAGATTTGTCGAGGATATCCTAATCCGATACGGTTATCCACATAGCATTATCATAGACAACGGGAGTAATTTCTCTATGGGAGAGCTTGCCGAATTCTGCAATGAACAAAATATCCGGCTTGACATTGTGCTAGTCGCACATCCACAAGCTAATGGACAAGTCGAAAGAGCAAATGTTTTAATCTCACAAGGCCTAAAACCAAGACTCGAAGCACCACTACGACGTGTTGCGGGGGCTTGGGTAGAGGAATTACCTTCTATAATATGGAGTTTATGAACAACTCCAAACAGGTCAACCGGATACACACCTTTCTTCTTGGTCTATGGCGCAGAAGCAGTTCTTCCTAGTGATTTGATTCACACTTCTCCTAGAGTGGCTGCATATATTGAAGAGGATGCCGAAATTTCTCGACAAAATGATCTCGACTTAGTCGAAGAAGTACGCGTCGTTGCTGAGATGAGATCAATAGCCTATCAGCATAAGTTACGCAAGTATCATAGCCAGAGATTCAGAAACCGGTCTTTCAATAAGGGCGATTTGGTTCTCCGGCTTGTGCAGCAAAGAAAGCACAAACTTTCCCCCATATGGGAAGGGCCATTTTTAGTTAGTCGAGTAATGCACAATGGTTCTTACTACCTAACTGATATGCAACCAGTCAAAGAAAGACCTGCTACTAAGAAAAGAAAGAGAGTTGTTGGCAGTATAAACCTGGATGAATTAGACACACCATATAATATTGCTCAGCTACATCTCTTTTATTCTTAGTTTATTTTTCTTTGTAATCATATATGTGTACATGTTCAATGAGAAATAAAGTGTTGCTTGCCTCAAAAAAAATTGAGAAGTTTTTACCATCTTATTTCCGAATGACCATCTTACAGTCGAAAATCCCAAAATACTTGAAAGTACTTTATGTTCAAGTTTGTTTTGGTTTAGATTTCCGATTCTAAAATTGCTACCTTCTGGTATAAATCTAAATTTTCTAGTCTATACTTTGGTTATTTGTCTGATTGCTGGATGCGGGCATTTTCCGAGTAGTGAATTGTTGGTACTGGAGGCTGAATTTGTTTTTGAGTTTAAACTGGTTTAGCAATTGAGCTCCGTTGCTCGGCAAAGTTTCCGTGCTAAAGGTTGGCCGGCTCATGAAAGTGACGAGGCGGAAAGCCAGATAAATGATAATTATAGACGAAAAACATAAGTGCTTATGAAAATATTTCAGGCACGAAAAAATGTAAAGCCAAAAATGCTAAATAGATATATTTAAACTTAACACTAGAAGAAAGTATCATACTACTTATTTACAACCCGGATTGTTTTCAGAATAATACAATTTTTGTTCTGATGCTCTACGATGCAGGGGAAGAAGGAGCTGCTGGCTCGCTGGAAACATCAGTCTCACCTCAATATCTTTCCAAGACGTTCAAATACGAGATGGTTTGTTCATCGTCGGTAGCTTCTCCGGTTTCTTCGGCGGGCAGAGGCGGTGTCTCTACGCGAGTGAAGAAGGGAGTATCATAGCTGGTCAAGTCAGCTACGTGGCACCCTTATCCGGTGCAGGAGTCCATGATGGCTTTGATGTCCTGTTTCTGGCTGTTTTCGTCCATAGTAGAATACCCTCTGGTCACTTGCCAGATTTCCATGCTTCCATGGTGGCTCATGACCATGGTGAGAGCGTTCTGCGCCGCGGTTTGCGCGTAGGACATATTCCAGTCCTGAATGAGCTGGGGCATCTCCTTGGCCTTATCTCGCACTTCAAAACAGGACATGCTATGCATGTCCAGAACCTTGAGAACTTCGCCAATATATTCAATGGATTACCGGAAGTCATGCGACAAATCACCGACTTGAGTAAGCCGGCTAGTGCAAGATTCAGCAGAGGCTGAGTCCAGTTAGTTCAGAGGCCTGTGCATACAATGCAAAGGGGTTAAAAACAAATGAATCCGGACTCCAAAGAGTCTGAAGATGCAGATAAGTCAGAAAGAGTGAAACTTACAAAAGATGACATCTTCAACTTTGGTATTCTCCTCCCGAAGACTCTGGAGTTCAGCCCGGAGTGCCTCGGCAATGTCCCTCTCTCTGAACAAATCATTGTTGAGATCCGAGATTTTCTTATCCTGGTGCGCAATCTTGCAATCACGCTCCTCGGTAGACATGGAGGAGGACTCGAGAACTTGAGCAATGCTCTTCTCATGATCTGCCTTAAGCTTATTCAGCTCTTGGCGGAGGTCCTTGTTTTCCACCTCCAGGGTTTTAAGATTCTCGGCTTCTTCAATCATGGCACAGGATTGCTTTACCAGTGCTAGAAATCAAAAGAACAAAAGTTGAATAAAAATTCGACTATGAAATACAAGACAAGGTTTGAGTTCTGGAATGTTTACCTTCAGCCTCATCCCTTGAAACTTTCAATTGAGAATTTTCAAGTCGGAGAGCTTTGATTTCTTTCCGCTTGTTACAAATATTCTTCAATAAATCCTGGTTATAGGAATATACTTTCTGTAAGTCAGAATACCCAGAGTCAGAAGTCTACTAAAGACTCGGGCTAATATTTTTACTAATATCAGCACGAGCCTTGGGGGCTACACTAGTTCATTCTTTGGCATCCTAAGGAAGCATAAACCTGGATTTCTCTGTCCAGCTTCATGCTTGGGGGTTAGTGGATATGATATGAAATAAGGAAAAACGTGAGTTAGAATACCGACTTACATATTGTTCACAAGTGAGTTTGTTCAAACTCGCATTCACTTCAGTGGTAACCTTCTCGGCAAGGGTTAGGGGGACAACTGACACAGTTGGAAGCTCGCCCGTCCTCAGCTTCTCGTCATGAAGGCGGACTTGTTCAAGAAGATCAGAGTGCTTGATGTCCTCTGCTTCTTGTGCTTCTTCTTGTGCTTGATTTCCAAGCATTGACGGGCTAGCCGCTGGATTTCCTCCGCAGACTTCCGAGATAAGCCAAATTTGGCAAGTCCCGGATTGCTGAGGAGATTGTTTGCGAAGACTTCTTCCGAGGGATCATTACCCGAAGAGGGTTCACCCTTGTCAAAACCTAAGTCACCTATGGTGACGTTAGTCTGTGATCCGAGGATCACTGGGTCTGCCGATTGAACTAGATCTTCTGCAACGATCGGAGATGGAGTAATCTCCGGCGCTGCAGAAGGCTAAGGGGCAGGAGTCGTAGGAGCTACAACAGGAGAAGCAAAGTTCAGCTTCGACTGGCGTAGGGGCTTCGAGACAACCCCTTTCCCTTTGCCCTTGGTGAGATGTTTAGCTCTCAGAAGGTAATAGAATAGAAAACATTACACCTCGGAAAGAATTAAGACCTATAATACAAAGACCTTGTGAGGAAAGATTACCTCTTCACAACGGGCACTTCCTTTGTACCAATGGCCACTATCGGAGATTTGCGCTTCCGAGGAATAACATCCGGCAGTGGAACCAATTCTCCTTCATCCTGAGAAAACTCAGGAGGATATCCCTCGATCGGAGAAAGCTCCGACTCGGGGAGGTCGGCAAGCTGAAAAGAAGAGATATCTCAGTATTGCGAAATAACATAAAGATGAGAGCATAATACAAGTTGTTGCTGGAAGCTTACTGGCACTACGGGATTTTCGAAAGTATGCATGTCCAAAGACAGCTCCAGAATCTTCCTCTCAATCTGCTCCCTTATCAGCCATTTGATTTGGCATACATAATATTTTGGCTCGTAGGCCTTGGGGCTGATTCGGAGGGAATCTTTCTTCGACGACGTGATGGAATGCATTAGTAGATCTCCATGATGTTGAAGAGGTTGGATCCAGCATGCCACCCAGCAGAGAACTAAATCGGACCCTCTCAGGCCCTTGTGTTTCATCAAAAAATCGATCCGCCTCTTGGCAAGAAGCAGATCGTCACTGAGAGCCGGTGCATCTGCGTCCCAGGACTCTTGGGGCGTGGCGGCACCGTCGATGAAAGCCGGCAAAGCAGTAGCTTTGCTAGGAGCGGGAATATCTTTGTGATAGAAAAAAGTGGACGGCCATTGCTTGACCGACTCACTAGCCATAATCTGAGGATAGACGCGCTCCCGCCTAACCAAAAAACTAATAGTACCGATAATATAAGGATTACCGGCAGTAATGGAATTCCTCCGGACATGAAAGTAGTACCAGAAAAGAGTAAGGCTCGGCCTAATTCCGAGATACCCCTCGCACAAAGATGCGTACGCGCTCATCTCGAGACGAGAGTTCGGGAGGAGATGATGGATTTGAAATCCGTAATGATCTATGAGCTCAGAGAAGAAATCTGAGGGGGGAAAGCTCAAACCTCGGTCGAGGTGAGTGCCGAAGTGAACCCGCTCGCCGTTGCGTGGGTTGGGGATGGTTTTGCCGAGGCTGCTCCGCCAGTCGCCGGCACAGAGAAGCCCTTCCTCCTCCACGACGCGGAGCTTGGTGTCATCATGGACGCATGGGATCCAGACCCCGCGATTGCTCTCCTTCTCCGCCGCTGCCCTCGCCGCCGTACCGGAAGACGATGTTGAAGCCATTTTTTGTGTATGCCGGTGACCTTGGGTGGGTGGCACTACAGTTTTTTGGGGAGCAGAGGAGCTCTACTTTTGTGGGGAGGCGTAGGGGAGAAGGAAACGGTGCAAGCGCTGGTGAAGAAGATGGGGAAAAGAGATCCGCACCACTTATATCCTCCGGTAAACGCTACAGTGAATGTGCCACGCATCATGGAAGGAGCTGGCAAACCCCCACGTGATGATTACGTCGCCTCGATCTCCATGCACGCATTGAAATGACGCCTCCGTTCCATGAAAGGAGGACCCACCAACGGTCGTGCTGACAGAAAATGTCTGTCAGTGACGTGACTTAACCATGACTAGTGTCTGGTTACGTCAGAGACCAAATTACGGCTTAGTTTAAATTACGATCTGGAAACCCGAATAACATATTCATAGGTCCGGCTCATTTGAGACTCGGATCTACTCCTTTCTTCTTTGAAGTTTCAGGAACCCTTCACGATTCTGCAAGCCGAAGATCAAGCTAGACGATGATGAAATCTGACTTTGAATCATGGAGGCTTTCGGGGGCTGTTGTTGGGGATATACTTTTCGGGTATCCTCATTGTGCATCACTGACCAGGGTGGCCCACTTCGGGTTAGAGCTTTGCTTCACGGGCGGCCCATTTAGGGAGAAGAGACGAAGTCCAGTCCGGCTACGGGAAGGCCCGAATGACTTAACTGACATAGACCCATAGTGTTACTTGTAGTCCAAGATGTACTCTGTAACCGACTCTTAGTCGTAGCCGGATAGATCTCTCCTGTAAACCCTAGGTCGGATATCTATATAAGCCATCCTAGGGAGAGCCTTTAGGGCACCCTCACAATAGTCTACAATCTCAACTGGCACAAGTGAAACCCTTGTAACCCATATTCCGGCTCTGCCATATTACTGGATTGCTAGCAGGAGTAGGATTCGTCCAAAGCCGGCGGATTCGAACATGGGTAAACTTGTGTGCTTACCATCCCGGAACACCGTACGTCTCACACCCCTCTCTTCCACATGCCTCGAGGACCCCCTCGTGGCGTACGAGTGATCAATCCGACGATAATAAGAAAGAAAAATATTGACAGATTCCCACTTCACATTCAGCGACACTTGGACATATTCAGCAGCAATTCAAAGTGACTGATTCAGTTTGCCCTTTGCTCCAAACACTCGATCATCGGAGCAAGAAAAACTGGCGATCAAGTATGCTTTTCTATGCATGCCTACTTCTCACATCAATGCCTGTGTGTGACCTCCATAGGCTTCTCGAAATGCCCAAAGCCTCATCAAGATTATGAGTTTATGACAAGGCCAAGTTACAAAAGAAAAGCAAGACCATCTACTGCACTTGTTCTAAACAAGTAGCAGTACATCTGTATTAGTTCTATAAAATGCCAAGTTCCAAATGAAAAGCAAGACAATCTGCTGCACTTGATCTAAACAAGTACAAGTACATCATAGTTAGTTATACAAAATATTGTATTATACATACTAATAGTAACAACTGAACATTTGACCAATTCAGAAGCATTTAAAAGATTCAGCAGTACAAAATAAGACCGAAAAAATATCGACATATTCCAAGTTCATATTTAGGAACACTTGATAGATTCCCAGTTCATATTCAGCAACACTTGATAGATTCAATAGCATTTCAAACTGATCGAATTAGCAGTACATAGACAATAATTGACAGATTCAGCAATACACATATTGAAATTCAATAGATGTAGCTAGGCCTGATTCAGAAGTAAAGTGAGACCATATTCTGCACTGCATCGGTCGATCTGAACAAGTACTAGTACACAGTTATTATTGCAAAATAGATTAGCAGAGGAAGAACTCCATAGAAAATATCTAGAACTACCTTAAGCTAGGAACCACATCTCCCAAAATGATAAGTACCAGTACATACATTAGGTATTACTATGAAACACATTAGCACTAGTTGAATTCCATAAAAATACTCCTAAGAACAACTACTAAGAACATGTAGTAAGTCTTTCTAACAATTCAGATACTCCAAAGAATATTAAGATGTGTTTATCTCACTCATGAATCCTGTTAATGCAACCAGGTGCAACATCAGCACCGGTAGGAGCCACTACAACTCATCGAACGGGATGTCGTCGGGCAACGCGGTGCTCTCCGGCATGCATAGCGTAGATTTTTTTGTCCTTCTCCCCTCAATCATAGTCAACGGACAAAACTTCACCATGTACCACGCTGACAAGCACACCTCCGACCTGACGCATACAACAAAAATGACGTGTAGCGTTTGGCATGTGTCAAATTGCACCATGAACACAGTACCATCGTCCCCGGATCCGATGATATCTACGGTTCGTAGGCCTATTGCCAGCAGAGGCTTAGAGGTGTCTCTGTGTTTTGCTGTAGTGGAAACTGCGCACCCTCATCGAGTGAGCTTCACTGATGTGGGCGAGGAGTGCTGCCGGCGAGGCGGCGAACATGCATCCATCCTCCATGCAGTTGCAAGGGCTGTCTGCACACACAATCTTGTGGTTGTGGACCTGACGGTAGGTGACCAATGTCCCGCTACCGTCATTGGGGCATCTACTACCTTTTCTGCTCGTGACTCGGAGGTTCAACTCCTTGGTGCATGCAGCCAGCCGGATGGTGCTGGTAGTGTCCATACGCATAGAGATCTTGTCGAAGACATTGGTGCGGACCTTGCTCCATCTTCCGTACCGCTGGTTGGGCCCTGAATCTGCCATCGTGTCCCGATGTTTTCAGGGCGAGGTGGATCAATCTATGACTGTTGGGAGGTTTTGGAGGAGAGGGTTGGTGGCCTGGAAGGATCGATGTTGCAGGCGAGATGGCGAGAAATATGATTAAAGTTCGCTGGAGACGATACCAAATGTTGCCGGAAATGGGGAAGACGGTATGGCTCTTTGAACGAGGAGTTTTTGCGTGTTCCTTCATCGGTCTTCAGCTGCAAGGCGCAGCTACATCGAGGAGACTTTAATTTGCTAGCTAGTCTAGCACGCCAATGTTGTCTAGTACTATAGCATCAAGGAAACTTTAACTAGCTAGCTAGTCTAGCACGCCAATGTTGTCTAGTACTGTAGCATCGAGGAAACTTTAACTAGCTAGCTAGTCTAGCACGCCAATGTTGTCTAGTAGAATGCCATATCATCACAATATAAAATTTTACTCCATAAAGTAGTAATAGGTAAAGCTGAGAAAATAATTATAATTTCGAGTCGCTTTCATAAAGTATCGGATGTATATTTGGTTCCTATACTTGTGCATAGCGTTCATTGTGCTAAAGTCTATCCATAGAATCTCCTACTTCCTCTATTTCAAAATATAAGATGGTTTAGATTTTGTGAAACTAATGTATCTACACATCTTTTACTACACACTAAAAGTAGTGTGTACGTTTGGAGTGAACCACACACTAATAGTCGTCTAGATACATCCGTTTCGCAGAAGTTAAAACATCTTATATTATGGAACAGAGCGAGTAGATGCTAGAATAGAAAAGAAGATTCGAGAGTTGGCAATGTTGGAATTTTCTAGTCTTGATACAACGGTTAATATGTAATGTTAACCGTACACTATATAGTGGTAATATAAGATAAGATAAATCTCTAAAAAATATGGTCTCGTCACATCAGCTTAACCAAAGATTAGTGCATGGTGCTAGAATCGTTGAAGGAAAGGTTGTTTACATACAATACAACCCTTACACAATCATTGAGGTGATTGTTCCTTAAAGTTTATGGCATGTGGTCCGTAACATCCTATTGATGCTGAAATTTCCATAATTTCTAAAGGAACTCTATAATCGGTGGACTAAAGTGCATTATGCTAAAGGTCCAAAAAAATATAGTCAAGTTCATACAAGTAACTAAACATAGTACCGATACAAGGACATGTTTCAAAGGAGAGAGACCAACAAGTTGAAAGATGATGACTTCACACAACCAAACCAAATAAACAATTCAACAGGGTCGAGAAGTATTTCTCTAATTGTAGTACCAACTATTACATATGGATTGCATTAGTAAGTACTATGGAAACATGTCTTGTTTCTTTGTTAAGCATGAGGCCGGTTCCAATCGAGGGTGTTCACGAAGGTTGGTACGAACCAAAGCGGATGCTGCACCGTTCCTGTCAAGAGGCGACGGTTACTAATTCCCTCAAGGACATTGATTTCAAAAGTAACACCATAGTCTTTACAACTCAGACTAAAGCGGCATAATTCAGGCTGCCACTTTTTGGAAAGCCATGCTATAGTTGGTAAGATGTAAACATAGTTGCTTCTCGTCAGATAACCTGAGGTAAGATCTACACCGCCTACGGGCATGACAATCGGATAGTTCAATCCAAAGAAAAGAGAATATGATCCAAGGTTAGCAATCCTTTCCCATGGATTAGCTTGATCAACCTGACCAGTGTTTATTGAGAACACCAAGCAGCCAAACCCTAAAGTATAAGTGGAGATAGTGCGATCGCATTGTACAACACGAGGATGAGCAGAACCAGTACGATGGCGGCAATGACAAGTAAGACAACTGGGATCATAAGAAACGCCAAGCGTACATATATGAAGAAGTCTAGAACCATCTGCAGATCTTGCTAACCACAAAAAACCAAAAAAGAAGTCGTGCTCATCTCCAGTAGCATTAAGAAATGAATCCACTAACTCATCTGCGGCAGCTGGTCATCACAAGACTAGCGCAGGACCTTGAAAAAGGTAGCAGAATGCATTAACCTATCATTCTGGCAGCATGATATAGTGAATTCTACTAAAAATTTTCCTTCCAATTGAACTGCATGCAAAGTAGCTCGAACATAGGAAAAACAACTACGGCCTACAATCGTACAAAGGAAATAAAGTATTATATAATAGGGAAATTTTCAAAAGAATGGACTCACCTTTTTTAACAAGACGGGCAATTTTTGGCTCGTTTTATCTAAAAAAGGCAAAGAGAGTTGACCGGTTCATTTGCAAGGGAACTTGCCGAAAACCCGTGCAAATGCAGAAAACATAGGATAGGAAAGGCACAAGATTTTACATTTTCATGTCCATTTATACTCCTACAGGATTGCGGTGTGTTGGATTACATTGCAGGGAAAAACCATTGAACAGATTCTTTTTAGGGGCTTCAAGATGATCTTAAATTCCTATCGAATGAATTAAAAGATATCTAGAAAAATCTACTGTGCATAATTCAATCTAATGAATCGAATGACTGCTATAAGAAAAAAGCCTACGAAAATCCTATGATTCGTACAGTCCATAGAGTCTAAAATAACTACTCGTATTTTCATTTAAACGAAACACTCCCTATGTCAATTCATTAAAATAGCTTGGGCACATGAGTAATTAAGCCAGTATACTACATATGAAGGAATAATTACCAGGATGCGCAGGATCCAAACATGAATGTTGCCATACAGAGTTGTGGCGAACACTAGTCCGTCATAGGTAATTACATCATTGTAACTATAAGGGCTCAGGGTGTGGTTAAGAGGAAGTGGAAGAATTGTCCATCCATCATCAATGCCCTAAAGGATGGAATTTCTGACATTAAAGACTGCAACAAGCGAGAAATTTTTATATCTCCCAACAGCTGTGGGAACTTGGAAAATATCAATCTTCTGTATTATAGCTGGAAGATCAT
The DNA here is from genome assembly GCA_023614405.1 of Avena insularis. NCBI lineage: Eukaryota > Viridiplantae > Streptophyta > Magnoliopsida > Poales > Poaceae > Avena > Avena insularis. The sequence goes on from CM042688.1 coordinate 296,721,612, forward strand.
TATCCACCAAGAACATGGTTGGTTGGTTGGTTGCTTGGAACGACAATGCTGGGAGAGGAATCTTGTGACGAGTGTACACATTGTGAAGCTCCAACTTGCCTCTGAAGCCAGCCGTGGCAATCCAAAATCCATTGGCGCTTACCCACTGCCCAGAAGCATAACCTGGTACCATAGCATCGGAGGAGAACCTGTTGAGCAGCGATAGCTTGAACAAGAGGCTATTAATTTTGACGTAATGCAAGAAATACAGTGGTCCCTTCATCAGGGGAGAATGAAGAACACATGGTAGGACAAATGGCATTGAAGCATCAAGAGATGCACTAGCTTTTGTAGATTCAAGATAAAGTTTGGACGAACCGATTAGACTGGCGGCGGTGATGACGTCACATAGGGTTTTGAGTTCTTCAAAGGGGCCTTCGGTAAACACGTCGTGAAATATCTCAGAATCATGCTCACTATTCTTGCTCGCTGATGCCTTCGCAAGGCATCGTCTGTATTTCATTTATTGGGGTTTAGGAACAGAGGGGGAATCGACAGCGACAACTCCCTAAGCGAGACATGGAAGAGAATCCGAAAGCGGCATATGGCGGTAGTGGCGGCGCGTGGTGAGAAAGGGGAAGACACCGGGAAGAGAAGGGGAAGATGCCCTGGAGGGGGCGAAGGAATAGGCAAGGGTAAAAAGCTGGATTAATCAACACGAGCGTGTGCTCCTCAGCTGCATTTCGAGGAGATAGTGACCCACCGTCTCCCTACTCCCTAATACTAGTAGATGTCTAGATGGTCGGAGTAGTTAATTTGGAGGAGACTATGACCGACCTGACTCCCTAGTACTAGACGCCTGGCGTACGGTTGTATTGTAGTTCGGAAATCCGAGCTCTGTATTTTTATTTTATTTGCATGGACGAGCTCTATATTTCTTTTTTCACGGAACGAGATCTGTATTAATGAAGTTGTCGGTATGTTTTACATAAAGGACCAAAATAAAACAAGGAGACACTACTAGGTCCCACAAAATTACAACAACCACCCTTCAAGGATTCATCGGAATGCGGTCCACTCCATGTAAGAACGAGCTCTGTATTCTCTTTGTCAATTCTATGCCCATGGAGAGCTAATTTGGCAAGGATATACACTTTTAGTTCCGCTTCTTACATTCGGGTGCAAATTAGTCTCACATCTTGTAAATGGAAGAAAACTAGCCCCACACCTTGCACCCCGGGTGCAGTTTAGTCTATTTCAAACAGATTGGATGGAATTTGAATGAATTGAGAGAATTTGACCATGTTGAGTTGTCCTTACTGGGAAGTTTTGCGGGTTAGTCCATATAGTAAGTTGCATCTGCCTTGCACGTCAGACTCAGATAATAGAAGTATGACATATCATCACTATAAAATTATAATAAGTAAAGCTCGAAAACTTGATTATACTTCTAAGCCAGATCTATAAAGTATTGGGTGTATATCTGGTTCTTGTGCTTTATATAATGTAGATCTCAACCTTTATTAGCTACTTTGAGAACATGTGTTTGAGGTTTGTGCATAAATTTCATTGTGCTAAACACTATCAACAGAATCTTCTAGATCCCATAATGGAAGAGAAGATACAACCGCTAGCAATGTTGGGATTTGACAATCTTGATTCAATGATCAGTGTTCAAAGTTCTTCGTACACTATATAGTTGTAAGATGTAAGATAAAAAAGCCAGGCCAGGGTAATTTATGGGCACATGCAAAGCATCGTTTTTTACAGAAAAGCCCATGTGTTGAAGCTAAAATCTTGGGAATTTGATATCATATGCGAACATCATATGTCTATGTGCTGATCCAACGTACTTCGCAATGCTCAATTTAAATTGTCACATATAAAACTATTGATGCATATGGAATATGAAGTGTATAAGAAAAAATCAAATTTGGTAAAATTTTAGCTAACTGGAAACCGATGATGCAATATTGAGTGAAATGCACACATATGTAGTTTTAGTTAACTTGAGCATTGCAAAGGACGGTATTCAGCCAAGCTAAAACAACATCAATCTATGCATAAATTCTACATAAACTTTCAAAAGCAATAGAAGTTGTGGAAGGACACCACTTACAGGCCGGTACTATTTTACTGTCTCAATCACAAAAACGCACATTTAGGACAGCTAAACATGTATGAATTTGGTCACATATGCCCAAATTTGTTTGAAATGGACTGATTTGCATCAAGGATGCATGTTTTGGGATTGATTTTGTCCACTTTGCAAGATATGGGACTAATTTGTACCCCGGGTGCGAGAAGTGGGACTATAATTATATTTACCTTGACCTTTGGCAAGAATAAAGTTATACAGATCCTCTAACTTATATTGTAGAATAAAAGTTAGAGAAATCGTAGGACCCTAACTTTCATTCTTCCAAACAATACGGTTAAGGCCTAAATGTTGTAAAATTAATTTGCACTACCTCCATCCTAGAGCTTAAGGCTTAAATTTTTTTCAAATGTCAAGCTACGTGAAGTTTGACCAAGTTTTAGAGACAAATATTAATATTAATAATACAAAATTCATATTGTTTGATATAGCATGGAACATATTTTTACATGGTATCTATATAATATCATACGTAGAATTTCTTAATAACTTTTTCTAAAAGTTTGGTCAAACTTTTCGTAGCTTGACTTTCCAAAAAAATCCTTAAGCTCTGGGACAGAGGGAGTATCATGCAAATATATGTTACTCCCTCCATACCGGTTTATTGGGCTAACACATACTTTCTTCTAAAAGTCTGGTCAAACTTTCTGTAGCTTGACTTTTCAAAAAAACTTAAGATTTGGGATGGAGGTAGTATGTAGATACGTAGCCCATTAAACCGGTATGGCAGTAGTATGTAGTATTGAGTTACTATTACGTACAAGCCAAATTATGTGTAATAAAATTAAGTCTAGGCTTTTAATGTCTACAACAATTATATATAATAATTAATTGCATATTATAATGAGGTAATTAAGTTATAGCATACTGACTTTCCTTCTTTCTCTTCCCTAACATTAGAGGAGCCAGTTTCACAATGTATACTACTATGTACTTCAGAAGTAGCATATGTTCAAACTTACAAAGTTTCGATTTGACGAAATGTTGGATGCATTGAGATTTACAAAGGCTAGGTGAAACCAACAATAGCAAAAGGAGTGAGAAGAGGAAAACAAACTGTATCATCCCAACTATATAAGTTATGAGTACCAAGAACCAATGCCTCACATCATTTCTTCTCGAGCAACAAGAGCCATCATCGGGGCTATCATGAGCCAAGAAGACGAGGCACGAACCACATGGACGCATGTGTGCTGAAATTGTCGGCCCCACCGATTGCAAGTTCTGGTGCTGACCGGTTAGAAACGGGTAGACGAATCCAATCTACCAGCGTATAGCTACTCTCCCAAACTTAGGTGATCAGAAGCAATGTACACATGAAGCCTAACCTCCTGAACGGCATGTGCTTGGTGTGAGGGCCATGCATCACACCATTATTCACAAACGCAATAAGGGGATGATTCAGACCCTCGAAGAGAGAAATACGTCGGAGATGGCTTTGAACCCACTCCTGTTGAGGAGGGTTATGGTGGTAGTTGCTGCTGTGTTGGGCTACTACCCTCTAGAAGATATGGCACCGAAGCAATAGATACACTTTGAATGTCCTACCTAGGTGACTAATCTTCTCCTTGGAAGTGGTCATCTTTCCCCAGATGTGTATCCACATTAGTGTTGTCCTAAAATAAGCCAGGAACCCGCGCGGGTAAGAATCTACGTAGCCACAATCTAGGTCGTTGACATTGTCGTTCGGTACAGTGTGCTCACCCTCATCTATTATTGGGGGCATGCACACCTTCATAGGATCTGCATCAACACCTATTCAGTCCACACAACAGACAACAAATATGTACTGTAGAAATTAGCTCATGCTACGCTAAACACAGTAATAGAAGAAAGTCAAAAAAAAAGAGCAGCAACTACAGTTTGGTACTAAACTCACTGTATTCAAAGGGATTGTCACCATGTAAAAACAGAACCATCATTCTATACAGTGAAGATAATATCATCCGCCCACATAGGGTCCACATAGCTTCTCGGGGCAAGATTATTGTTCTTAGTACACTACATGTATCGTCCGCTAAAAACTTCTCCATGTCTAGGATGGCAATGAACTTATCGAACACCATGATGAAAGATTGTACAACCACTTATTGCAGCGGGTGGACATCTGAGGTTTACTACCAATTAATATCTATCTTAAGTAGCCTGGTAATGGACTTTCGATACGAAAAGAAACCTACATGTGTACCCAAAACCTGGCAGTTCTGAGTGACGGGACCTGAATGATGGTCCTAGTATACAAATTGACCAAACCCATACTAATGATTTTCCAGGACAAGTATGACTAGCGAGATCAATCATGGCTACCCAGTTGCGGCTAAAACTAGCCCAATAATCGAAGTCGGATTTTGGGATGATGATGGGGCTGGATAAAAAGGGCGGTCTAGCGGTATTATGTTGGCATCAATCAATCCCTTCTCAGTAATAGAAGGAGCTGGGGAAGAAGATGGATAGTAGTTCAGAAGGGAAGGATATTATAGGGGAAGTAGATCGCTTCTGGAGCGCAACCCGTTCAAGGGAAAGGTATAGATTTGGGATGGCCTCGGAGAAATGGGAGATACTAAGAGGATCAAATCGAGTAGTGATTACACGGAGAGCATCATCATCTAACTTTGACCAGTTGCGGACATGTCCTGGACCGGCTCCCGCCATGGTGGATTCACCGTCGTGCCGGTGATGGGTTTTGGGATGGGGGACTTTGAGGGCACGGCGTGGCTAAACCTAGTCAACGGTGAGGGTTGTGAGGGGGACTCGAGGCTTTCAGTTTGTTTGGAAAGGGCGGCCTTGTGCATGATGGGGGTGGACTAGTCCAGGCGGGCGGGCGAGCGGAATCGCGATATGCGAAGAAGGGGGTCAGTGTAACCCACACTGACAGGATGATCCACCGTAGGCTGGACCTCACGCGTTAGTAAATCTAGATCGATGAATACTGTATACGTACTAGAGTACTCCATACTACTCCACCATGGGGACCCCAAACCATCATGAGAAATCAGAGAATATATGGAACCTTGTACTATATCTTCTCTAGGAGGGATAACTAACACAGGTCTGGGAGCATGCATTGAGTACGAGTGCACTGTAACACGGCGAGTCTAGTCTCTGCTCAGAAATCACTCCATTGTGATCTGTGTTCTGTTGAATCTTTGCATGCAGTACCTTGCATGCATCTCTTCCTTATACCTACACCAGTGTGCAAATGGTCAAACACCACACCCACGCACACGCAAGAATAATACACCTGTTATTTCATTGTGCAGCATTGCTTTGAAGCTATGTCTAAGAGAATATTTGCCCCGCTAGACATGAATCCTATTGCTGCACGACATGAGAGTCTAGAAAAAAGATTCTTAGAGCATCTCCAAGAGTCTTCCTATATTTTCCCACAATTGCTATTTTAGCAATTTGTCTAAAAAACACTGCTCCAATAGCATTACTAAAAGTGATCCCCTACCAAAAATATATATAGCAAGCTAATTATATTTGGCCTCCCACTTTGTATAGTATTTACCAATCCAGCATACCACTTCCTATCATATCCTAAACTATAGTAATCCAGGTCCCCTTCCTCCCCTTTGTCCCATTGATAAGTGGGACCAAACTTGTAGACCATTCGTAATATATGAGTGTGTGATGTATAGTGTACGTGTGTGCTAGTGTCCATGTAGGCGTGCACACGTTCTAGTGTGTGCTGCATATGCTATCGTTTGTGTGGCCATGTGTACATATATTTGTACGTGTATGTGTATTTGTGTATGGTGTGCGGCCATGTACATGTATACGTGTAGCTGTTTGCACGTGTGTGTGACTTGTGAGTGGCCCAGTACCTACAGACATGTACATATATATTTACATATACATGACATGTTTTAATATGAGTATATATGTATGAGAGCAAGTTGTGCTACAAACATATACATATATATGTCCTATTGCGTTGTATGTATGACATACTCGCCCCACCCGTTAGCACACACACAAAAAAACATTACGATTGATATATGTTATCTTATCTTATCATTATATAGTGTATGAATAACTTTGAATATTGACCGTTGGATCAAGACTCGCAAATTCCAATATTTCGAGCAGTTGGATCTTCTTTTCCATTCTAGCATCTAGAAGATTCTATTGATAGTCTTCATCACAATGAATGCTATGCAAAAAACTCAAAACACACTTGTCCATCATTATAGAATCTTCTCCCTCATTTCTCTAGACGATGTTATCAAAAATTTCAAGTTTTAGATAGCTAATAATCCTTGACTTCTACATGATATACAAAGCACAAGAACCAAATATACACCCATACTTTATAGATGTTAATCAAATTTATAATTTTTCTGCTTTACCTATTATAATTTTATATAGTGATGATATGCCAGCCGTCTATTATCTGAGTCTCACGTGTTGGACATGTGCAACTTACTAGTATTACAGGAAGGCTAGCAAAGCAAGATTTTTTGGAATTGATGAACCTTCTCTTTCCTCTTCCTATAGCTAGTTTTTAGCAATCCAAAATAGCAATGATGTTGGAGATTCTCTCATGGCTAAGGGCATCCGCAATGTTCAAAAAAGCACACCTTAAGGCCTATGTGGTATTTCCTACGGTTCACCTTATACGTTGTGGAGAAAATAAACATGTCTTTAAGCCTCGTACTCCCTCCGTTTCAAAATATAAGATGTGTTAACTTTGTGAAAAGAGTGTATCTAGACCCATTTTAGTGTGTAGGTTCATTTATGTTTGAAGTGAACCAACACACTAAAAGGGATTTAGATACACTTCTTTCACAAAGCTAAAACATCTTATATTTTGAAATGGAGGGAGTACTAGATAGACTTAGGCCACCCGTAATGTATCTTATCTTATATTACCACTATATACTGTATGAATAACTTTGAATATTGACCGTTGGAACAAGGCTCACCAATCCCAACATTTCCAGCTATTGTATCTTCTTTTTCATTCTAGCATCTAGAAGATTCTATTGATAGTCTTCATCATAATGAATGCTATACACAAACCTCAAAGCACACTTCTCCATCATTCTAGAACCTTCTCCCTTGTTTCTTTGGACCGTGTTACCAAAATTTTCAAGTTTTGGATAGGTAATAATCGTTGACTTCTACATTATATACAAATTACAAGAACCAAATATACACCCATACTTTATAGATGTTGATCAAATTTATAATTTCGTCTGCTTTACCTATTATAATTTTATATAGTGATGATATTGCAGACGCCTATTATCTGAGTCTCACGTGCAGGGAACGTGCAACTTACTAGTATAAAGTTGCATATACCTTGTAGACGTGAGATTCGGATGATAGAAGTATGATATATCATTTTTATATAAAATTATAATAGGTCAAATAATTATAATTTTGAGCCATGTCCATAAAGCATCAGGTGTATATTTGGTTCATGTATTTTGTATCATGTACTCCCTCCGTTCTAAATATAAGATGTTTTCGCTTTTGTGAAAAGAATGCATCTAGATGCATTTTAGTGTGTAGGTTCAGAGTGAACCTACACATTAAAAGGTGTCTATATACACTCGTTTCACAAAAGCTAAAACATCTTATATTTCAGAATAGAGGGAGTAGATACCAACCTATTAGCTACCAAATACCTGACATGCTCTAGATAAATGACTAAGAAGATTCTAGAATTATCAATAGTATCTTCAAGATGATAAAATGGAAAAGAATATCTGATGGCTCGCAATGTTGGGACTCATGAGTCTTGATCCAACAGTTAATATTGAAAGTTATTCGTACACTATATATTGCTAAGATAAGATAAGACAAACAATAGTATCTTCTATACGATGCTAGAATAGAAAATAAGATACAATTAATGTTGGGATTCACGAGTTGTTCCATCCAATTGTGAATGTTGTTCAAGTTATTCGTACACTATGTAGTCATAAGATAAGATAAGAAACACTATCAAAATTATCTTCTATATGATAGAATCGAAAGAAGTGGATCCAATGTTTAACAATGTTAGGATTCTCGAGTCTTGATCCAACAGTGAATATTAAAAGTTATTCATACACCATATGGTGGTAAGATAAGATAAGAAATAATATCAATAGTATCTTGATGTAATTAGGGTGCTTCATGGTAAATGTATGGACCTCGATGCAATTTCCCCCTTTTTTAGGTTCTTGATGTAACTACTCCCACCATATTTGTAAACTTCGAACCTACAAGTAAGTGGTAAATTTAAACATATTTAAGCTTAGATGTCAATGATTATGAAAATTCTTGGATTTCAAGCTTAACGACCAAGGTCATGAGCATATCTACATCATACTTTATGCTAATGATGATCCCATGTCCAAGAATATGCATGCCACCAAATTATCCATATTTTGAAAACAAACAAAGAGGGAGTAGTATGAAGAGTATGACTCGACTAGCTCCTCTCCTGAGGAGGAGTCGAACTCGACTACTTTCCTTACTTATTTTTAGGGTGCCACATGCTAAATGTATGGACCTCGGTGTAATTTTACCTTTTTGGTCATTGATGTAAAATGTACTCCCACCGCCATCCGTATAAAATTCGAACCTAAAAGTAAGAACGATATATTGCTCTTAAAATTTTCCAAAAATCTTTTGAAACTAACCTGGAATTCAGTACATCGATAACCACCGAAAGTTCTGAAAAAATCACGTTCTTTTGCTATGCATCTGCATCCCGACAAAGTTGACATAGTTTTAATAAAATTCAAATAAAGAATAAAAAGTATAATATTTTTTGTGTGGCATCCTATTACGTGTATCCGGAAACACTCGTTATAATGAGTATAATACAAACATTATCAATTATTCTTTGGTTTTGATAAGCTTAGTTGTCAATGATGGAGAAGTGTGTTTTGAGGTTTATGCGTAGCATTCATTATGATGAAGACTATCAATACAATCTTCTAGATGCTACTCCCTCCATTTCAAAATATAAGATGTTTTAGCTTTGTGAAAGAAGGGTATCTAGACCCCTTATAGTTTTTAGGTTCATAAAGTTTTGGAGTGAACCTACACACTACACACTAAAAAGGGTCTAGATACACTTCGTTTAGAAAGATAAATCATCTTACATTTTGAAATGGAGGGAGTATAATGGAAAAGAAGATCCAATGGCTGGAAATGTTGGCATTCACGAGTCTTGATCGCACAGTCAATATTCAAAGTTTTTCTTCCACTATATAGTGGTAAGATAAGATATTTCTCTATCTACTACTATAATTAAGCAGTTTTGAATTGGATACATAGCACCAATCCTGATTGTTGGACTGTTAGATCCAATGGTTTAGAGTAGCTAGATTCATGTTGAACAGTACAGAGAGCAAAGTCCACCATGCTGGATTCATGTTGAACACACACACACCCTCTCTCTCTCTCACATACACGCATTTCCAATCTTTTTGGCTAACATTGCCCACTTAAAATGATATTTTAGGTTAACTTGTGGAACTTATTCGGTCAATTTTGAACTGCAAGCTTGCAATATATTTTTCTTAAATTTATTTGTCCTATATAATCCTTCTATTGAAAGACTTTAAGCGAATTGACATAAATTAGGTCAGATTTGATCTGGAAGCGTGTGGTATACATACCACACCTAAAATTGTCCACAAATTGTTTTACGGAGAAAGTGCAACATGATTTATGGATAATCCCCTAGTTTGAGATTTCAAGCCTCCCCTATGTCATTTCTCCCACTTAGACCAAAGTTGGGTTACTTTTGAACTTCAAGCAAGTCTCACAAAGATGCCTCTTAAAGTTGTACTACGAAACTATTTTGAAGGTGTACACGGTCTGTCAATATCTTGAAAATCGCCGAGATTTCTGAATGACTCAATATCTTGATATATATGAATTTGCATGCTGGCAACTCTTACACGGATTTAAAAAAACAAAGAAGACAAAGAAAAATGAATAAATGAAAAAGGTATGCATGACATCCTCTCGTGTGTAGTACCTGCCATGAAAAAATGGTAAACATGAGATTTGAAACATTCAAAAAAGCTATCGTCACATTACATATGGCCTAAACACTCAAGGGTTTCTCAAGCCGAATGACCGATTAGGTCATGACCATATCTACATCATAGTTCATGACAATGTTCCCATATTTGGTAGATGGGTGTGTCTTGTCATGGTATACAATAATGCTGGGGTGGGTGTTTTGAAGTAGTATTAGGAAAAACATTTCCAAATTTCTGAGTGTATCTGTCGGGTCCGTGTTGTAAAAGTGTAGGTCCCAGATGTATTTTGGTTTTTTTTTTGGACCGCTATGTAATTTTTATGCCCACCCTTGGATATTAACGTACAACTTCTTGGTACTTCAGGGCATATTTCTCGTTAGAAAGAAAAAGAACAAGTTCCGAGTGACCAGAATTATTTTGCGCACGAATATTTTGGATCTGAATGCCCCATACCCAATTTTTAGACAAAGGACTATTGTGTAAAACTTGAGTAGTCTGTACTTCTGCTGAACCAAGGGCACTAGAAAATTAACCCCAAAGCTGCCAAAGAAAAAATGGAGGAAAAATACGACGAGCGAGAAGAGATTATTAGAGAATGTAAACGAGAGGTAGTGCGAGAGCAGCAAAGGAGTTGAAGCCAATGCGATCTCAGAGTAAAGCTAGTTTGACGGGTTTGTACCACGAGGTTTCATGCCAAACAGGGACATGAGAGAGGGGAAAAGTGAGGAAAACTTTAGCAGGAGGGGAAAAGTGTCATGACCCGGGATAAGGGTTAGACAAATACCAGATCTTCATCTAACATAAGCCTAACCTCGAGCTCGAAGCGCACAGGGAATAATTCGGTAACATTACAGAACATACAAACCATACATTATTAACGTACGCTCTTAGCAGAGCTACATACAAGTATTACAAACCAGGGGTTAGAGACCCATCAAACACCAGACAATGATAGAAAATACGTTGTTCTAAACAACAAACTTAGCAAAGATATTAAGAGGACATGAACATAAGCAAACGACCATTCCATAGATCCTAGGCTGCTGCCCGGGAACCCCAACTACTCATCGACGTCAATGTAGAAACCACCTTCAGTTGGAATAGCTTCATCTATAGAAAAACATCAACGAGGCAAGACTGAGTATAGGATGTACTCCGCAAGACTTAATAACCTATGATACATGCTTGGTTTAGAAAGGCTTTCTATGGTTACTTTGCAAAATCCAGCTTTATTTTGAAAACAAGTGAGAGAAGAGTCTCGCATAATCAGATCATTTCAAAATAGGGAAGAAGACTACATTCTAACTCTTTCAGATCGCCTTCATCATCATCTGCACCTTTCAACTTGGAATACCCCCTCAAAGGACCCGGAGGAAGTAATTCCAGAACACTCTTTAGTTGCCAAGTTTTAACATTAGGTTATAGTTCTCTATGATTGTCACATCCGTTCCCAAGTCGTCCATAACCGTGGAGACGGCTTTTCAAAAAGATTATAACCCTGCAGGGGTGAAAAACTTTACCCACACGTACCAACCGACTCTTAATGCCAAATTATTAGCCCTCTTCCTTGGAAGACCGGCAGAGGGTGGTTGACCATGACCTTTACCTTGCTTTCGCCGACACCATGAGTCACGCCCTAAGGAGATGCCGCTGAAACAGGTCAAGTCCCGAAGAAGGTCCCTACATATGTGTGCGGGGACCAAGATTATGGAGGTCGTGCCTCTCTTGTTCCCGGCCATGCTTACCTACCTGTATGAATGCACCTCCTACACCGCCTTCGAGAACATCCAAAATTGATATGTCGAATGGAACGCCCAAACTATGTGACTCATGGAATCTACTAGGCAAGTTAGTTAGTCGAGGGGTTTTCCAGGCCCCGTGTGGTTGTACGCTCGTCTTGGTTCAAGAGGCAAGAACTCGGTTCCTAGTGGTGGCAAGCATAGGACTACAAAAACCACACCCAACATGGCCTCCCATACCTGCCTTAGCATGTTTATTAACCATCTTCGATCATATCTCAACATCCTATCAAACTAGGTTCATCACATCCCCGATGCATCATCTAGGTGGATCAGTCTTGTACCACTAACCATGGCTAAGCTTGACTGATATATGGCACTATCAATGCTCATAAGCTCAAGCCTATTTATGCTAGGAGCGGTGGATCGGTATATTGGTATACAAAGGACAACATGCAGCAGATAGGATACTCTATCTTAAACAAAAGACCACATTGGAATCGCATGCATATAGCGAGAATGAAATACTTTGAAAACATAGGTCCAGAATGATGGGGTTATGATTGCCTTGTCCGTCGCTGAGATGGTACTGCTCTTCGGTGGCGTTGACTTCAGGTTTGGGCTCGGTTCCTATTCGCGAAGAACCAACACCGGAAAGAAGAAGCAACAATCAACACATGGCATGTGTAATTCTCATACAATATGGATGATATGATGGAATGCATGTATTAGAGTAGCCCTAGATGCCAGAACGATTTAAATGGGTTCGGAGTACTCTAGGTGGACAAACCGTCAAACCCATGGTACTTAGGAGGTGTCGGTGTTCCTCAATGTAAAGTAAGGTTAAAATTTATATTAATATGAATGCTTACATTTTTAAATGATAGATATCATTTTTCTAAACATTTTGATATATTATACACATTTTTCTGATTTAAAATGAATTAGTGATGATTTTTTCCATTTTTAAATAAATAAACATTTTTGGGATTATTAAAATTATTTTCCAACCTGGACTCACATGTCAGACTTTTATTAATTTCAGAAATTAATTCCAAAATGAATAAAACCCTGACATTAGGGACCCACCTATCACAAAAAAGATTAAACTAAAAGAAAAAGAGAAATGACATCATCCTGACGTCATGATGACGTCATCAACGCCATTGCTCCTAGGTCGACCACGGATCCGTCGATCCCATGCGCGCCTGGACCCGCGAGTGGGGGCACTGGATAGAGGGCGTTGAGGGGAGTCGAATGGTGGTGGCGCCTCCCTCGAATGGTCACCGGAGCTTCGCCAGCCACGACAAATGGCGGCGGTGCTCACAAGTGCCCGCTGCAGAGGGTGGTCTAGCGCAAGAGGGAGGAAGAAAAGGGGTCCTCTCGGACCAGGGGCTCACCGTGAGCGTGATAGGCTGGTTAGGGACGGCGGAGGAAGCCGGACAGAGGAGAATCGGCGGCAGCCAAAGCTCGGGAAGGTGATGACTTCGGGCTCCATTCGGGCCAAAGGAGAACTTCCGGGCTTGCGTGGCTTCACGAGGACGACGAGGGCGACGAGGGGCTTTTCCTAGGTGTCTCAGCGGCATGAGGGGAGGAAGGAGGCAGCGGGGAACCGGAGTTCCTAGGAGCTAGGGTTCCAGCGAGGTGAGGAAAAAGGGGAAGAAGAGAGCTAGGGTTCGTCCTGGCGGCGTTGAGGGGTCTTATAGGCGTTGAGCCGTTGGTGGCGCGCATCTTGCCGTGGACGAGCATCCTGGCGTGGCGGACGATGGCGGCAGCGCGACGTAGCTACTCTGCATTGTCGACGATAGAGACGAAGGGGAGAGAGAGGGCCGAAGCGGTATCGGGCTGGGATTAGGTTGCGCGTGGGCTGGAGTGAGCTGCAGATGGGCTGCGGCAAAGCAAGCGGAGCAGAGGCGCTGTGGCTACACTGGGCGATAGGTAGAGAGGAGGGAAAGATGGGTTGCGGCCCAATTAGAGTTAGAAACCAGTTTTTCTTCTAGAAATCCTTTTCTTTTTTGTTTTCATTTTCCTGTTTGTATTTTCAATTTATTTTTTGTTTTTAAACATATCAAAAATACCCAAGGTGTGTAAAATATAACAAAAACACTCAGGGGCCCTTGATACTGATTGGGCTCCATACAATTTATGTTTTTCAAAATATAAAAGCCACCCTTTTGAATTCATTTCCAAAGAAAGAGGGGAAAATTAGGGTCTTATTTTGTCTCTTGATTAGAACCAAGTGCAAATTTAATGCATGTATGAAATGCTCACAAGCATGTTGTTTATTTATTACACATAGAAGTGGTATGTTACAGCTCTACTCCATTTATAAGAATCTCGTCCCGAGATTCCTAGGTTTTTGAAAAGAAGGCAGGGTACTCAGATTGAAGACAATCTTCTTGTTCCGAGGTTGCTTCATCCTCAAAGTGATGAGACCACTGAACTTTCAGGAACTTGATGTTTTGACCACGAGTCTTGCGCTCGGCTTTATCAAGGATTCAGACAGGATACTCTCAATAAGTCAGATCCTCTTGAAGGTCAAGAGTTTGGTGATCAACACCACGAACAGGGTCTTTGAAGCAATGCTTGAGTTGCGACACATGGAAGACGTCATGAACATCTGGAAAGTTTGATGGTAGCTCCAACTAGTAGGCAAGCTCAACTCGCTTGGAGAGAATGCGAAAGGGTCCAACGTAGCGAGGAGCCAATTTTCCTTTGATACCATAGCAGTGGACACCCTTTAACAGAGTGACTCGAAGATAAACTTGATCACCAACTTCGTATTCAACGTGTTGATGGTGACGATCATGATAACTCTTCTGGCGAGACTGAGTAGTTTTCAAAAGATCTCGTATAATACGAACTTGCTCTTCTTCTTCCTTGATCATATCTGGTCCAAAGAACTTTCTTTCACCGATTTCAGACCAATTCAGAGGAGTACGACATGTTCTTCCGTATAAGAACTAGAAAGGTGCCATGTCTATACTTGACTGATAACTGTTGTTGTAGGAGAACTCGGCAAAAGGTAAGCATTTCTCCCAGTTCTTGCCAAAAGTATGACACATGCTCTGAGCATGTCTTCAAGGATTTGGTTCACCCTTTCGGTTTAACCACCGCTGCTAGGATGATAAGCTGTGCTGAAGGATACACGAGTTCCCATAGCAGTTTGAAATCTGTCCCAGAACCTTGAGGTGAACAAACTTCCGCGATCAGATACTATCTTCTTAGGAACTCCATGAAGCACAATGATCCAGGATATGTAAAGATCAGCCAAAGAGCTAGCTCGGATGGTTTCTAGAACAGGGAGAAAATGAGCAACTTTGGATAGATAATCAACGACTACCCAGATGGCATCGTTTCCCTTTTGAGTCTTTGGAAGACTAGTGATAAAATCCATACCAACTTCTCCCATTTCCACTCAGGAATAGGGTGCGGTTGAAGGAGGCCAGCAGGTCTTTGGTGT
Organism: Avena insularis; assembly: GCA_023614405.1. Lineage (NCBI taxonomy): Eukaryota > Viridiplantae > Streptophyta > Magnoliopsida > Poales > Poaceae > Avena > Avena insularis. The sequence goes on from CM042688.1 coordinate 296,736,948, forward strand.
TCAGCCTTGACACGACAACAAACGTCACATTCAGCAATAAAACGGGCGATATCTTGCTTCATGCCAGACCACTAGAATCTTTGACAGAGATCCCGATACATCTTGGTACCTACAGGATGAACGGAGAGAGGTGATTCATGAGCCTCTCGATGGATCAAGTCCCTCAATTCTGTTCTCTTCGGCACCACCAGACGGTTACCAAAGTAGACAATACCTTGATCATCAACAGAGAAACATTTAGCAATTCCCTTAGCAATGCTCTCTTTGATCTTAGCAACCTCGGAATCATTCTTTGGAGCAAGCTTGATTTCATCTCTATAGGAGACTTCACCTCAAGAGTAAAAAGGAATCCACGAGGAACAACTTCAAGATTCAGTCGAGAAAATTCCACATGAAGAGAACGTTGAGCTTGTTTGATCAATAGATTGTTGCAATAAGACTTCCGACTTAGCGCATTGATGGCTCGGTGTTGATGTAGAGCTTGTTGGGAACCCCAAGAGGAAGGTATGATGAGCACAGCGGCAAGTTTCCCTCAGTTATGAAACCAAGGTTTAATCGAACCAGTAGGAGCAAGGAAATACCCCAAAGGTGTTGCTAGCTGAGCCTTGGCAGGGCGCACTACCGGTGCTAGTAGCAACGTGGAGACCTGCACAACACAACCACAGAACTCTGTCCCCAACTTGCGATGAGGTTGTCAATCTCACCGTGTTTTGCTGAAAACAAAGGATTAAACGTATCGAATGGAAATAAGTAATAGTTTGCAGAAAGTAAACACAAAGCAGTAACAGTTTGTAGATTGTATGTAAAAGAAAAGGACCGGGATCCATAGTTCACTAGATGTGGCTCTCCTTAGGATAGATAACATGCTGGGTGAACAAATTACAGCGGGGCAATTGACAAACATCGAGAAAGCAATACATGCATATACTAATCATCTTGACTCCTTTGAGACTTGATTGAGCATTACAACATTTTACATAGACCGCCATCCAACTGCATCTGTGACTAATAATCCACCTTCAGGTTCTCATCCGAACCCCCTCCAGTATTAAGTTGCAAGCAACAGATTATTGCTTTACGAATTGCGTGTAAAGTAAACAATACGATTGTTCTATGAACAAAAGATTGTTGTTTTCTCCCTAGTAGCAACAACACATCTAGTACCTTAGAGATTTCTGTCACTTCCCCAGATTACCAGAGGCATGAACCCACTATCGAGCATAAATACTAACTCTTGGAAATGCTAGCATCTACTTGGACAAGATAGCTACTAACGACGGAAAGCATGCAAGATCACAAATAAAAAAGACCATGATAGAATCAATAATCAATCTGAAATAGCATCTCAATATCCATCGGATCCCGGCAAACACAACATGTAGAATTACAAATAGATGATCTTGATCATGAACTGAGCTCACAAGATCTAGACATGAAAGCACAAAGGAGGAGAACCAGACATCTAGCTACTACATGGATCCGTAGTCCAAGGATGAACTACTCACGCATCACACCGGAGGCTTGTATGGTGATGAAGTAGGCCTCCAGGGTGAATTCCCCTCTCCGGCAGGGTGCCGGGAAGAGCTTCAGATCCCTCCCGATCTAGGGATGGAGATGATGGCGGCTACAGACTCTTTCGTGGATTTTTTATCGGGTACTTAGGGTTTTCGTCCCGAGGGCAATATATAGGCGAAAGGAGAGGCCGAGGGGGTGCTGGGGTTGGCCAGACCACCCCCTGGCTTGGGCCAGGCCTGGCCGTGTGACCAGGTGGTGTGGCCGCCCCCCAGCTCTTCTCCGTCTCGTATTCTGGCATCTCATGACTTCCGGAAAAATAGACACTTTGGCTTTTGTCCTGTCCAATTCCGAGAATATTCATTTTCTGACTTTCCTAGAACCAAAAACAGAAAAAAATAGGCAGCTGGCACTGTGGCTCTTGTTAATAGGTTAGTCCAAGAAATCATATGCAAAGTACTCCAAAGTGTGGACAAAACACAAGAAAGTGGATAAAACCAAGCATGGAACATCAAAAATTATAGATTCATTTGCAACGTATCACGCATCAGCCACGACATTGGCTTTGTCGGGTTGATAGTTGAGACCCAAATCATAATCTTTGATGAGTTCCAACCATCTTCTTTGCCTGAGATTGAGATCTAGCTGGGTGAAAAGATACTTCAGACTTTGATGGTCCGAGTAGAGTTCGCAACGATTATCGATGAGGTAATATTACCATTGCGTAAGAGCATGAACAACAACAGCAAGCTCGAGATCATGGATTGGATAATTATTCTCATGTGGATTTATCTGCCGGGAGGCATACGCTACCACATGACCATCTTTATTAAACACACAACCGAGCCCTTGAAGAGACACATCACAATAGACGACGAAGTCCTTGCTTGTGTCTGGGAGGACGAGCACATGAGTAGTGGTTAGCTTAGTTTTCAAAACTTGAAAGCTTTCTTCTGCGCTTTCAGACCATTTGAACTTCTTATCCTTCTTAAGAAGATCAGTCATAGGCTTGGCAATCTTGGAGAAGTTGTCAATGAATCGACGGTAATATCTAGCCATTCCAAGAAAGCTTTGGACTTCCTTGACTGAGGTAGGTGACTTCCATTCCAGAATGGTTTGAACCTTATCCGGAATGACAGCAACCCCACTGGCTGAGACCACATGACCAAGAAATACGAGCTCTTGCAACCAAAACTCGCACTTGGGGAACTTGGCATAGAGACGATGTTCACGAAGTTTAGTCAATACCAAACGTAGATGTTCGACATGCTCTTCTTCGGTCTTGGAATAGATTAGAATATCATCTATATAGACCACTACGAACTTGTCCAGGTACTCCATAAAGACAGAGTTCATGAGACTAATAAAGGTGGCAGGGGCATTTTTTAGCCCGAAGGACATCACTGTATACTCATAAAGTTGTGAATGCCGTTTTTGGGATATCCTCTTTTATGATCTTGATTTGATGATACCCGGACCTTAGATCCATCTTGGAAAAGACGATAACACCACTTAATGGATCAAAGAGGTCATTGATCTGAGGAAGAGGATACTTATTCGTCATTGTCACCGCATTGAGTCGACGGTAATCAACGACCAATCTTGGAATATTTGTATCCTGCTTCTTGACAACGATGGTAGGACAACGCCAAGAGGAGGTACTAGGTTGAATATAACCTCGGCCTTCTAGCTCTTCAATTTTCTTCTTTAGCTCCACCAACTCATGAGGGGGCATACAGTAAGGTCTTTTAGAGATAGCAGCAGTTCGAGGAACCAGCTCGATGACAAACTCCACACTTCAATCAGGTGGCATGCCAGGCAATTCTTCAGGAAAGACATCAGAGAAATCACAGACTACCTGGACATCTTGAACTTCTAGAGGGGGTAACTCTTCCATACCCTCCATGGCATACAACTCCAAAAATGGAACAGAAACTACCGATGCCGACTTCGACCCATCAGACCAGTACTTGATTGTTATGCCAGCAGGGGAGATCATGGTAACAGTCCTAAGTGCACAGTCAATGATGGCTTGATACTTGGATAACCAGTCCATGCCTAGAATGACATCAATGACAGTTGACTTAAGTGCAATGAGGGAAGTGGGAAACTTCTGGTATCCAATATCTATCTCAACCCCATGAGTAACCCAGATGGTCTGCCAATGAGACCCAGGACTTCTAATCTCTAGAGGTGAAGACATAGCTTCAAAGGTGATATCATGTGTTTGCACAAAATCTTGTGATATGAATGTATGTGATGCTCCAGAGTCAAATAAAATCGTTGCTAGAATTGAATTAACACGAAGCATACCCAGAATGTCGCGTGGATATTCCTGAGCTTCTAAAATAGTCACATGAGTCAGGCGACCATGTCCAGCACCCTGAGCTTTATCATACTTCTTCGCCTGTTGATCATTACGACCATCAACTCTTTGTGGACACTCCCTTGAGTAGTGACCAGGCTAACCACATGAGTAACAGGTAGTTCCAAAGAAGGAACCAGCAGGAGGACGATAACTTACTCCACCAGTATTTGACTGTGGCAGACGAGGAGCATTGCCAGTTGACTTGGGTTCATAAGGAGCACGAGGCACATCACTGTATGGAACAAAGACTCGGCGCTTCTTGTTACTAGAGGAAGACGCACGAGAGTTCCCTTCTTCATGCTTCTAGGAAACCTCCATTTCCTTTCTTCCATGCTCTAGGGTAAGAGCCTGGTTATGCAGTTCCTGGAAAGTTCTGAACTTGAAAGGCAGCAACTCATAGAGAACTGTAGGACTAAGTCCCTTACGGAACAACTCTTGCTTATCTTCATCATTGGTCACATCCCTGGGTGCATAACGAGCCAGGCGAGTGAACTCATGCCCATATGCTTCAATATCCATACGCCCCTGAGTCAGATCCAAAAACTCCCTCCTTTTGAGATCCATGACAGGCTTGGGAATATAGGAGGCGTGAAAAGCTGCAACGAACTCCTCCCAGGTAACAACATGTCCTTGAGCTTGCATATCCAGATACCCATCCCACCAAACACCAGCCTCACCTTCCAGCTGATAGGTGGCAAAGTTGACATGGTCATTCTGACGGACACGAAGAGCACTGAACTTGTGTTCAATTGTGCAAAGCCAATCATCACCATCAAGGGGTTCCTTGGGGTGGTTGAAGATAGGAGGAAATGAGCGAATGAAATCCCCAAGTGTGACACAGTCGTTGGGGCGACGTTCAGTGTTCTGAGCCACATTCTCGAGAAGGCATTCATTCCTCAGACGGTTGGTCTCAATATCGTTGAGAACCTCGGCCATTGTGGGAGGTGGCAGAAGTTCCGCATCAGCATTGTTGTGGCCTCGATGGCCAACAGAACGACGAGTACCAGAAGACATCCGATGGAGAAAATAGAACCTGTGAGATTGGATCACCAAGAGAAATACATTAAAAGATGACATGAACCATATCGAACGGTCACGGTAGAAACAACCATATGAATTGAGGTCACATCATAAGACCAAGTATCGCAGTAGAACAAACATACGATACGTATACGCTACCAACATAAATACAAACCATAACAATGGAATGCAAACATGGTATGATACCAACAATTCATAGGAGAAGAAAGGAGTTGAATTCCAAACACCCTTAGCAAGGTTGAAAACAATTCTTCAGATGCCCGGATATATCTTGGAAACTCTGAGCTTTGCAACCAGATATGGAGTACTAGAAGAACAACCCAACCCCGTAGATCCTAGTAATTTGAAATGATAGACGAGAAGTGAAACCCTTTCAAACCAAACAAGGTAAGATAACTCAGCAATAGAACAACCCTAGATAAGGAGTAAAATGAGTCCTATTTAGAGTTTTGCAAATAATTTTAACTTTCAAATAGTTTTCACTAGTGCTAGACTCGACATCGACCATTAAAAAGGGTTTCCTACAGGCAGTCCTGCTCTGATACCAAAATCTGTCACGACTCCGGATCAGGGTTAGACAAATACCAGATCTTCATCTGACATAAGCCTAACCTCGAGCTCGCAGCGCGCAGGGAATAATTCGGTAATATTACAGAACATACAAACCATACATTATTAAGGTACACTCTTAGTAGAGCTGCATACAAGTATTGCAAACCAGGGGTCAGAGACCCATCAAACACCAGACAACGAAAGCAAATACGTTGTTCTAAACAACAAACTTAGCAAACGGCCTAACAGGCCATGAACATAAGCAAACGACCCTTCCATAGATCCTAGGCTGCTGCCCGGGAACCCCAACTACTCAGCAACGTCAATGTAGAAACCACCTTCAGTTGGAATAACTTCACCTGTAGAAAAACATCAATGAGGCAATGCTAAGTACAGGATGTACTCCGCAAGACTTAATAACCTATGATACATGCTTGGTTTAGAAAGGCTTTCTGTGGTTACTTTGCAAAAGCCAGCTTTGTTTTGAAAACAAGTGAGAGAAGAGGCTCGTCTAATCAGCTCATTTCAAAAGAGGTAAGAAGACTACATTCTAACTCTTTCAGATTGCCTTCATCATCATATGCACCTTTCAACTTGGAACACACCCTCAAAGGACCAGGAGGAAGTAATTACAGAACACCTTTTAGTTGCCAAGTTTTAACATTAGGTTATAGTACTCTATGATCGTCACGTCCGTTCCCAAGTCGTCCATAACCGTCGACATGGCTTTTCGAAAATATTATAACCCTGCAGGGATGCACAACTTTAACCACACGTACCAACCAACTCTTAATGCCAAATTATTAGCCCTCTTCCTTCGAAGGCCGACATAGGATGGTTGACCACGACCTTTACCTTGCTTTCGCCGAGACCATGAGTCACGCCCTAAGGAGATGTCGCTGTAACGGGTCAAGTCCCGAAGCCGGTCCCTAGAGATGTGTGCGGGGACCAAGATTACAGAGGTCGGGCCTCTCTTGTTCCCGGCCACGCTTACCTACCTGTATGAATGCACCTCCTACACCGCCTTCGAGAACATCCAGAATGCATATGTCGAATGGAACGCCCGAACTATGTGACTCATGGAATCTACTAGGCAAGTTAGTCAGTCGAGGGGTTTTCTAGGCCCCGTGTGGCTGTACGCTCATCTTGGTTCAAGAGGCAAGAACTCGGTTCCTAGTGGTGGCGAGCATAGGACTACAAAAACCACACCCAACGTGGCCTCCCATACCTGCCTTAGCATGTTTATTAACCATCTCCAATCATATCTCAACATCCTATCAAACTAGGTTCATCGCATCCCCGATGCATCATCTAGGTGGATCAGTCTTGTACCACTAACATTGGCTAAGCTTGACTAATATATGGCACTAGCAACACTCATAAGATCAACCCTAGTTATGCTAGGAGCGGTGGATCGGTATATTGGTATACAAAGGATAACATGCAGCAGATAGGATACTCTATCTTAAAAAAAGACCACATTGGAATTGTATGCATATAGCGGGAATGAAATACTTTGAAAACATAGGTTCAGAATGATGGGGTTATGCTTTCCTTGTCCATCGCTGAAACGGTACTACTCTTCGGTGGCGTGGACTTCAGGTTCAGGGTCGGTTCCTATTCGCGAAGAACCAACACCGGAAAGAAGAAGAACAATCAACACATGGCATGTGCAATGCTCATACAATATGGATGATGTGATGGATTGCATGTATTAGAGTAACCCTAGATGCCACATCGATTTAAATGTGTTCGGAATGCCCTAGGTGGACAAATCATCAAACCCATGGTACTTAGGAGGTGTCGGTGTTCCTCTATGTAAAGTAAGGTTCAAAGTTGTATGAATATGAATGCTTACATTTTTAAATGATAGAGCTCACTTTTTGAACATTTTGATATATTATACACATTTCTCTGATTTAAAATTAATTAGTTATGATTTTTCCCAATTTTAATCCATTTTTAAATAAATAAACATTTTTGGAATTATTTAAATTATTTTCCAACCTGGACCCACATGTCAGACTTTTATTAATTTCAGAAATTAATTCCAAAATGAATAAAACCCTGACATTAGGGACCCACCTACCAGCATTTTTATTTAATAAAACAATTACAGAAAAGATTAAACTAAAAGAAAACGAGACATGACATCAGCCTGATGTCATGATGACGTCATCGACGCCATTGCTCCCAGGTCGAGCACGGATCCGTCGATCCCGTGCGCGCCTGGACACGCATGTGAGGGCGCTGGATAGAGGGCGTCGAGCGAAGTCAAACAGTGGTGGCGCCTCCCTCGAATGGTCACCGCAGCTTTGCCGGCGACGATAAATGGCGGCGGTGCTCACAGGTGCCCGCTGCAGAGGGTGGTCTAGCGCGCGAGGGAGGAAGAAAAGGGGTCCTCTCGGACCAGGAGCTCACTGTGAGCGTGATAGGCTGGTCAGGAATGGTAGAGGAAGCCGGCCGGAGGAGAATCGGTGGCGGCTGGAGCTCGGGAAGGTGACGACTTCGGGCTCGATTCCGGACAGAGGAGAGAATCCGGGCTTGCGTGGCTTCACGAGGACGACGAGGGCGATGAGGGGCTTCTCCTAGGCGTCTCTGCGGCGCGAGGGGAGGTAGGAGGCAGCGGGGAACCGGAGCTCTTGGGAGCTAGGGTTCTGGCGGGGTGAGGAAAAAGGGGAAGAAGAGAGCTAGGGTTCATCCTGGTGGCATTGAGGGTTCTTGTAGGCATCGTGCCATCGGTGGCGCGCATCTTGGCGCGGGAGAGCATCCTGGAGCGATGAATGACGGCGGCGGTGCCACGCTGCTGCTCTGCATCGTCGATGATAGAGACGAAGGGGAGAGAGGGCCAAAGCGGTATCAGGCTGGGATTGGGCCGCGGCTGGAGGGTGCAGACGGCTGCAAAGCAAGCGGAGCAGAAGGCCGCTGCAATGGCTTCAAGGTAGGTAGAGAGGAGGGAAAGATGGGATGCGGCCCAGATAGAGTTAGAAACCAGTTTTTCTTCCAGAAATCCTTTTCTTTTTATGTTTTCATTTTCCTGTTTGTATTTTCAATTTCTTTTTTGTTTTTAAACATTTCTAAAATACCAGAGGTGTGTAAAATATAACAAAAACACTTAGGGGCCCTTGATACTGATTGGACTCCATACAATTTGTGTTTTTCAAAATATAGAAGCAACCCTTTTGAATTCATTTTCAAATAAAGAGGGAAAAAATTAGGGTTTTATTTTGTCTCTTGATTAGAACCAAGTGCAAATGTAATGCATGTATGCAATGCTCACAAACATGTTGTTTATTTATTACACATAGAGGTGGTAAAACTTTAGCGGGAGGATAAATTTCCTCACTTGCTGTCCTATGCAAAGTCATCAAACATCAATGTGCAGGAATTTTTATAGGCTGAGTTCTTGGAGGATAATTTTCACCTACCTCTTTCCTAATAAGCATACTATGAATTTTTAATCCTGGAAGATAGATGCCAAGAGATCATTCCAAATTTACAAGCAAATAACCATGATAGTTGGAATTATATTTGGGGGTCTGATAGATTTGAAGTAAAAAAGGCCTACTCTTCTATGATTGATTATTCCCCTACACCTCCACACTTCTTTTGGCTTTGGGCATCCTCTTGCCAGAACAAACACAAATTCTTTTTTTGGCTTTTGCTTCTAGATAGATTAAACACAAGGAATCTTCTGAGAAGGAAACAATTTGCTCTGCCTGACTATAATTGTGCAACTCTCAATTGCCAATTGGAAGAATTGACTAAACCACTTATTCTAGGATTTCCCCTTTACAAAAATCTGCTGGGATCATATATGCATTGACAGAGCAATAGATTTATTAGGACTGGAGGCTTTATCTAACATTAGAACCAAGTTGCATCTACCTTTTGCAATGGAAATTATTATTTTGGCTGCTTGGGGTATCTGGATTTGTCGAAATGAGAAATTTTTTAATGATAAAAGGCCAACAATAGAAGGATGGAAGACAATTTTCTATCAAGAAATGATATGGGTGCAATTCAGAATTAAAAGAAAACACCAGGAGAAATTCAATACTTGGCTGAGCCAACAATTAGACCAAAGATAGAGTAGATTGTTGCCCTCTTGCGAGGTTGAACATTTTATAATTTTGGATCTATCTTGGATCTTTAGACTCATATGTAATAGCACTTTGTATTATCCCTATATATATTAATAAAAATTGTAGTGGGGACCTTCCCTACTGTTTCACCTTCAAAAAAAACTGAGAAAAACATTAGCGGGAGGAAAAAATGAGTAGAGCTAAGGAAATCAAGGGCACTCAAATAAAAAAATGACTGAAAATTCAAGCTTTTGGCATAACAAATGGAAAATGTGTTATTTTAACAAAATAATCCATCTTGGCCGACATTATATTGTTTGCAACACAAAGATACACAAGTGTTCCAAATTTGGCCTCGTTTAGACAAAGTATGTTTTGGGATGGGTTATTTTGGAGGTTGATTGAGTAGAAAGTCATGCATCCTCATAGCTAGTAGCTCATTCCAGGAAGGGTTTAAGAAGTCGTTTAGGGGATAAGTCCATTTCTCTTTATTTCCTTTATTATTCATACTAGGTTGTAGGTAACATAACAAGACTCCGTGCGAAGGTTGCACTGTGTTTTGACTTTTTTGAATTAAACTAACCCTAAAACCATTTTTTTGAATTTATTCACTTAGAAAAAGAAAAATCTGGATGATTACGAGTAAATAAAAAATTTCAAATTTCATATGGTAAATCAATCCAAGATATACAAGTGTGCCAAATTTTGGATCAAATGGTCAACGTTTTCTATGGTTTAAGCCATGAACTAGCTAAACCCCATGTGTTCACCACATGTCGAGGGCAAAACAGAGTAGTGCTAAGCAACTAGGTGGATGACCATAGAAACTTGCAATAACACATACATTATGGGATTATCCAACATACAAACTTGGGAGCATCACACTAGTTTGAATTCAATACAAACATTGGTAGTAGTTCAAATTCATCATACAAATTCAAATTAATAATTTAAATGCAATTTTTCTCCTAGTGTTTTTTGCTGGGTTCACTACCTTGCTCCGGGTGATCCTAGCTAGAATATTCGCGGAGTCCACCATCAGCTTCTTAGGTTTGTTCCCTTTGTTCTTTTTCTCTATATCCAATGAATCAAGTGCTTCAGTCTGTCGTCCAATTGGTTGAATCATGTTTTGATCCATAGGTTCATATGGTTCAAAATGCATTGGCATCATTTGTACAATATCCTCTTGTGTAATTCCATCACTTTTGAACTCTTCTTATAATGAATGAATTGCTTTATTCTCCTCTCGATCAATTGGTTCAAACTCCTATGGATCCATTGGTTCAAACTCCTCTCGATCCATTGGTTCAATCTCCCCTACATTTGGTTCAATCTCCTCTGCATTTTGCTTCAAGCTCCTCTCGATCCATTGGTTCAATCTCCCCTGCATTTGGTTCAATCTCCTCTAGATCCATTAGTTCAATCTCCCCTGCATTTGGTTAAATCTCCTCTGCATTTGGTTCAATCTCCTCTTGATTCATTGGTTCAATCTGCAATGTATCCATTACTTCATTCTCCTCTCGTTCAAATACTTCATTCTCATCTGCATTTGCTTCTACTACATGATCATCCATTCCATAAGTTGTGTCCCCTGCATTTTTACAAAGCCTAGCAATGTGCCCTAGGATCCCACAATGTTTGCACTTACGTCGTCGAGGTGGTGCACCACCCTCTGCACTAGCTCTCATCCTATTCTTCCTTGGCCTCTCTACTGGTCTAGAAAAAACTGGAGGGTGTAGCTTGAAGCCTGGATCCACTTCCATCCGTTGGTATTTTCCCAACAAGGCTGGAACATTTTGATAATATGATGCCCTAAATTTGGCAACAGAGAAATACTCCGACACGTACTGATCAACTTCACCCTCTTCACCTCCTAGAACACCCATGAAAAACAATGCATGTATGCAGGGTTTCCCACGGAACTGCCATTGCCTGCAATGGCATGTCCTATCAACCAAACTCATTGGATACCTCCATTGCCTATCTTTACTGTCAGTGTATGTTACCTCAACCTCCATTCCTCTTCTAATGCATTTCATCTTTAATTGTTTTGCCTTAGCATGCAAAGCCTTAATCAAAGATGGGAGGATGAGATGGCCAACATATATTGTTGATGCAATTCTTTGATGCAAATCGATCTTTATCATGATCATCTGCCTAATCTTATCAAGTATTTGCCACATCATAAGACCTTCCAATGACTTGACCTTTGGATTGAAACTCTCTGCAAGGTTACTTGTGACATAGTCTACCTTACAAATTTCAATGAATTGGCTTCTTAACCACACCATTCCATGATGTGCATCCGAGTACTCCTTCATCGTGGATTTTTGTTTATACAACACTTTCAAATGATACAAATGCTTCCTCAAACTGCATGTGTATGGACCTGGCCATGGTTGTCAGTATATAGACTTTACCCTTGAATTTCTTTGTAAAATTCTGCACTAAGTGTCGCATACATTCCCTATGCTCCACTCCGGGAAATGCTGCTTCTACAGCTTTCTCCAAACCTTTGCAAGCGTCCGTGTGGATAGTAAGTCATGGTGGATGACCGATAAGGTCGTGCAAATTCTCCAGAAACCAAGTCCAACTTTCCTCTAACTCAATCTCCAAAACTCCAAAAGCAGCATGGAACATCAAATTGTGGCCATCACCTGCAGTAGAAGCTACTAGCTGTCCTTTAAATCTGCCATCAAGAGTTGTTGCATCCATGACCAAATAAGGCCTGCAACCATCCAAAAATCCTTGCCTGCAAGCTTTGAAATAAACAAAAGCCCTTCTAAAGCACTCCTTCTTTGTCTTCACTCTTATTTTGTACTGGACTTTATGCCTGTCTATCTGTACAACACTACCTAGACTAGCCATCTCCACTTCAGCTTTGAAGTTGTAAAGCAACTAAAAACTTTCATTCCACTGACCATTGATCCTATCAAGAGCCATTTCCTTTTCATAGAACATCCTCATGTAAGGTACTGTAATATTAAACATTTGAAAAACTTCTTTTATGAGCACTGTTGCACCAAGTGATGGGTTCGCTCTCATCCAATCAATGATTGCATCTGCCAAACACCTAGTCCTTGCTAGTTTTGTTTTGTCCTTTGGCTTTCCCCTTGAGGTGGACAAGAATGTTCAAACCGGTTACTTTTTATTTGAAACATAATGAAAATGTTAGGTATAGTTAACAAAATCTACAAAGTGATCTAAAATACACAACTGGCTGTAATACCTGAACCAAATTGCTCCTGAGCATAGTGGATACATGCATCCTCCACCTACACCTCTTGTATGGGACTTCACTATGAACCTTGCTGGCTCACTCTTAGTAACATCATAATCATTATTGGTGTGGATGCAATATGTAGTAAGGGCATTATGACAGTCCCACATCATTTCAAATACGGTGCCTTCTGAAATCTTAGGATCGTTCATGTCCCACTCAATTACTGGCAAGTACTCACCATCGTACTCGGCTAAAACAAGACTATCATTGTTCTCCTCATTCTCTTCATCATTAGCGTCATCAAATCTAGCACCGTGGGCCATTTCCTCCGTGTATTTATCCTCTAGTGCATGTTTACTGAATCCTCATCATCTAGTGGAGGTGCTCCCTCATCATGATCTGCCTCATACTCCACATCGCCCGCACGAGCGATTTGGCTTACACTCGCAGTGCGAACAGATGGTACTACTGTGGACCTACAAGGAGCGTGAGGGCGCACACAATTAGCAAAGACACATGATGCCCGACCACATGATGATGCCTGACCACCAGATGATGCTTTAACCTTCTTCCCATATGTTCAACTTTAGGTTGCACATGGATACGAATTCAACCAACACGTTCGGTAGCATTCAAGGAGAAAATCATTACCAGATCAGCTTCGCTAGTTAGTGGGAGCAGTGTTTGCTTGCTAATGTTGAAATAGTGCAAATCAACTGAATCACCATTGCTCCAGGGGGATTTAGAATAGATTTTATCTTTCAAATCTCTGAGAGTTATGGAGGTTGCAACCACCGCTGGGAAGTAAAATCCAGAGAGATACTATTCACAACCACGAATTATGCTAGTATCTAGTATAACCGCCAGCCAAAATGTCAGTGCTAGATCATTCCTATTCGAAAAGTATGGCAGTTAGTTGAGCACCAGCGATTCGCGCTCAATTACTGCCTATAATCAATCCACAAAGGGAAACAATGCTTACCTAGATGGAATCCATGCGTTAGATCCCTCCGCGCTCGATCGGGATAACCGGTATACCAGCCAATGTTGCATACTGTTCCGCGAAAGGGGTAGATCTTGCAGGGGTGGGAGCGGAGCCGAAGGTGGAGTGGGCTCCATGGTTAAGGGGAGGGGTTGCTCGGCGGCCGAGGACGACATAAGGTAGGAGGGCACGATGGTAGGGGAGCGGAGGGGTGGTGTGCGAGCTGTTCTAGGCTCAAGGGAAGGGAATGCTTTGGGTGAGCGAGAATGGACAGTCCGATGTGTCTCCATGCGGCCCCACCATTCACCATGTATGCAAGATCCTTCCCAACGGGGCCCCACCCTTCACCACGTATGCAAGACCCATCCCAACGCAACCCCATTTGTCAGCATGTAACGGTCAAGGCGACATAACGTAACACTCAATGCACGACCCACCCCAACGCGGTCCCACTGGTCAGCATGTAATGGTCAAGACTTTGACTTGACGGCATGCCCCTGTTCGAGTGCCTATGAGGGTTTCAGAATAGAGGGAGGGGAAACGTGAGGAAAAATTAAGTGGCACTGAGTAAAACTAACGAACCGAGGGCACGAAAATAGAAATCCCTAGTTATTATTAATAGACTTAATGTATGCCTTTTTTCTCTAATAAGACTGTAGGTTAATAAAAACATAATGTTTGTTAACCACTTAATGTTTGTTTAACCCATAGGTGATATGTCAATATAAATGACCGAGTGACAGTAACCATGGAGCAGCATCATACGTCTTTCCTTCTCCTTTTTTGCAAAAAGGATCCTGACATTAAAAGAAACATCGAACAGTACAAAGCACCTCAATAAAAACTAAAATTACATTGAAATCCTTGAGATGCCCTTCATCTTCAACCTCAGTTCCCCGCGTCACGAGGAGCCATGGTACCTGCCAGATTGATATGTTTTTTTGCAAAGCTGTCGAGGATATCCCTGTGATGGAGGATGGTGGTTGTGCATGCGTTGTTCAGGCCCGATGTGCCTTGGAATACACACTTCTCAAGGACGTTGATGAAGAGGTCCAGCTCGTCGTGCTAGGAAAGAGGTTGCACGATAACATCTACCTCCATGTAGACGTCCGCCGGTGTGGCAGGCAAAGCCTCGGAAAGCTGCAGGGCCATCAGTGCGCGGAACAGATCGTCTCTAGAGAGACCAGCCAGGGAAGCAATGAGCGCGGCAACAACCTAGGGTAGATCACCTAGACCAAAAATTGGGGCTAAAAGTCAGTTATAGGTAGGCTAGATGAATGAAGTCCATAGAAGAAAACAATATCGCTGCCGATAGCATGCATTGTGGCAAACGTACCAGTTGGGTATGCGTCACAGCGCATGGCCTGAAGGCGAGCAGTGAGGTCATCCACCATGCCTGTGACGACGCTGAAGCTGGTGAGGAAAGAGTCCACCGTCTTCTTGAGCCAAGCTACAAAGATGGCATAAGAATGGGTGGGTGCCACGACGCGTGCCAGCATGACACAAAGGCGCTGCAAAGAGTCAACCTAGGGGTGGGCGTCCCTAGCTTTCTCGCTTGGATGGATGGTGCTCGCTAATACAGCCTCCATCTTCCCTTCTCTCTCTCTCTCCCTCTCTCTCTCTAGATATCGCTCTATGGCTGACTCCACCGCTGATCAATCTATGTACTCTTGTAATCTTGCTTTTGGAAGTGTAGTACATATACTAGTAGTAGTACTCCTACAAGCAATCAACAGTAGAAAGCTACTATCACTGGTCTGGTTGACCTTCTAGTATTAAGTGCCTACCTAACCAAGCCTGCATGCTTATCTTGGTAATTGTGCTGCCTCTCGCATAGCCAAATCCCACTTAATATGGAGTACTAGTACTGCTTGTTCAAAAAACATGTACTAGTAGTAGTATTATACTCTGCAACTGCTTTTTTGGTACCAGGACGTGACCTTGAAAAATGTTGAGAAAATCTTGGGAACGTTAGAGCTAGCCTCTTAACTACACCGTAATTCTCTCCCCATTGGTTTAATTTTTTCCTTCATGCTCATGCATAGGTTGTTTTGTATTGCATGGAGAGAGAAAGGGCGATCTAGATGCCAGAAATTGGGGGATGCAATAACTAGGGAGCTAGAAATTACTCCCTCCATCTCATTGCATTTTACTACTCCCCGTATTCTGTACCTCATGTCAGGAGCCCATCGTAGCTTTGCTATGACAACGCACAACCTATGCACCTCGCTCCCACGTGTCCTAACAAAGTTAAAAGAAAATGCCACCACCCCAATTATCACACAGAGTGGACTGTGAACCATTTGGTTTCTTTATAATTCCATGTTTTTAGTACTAGGATTTTTCAAGCTTCCTAGCTAACTTCGCACACTTCGGTGACTTTTTGCCGATTTAATGAAAAAATAAAAAAATAAAAGATTTACGCATGATGACCTACCATGTCACGTGCACTACGTGCCATGAAAATGGAATGTAATACGCATAAGACGACGCCACATGAAAGTATTTGGTTTGTCATAATTTCAATGCATGCAGTAGATTCTTAGCACGAAGATACTTGCATTTCTCAAAACTCGTGCTGGTTCTTGGTATATTGACAATGTTGGTACATTGAAACGACATTTGAAAAATTCAAGAGCAAACCTATCAAGCTTACTTGTATTTCATATCTCACCTAATTTCATTAAATATACATAAATTCCTCTGAGTGGGCGAAATTAGATATGAAGCTTGAAAAATGCTAAAACTAGGGAACTTTAAGAAAGGCATTATCCATATTGTCTAACTAGTAAGTTGCATGTGCATTACACACGTGATGAGAATCAGATAATAGAAGTATGACATATAATTTTTGTTATATAATCATAATAGGTAAATCTAAAAAAACAATTATAATTTTGAGTCATGTCCATAAAGTATCGGGTGTATATTTGGTTCTTGTACTTTGTATCATGTACTATAGAAATCAACCTATTAGCTACCTAATACTCAACATGCTCTAGAGAAATGATGTAGAATATTCTAGAATTATTGAGAAGTGTGTTTTGAGGTTTCTGCATAGCGCTCATTGTGCTAAAGACTATAACTAGAATCTTCTAGTAGATGCTAGAATGGATATAAAGATCCAACAGTTTGTAATGCTAGGATTTGCCAGTCTTGATCCAACTGTGAAATTTCAAATTATGTGTACACTATATAGTGGTTAGATTATTATATAATAGGTAAATCTCAAAAATTATAAATTTGATTGACATCTATAAAGTATGGGTCTATATTTGGTTATTTTACTTTGTATCACGCAGAAGTTAAGATTTATTATCTATTCCTAATACTTTAAAATTGTGGTAACATGGTCAAGAGAAATGATGGAGAAGATGCTAGAATGATGGAGATGTGTGTTTTGATGTTTGTGCATAGCATTAAATTTGCTAAATACTATCATTAGTATCTTCTAGATGCTAGAATGGAAAATAAGATCCAATAGTTGGTAATGTTCGGATTCGCGAGCCTCGGTCTAACGGTCAATATTCAAAGTTATTCGTACACTATATAGTGGTAAGAAATGTGGGGTGATGGCATTTTTTCAAGTAGGGTGGGCCTATAAGGAACAAGATACTTCAGTTCACAACTTAACACTGTCAGTGGAAGTCCATATTACACCAGGGACCTCAAAAAATAAAATTACATCCAAGTCCACATATTTAATACAAAGGGCCCTGAAAATAAGCATGGAAAAGTAGTCGAGTCTGGCTCTCTTTCTCCACCCACTAGCCAAGGCATACTCTTCGTATAGAGTACAAGAACAGTTGTACTTGCTTAACAAAGGAAATCAACATGGTGCTCAATTTAGCCGGATCTTGTTGATGAAGTGCACAAAATATGATGGGACGTATCTTATCTTATCTTACCACTATATAGTCTACGAATAACTATGAATATTTGACCATTAGGTCAATACAAGCAAATCCAAATATTGCTAGTTGTTGGATCTTTTTTTCCATTCTAGCATCCAGATTTTTCTATTGATAGTCTTTAGCACAATAAATGTTGCTAGTGTTTAATAAAGTGTGGCAAGCCAAACTATGGCAAAAAACCAAACACATACCATTGCCAAACTTTGGCTTGGAAAATTGTGGCTAGGAACCAAACACTTCCAAAGTACTAGAAGCAAATATACACCCATATACTTTATAGGTCTAGATCAAATTTATAATTTATTGAGCTTTACCTATTATATAATCTTACAACTATATATTATACGAATGGATAACATTGAAATTTGATTGTTGGATCAAGACTGGCAAATCCGAACATTGCAAACCGTTGGATCTTCAATCCATTCTACATCTAGAAAATTCTATTGATAGTATCTAGCATAATGAATGCTATGCACACAAGCCTCAAAACACTTCTCTATCATTCTAGAATCTTTCACACATTTCTCTAGACCATGTTGTCAAAATATTTAAGTATTAGGTATAGCTAACAAACATTGACTTCTACATTGACTTCAACATGATACAAAGTACAAGAACCAAATATACACACATACTTTATAGATGTCCATCAAATTTAAAACTTTTTTAGCATAACCTAATATATAATCTTATCTTACCACTATATAGTGTAAAGATCACTTTGAACTTTGACCGTTGGGTCAAGACTGGCAAATCCCAACACTACTAAAATTAAGTTGGATGTTCTATCCATTCTAGCATCTAGAAGATTCTATTGATGTTCTTTAGTGCAATGAATGCTATGCACAAACTTCAAAACACACTTCTTAGTAATTCTAGAATCATCATCGTCATTTCTCTAGAGCATGTCCAGTATTAGGTAACTAATAGTAGGTTGATTTCTACATGATACAAAGTACAAGAACCAAATACACACCTGGTACTTTATGGACGTTGCTCTTAATTATAATAGGTGAAGCACAAAAAATTATAAATTTGATCAACATATATAGAGTATGGGTGTATATTTGGTTCTTGTACTTTTATCATCATGTAGAAGTCAAAGATTGTTAGATACCCAACACTTGAAATTTTTGGTAACATGGTCAAGAGAAACGAGGGAGAAGATTCTATTATGATGGAGAAAAGTGTGTTTTGAGGTTTGTGCACAGCATTCATTATGCTAAAGACTATCAATAGATCTTCTAGATGTTAGGGCATGTTTGATTCGTATGATAGGAAAATCATAGGAATAGGAGAAACATAGGATTACAATGTCATGCCCACTTTAATTCTATAGGAACCCATATATATATGCAATAAAGTTTGTTTGATTCCATCGAAGGAAAAATAAAGGATTCTAAGAAAGAGGTTTACGGTGGATGTTAGATTTCCTATGCAATCTAGTGCAAAGGATTCCCTAGGAAAATTTCCTATAGAAATCAATCATACAAATCAAACAACCATTATAGAAAATGTGTGTGTGTGTGTTTGTGTGTCCTTCGTCTTCTCAGGTGTGATATGGAGCAACAAGAGTAGTATATCTTACCATTATATTACCACTATGTAGTGTACGAATAACTTTGAATGTTGACTGTTGGATCAAGACTCGCGAATCCCAACATTTCCAGCCGTTGGATCTTATTTTCCATTCAAGGGCATGCTTGATTCAAAGGATTTACAGGGAAATTTCTAATGGGATTTACATGGTAGGATATACTACTCTTGTTTCTCCGTGTCACACCCTGAGAAGAAGAACGACACACACACACGCGCGCGTGCATGAACACAGACACAAGCACACGCGCACAAACACGCACACACGTACACACATGCACACATGCGTGCACACACACACACACACAAGTCTATGAGTGCTTTCCACATAAGCGCATGGGATTGTTTATGCACATTTCACCTTTTATGTTTGTTGCAATATTTCTGGCTAACATTGCCCACTTAAATGATATTAACTTATTGGGTCAACTTTGAACTACAAGCTCGTAATATATTTCTTTTCCATTTATTTGGCCTATATAATCCTTCTATTTGTTGGGGATATGCTAAATGGGTATAACCATAGCATGTCTCTAATCCGGCTAACCCGGGTGGCCCACAGTTTGTAGCAAGGCCTATGGCCTGCTGGGTGGCCTAGTTAGGTGGATCCAGAAGGGAGGCCCATGCCTGATAAAGGAATGCTACGCATGAGTCACTGACGTACTCGAAGCCTTGGAGTACAAGATATGAAGACTAGTTAGTATTAGTGTAGGACTCTGTAACTTGGCCGACAAGGTCCTTTCTTTGTAACCCCAGGTTCTGGTGCCTTTATAAACCGGACATGTACGAGCCTTTAGGGCACGATTGATAATGTACAACATACAACACCTCGCATAGCGAACCAATCTCTTTAACTCGGCATATTGCCATTATAGTGATTTATAGCAGGAGTAGAGTTCCACCACCGTTCTGGGACTTGAACTTGGGTAAGTTGTGTTACCTTGTACCCGCCAACTCTCCACCTTGAGAATATCATTTTGCGGCCCGAAAGTTGGGGTGGACAGGCAACGCGGTACCCAAATTGATTTTTATCACCGCGATTCGAAAAGTTGGGGCGCCAATTGCTGAGAGGGGTCTTTCGAGTGAATGATGGCCAAACCAAATATTTTCAAATCGCGCTCGTTAAGCCAGGATATTCCGTTACACTAGTTCCTGTTGTACCCCTCCTTCGCCGGTCACTCTTCTTAGCCACCCTGCACGTGTCATAGGGGCAAATCCATTACTGTACTTTCCCAACTCTCGACACTGAATCTTGCTGTGGCGGCGGTCCCTTTTCTCCCCTTCCCCGACCCTAAATCTGCCGGCGGCGGAGGACCTTTTTTCTCCCTCCCCCGACACTGAATCCGGCGGCGGCAGCCTAACATGTCTTGCAAGGCGAAGGTTGTAGCTACATCGCCGACTGAAAAGGGTCCATCAGGGCCCATGTCTGGGGCTCAACGCGTAGCTGCGGCAAGGTCTTCAGCCCCGGTTAGCGAGGAGGCCAGGCAGGATTCTGCTCCCAAGGTACCTACGAGCAGCGGGTTGAAGAGAAAAGCAAGGCCGGCGGTGGATTATTCGGCTCCGATGGGCATATGCAACACTCAGATCTCGAAGAAAATAACCCAGGAGAAGAGCGAGAGGTGAATTTTTCTTATCTGTGCCTTATCTTGCAAGTAAATTAGTTACGGCATAATAGAATCGAATGAACTGAAATGTTCCCCTTTTTAATCAAATTAGGCACAGTTTTGATACAAGTGACCTATATGATTTCACAGTTCATGTTTGGCAGTACACTGCAAAGCTTGATTTTGGTTGCGAGAGGGTTGTGTTCGGGCAAGATGTGCATCTGCTTGTGAATTGCAAAGAGGTTGTGTCTATTTCGCAGCTGGTAGATATGCTTGCCGCTAGAATTCCCTGGGGTTCTAGACAAAGGACAAATCTGGTGTGGCGCAACATGAATGATACCTATCAGCAAATTGAGCACTCCCATGAGCTTCAGATGGTTTGGTAGTGTTGTGCAGCTGATCGTAAGGTAAAAGTTGAAGTGATGATTGATGATATGTATGCAGATGATGGAGATCTTGCTGTCAGAGCTTCTGCTCCTAGAGAATATGGACCAATAGATGCTGATCTGGATAAGTTCAGTATACGCATAGAGGTGGATTCATACATGGCAAAACTTGATGAGGGAGTTAATAAGCCAGGCCACATGTATCGCGGAGATCACCGATTCCAAAAACATAACTCTTGATGAAATGAGAGAGATGATCGGTAAGGAAATCACTATTGGCCCTAAGCGGATGGCAAAATCCGGTGGCATCATAAGAAGCAGCAATTCATAGATGTTTTGGATACTGAAGATCTTATGCAGATTATGCGGCGAAAGAAGCGAACCAGGAAGGTGTTCTTCCTTGGTACCATTTCTGATGTTGTTGAACAGGTTATAGTGGATGTAGATGCCCCTGTAGTGTCTGAACAGAATGAGGTGGTCGACGTTGATGAGATCTGATGAGAGCTGCTACCCTGGGCTTGTCATATGGACCGTGGGGTTCCTCTGCCGGTATTTGTAATATTGACTGCTGTTGCATTTAGAGCGTGCTTCTGCGATTATGTTTGTTGAGAGATTGTGATATAATGTTGTGCGAGTTGTTGAGATTTTCGGACATGTCACTCACTGAAACCATCGTTGTTGTAATAAGACATAAGTACATTGTAGTTGACATGATTATGTTTCTTAAGATGATGTACCGTACTTGTTTCAGTTATTATGTTTGTTGGGACATTGTAATGTAATGTTTTGTGAAACCATGACTGGACTAGTGATGCATAAATACATTGTAGTTGACATGATTATGTTTCTTGAGATGATGTACTGTACTTGTTTCTGATATTTTGTTTGTTGAGAGACCGTAATGTAATGTTTTGCGAAACCATGACAGGACAAGTGATGTGTAAGTACCTTGTAGTCGACATGATTTTGTTTCTTGAGTTGATGTAATATACTTGTTTCTGTGATTATGTTTGTTGATAGATTGTAATGTGATGTTTTGTGAAACCATGTTGTGGTTATGTTTGTTGGAAGATTATAATGTAATGTTTTGTGAAACCATGATTGAAGAAGTGATGCATAAGTACCTTGCAGTTGACATGATTTTGTTTCTTTGGATGATGTAATATACTGGTATGTTTTCGTTAGGCAATGAAATTGGGATAGAGGGAGTGCAGGTTTAATATTTGAAATGAGAATGTGTGAAGAGAATCCATATCAGGCAGGAGACAGTAATCCAGGGAAAGGGCATGGTATCCATTAAACTATTGTAACATGCCAATTTAGTCATCATTGCAGCGGTAGAAGGGCTTCTCTCTCTCTCTCCCTCCCTACTCTCTCTCTCTCTCTCTCTCTCTCTCTCTCTCTCGTCGACGCTGTCGCTGTCGCCGTCGCATTCGCCATGATGTCCTTGAACAGCGAGGACGGCCAGTCGAGCAGCGACAGCCTTCTCTCTGACATCGAGTATTCCTTCCACTATGTGAGTTCCTCTATTATCTCGGGCTAGGGTTAGGCAATGGTAAATCACTCGATCTGAGCCCGACCAGATGTGCATGCAATCGTGTTTGATTTCAGCTTTGCGTTTACCTATAGGTACCAAGGACGATCTACGACTCTGAATGGGAGGGCCTAGATCTCGATGGAGAAGTGCCATGTGACCATGGGCTAAAACTAAGGAGATATGTTGCATTCGAAGGAAGTAACACTGGGAGAAGGTTTTTGGGCTGTACAAATCAGGTTTGTTTACATTATGTGCAACTGTGACATGAAGTAAAATGTATCGTGCATGTTCATAACACTATAGTGTGTGTGTTTTTAGGTTGGCCCGGTGTGTAAAGCAGTAGAGTGGGTGGATCTTGAGTGGCCAGATGCACTTAAGAAATGTTTGGCACAGTTATGGGAGATGTATGAGTTGGAAAGGTCAGGGAGATTTACTGATGTAAGTGATGCAGCTGAAAAAAATTGTAAGCTGTCGGTACGAAATAAGGAGCTGGAACAAGAAATCGAGAATTTGCAGTCAAATCTAACTGACGGAATCGATGGGAGCTTGGTTGTTGGAACTGCAAAGAAGCTTCATGATAGTCACAGGTTGCTGATTCCTAATGCAGAAAAGGAGAGGGATCAGCTCAGGGAAGACAAGAAGAAGCTAGAGTGCTGCATTGCGGATCTGTTGAAGGAACTAAAGAAGGCGCGCGAGGGTGAACAAGGACAGACTATAGAGGATAAAGGAAATTCGAGATGAATAATTTATGTTGTACCAATGCCTGAAACTAGTTAATTGTAAGACTTGCAGTTGCACTTTCCGAACTAAGCCAAACTCAATCCTCGAGCAAACTAATTTCAGACGAACACACATATCGTGCATAGAGTTAAGTTCACGCTTACAAAATCACCACTTCAGAGGATAAACTAGGCAGTTCAGTACTAAATAGACATATGTTGTGTTCAAGCGAGCCTAGCCCGGAGCTGCCTGTTTTCCTCCCTAAGATTGGCCAGCTCCTTCAGTACTATGTCGTGCTTCAACTGTAGGTTCCAGCGCTCCGTCACATGGCAGAGAATTTTGTCCGTAGCCATACAATTTTCCTTCAAGATCCCTTTCATGATCTCCGTCTGCTTCCTAGCCGAGGCGCGACCTTCACTATGTAGCTTCGCCCAGTCGGCATTTAACTCCTTCAGTTTCTAGCACTTGTCTGAAAGGACCGCGAATTCAGCGCACAGTTGGTCAAAGGCCAGTTTCTGGGAATTTCGGTTCTCCCTTTGGATTGCTATCTTGTCATTTAGCCAGGTCGCCAGGTCCTGGTCGATCTTTCGCCTCTTTCCCTGTAACAAAAATACATGGTATGGTTTGTTCAGTTCACCAGGACAAGCTGGTTAGTTTCCATAATTAACTGAATTGACTAGTGGCACTGTCATAATTTCATGGAAGAAGCAATCTAGGACTAATCAACATTTTATGAATCGACTAGTGGCACTGTCATAATTTCAATTTCGAAGACAAATAAGATTTATCAGCAGTTTAGTGTGTTGTGGGTTTCCCAATATCACCAAATAGTAGTGGGAGAGTGGCAAACTCATAATGCAGAAACCAATGTCCAGATACATATGGAAAGAGAACATGGTGTCCATTCATGAACATGAACACCAACACATGTCCAGATAGATAAGGAGTTTCCCTAGGATTCTTATTGCACCCTATAATGGGAAGCAGACATGGGCATTGCTGCCTGAACCCTAAACATTACAAAAGGAGAGGAGGACGAACTGGTATTCGTGTCCCCTTTAACGGGAATCAGACTTGGGCATTGCTCCGGTACGCCTCCAGACATGCCCTTAGCTCCTCGTTCTCTTTCCGAACACCCTCTAGTACGGTGATCCCTCTGCTCATGTCCGCCTTCATCTCCTTGACTACATCCAGGCAACGGTTCCTGTCATGGTAGGCTCGGATGGTAGCCTTGGTTTCTCGACCGCCCTCGAGTGCCTCGCTGACTTCGTCCTGCAGGAGAATGCACCTTTCCACGAGATTCTTCTTCTCCTCCGTGAGCTCGTTGATTATCTTGATGGCCTGTTCTTGCCTGATCAAGTTACGGTCAAGCACTTTCTGCAGCCTAACGATGTCACGTGCAAAATCTAGCGAAATCTTCTTCTGCACAGATAATTGCTTGCGTATGCTCTCATTAGCTTGGGTGAGGGAGCGTGCAAGCTCATGTTGGTTGGCAATCTTGGAACTGATCGCGGCCACCTTCTCACGTTACTCGGCCTTCGATCGCTGCATCGTTCATGTTAATTGAAATAGGAATTCTACAATTACACTCCAGGTCCCAGGTGAATACTAATACAGATCAAAAAAAAATCCCCATTGAATCTATTGGCCGTAGTGTTAAAAAATGGACCTGCAGATCTATTCATGACCATGATAAACTAATCCTAATCACAAAAAATCCATAGTGAATCTATGAACAGAGGTATTAAGGAAAGACCAATAGATCCAGTCATATTCATGAAAACAAATACAACTCGCAAAAGAAGAAGAAAAACCAATGCAGGGTGGACAACATCTAAGAAATCCACATCATAACTCGGAGAAATAACAGCGTGGAGATTTGCTACCTCGCTGAGACATGGAACGGGGCCGAACGGGTCCTGCAACGCCTCCGTCGTGGTGGATTTGGGCTCCATGGCCGACCTGTAATACGTAGAAGAGGAAGAGCTAGAAGAAGAAAAACAGGAAGAAGCTAATTAAGATCATGATGGAGAGGGAGATGGAGAAGAAGTAGAATAAGGAGACCATACCGGGAGGAGCCCTCGCCTGCAAGAACATTCGGCGCCATTGTCGGGGGAGATTGGGCCTAGATGAGAGGGTGAGCTTAAGCGGCTGGTAGAGCAAGAAGTGCCTCGTGGCGATTTCTCTCCCTTTTCTCCGCGAGGATCATCGACCGGCCTCTCCCCCTCGTCAGTGGAGCCATGGCTTGCAGGGTGAGTGTGGCGGAGGCAGGAGGAAGGAGATAGTGATTATTAGTGTGGGAGAAGAATAAAGAGTACAGGTCGTGGTCCAGTAGTACTAGTACTAATATACAAGACCACCGTGTACGGTCTACCTTCTCAAAGAAGCCAGGGAGGCAGGAGTAGGGAATCAATGGGACTTGTCTTTATTGCGATGGACACTTCAATGGTCTTCGGCGCCGCCCAAAATCCAGTATATAATAAGGGGAGTGTGAGCCGGGTGGTCGTCACAGGAATCGGCGCGCACATCCCGCGTGCATGTGTCACGTGTTGATGGGGCAATGACGCGCACAACTGCTGCACGATCACGTCGGCATGTCGAACTCCACGTGACAGGCACGCACGGGATATTTACGAGTCTAGAATACGTTGTGCCACTTTAGTTGTGATCAAATTATGTTCAGTACGTGAGATATTACTTCTTTCTTCTTCTTTTTTGATAATCGACAAATGCACGTGTGGACATGACGCACGAAACCGCTGCTTGTCCTTGATCATATCGGCACCCCACTCTGTGTACCCGCCATCGACCATTCGGAGCAACTACCTCGAGCAGGATGCCCCCTTGCCGTGGCAAAGGCAGGTCCAAGCCGTCCACTGACCGTCCTGCGTCCCCGTCTCTTCGCTGCGTCGTCCGCGCTCACGAGTCGCCTGCTGAGGCAGCATGTCGTGTCTGACCGCGCCAGGATCCATCGACATCGGCACTCGAGGACACCACGACGCCGGCTTCGACTGCCGCCGCAGACGGGGTAACTGCAGGGAATCGCAGCGGACGAGCACAAAGTAGCAGCCAGGACGGGGGCGCATGTTGCGTCGACGAGTACGAACAAGAAGAGGAATGATAAGAAGACCAGGAAGAAGAGAGGAGATAGCTATTTGGACGAGTTCGACTCGGCCAACGAGGAGGCGTTCATCGATCAGTTGGAGGCAGGAGCGGAGGAGAGTGACATGGACCCGTGGGACTACGAAGAGGAGGAGGAGGACTCCGACGAGGAGATAACGCGCTTATTCGAGGAAGGGGCAGTGTCGAGTCGTCAGAGGAGGGCACCGACGGCGGCGATGGAGGGGACCATGGCATTGATGAAGACGAGGACGAACCAGAAGACGAAGACGATGGCTTCTTCGAAATATGATCATTTATTTTATTTATTTTAGTTAGATAGATGGATTTTCACTTGTTTATGGGGGTTTAGTATTGGTGGCACGGATAGAGCGGTGGCATGGATTGACCGTGCATAAAAAAAGTGGAGAAGGGAGGGGTTATCCTGCCCGTTGGATCACATGGGATCAACGGTTGGTGGAGGCGATCCGCGTGACATCTCTGTCACCCAAGAGTGAGCACATGTTTGGGATCTCCACACGTATGGGCTTTTGTGAGATTTGTGATAGAGAGAGAGGGAAAATCTCTTTTCACAATCCGCCTATGGATCAACCCGTACCATTCAAATGTCATTGCATCTGTGCTCTTTTCACAATCCACCCATGGATCCACCAGTGTCATTTTGCATGTGTGTTCTTTTTAGTAAAAACAACCAGAGTCATTTTGCATGTGTGATCTCTTCACATACCACCTATGGATCCACCAATGTCATTGCATGTGTGTTCTTTTCACTAACAACAACCAGAGTCATTGCATGTGTGTTCTTTTCACATACCACATATGGATCACCAGTGTCATTGCATGTGTGTTCTCTTCACAATCCACATATGGATCCACCAGTGTCATTGCATGTGTGTTCTTTTTAGTAACAACAACCAGAGTCATTTTGCATGTGTGTTCTTTTCACAAACCACCTATGGATCCACAGTGTCATTGCATGAGTGTTCTTTTCACAATCCACCCATGGATCCACCAGTGTCATTGCATGTGTGTTCTTTTTAGTAACAACAACCAGAGTCATTTTTCATCTGTGATCTCTTCACATACCACATATGGATCCACCTGTGTCATTGCATGTGTGTTCTTTTCACAATCCACCCATGGATCCACCAGTGTCATTGCATGTGTGTTCTTTTTAGTAACAATCAGATTCATTTTGCATGTGTGTTCTTTTCACATACCACCTATGGAACCACCAGTGTCATTGCATGTGTTTTCTTTTCACAATCCACCCATGGATCCCACTAGTGTCATTTTGCTTGTGTGTTCTTTTTAGTAACAACCAGAGTCATTTTGCATGTGTGTTCTCTTCACATACCACCTATGGATCCACCAGTGTCATTGCATGTGTGTTCTTTTTAGTAACAACAACTAGAGTCATTTTGCATGTGTGTTCTGTTCACATACCACATATGCATCCACCAGTGTCATTGCATGTGTTTTCTTTTCACAATCCACCCATGGATCCCTATAGTGTCATTTTGCATGTGTGTTCTTTTTAGTAACAACCAGTGATTTTGCATGTGTGTTCTTTTCACATACCACCTATGGATCCACCAGTGTCATTGCATGTGTGTTCTCTTCACAATCCACCTATGGATCCACCAGTGTCATTGCATGTGTGTTCTTTTTAGTAACAACAACTAGTGTCATTGCATGTGTGTTCTCTTCAGATACCACACATGGATCCACCAGTGTCATTGCATGTGTGTTCTTTTTACAACCCACCCATGGATCCCACCAGTGTCATTTTGCATGTGTGTTCTTTTTAGCAACAACAACCAGAGTCATTTTGCATGTGTGATCTCTTCATATACCACCTATGGATCCACCAGTGTCATTGCATGTGTGTTCTTTTTAGTAACAACAACCAGAGTCATTGAAATGTGTGTTCTTCTCACATACCACCTATGGATCCACCAGTGTCATTGCATGTGTGTTCATTTCACTGACAACAACCAGAGTCATTGCATGTGTGTTCTTTTCACATACCACATATGGATCCACCAGTGTGATTGAAATGTGTGTTCTCTACAGAGACCATACATGGATCCACCAATGTCATTACATGTGTGTTCTTTTTAGTAACAACCAGAGTCATTTTGCATGTGTGTTCTTTTCACATACCACATATGGATCCACCAGTGTCATTGCATGTGTGTTCTTTTTAGTAACAACCAGAGTCATTTTGCATGTGTGTTCTTTTCACATACCACCTATGGATCCACCAGTGTCATTGAATGTGTTTTCTATTTACAATCCACCCATGGATCCCACCAGTGTCATTTTGCATGTGTGTTCTTTTTAGTAACAACAACCAGAGTCATTTTGCATGTGTGATGTCTTCACATACCACCTATGGATCCACCAGTGTCATTGCATGTGTGTTCTTTTTAGTAACAACAACCAGAGTCATTGAAATGTGTGTGTTCTTCTCACATGGCACCTATGGATCCACCAGTATCATTGCATGTGTCTTCATTTCACTAACAACAACCAGAGTCATTGCATGTGTGTTCTTTTCACATACCACATATGGATCCACCAGTGTGATTGAAATGTGTGTTCTCTACAGAGACCACACATGGATCCACTAGTGTCATTGCATGTGTGTTCTTTTTAGTAACAACCAGAGTCATTTTGCATGTGTGTTATTTTCACATACCACATATGGATCCACCAGTGTCATTGCATGTGTGTTCTTTTCACAATCCACCAGTGTCATTGCATGTGTGTTCTTTTTAGTAACAACCAGAGTCATTTTGCATGTGTGTTCTTTTCACATACCACCTATGGTTCCACCAGTGTCATTGCATGCGTTTTCTTTTTAGAATCCACCCATGCATACCACCAGTGTCATTTTGCATGTGTGTCCTTTTTAGTAACAAGAACTAGAGTCATTTTGCATGTGCGATCTCTTCACATACCACCTATGGATCCACCAGTGTCATTGCATCTGTGTTCTTTTTAGTAAAAACAACCAGAGTCATTGAAATGTGTGTTCTTCTCACATACCACCTATGGATCAACTAGTGTCATTGCATGTGTGTTCATTTCACTAACAACAACTAGTGCCATTGCATGTGCGTTCATTTCACTAACAACAACCAGAGTCATTGCATGTGTGTTCTTTTCACATACCACATATGGATCCACCAGGGTCATTGCATGTGTTTTCTTTTCACAATCTACCCATGGATCCCA
This sequence comes from Avena insularis, assembly GCA_023614405.1. Classification (NCBI taxonomy): domain Eukaryota; kingdom Viridiplantae; phylum Streptophyta; class Magnoliopsida; order Poales; family Poaceae; genus Avena; species Avena insularis. The sequence goes on from CM042688.1 coordinate 296,766,834, forward strand.
CCAGTGTCATTTTGCATGTGTGTTCTTTTTAGTAACAACAACCAGAGTCATTTTGTATGTGTGTTCTCTTCACATACCACCTATGGATCCACTAGTGGTATTGCATGTGTGTTCTCTTCACAATCCACCTATGGATCCACCAGTGTCATTGCATGTGTTCTTTTTAGTAACAACAACCAGTGTCATTGCATGTGTGCTCTCTTTAGAGACCACACATGGATCCACCAGTGTCATTGCATGTGTGTTCTTTTTACTAACAACAACAAGAGTCATTGAAATGTGTGCTCTCTTCAGAGACCACACATGGATCTACCTGTGTCATTGCATGTGTGTTCTTTTCACTAACAAAACCAGAGTCATTGCATGTGTGTTCTTTTCACATACCACATATGATTCACCAGTGTCATTGCATGTGTTTTCTTTTCACAATCCACCCGTGGATCCACCGGTGTCATTGCATGTGTGTTCTTTTTAGTAACAACCAGAGTCATTTTGCAGGTGTGTTCTGTTCACATACCACCTATGTATCCACCAGTGTCATTGCACGTGTTTTCTTTTCACAATCCACCCATGGATCCTACTAGTGTCATTTTGCATGTGTGTTCGTTTTAGTAACAACAACCAGAGTCATTTTGCATGTGTGATCTCTTCACATACCACCTATGGATCCACCAGTGTCATTGCATGTGTGTTCTTTTTAGTAACAACAACCAGAGTCATAGAAATGTGTGTTCTTCTCACATACCACCTATGGATCCACTAGTGTCATTGCATGTGTGTTCATTTCACAATCCACCTATGGATCCACCAGTGTCATTGCATGTGTGTTCTTCTCACATACCACCTATGGATCCACCAGTGTCATTGCATGTGTGTTCATTTCACAATCCACATATGGATCCACCAGTGTCATTGCATGTGTGTTCTTTTTAGTAACAACAACCAGAGCCATTTTGCATGTGTGTTATTCTCACATACCACCTATGGATCCACCAGTGTCATTGCATGTGTGTTCTTTTCACTAACAACAACCAGAGTCATTGCATGTGTGTTCTTTTCACATACCACATATGGATCCAACAGTGTCATTGAAATGCGTGTTCTCTACAGAGACCACACATGGATCCACCAGTGTCATTGCATGTGTGTTCTTTTTAGTAACAACAACCAGTCATTTTGCATGTATGTTCTTTTCACATACCACCTATGGATCCACCAGTGACATTGCATGTGTGTTCTCTTCACAATCCACCTATGGATCCACCAGTGTCATTGCATGTGTGTTCTTTTTAGTAACAGCAACCAGTGTCATTGCATGTGTGTTCTCTTCAGAGACCACACATGGATCCACCAGTTTCATTGCATGTGTGTTCTTTTTAGTAACAACAACCAGAGTCATTGCATGTTTGTTCTTTTCACATCCCACATATGGATCCACCAGTGTCATTGCATGAGTGATATTTTCACAATCCAGCCATGGATCCACCAGTGTCATTGCATGTGTGTTCTTTTTAGTAACAACAACCAGAGTCATTTTGCATGTGTGTTCTTTTCACATACCACCTATGGATCCACCAGTGTCATTGAAATGTGTATTATTTTCACAATCCACGCATGGATCCACCAGTGTCATTGCATGTGTGTTCTTTTTAGTAACAACTACCAGAATCATTTTGCATGTGTGATCTCTTCACATACCACCTATGGATCCACTAGTGTCATTGCATGTGTGTTCTTTTTAGTAACAACAACTAGAGTCATTGAAATATGTGTTCTTCTCACATACCACCTATGGATCCACCAGTGTCATTGCATGTGTGTTCATTTCACTAACAACAACCAGAGTCATTGCATGTGTGTTCTTTTCAAATACCACATATGGATCCACCAGTGTGATTGAAATGTGTGTTCTCTACAGAGACCACACATGGATCCACCAGTGTCATTGCATGTGTGTTCTTTTTAGTAACAACCAGAGTGATTTTGCATGTGTGTTCTTTTCACATACCACATATGGATCCACTAGTGTCATTGCATGTGTGTTCTTTTCACAATCCACCCATGGATCCACTAGTGTCATTGCATGTGTGTTCTTTTTAGTAACAACCAGAGTCATTTTGCATATGTGTTCTTTTCACATACGACCTATGGATCCACCAGTGTCATTGAAATGTGTATTATTTTCACAATCCATCCATGGATCCACCAGTGTCATTGCATGTGTGTTCTTTTTAGTAACAACAACCAGAGTCATTTTGCATGTGTGTTCTTTTCACATACCACCTATGGATCCACCAGTGTCATTGCATGTGTGTTCTTTTCACAATCCACCCATGGATCCACCAGTTTCATTGCATGTGTGTTCTTTTTAGTAACAACCAGAGTCATTTTGCATGTGTGTTGTTTTCACATACCACCTATGGATCCACCATTGTCATTTCATGTGTTTTCTTTTTACAATCCACCCATGGATCCCACCAGTGTCATTTTGCATGTGTGTTCTTTTTAGTAACAACAACCAGAGTCATTTTGCATGTGTGATGTCTTCACATACCACCTATGGATCCACCAGTGTCATTGCATGTGTGTTCTTTTTAGTAACAACAACCAGAGTCATTGAAATGTGTGTCCTTCTCACATACCACCTATGGATCCACCAGTGTCATTGCATGTGTGTTCATTTAACTAACAACAACCAGAGTCATTGCATGTGTGTTCTTTTCACATACCACATATGGATCCACCAGTGTGAGTGAAAGGTGTGTTCTCTAGAGAGACCGCACATGGATCCACCACTGTCATTGCATGTGTGTTCTTTTTAGTAACAACCAGAGTCATTTTGCATGTGTGTTCTTTTCACATACCACATATGGATCCACCAGTGTCATTGCATGTGTGTTCTTTTCACAATCCACCCATGGATCCACCAGTGTCATTGCATGTGTGTTCTTTTTAGTAACAACCAGAGTCATTTTGCATGTGTGTTCTCTTCACATACCACCTATGGATCCACCAGTGTCATTGCATGTGTGTTCTTTTTAGTAACAACAACCAGAGTCATTTTGCATGTGTTTTTTTTCACATATCACCTATGGATCCACCAGTGTCATTGCATGTGTGTTCTTTTCACAATCCACCCATGGATCCACCAGTGTCATTGCATGTGTGTTCTTTTTAGTAACAACAACCAGAGTCATTTTGCATGTGTGTTCTTTTCACATACCACCTATGGATCCACCAGTGTCATTGCATGTGTGTTCTCTTCATAATCCACCTATGGATCCACCAGTGTTATTGCATGTGTTCTTTTTAGTAACAACAATCAGTGTCATTGCATGTGTGCTCTCTTCAGAGACCACACATGGATCCACCAATGTCATTGCATGTGTGTTCTTTTTACTAACAACAACAAGATTCAGTGAAATGTGTGCTCTCTTTAGAGACCACACATGGATCCACCAGTGTCATCGCATGTGTGTTCTTTTCACTAACAACAACCAGAGTCATTGCATGTGTGTTCTTTTCACATACCACATATGGAACACCAGTGTCATTGCATGTGTGCTCTTTTCGCAATCCACCCATGGATCCACCAGTGTCATTGCATGTGTGTTCTTTTTAGTAACAACAACCAGAGTCATTTTGCATGTATGTTCTTTTCACATACCACCCATGGATCCACCAGTGTCATTGCATGTGTGTTCTTTTCACAATCCACCCATGGATCCACCAGTGTCATTGCATGTGTGTTCTTTTCACAATCCACCCATGGATCCACCAGTGTCATTGCATGTGTGTTCTTTTTAGTAACAACAACTAGAGTCATTTTGCATGTGTGTTCTTTTCACATACCACCTATGGATCCACCAGTGTCATTGCATGTGTTTTCTTTTCACAATCCACCCATGGATCCCACCAGTGTCATTTTGCATGCGTGTTCTTTTTAGTAACAACAACCAGAGTCATTTTGCATGTGTGATCTCTTCAGAGAACACACATCGATCCACCAGTGTCATTGCATGTGTGTTCTTTTTACTAACAAGAACGAGAGTCATTGAAATGTGTGCTCTCTTCAGAGACCACCTATGGATCCACCTGTGTCATTGCATGTGTGTTCTTTTCACTAACAACAACAAGAGTCATTGCATGTGTGTTCTTTTCACATACCACATATGGATCCACCAGTGTCATTGCATGTGTGCTCTTTTCACAATCCACCCATGGATCCAGCAGTGTCATTGCATGTGTATTCTTTTTAGTAACAACAACCAGAGTCATTTTGCATGTGTGTTCTTTTCACATACCACCTATGGATCCACCAGTGTCATTGCATGTGTGTTCTCTTCACAATCCACCTATGGATCCACCAGTGTCATTGCATGTGTGTTCTTTTTAGTAACAACAACCAGTGTCATTGCATGTGTGTTCTCTTCAGAGACCACACATGGATCCACCAGTTTCATTGCATGTGTGTTCTTTTCACAATCCACCCATGGATCCACCAGTGTCATTGCATGTGTGTTCTTTTTAGTAACAACAACTAGAGTCATTTTGCATGTGTGTTCTTTTCACATACCACCTATGGATCCACCAGTGTCATTGCATGTGTTTTCTTTTCACAATCCACCCATGGATCCCACCAGTGTCATTTTGCATGCGTGTTCTTTTTAGTAACAACAACCAGAGTCATTTTGCATGTGTGATCTCTTCAGAGAACACACATCGATCCACCAGTGTCATTGCATGTGTGTTCTTTTTACTAACAAGAACGAGAGTCATTGAAATGTGTGCTCTCTTCAGAGACCACCTATGGATCCACCTGTGTCATTGCATGTGTGTTCTTTTCACTAACAACAACAAGAGTCATTGCATGTGTGTTCTTTTCACATACCACATATGGATCCACCAGTGTCATTGCATGTGTGCTCTTTTCACAATCCACCCATGGATCCAGCAGTGTCATTGCATGTGTATTCTTTTTAGTAACAACAACCAGAGTCATTTTGCATGTGTGTTCTTTTCACATACCACCTATGGATCCACCAGTGTCATTGCATGTGTGTTCTCTTCACAATCCACCTATGGATCCACCAGTGTCATTGCATGTGTGTTCTTTTTAGTAACAACAACCAGTGTCATTGCATGTGTGTTCTCTTCAGAGACCACACATGGATCCACCAGTGTCATTGCATGTGTGTTCTTTTTAATAACAACAACAAGAGTCATTGAAATGTGTGCTCTCTTCAGAGACCACCCATGGATCCACCAGTTTCATTGCATGTGTGTTCTTTTTAGTAAAAACCAGAGTCATTTTGCATGTGTATTCTATTCACATACCACCTATGGGTCCACCAGTGTCATTGCATGTGTGTTCTCTTCACATACCACCTATGGATCCACCAGTGTCATTGCATGTGTGTTCTTTTTAGTAACAACAACCAGAGTCATTTTGCATGTGTGTTCTCTTCACATACCACCTATGGATCCACCAGTGTTATTGCATGTGTGTTCTTTTTAGTAACAACAACCAGAGTCATTTTGCATGTGTGTTCTTTTCACATACCACCTATGGATCCACCAGTGTCATTGCATGTGTGTTCTTTTCGCAATCCACCCATGGATCCACCAGTGTCATTGCATGTGTGTTCTTTTTAGTAACAACAACCAGAGTCATTTTGCATGTGTGTTCTTTTCACATACCACCTATGGATCCACCAGTGTCATTGCACGTGTGTTCTCTTCACAATCCACCTATGGATCCACCAGTGTCATTGCATGTGTTCTTTTTAGTAACAACAACCAGTGTCATTGCATGTGTGCTCTCTTCAGAGACCACACATGGATCCACCAGTGTCATTGCATGTGTGTTCTTTTTACTAACAACAACAAGAGTCATTGAAATGTGTGCTCTCTTCAGAGACCACACATGGATCCACCAGTGTCATTGCATGTGTGTTCTTTTCACTAACAGCAACCAGAGTCATTGCATGTGTGTTATTTTCACATACCACATATGGATCACCAGTGTCATTGCATGTGTGCTCTTTTCGCAATCCAGCCATGGATCCACCAGTGTCATTGCATGTGTGTTCTTTTTAGTAACAACAACCAGAGTCATTTTGCATGTGTGTTCTTTTCACATACCACCTATGGATCCACCAGTGTCATTGAAATGTGTATTATTTTCACAATCCACCCATGGATCCACCACTGTGATTGCATGTGTGTTCTTTTTAGTAACAACAACCAGAGTCATTTTGCATGTGTGATCTCTTCACATACCACCTATGGATCCACCAGTGTCATTGCATGTGTGTTCTTTTTAGTAACAACAACCAGAGTCATTGAAATGTGTGTTCTTCTCACATACCACCTATGGATCCACCAGTGTCATTGCATGTGTGTTCTTTTCACTAACAACAACAAGAGTCATTGAAATGTGTGCTCTCTTCAGAGACCACACATGGATCCACCAGTGTCATTGCATGTGTGTTCTTTTTACTAAGAACAACCAGTGTCATTGCATGTGTGTTCTTTTCACAATCCACCCATGGTCCACTAGTGTCATTGCATTTGTGTTCTTTTGAGTAACAACAACCAGAGTCATTTTGCATGTGTGTTCTTTTCACATACCACCTATGGATCCACTAGTGTCATTGCACGTGTTTTCTTTTCACAATCCACCCATGGATCCCACCAGTGTCATTCTCCATGTGTTTTCTTTTTAGTAACAACAACCAAAGTCATTTTGCTTGTGTGTTCTCTTCACATACCACCTATGCATCCACTAGTGTCATTGCATGTGTGTTCTTTTTAGTAACAACAACCAGAGTCATTTTGCATGTGTGTTCTTTTCACATACCACCTATGGATCCACCAGTGTCATTGCATGTGTGTTCTCTTCACAATCCACCTATGGATCCACCAGTGTCATTGCATGTGTTCTTTTTAGTAACAACTACCAGTGTCATTGCATGTGTGCTCTCTTCAGAGACCACACATGGATCCACCAGTGTCATTGCATGTGTGTTCTTTTCACTAACAGCAACCAGAGTCATTGCATGTGTGTTCTTTTCACATACCACATATAGATCACCAGTGTCATTGCATGTGTGCTCTTTTCGCAATCCACCCATGGATCCACCAGTGTCATTGCATGTGTGTTCTTTTTAGTAACAACAACCAGAGTCATTTTGCATGTGTGATCTCTTCACATACCACCTATGGATCCACCAGTGTCATTGAAATGTGTGTTGTTTTTAGTAACAACAACCAGAGTCATTGAAATGTGTGTTCTTCTCACATACCACCTATGGATCCACCAGTGTCATTGCATGTGTGTTCTTTTGAGTAACAACAACCAGGGTCATTTTCCATGTGTGTTCTTTTCACATACCACCTATGGATCCACCAGTGTCATTGCATGTGTGTTCTTTTCACAATCCTCCCATGGATCCACCAGTCTCATTGCATGTGTGTTCTTTTTAGTAACAACAACCAGAGTCATTTTGCATGTGTGTTCTTTTCACATACCACCTATGGATCCACCAGTGTCATTGCATGTGTGTTCTCTTCACAATCCACCTATGGATCCACCAGTGTCATTGCATGTGTGTTCTTTTTAGTAACAACAACCAGTGTCATTGCATGTGTGTTCTCTTCAGAGACCACACATGGATCCACCAGTGTCATTGCATGTGTTCTTTTTACTAACAACAACAAGAGTCATTGAAATGTGTGCTCTCTTCAGAGACCACCCATGGATCCACCAGTGTCATTGCATGTGTGTTCTTTTCACAATCCACCTATGGATCCACTAGTGTCATTGCATGTGTTTTCTTTTCACAATCCACCCATGGATCCCACCAGTGTCATTCTGCATGTGTTTTCTTTTTAGTAACAACAACCAAAGTCATTTTGCATGTGTGTTCTCTTCACATACCACCTATGGATCCACCAGTGTCATTGCATGTGTGTTCTTTTCACAATCCACCCATGGATCCCACCAGTCTCATTTTGCAAGTGTGTTCTTTTTAGTAACAACAACCAAAGTAATTTTGCATTGTGTGTTCTCTTCACATACCACCTATGGATCCACCAGTGTCATTGCATGTGTGTTCTCTTTAGTAACAACAACCAGAGTCATTTTGCATGTGTGTTCTTTTCACATACCAACTATGGATCCACCAGTGTCATTGCATGTGTGTTCTTTTCACAATCCTCCCATGGATCAACCAGTCTCATTGCATGTGTGTTCTTTTTAGTAACAACAACCAGAGTCATTTTGCATGTGTGTTCTTTTCACATACCACCTATGGATCCACCAGTGTCATTGCATGTGTGTTCTCTTCACAATCCACCTATGGATCCACCAGTGTCATTGCATGTGTGTTCTTTTTAGTAACAACAACCAGTGTCATTGCATGTGTTTTCTCTTCAGAGACCACACATGGATCCACCAGTGTCATTGCATGTGTGTTCTTTTTACTAACAACAACAAGAGTCATTGAAATGTGTGCTCTCTTCAGAGACCACCCATGGATCCACCAGTGTCATTGCATGTGTGTTCTTTTTAGTAAAAACTAGAGTCATTTTGCATGTGTGTTCTTTTCGCATACCACCGATGGATCCACCAGTGTCATTGCATGTGTGTTCTCTTCACATACCACCTATGGATCCACCAGTGTCATTGCATGTGTGTTCTTTTTAGTAACAACAACCAGAGTCATTTTGCATGTGTGTTCTCTTCACATACCACCTATGGATCCACCAGTGTCATTGCATGTGTGTTCTTTTTAGTAACAACAACCAGAGTCATTTTGCATGTGTGTTCTTTTCACATGCCACCTATGGATCCACCAGTGTCATTGCATGTGTGTTCTTTTCGCAATCCACCCATGGATCCACCAGTGTCATTGCATGTATGTTCTTTTTAGTAACAACAACCAGAGTCATTTTGCATGTGTGTTCTTTTCACATACCACCTATGGATCCACCAGTGTCATTGAAATGTGTATTATTTTCACAATCCACCCATGGATCCACCACTGTCATTGCATGTGTGTTCTTTTTAGTAACAACAACCAGAGTCATTTTGCATGTGTGATCACTTCACATACCACCTATGGATCCACCAGTGTCATTGCATGTGTGTTCTTTTTAGTAACAACAACCAGAGTCATTGAAATGTGTGTTCTTTTTAGAGACCACACATGGATCAACCATGGTCATCGCATGTGTGTTCTTTTCACTAACAACAACCAGAGTCATTGCATGTGTGTTCTTTTCACATACCACATATGGAACACCAGTGTCATTGCATGTGTGCTCTTTTCGCAATCCACCCATGGATCCACCAGTGTCATTGCATGTGTGTTCTTTTTAGTAACAACAACCAGAGTCATTTTGCATGTGTGTTCTTTTCACATACCACCCATGGATCCACCAGTGTCATTGCATGTGTGTTCTTTTCACAATCCACCCTTTGATCCACCAGTGTCATTGCATGTGTGTTCTTTTCACAATCCACCCATGGATCCACCAGTGTCATTGCATGTGTGTTCTTTTTAGTAACAACAACTAGAGTCATTTTGCATGTGTGTTCTTTTCACATACCACCTATGGATCCACCAGTGTCATTGCATGTGTTTTCTTTTCACAATCCACCCATGGATCCCACCAGTGTCATTTTGCATGCGTGTTCTTTTTAGTAACAACAACCAGAGTCATTTTGCATGTGTGATCTCTTCAGAGAACACACATGGATCCACCAGTGTCATTGCATGTGTGTTCTTTTTACTAACAAGAACGAGAGTCATTGAAATGTGTGCTCTCTTCAGAGACCACCTATGGATCCACCTGTGTCATTGCATGTGTGTTCTTTTCACTAACAACAACAAGAGTCATTGCATGTTTGTTCTTTTCACATACCACATATGGATCCACCAGTGTCATTGCATGTGTGCTCTTTTCATAATCCACCCTTGGATCCAGCAGTGTCATTGCATGTGTGTTCTTTTTAGTAACAACAACCAGAGTCATTTTGCATGTCTGTTCTTTTCACATACCACCTATGGATCCACCAGTGTCATTGCATGTGTGTTCTCTTCACAATCCACCTATGGATCCACCAGTGTCATTGCATGTGAGTTCTTTTTAGTAACAACAACCAGTGTCATTGCATGTGTGTTCTCTTCAGAGACCACACATGGATCCACCAGTGTCATTGCATTTGTGTTCTTTTTAATAACAACAACAAGAGTCATTGAAATGTGTGCTCTCTTCAGAGACCACCCACGGATCCACCAAAGGTCATTGCATGTGTGTTCTTTTAGTAAAACCAGAGTCATTTTGCATGTGTATTCTATTCACATACCACCTATGGGTCCACCAGTGTCATTGCATGTGTGTTCTCTTCACATACCACCTATGGATCCACCAGTGTCATTGCATGTGTGTTCTTTTTAGTAACAACAACCAGAGTCATTTTGCATGTGTGTTCTCTTCACATACCACCTATGGATCCACCAGTGTTATTGCATGTGTGTTCTTTTTAGGAACAACAACCAGAGTCATTTTGCATGTGTGTTCTTTTCACATACCACCTATGGATCCACCAGTGTCATTGCATGTGTGTTCTTTTCGCAATCCACCCGTGGATCCACCAGTGTCATTGCATGTGTGTTCTTTTTAGTAACAACAACCAGAGTCATTTTGCATGTGTGTTCTTTTCACATACCACCTATGGATCCACCAGTGTCATTGCATGTGTCTTCTCTTCACAATCCACCTATGGATCCACCAGTGTCATTGCATGTGTTTTTTTAGTAACAACAACCAGTGTCATTGCATGTTTGCTCTCTTCAGAGACCACACACGGATCCACCAGTGTCATTGCATGTGTGTTCTTTTTACTAACAACAACAAGAGTCATTGAAATGTGTGCTCTCTTCAGAGACCACACATGGATCCACCAGTGTCATTGCATGTGTGTTCTTTTCACTAACAGCAACCAGAGTCATTGCATGTGTGTTATTTTCACATACCACATATGGATCACCAGTGTCATTGCATGTGTGCTCTTTTCGCAATCCAGCCATGGATCCACCAGTGTCATTGCATGTGTGTTCTTTTTAGTAACAACAACCAGAGTCATTTTGCATGTGTGTTCTTTTCACATACCACCTATGGATCCAGCAGTGTCATTGAAATGTGTATTATTTTCACAATCCACCCATGGATCCACCACTGTGATTGCATGTGTGTTCTTTTTAGTAACAACAACCAGAGTCATTTTGCATGTGTGATCTCTTCACATACCACCTATGGATCCACCAGTGTCATTGCATGTGTGTTCTTTTTAGTAACAACAACCAGAGTCATTGAAATGTGTGTTCTTCTCACATACCACCTATGGATCCACCAGTGTCATTGCATGTGTGTTCTTTTCACTAACAACAACAAGAGTCATTGAAATGTGTGATCTCTTCAGAGACCACACATGGATACACCGGTGTCATTTTGCATGTGTGTTCTTTTACTAAGAACAACCAGTGTCATTGCATGTGTGTTCTTTTCACAATCCACCCATGGTCCACTAGTGTCATTGCATGTGTGTTCTTTTGAGTAACAACAACCAGAGTCATTTTGCATGTGTGTTCTTTTCACATACCACCTATGGATCCACTAGTGTCATTGCATGTGTTTTCTTTTCACAATCCACCCATGGATCCCACCAGTGTCATTCTGCATGTGTTTTCTTTTTAGTAACAACAACCAAAGTCATTTTGCTTGTGTGTTCTCTTCACATACCACCTATGCATCCACCAGTGTCATTGCATGTGTGTTCTTTTTAGTAACAACAACCAGAGTCATTTTGCATGTGTGTTCTTTTCACATACCATCTATGGATCCACCAGTGTCATTGCATGTGTGTTCTCTTCACAATCCACCTATGGATCCACCAGTGTCATTGCATGTGTTCTTTTTAGTAACAACTACCAGTGTCATTGCATGTGTGCTCTCTTCAGAGACCACACGTGGATCCACCAGTGTCATTGCATGTGTGTTCTTTTCACTAACAGCAACCAGAGTCATTGCATGTGTGTTCTTTTCACATACCACATATAGATCACCAGTGTCATTGCATGTGTGCTCTTTTCGCAATCCACCCATGGATCCACCAGTGTCATTGCATGTGTGTTCTTTTTAGTAACAACAACCAGAGTCATTTTGCATGTGTGATCTCTTCACATACCACCTATGGATCCACCAGTGTCATTGAAATGTGTGTTCATTTTAGTAACAACAACCAGAGTCATTGAAATGTGTGTTCTTCTCACATACCACCTATGGATCCACCAGTGTCATTGCATGTGTGTTCTTTTGAGTAACAACAACCAGGGTCATTTTCCATGTGTGTTCTTTTCACATACCACCTATGGATCCACCAGTGTCATTGCATGTGTGTTCTTTTCACAATCCTCCCATGGATCCACCAGTCTCATTGCATGTGTGTTCTTTTTAGTAACAACAACCAGAGTCATTTTGCATGTGTGTTCTTTTCACATACCACCTATGGATCCACCAGTGTCATTGCATGTGTTTTCTTTTCACAATCCACCCATGGATCCCACCAGTGTCATTTTGCATGCGTGTTCTTTTTAGTAACAACAACCAGAGTCATTTTGCATGTGTGATCTCTTCAGAGAACACACATGGATCCACCAGTGTCATTGCATGTGTGTTCTTTTTACTAACAAGAACGAGAGTCATTGAAATGTGTGCTCTCTTCAGAGACCACCTATGGATCCACCTGTGTCATTGCATGTGTGTTCTTTTCACTAACAACAACAAGAGTCATTGCATGTGTGTTCTTTTCACATACCACATATGGATCCACCAGTGTCATTGCATGTGTGCTCTTTTCATAATCCACCCATGATCCAGCAGTGTCATTGCATGTGTGTTCTTTTTAGTAACAACAACCAGAGTCATTTTGCATGTTTGTTCTTTTCACATACCACCTATGGATCCACCAGTGTCATTGCATGTGTGTTCTCACAATTCCACCTATGGATCCACCAGTGTCATTGCATGTGTGTTCTTTTTAGTAACAACAACCAGTGTCATTGCATGTGTGTTCTCTTCAGAGACCACACATGGATCCACCAGTGTCATTGCATGTGTGTTCTTTTTAATAACAACAACAAGAGTCATTGAAATGTGTGCTCTCTTCAGAGACCACCCACGGATCCACCAGTGTCATTGCATGTGTGTTCTTTTTAGTAAAAACCAGAGTCATTTTGCATGTGTATTCTATTCACATACCACCTATGGGTCCACCAGTGTCATTGCATGTGTGTTCTCTTCACATACCACCTATGGATCCACCAGTGTCATTGCATGTGTGTTCTTTTTAGTAACAACAACCAGAGTCATTTTGCATGTGTGTTCTCTTCACATACCACCTATGGATCCACCAGTGTTATTGCATGTGTGTTCTTTTTAGTAACAACAACCAGTCATTTTGCATGTGTGTTCTTTTCACATACCACCTATGGATCCACCAGTGTCATTGCATGTGTGTTCTTTTCGCAATCCACCCGTGGATCCACCAGTGTCATTGCATGTGTGTTCTTTTTAGTAACAACAACCAGAGTCATTTTGCATGTGTGTTCTTTTCACATACCACCTATGGATCCACCAGTGTCATTGCACGTGTGTTCTCTTCACAATCCACCTATGGATCCACCAGTGTCATTGCATGTGTTCTTTTTAGTAACAACAACCAGTGTCATTGCATGTGTGCTCTCTTCAGAGACCACACACGGATCCACCAAATGTCATTGCATGTGTGTTCTTTTACTAACAACAACAAGAGTCATTGAAATGTGTGCTCTTCAGAGACCCCACATGGATCCACCAGTGTCATTACATGTGTGTTCTTTACACTAACAACAACCAGTCATTGCATGTGTGTTATTTTAACATACCACATATGGATCACCAAAGTGTCATTGCATGTGTGCTCTTTTCGCAATCCAGCCATGGATCCACCAGTGTCATTGCATGTGTGTTCTTTTTAGTAACAACAACAAGAGTCATTTTGCATGTGTGTTATTTTCACATACCACCTATGGATCCAAAGTGTCATTGAAATGTGTATTATTTTCACAATCCACCCATGGATCCACCACTGTGATTGCATGTGTGTTCTTTAGTAACAACAACCAGTCATTTTGCATGTGTGATCTCTTCACATTCAACCTATGGATCCACCAGTGTCATTGCATGTGTGTTCTTTTAGTAACAACAACGAGTCATTGAAATGTGTGTTCTTCTCACATACCACCTATGGATCCACCAGTGTCATTGCATGTGTGTTCATTTCACTAACAACAACAAGAGTCATTGAAATGTGTGCTCTTCAGAGACCACACATGGATCCACCAGTGTCATTGCATGTGTGTTCTTTTTACTAAGAACAACCAGTGTCATTGCATGTGTGTTCTTTTCACAATCCACCCATGGTCCACTAGTGTCATTGCATGTGTGTTCTTTTGAGTAACAACAACCAGAGTCATTTTGCATGTGTGTTCTTTTCACATACCACCTATGGATCCACCAGTGTCATTGCATGTGTGTTCTTTTCACAATCCTCCCATGGATCCACCAGTGTCATTCTGCATGTGTTTTCTTTTTAGTAACAACAACCAAAGTCATTTTGCTTGTGTGTTCTCTTCACATACCACCTATGCATCCACCAGTGTCATTGCATGTGTGTTCTTTTTAGTAACAACAACCAGAGTCATTTTGCATGTGTGTTCTTTTCACATACCATCTATGGATCCACCAGTGTCATTGCATGTGTGTTCTCTTCACAATCCACCTATGGATCCACCAGTGTCATTGCATGTGTTCTTTTTAGTAACAACTACTGTGTCATTGCATGTGTGCTCTCTCAGAGACCACATGGATCCACCAGTGTCATTGCATGTGTGTTCTTTTCACTAACAAAGAACAGAGTCATTGCATGTGTGTTCTTTTCACATACCACATATAGATCACCAGTGTCATTGCATGTGTGTTTTTTCAAGAATCCACCCATGGATCCACCAGTGTCATTGCATGTGTGTTCTTTTTAGTAACAACAACCAGAGTCATTTTGCATGTGTGATCTCTTCACATACCACCTATGGATCCAGCAGTGTCATTGAAATGTGTGTTCATTTTAGTAACAACAACCAGAGTCATTGAAATGTGTGTTCTTCTCACATACCACCTATGGATCCACCAGTGTCATTGCATGTGTGTTCTTTTGAGAAACAACAACTGGAGTCATTTTCCATGTGTGTTCTTTTCACATACCACCTATGGATCCACCAGTGTCATTGCATGTGTGTTCTTTTCACAATCCTCCCATGGATCCACCAGTCTCATTGCATGTGTGTTCTTTTTAGTAACAACAACCAGAGTCATTTTGCATGTGTGTTCTTTTCACATACCACCTATGGATCCACCAGTGTCATTGCATGTGTTTTCTTTTCACAATCCACCCATGGATCCCACAGGTGTCATTTTGCATGTGTGTTCTTTTTAGTAACAACAACCAGAGTCATTTTGCATGTGTGTTCTCTTCAGAGACCACACATGGATCCACCAGTGTCATTGCATGTGTGTTCTTTTTACTAACAATAACAAGAGTCATTGAAATGTGTGCTCTCTTTAGAGACCACCTATGGATCCACCTGTGTAATTGCATGTGTGTTCTTTTCACTAACAACAACTAGAGTCATTGCATGTGTGTTCTTTTCACATACCACATATGGATCCACCAGTGTCATTGCATGTGTGCTCTTTTCATAATCCACCCATGATCCAGCAGTGTCATTGCATGTGTGTTCTTTTTAGTAACAACAACCAGAGTCATTTTGCATGTGTGTTCTTTTCACATACCACCTATGGATCCACCAGTGTCATTGCATGTGTGTTCTCTTCACAATCCACCTATGGATCCACCAGTGTCATTGCATGTGTGTTCTTTTTAGTAACAACAACCAGTGTCATTGCATGTGTGTTCTCTTCAGAGACCACACATGGATCCACCAGTGTCATTGCATGTGTGTTCTTTTTAATAACAACAACAAGAGTCATTGAAATGTGTGCTCTCTTCAGAGACCACCCACGGATCCACCAGTGTCATTGCATGTGTGTTCTTTTTAGTAAAAACCAGAGTCATTTTGCATGTGTATTCTATTCACATACCACCTATGGGTCCACCAGTGTCATTGCATGTGTGTTCTCTTCACATACCACCTATGGATCCACCAGTGTCATTGCATGTGTGTTCTTTTTAGTAACAACAACCAGAGTCATTGAAATGTGTGTTCTTCTCACATACCACCTATGGATCCACCAGTGTCATTGCATGTGTGTTCTTTTGAGTAACAACAACCAGGGTCATTTTCCATGTGTGTTCTTTTCACATACCACCTATGGATCCACCAGTGTCATTGCATGTGTGTTCTTTTCACAATCCTCCCATGGATCCACCAGTCTCATTGCATGTGTGTTCTTTTTAGTAACAACAACCAGAGTCATTTTGCATGTGTGTTCTTTTCACATACCACCTATGGATCCACCAGTGTCATTGCATGTGTTTTCTTTTCACAATCCACCCATGGATCCCACCAGTGTCATTTTGCATGCGTGTTCTTTTTAGTAACAACAACCAGAGTCATTTTGCATGTGTGATCTCTTCAGAGAACACACATGGATCCACCAGTGTCATTGCATGTGTGTTCTTTTTACTAACAAGAACGAGAGTCATTGAAATGTGTGCTCTCTTTAGAGACCACCTATGGATCCACCTGTGTCATTGCATGTGTGTTCTTTTCACTAACAACAACAAGAGTCATTGCATGTGTGTTCTTTTCACATACCACATATGGATCCACCAGTGTCATTGCATGTGTGCTCTTTTCATAATCCACCCATGATCCAGCAGTGTCATTGCATGTGTGTTCTTTTTAGTAACAACAACCAGAGTCATTTTGCATGTTTGTTCTTTTCACATACCACCTATGGATCCACCAGTGTCATTGCATGTGTGTTCTCTTCACAATCCACCTATGGATCCACCAGTGTCATTGCATGTGTGTTCTTTTTAGTAACAACAACCAGTGTCATTGCATGTGTGTTCTCTTCAGAGACCACACATGGATCCACCAGTGTCATTGCATGTGTGTTCTTTTTAATAACAACAACAAGAGTCATTGAAATGTGTGCTCTCTTCAGAGACCACCCACGGATCCACCAGTGTCATTGCATGTGTGTTCTTTTTAGTAAAAACCAGAGTCATTTTGCATGTGTATTCTATTCACATACCACCTATGGGTCCACCAGTGTCATTGCATGTGTGTTCTCTTCACATACCACCTATGGATCCACCAGTGTCATTGCATGTGTGTTCTTTTTAGTAACAACAACCAGAGTCATTTTGCATGTGTGTTCTCTTCACATACCACCTATGGATCCACCAGTGTTATTGCATGTGTGTTCTTTTTAGTAACAACAACCAGAGTCATTTTGCATGTGTGTTCTTTTCACATACCACCTATGGATCCACCAGTGTCATTGCATGTGTGTTCTTTTCGCAATCCACCCGTGGATCCACCAGTGTCATTGCATGTGTGTTCTTTTTAGTAACAACAACCAGAGTCATTTTGCATGTGTGTTGTTTTCACATACCACCTATGGATCCACCAGTGTCATTGCACGTGTGTTCTCTTCACAATCCACCTATGGATCCACCAGTGTCATTGCATGTGTTCTTTTTAGTAACAACAACCAGTGTCATTGCATGTGTGCTCTCTTCAGAGACCACACACGGATCCACCAGTGTCATTGCATGTGTGTTCTTTTTACTAACAACAACAAGAGTCATTGAAATGTGTGCTCTCTTCAGAGACCACACATGGATCCACCAGTGTCATTGCATGTGTGTTCTTTTCACTAACAGCAACCAGAGTCATTGCATGTGTGTTATTTTCACATACCACATATGGATCACCAGTGTCATTGCATGTGTGCTCTTTTCGCAATCCAGCCATGGATCCACCAGTGTCATTGCATGTGTGTTCTTTTTAGTAACAACAACCAGAGTCATTTTGCATGTGTGTTCTTTTCACATACCACCTATGGATCCAGCAGTGTCATTGAAATGTGTATTATTTTCACAATCCACCCATGGATCCACCACTGTGATTGCATGTGTGTTCTTTTTAGTAACAACAACCAGAGTCATTTTGCATGTGTGATCTCTTCACATACCACCTATGGATCCACCAGTGTCATTGCATGTGTGTTCTTTTTAGTAACAACAACCAGAGTCATTGAAATGTGTGTTCTTCTCACATACCACCTATGGATCCACCAGTGTCATTGCATGTGTGTTCTTTTCACTAACAACAACAAGAGTCATTGAAATGTGTGCTCTCTTCAGAGACCACACATGGATCCACCAGTGTCATTGCATGTGTGTTCTTTTTACTAAGAACAACCAGTGTCATTGCATGTGTGTTCTTTTCACAATCCACCCATGGTCCACTAGTGTCATTGCATGTGTGTTCTTTTGAGTAACAACAACCAGAGTCATTTTGCATGTGTGTTCTTTTCACATACCACCTATGGATCCACTAGTGTCATTGCATGTGTTTTCTTTTCACAATCCACCCATGGATCCCACCAGTGTCATTCTGCATGTGTTTTCTTTTTAGTAACAACAACCAAAGTCATTTTGCTTGTGTGTTCTCTTCACATACCACCTATGCATCCACCAGTGTCATTGCATGTGTGTTCTTTTTAGTAACAACAACCAGAGTCATTTTGCATGTGTGTTCTTTTCACATACCACCTATGGATCCACCAGTGTCATTGCATGTGTGTTCTCTTCACAATCCACCTATGGATCCACCAGTGTCATTGCATGTGTTCTTTTTAGTAACAACTACCAGTGTCATTGCATGTGTGCTCTCTTCAGAGACCACACGTGGATCCACCAGTGTCATTGCATGTGTGTTCTTTTCACTAACAGCAACCAGAGTCATTGCATGTGTGTTCTTTTCACATACCACATATAGATCACCAGTGTCATTGCATGTGTGCTCTTTTCGCAATCCACCCATGGATCCACCAGTGTCATTGCATGTGTGTTCTTTTTAGTAACAACAACCAGAGTCATTTTGCATGTGTGATCTCTTCACATACCACCTATGGATCCACCAGTGTCATTGAAATGTGTGTTCTTTTTAGTAACAACAACCAGAGTCATTGAAATGTGTGTTCTTCTCACATACCACCTATGGATCCACCAGTGTCATTGCATGTGTGTTCTTTTGAGTAACAACAACCAGGGTCATTTTCCATGTGTGTTCTTTTCACATACCACCTATGGATCCACCAGTGTCATTGTATGTGTGTTCTTTTCACAATCCTCCCATGGATCCACCAGTCTCATTGCATGTGTGTTCTTTTTAGTAACAACAACCAGAGTCATTTTGCATGTGTGTTCTTTTCACATACCACCTATGGATCCACCAGTGTCATTGCATGTGTGTTCTCTTCACAATCCACCTATGGATCCACCAGTGTCATTGCATGTGTGTTCTTTTTAGTAACAACAACCAGTGTCATTGCATGTGTGTTCTCTTCAGAGACCACACATGGATCCACCAGTGTCATTGCATGTGTGTTCTTTTTACTAACAACAACAAGAGTCATTGAAATGTGTGCTCTCTTCAGAGACCACCCATGGATCCACCAGTGTCATTGCATGTGTGTTCTTTTCACAATCCACCTATGGATCCACCAGTGTCATTGCATGTGTTTTCTTTTCACAATCCACCCATGGATCCCACCAGTGTCATTCTGCATGTGTTTTATTTTTAGTAACAACAACCAAAGTCATTTTGCATGTGTGTTCTCTTCACATACCACCTATGGATCCACCAGTGTCATTGCATGTGTGTTCTTTTCACAATCCACCCATGGATCCCACCAGTCTCATTTTGCAAGTGTGTTCTTTTTAGTAACAACAACCAAAGTAATTTTGCATTGTGTGTTCTCGTCACATACCACCTATGGATCCACCATTGTCATTGCATGTGTGTTCTCTTTAGTAACAACAACCAGAGTCATTTTGCATGTGTGTTCTTTTCACATACCAACTATGGATCCACCAGTGTCATTGCATGTGTGTTCTTTTCACAATCCTCCCATGGATCCACCAGTCTCATTGCATGTGTGTTCTTTTTAGTAACAACAACCAGAGTCATTTTGCATGTGTGTTCTTTTCACATACCACCTATGGATCCACCAGTGTCATTGCATGTGTGTTCTCTTCACAATCCACCTATGGATCCACCAGTGTCATTGCATGTGTGTTCTTTTTAGTAACAACAACCAGTGTCATTGCATGTGTGTTCTCTTCAGAGACCACACATGGATCCACCAGTGTCATTGCATGTGTGTTCTTTTTACTAACAACAACAAGAGTCATTGAAATGTGTGCTCTCTTCAGAGACCACCCATGGATCCACCAGTGTCATTGCATGTGTGTTCTTTTTAGTAAAAACTAGAGTCATTTTGCATGTGTGTTCTTTTCACATACCACCGATGGATCCACCAGTGTCATTGCATGTGTGTTCTCTTCACATACCACCTATGGATCCACCAGTGTCATTGCATGTGTGTTCTTTTTAGTAACAACAACCAGAGTCATTTTGCATGTGTGTTCTCTTCACATACCACCTATGGATCCACCAGTGTCATTGCATGTGTGTTCTTTTTAGTAACAACAACCAGAGTCATTTTGCATGTGTGTTCTTTTCACATGCCACCTATGGATCCACCAGTGTCATTGCATGTGTGTTCTTTTCGCAATCCACCCATGGATCCACCAGTGTCATTGCATGTGTGTTCTTTTTAGTAACAACAACCAGAGTCATTTTGCATGTGTGTTCTTTTCACATACCACCTATGGATCCACCAGTGTCATTGAAATGTGTATTATTTTCACAATCCACCCATGGATCCACCACTGTCATTGCATGTGTGTTGTTTTTAGTAACAACAACCAGAGTCATTTTGCATGTGTGATCTCTTCACATACCACCTATGGATCCACCAGTGTCATTGCATGTGTGTTCTTTTTAGTAACAACAACCAGAGTCATTAAAATGTGTGTTCTTCTCACATACCACCTATGGATCCACCAGTGTCATTGCATGTGTGTTCTTTTTACTAACAACAACAAGAGTCATTGAAATGTGTGCACTGTTCAGAGACCACACATGGATCCACCAGTGTCATTGCATGTGTGTTCTTTTTACTAACAACAACCAGTGTCATTGCATGTGTGTTTTTTCACAATCCACCCATGGTCCACTAGTGTCATTGCATGTGTGTTTTTTTGAGTAACAACAACCAGAGTCATTTTGCATGTGTGTTCTTTTCACATACCACCTATGGATTCACCAGTGTCATTGCATGTGTTTTCTTTTCACAATCCACCCATGGATCCCACCAGTGTCATTTTGCATGCGTGTTCTTTTTAGTAACAACAACCAGAGTCATTTTGCATGTGTGTTCTTTTCACATACCAACTATGGATCCACCAGTGTCATTGCATGTGTGTTCTTTTCACAATCCTCCCATGGATCCACCAGTCTCATTGCATGTGTGTTCTTTTTAGTAACAACAACCAGAGTCATTTTGCATGTGTGTTCTTTTCACATACCACCTATGGATCCACCAGTGTCATTGCATGTGTGTTCTCTTCACAATCCACCTATGGATCCACCAGTGTCATTGCATGTGTGTTCTTTTTAGTAACAACAACCAGTGTCATTGCATGTGTGTTCTCTTCAGAGACCACACATGGATCCACCAG
Source organism: Avena insularis (assembly GCA_023614405.1). Classification (NCBI taxonomy): domain Eukaryota; kingdom Viridiplantae; phylum Streptophyta; class Magnoliopsida; order Poales; family Poaceae; genus Avena; species Avena insularis. Next base: position 296,788,786 of record CM042688.1, read on the forward strand.
TGTCATTGCATGTGTGTTCTTTTTACTAACAACAACCAGAGTCATTGAAATGTTTTCTAGGTTCAGAGACCACCCATTGAAACACCAGTGTCATTTCATGGGTGTTCTTTTATTAAAAACCAGAGTCATTTTGCATGTGTGTTCTTTTCACATACCACCGATGGATCCACCAGTGTCATTGCATGTGTGTTCTCTTCACATACCACCTATGGATCCACCAGTGTCATTGCATGTGTGTTCTTTTTAGTAACAACAACCAGAGTCATTTTGCATGTGTGTTCTCTTCACATACCACCTATGGATCCACCAGTGTCATTGCATGTGTGTTCTTTTTAGTAACAACAACCAGAGTCATTTTGCATGTGTGTTCTTTTCACATGCCACCTATGGATCCACCAGTGTCATTGCATGTGTGTTCTTTTCGCAATCCACCCATGGATCCACCAGTGTCATTGCATGTGTGTTCTTTTTAGTAACAACAACCAGAGTCATTTTGCATGTGTGTTCTTTTCACATACCACCTATGGATCCACCAGTGTCATTGAAATGTGTATTATTTTCACAATCCACCCATGGATCCACCACTGTCATTGCATGTGTGTTCTTTTTAGTAACAACAACCAGAGTCATTTTGCATGTGTGATCTCTTCACATACCACCTATGGATCCACCAGTGTCATTGCATGTGTGTTCTTTTTAGTAACAACAACCAGAGTCATTAAAATGTGTGTTCTTCTCACATACCACCTATGGATCCACCAGTGTCATTGCATGTGTGTTCTTTTTACTAACAACAACAAGAGTCATTGAAATGTGTGCACTGTTCAGAGACCACACATGGATCCACCAGTGTCATTGCATGTGTGTTCTTTTTACTAACAACAACCAGTGTCATTGCATGTGTGTTTTTTCACAATCCACCCATGGTCCACTAGTGTCATTGCATGTGTGTTTTTTTGAGTAACAACAACCAGAGTCATTTTGCATGTGTGTTCTTTTCACATACCACCTATGGATTCACCAGTGTCATTGCATGTGTTTTCTTTTCACAATCCACCCATCGATCCCACCAGTGTCATTTTGCATGCGTGTTCTTTTTAGTAACAACAACCAGAGTCATTTTGCATGTGTGATCTCTTCACATACCACCTATGGATCCACCAGTGTCATTCCATGTGTGTTCTTTTCACTAACAGCAACCAGAGTCATTGCATGTGTGTTCTTTTCACATACCACATATAGATCACCAGTGTCATTGCATGTGTGCTCTTTTCGCAATCCACCCATGGATCCACCAGTGTCATTGCATGTGTGTTCTTTTTAGTAACAACAACCAGAGTCATTTTGCATGTGTGATCTCTTCACATACCACCTATGGATCCACCAGTGTCATTGAAATGTGTGTTCTTTTTAGTAACAACAACCAGAGTCATTGAAATGTGTGTTCTTCTCACATACCACCTATGGATCCACCAGTGTCATTGCATGTGTGTTCTTTTGAGTAACAACAACCAGGGTCATTTTCCATGTGTGTTCTTTTCACATACCACCTATGGATCCACCAGTGTCATTGCATGTGTGTTCTTTTCACAATCCTCCCATGGAGCCACCAGTGTCATTGCATGTGTGTTCTTTTTAGTAACAACAACCAGAGTCATTTTGCATGTGTGTTCTTTTCACATACCACTTATGGATCCACCAGTGTTATTGCATGTGTGTTCTCTTCACAATCCACCTATGGATCCACCAGTGTCATTACATGTGTGTTCTTTTTAGTAATAACAACCAGTGTCATTGCATGTGTGTTCTCTTCAGAGACCACACATGGATCCAAAGGTCATTGCATGTGTGTTCTTTTTACTAACAACAACAAGAGTCATTGAAATGTGTGCTCTCTTCAGAGACCACCCATGGATCCACCAGTGTCATTGCATGTGTGTTCTTTTTAGTAAAAACCAGAGTCATTTTGCATGTGTGTTCTTTTCACATACCACCTATGGATCCACCAGTGTCATTGCATGTGTGTTCTCTTCACATACCACCTATGGATCCACCAGTGTCATTGCATGTGTGTTCTTTTTAGTAACAACAACCAGAGTAATTTTGCATGTGTGTTCTCTTCACATACCACCTATGGATCCACCAGTGTCATTGCATGTGTGTTCTTTTTAGTAACAACAACCAGAGTCATTTTGCATGTGTGTTCTTTTCACATGCCACCTATGGATCCACCAGTGTCATTGCATGTGTGTTCTTTTCGCAATCCACCCATGGATCCACCAGTGTCATTGCATGTGTGTTCTTTTTAGTAAGAACAACCAGAGTCATTTTGCATGTGTGTTCTTTTCACATACCACCTATGGATCCACCAGTGTCATTGAAATGTGTATTATTTTCACAATCCACCCATGGATCCACCACTGTCATTGCATGTGTGTTGTTTTTAGTAACAACAACCAGAGTCATTTTGCATGTGTGATCTCTTCACATACCACCTATGGATCCACCAGTGTCATTGCTTGTGTGTTCTTTTTAGTAACAACAACCAGAGTCATTGAAATGTGTGTTCTTCTCACATACCACCTATGGATCCACCAGTGTCATTGCATGTGTGTTCTTTTTACTAACAACAACAAGAGTCATTGAAATGTGTGCACTGTTCAGAGACCACACATGGATCCACTAGTGTCATTGCATGTGTGTTCTTTTTACTAACAACAACCAGTGTCATTGCATGTGTGTTTTTTCACAATCCACCCATGGTCCACTAGTGTCATTGCATGTGTGTTTTTTTGAGTAACAACAACCAGAGTCATTTTGCATGTGTGTTCTTTTCACATACCACCTATGGATTCACCAGTGTCATTGCATGTGTTTTCTTTTCACAATCCACCCATCGATCCCACCAGTGTCATTTTGCATGTGTGGTCTTTTTAGTAACAACAACCAGAGTCATTTGGCATGTGTGATCTCTTCACATACCACCTATGGATTCACCAGTGTCATTACATGTATGTTCTTTTTAGTAACAACAACCAGAGTCATTGAAATGTGTGTTCTTTTCACATACCACATATAGATCACCAGTGTCATTGCATGTGTGCTCTTTTCGCAATCCACCCATGGATCCACCAGTGTCATTGCATGTGTGTTCTTTTTAGTAACAACAACCAGAGTCATTTTGCATGTGTGATCTCTTCACATACCACCTATGGATCCACCAGTGTCATTGAAATGTGTGATCTTTTAGTAACAACAACGAGTCATTGAAATGTGTGTTCTTCTCACATACCACCTATGGATCCACCAGTGTCATTGCATGTGTGTTCTTTTGAGTAACAACAACCAGGGTCATTTTCCATGTGTGTTCTTTTCACATACCACCTATGGATCCACCAGTGTCATTGCATGTGTGTTCTTTTCACAATCCTCCCATGGAGCCACCAGTGTCATTGCATGTGTGTTCTTTTTAGTAACAACAACCAGAGTCATTTTGCATGTGTGTTCTTTTCACATACCACCTATGGATCCACCAGTGTCATTGCATGTGTGTTCTCTTCACAATCCACCTATGGATCCACCAGTGTCATTACATGTGTGTTATTTTTAGTAATAACAACCAGTGTCATTGCATGTGTGTTCTCTTCAGAGACCACACATGGATCCACCAGTGTCATTGCATGTGTGTTCTTTTTACTAACAACAACAAGAGTCATTGAAATGTGTGCTCTCTTCAGAGACCACCCATGGATCCACCAGTGTCATTGCATGTGTGTTCTTTTTAGTAAAAACCAGAGTCATTTTGCATGTGTGTTCTTTTCACATACCACCTATGGATCCACCAGTGTCATTGCATGTGTGTTCTCTTCACATACCACCTATGGATCCACCAGTGTCATTGCATGTGTGTTCTTTTTAGTAACAACAACCAGAGTAATTTTGCATGTGTGTTCTCTTCACATACCACCTATGGATCCACCAGTGTCATTGCATGTGTGTTCTTTTTAGTAACAACAACCAGAGTCATTTTGCATGTGTGTTCTTTTCACATGCCACCTATGGATCCACCAGTGTCATTGCATGTGTGTTCATTTCATAATCCACCTATGGATCCACAAGTGTCATTGCATGTGTGTTCTTTTTAGTAATAACAACCAGTCATTTTGCATGTGTGGTCATTTCACATACCACCTATGGATCCACCAGTGTCATTGAAATGTGTATTATTTTCACAATCCACACATGGATCCACACTGTCATTGCATGTGTGTTGTTTTTAGTAACAACAACCAGAGTCATTTTGCATGTGTGATCTCTTCACATACCACCTATGGATCCACAGTGTCATTGATTGTGTGTTCTTTTTAGTAACAACAACCAGAGTCATTGAAATGTGTTCTTCTCTCATACCACCTATGGATGCACCAGTGTCATTGCATGTCTGTTCTTTTTACTAACAACAACAAGAGTCATTGAAATGTGTGCTCTCTTCAGAGACCACACATGGATCCACCAGTGTCATTGCATGTGTGTTCTTTTTACTAACAACAACCAGTGTCATTGCATGTGTGTTTTTTCACAATCCACCCATGGTCCACTAGTGTCATTGCATGTGTGTTTTTTTGAGTAACAACAACCAGAGTCATTTTGCATGTGTGTTCTTTTCACATACCACCTATGGATTCACCAGTGTCATTGCATGTGTTTTCTTTTCACAATCCACCCATCGATCCCACCAGTGTCATTTTGCATGCGTGTTCTTTTTAGTAACAACAACCAGAGTCATTTTGCATGTGTGATCTCTTCACATACCACCTATGGATCCACCAGTGTCATTCCATGTGTGTTCTATTCACTAACAAGAACTTGAGTCATTGCATGTGTGTTCTTTTCACATACCACATATATCACACCAGTGTCATTGCATGTGTGCTCTTTTCGCAATCCACCCATGGATCCACCAGTGTCATTGCATGTGTGTTCTTTTTAGTAACAACAACCAGAGTCATTTTGCATGTGTGATCTCTTCACATACCACCTATGGATCCACAGTGTCATTGAAATGTGTGTTCTTTTAGTAACAACAACGAGTCATTGAAATGTGTGTTCTTCTCACATACCACCTATGGATCCACCAAAGTGTCATTGCATGTGTGTTCTTTTGAGTAACAACAACCAGGGTCATTTTCCATGTGTGTTCTTTTCACATACCACCTATGGATCCACCAGTGTCATTGCATGTGTGTTCTTTTCACAATCCTCCCATGGAGCCACCAGTGTCATTGCATGTGTGTTCTTTTTAGTAACAACAACCAGAGTCATTTTGCATGTGTGTTCTTTTCACATACCACCTATGGATCCACCAGTGTCATTGCATGTGTGTTCTCTTCACAATCCACCTATGGATCCACCAGTGTCATTACATGTGTGTTCTTTTTAGTAATAACAACCAGTGTCATTGCATGTGTGTTCTCTTCAGAGACCACACATGGATCCACCAGTGTCATTGCATGTGTGTTCTTTTTACTAACAACAACAAGAGTCATTGAAATGTGTGCTCTCTTCAGAGACCACCCATGGATCCACCAGTGTCATTGCATGTGTGTTCTTTTTAGTAAAAACCAGAGTCATTTTGCATGTGTGTTCTTTTCACATACCACCTATGGATCCACCAGTGTCATTGCATGTGTGTTCTCTTCACATACCACCTATGGATCCACCAGTGTCATTGCATGTGTGTTCTTTTTAGTAACAACAACCAGAGTAATTTTGCATGTGTGTTCTCTTCACATACCACCTATGGATCCACCAGTGTCATTGCATGTGTGTTCTTTTTAGTAACAACAACCAGAGTCATTTTGCATGTGTGTTCTTTTCACATGCCACCTATGGATCCACCAGTGTCATTGCATGTGTGTTCTTTTCGCAATCCACCCATGGATCCACCAAGTCATTGCATGTGTGTTCTTTTAGTAAGAACAACCAGAGTCATTTTGCATGTGTGTTCTTTTCACATACCACCTATGGATCCACCAGTGTCATTGAAATGTGTATTATTTTCACAATCCACCCATGGATCCACCACTGTCATTGCATGTGTGTTCTTTTAGTAACAACAACCAGAGTCATTTGCATGTGTGATCTCTTCACATACCACCTATGGATCCACCAGTGTCATTGCTTGTGTGTTCTTTTAGTAACAACAACCAGTCATTGAAATGTGTGTTCTTCTCAAATACCACCTATGGATCCACCAGTGTCATTGCATGTGTGTTCTTTTTACTAACAACAACAAGAGTCATTGAAATGTGTGCCTTCTAGAGACCACAGATGGATCCACCAGTGTCATTGCATGTGTGTTCTTTTACTAACAACAACCAGTGTCATTGCATGTGTGTTTTTCACAATCCACCCATGGTCCACTAGTGTCATTGCATGTGTGTTTTTTGAGTAACAACAACGAGTCATTTTCCATGTGTGTTCTTTTCACATACCACCTATGGATTCACCAGTGTCATTGCATGTGTTTTCTTTTCACAATCCACCCATCGATCCCACCAAAGGTCATTTTGCATGCGTGTTCTTTTTAGTAACAACAACCAGAGTCATTTTGCATGTGTGATCTCTTCACATACCACCTATGGATCCACCAGTGTCATTCCATGTGTGTTCTTTTCACTAACAAAGAACAGAGTCATTGCATGTGTTCTTTTCACATACCATATAGATCACCAGTGTCATTGCATGTGTGTTTTTTCAAGAATCCACCCATGGATCCACCAGTGTCATTGCATGTGTGTTCTTTTTAGTAACAACAACCAGACTCATTTTGCATGTGTGATCTCTTCACATACCACCTATGGATCCACCAGTGTCATTGAAATGTGTGTTCTTTTTTAGTAACAACAACGAGTCATTGTAATGTGTGTTCTTCTCACATACCACCTATGGATCCACCAGTGTCATTGCATGTGTGTTCTTTTGAGTAACAACAACCAGTCAGTTTGCATGTGTGTTCTTTTCACATACCACCTATGGATCCACCAGTGTAATTGCATGTGTGTTCTTTTCACAATCCTCCCATGGAGCCACCAAAGTGTCATTGCATGTGTGTTCTTTTTAGTAACAACAACCAGAGTCATTTTGCATGTGTGTTCTTTTCACATACCACCTATGGATCCACCAGTCATTGCATGTGTGTTCTCTTCACAATCCACCTATGGATCCACCAGTGTCATTACATGTGAGTTCTTTTTAGTAATAACAACCAGTGTCATTGCATGTGTGTTCTCTTCAGAGACCACACATGGATCCACCAGTGTCATTGCATGTGTGTTCTTTTTACTAACAACAACAAGAGTCATTGAAATGTGTGTTCCCTTCAGAGACCACCTATGGATCCACCAGTGTCATTGCATGTGTGTTCTGTTAGTAAAACCAAAGTCATTTTGCATGTGTGTTCTTTTCACATACCACCTATGGATCCACCAGTGTCATTGCATGTGTGTTCTCTTCACATACCACCTATGGATCCACCAGTGTCATTGCATGTGTGTTCTTTTTAGTAACAACAACCAGAGTAATTTTGCATGTGTGTTCTCTTCACATACCACCTATGGATCCACCAGTGTCATTGCATGTGTGTTCTTTTAGTAACAACAACCAGAGTCATTTTGCATGTGTGTTCTTTTCACATGCCACCTATGGATCCACCAGTGTCATTGCATGTGTGTTCTTTTCGCAATCCACCCATGGATCCACCAGTGTCATTGCATGTGTGTTCTTTTTAGTAAGAACAACCAGAGTCATTTTGCATGTGTGTTCTTTTCACATACCACCTATGGATCCACCAGTGTCATTGAAATGTGTATTATTTTCACAATCCACCCATGGATCCACCACTGTCATTGCATGTGTGTTGTTTTTAGTAACAACAACCAGAGTCATTTTGCATGTGTGATGTTCACATACCACCTATGGATCCACCAGTGTCATTGCTTGTGTGTTCTTTTTAGTAACAACAACCAGAGTCATTGAAATGTGTGTTCTTCTCACATACCACCTATGGATCCACCAGTGTCATTGCATGTGTGTTCTTTTTACTAACAACAACAAGAGTCATTGAAATGTGTTGTGTCTTTATAGACCACACATGGATCCACCAAAGGTCATTGCATGTGTGTTCTTTTACTAACAACAACCAGTGTCATTGCATGTGTGTTTTTTCACAATCCACCCATGGTCCACTAGTGTCATTGCATGTGTGTTTTTTTGAGTAACAACAACCAGAGTCATTTTGCATGTGTGTTCTTTTCACATACCACCTATGGATTCACCAGTGTCATTGCATGTGTTTTATTTTCACAATCCACCCATCGATCCCACCAGTGTCATTTTGCATGCGTGTTCTTTTTAGTAACAACAACCAGAGTCATTTTGCATGTGTGATCTCTTCACATACCACCTATGGATCCACCAGTGTCATTCCATGTGTGTTCTTTTCACTAACAGCAACCAGAGTCATTGCATGTGTGTTCTTTTCACATACCACATATAGATCACACGTGTCATTGCATGTGTGCTCTTTTCGCAATCCACCCATGGATCCACCAGTGTCATTGCATGTGTGTTCTTTTTAGTAACAACAACCAGAGTCATTTTGCATGTGTGATCTCTTCACATACCACCTATGGATCCACCAGTGTCATTGAAATGTGTGTTCTTTTTAGTAACAACAACCAGAGTCATTGAAATGTGTGTTCTTCTCACATACCACCTATGGATCCACCAGTGTCATTGCATGTGTGTTCTTTTGAGTAACAACAACCAGGGTCATTTTCCATGTGTGTTCTTTTCACATACCACCTATGGATCCACCAGTGTCATTGCATGTGTGTTCTTTTCACAATCCTCCCATGGAGCCACCAGTGTCATTGCATGTGTGTTCTTTTTAGTAACAACAACCAGAGTCATTTTGCATGTGTGTTCTTTTCACATACCACCTATGGATCCACCAGTGTCATTGCATGTGTGTTCTCTTCACAATCCACCTATGGATCCACCAGTGTCATTACATGTGTGTTCTTTTTAGTAATAACAACCAGTGTCATTGCATGTGTGTTCTCTTCAGAGACCACACATGGATCCACCAGTGTCATTGCATGTGTGTTCTTTTTACTAACAACAACAAGAGTCATTGAAATGTGTGCTCTCTTCATATACCACACATGGATCCACCAGTGTCATTGCATGTGTGTTCTTATTAGTAACAACCAGAGTCATTTTGCATGTGTGTTCTTTTCACATACCACCTATGGATCCACCAGTGTCATTGCATGTGTGTTCTCTTCACATACCACCTATGGATCCACCAGTGTCATTGCATGTGTGTTCTTTTTAGTAACAACAACCAGAGTCATTTTGCATGTGTGTTCTCTTCACATACCACCTATGGATCCACCAGTGTCATTGCATGTGTGTTCTTTTTAGTAACAACAACCAGAGTCATTTTGCATGTGTGTTCTTTTCACATACCACCTATGGATCCACAGTGTCATTGCATGTGTGTTCTTTTCAATCCACCCATGGATCCACCAGTGTCATTTCATGTGTGTTACTTTTAGTAAGAACAACCAGAGTCATTTTGCATGTGTGTTCTTTTCACATACCACCTATGGATCCACCAGTGTCATTGAAATGTGTATTATTTTCACAATCCACCCATGGATCCACCACTGTCATTGCATGTGTGTTGTTTTTAGTAACAACAACCAGAGTCATTTTGCATGTGTGATCTCTTCACATACCACCTATGGATCCACCAGTGTCATTGCTTGTGTGTTCTTTTTAGTAACAACAACCAGAGTCATTGAAATGTGTGTTCTTCTCACATACCACCTATGGATCCACCAGTGTCATTGCATGTGTGTTCTTTTTACTAACAACAACAAGAGTCATTGAAATGTGTGCACTGTTCAGAGACCACACATGGATCCACCAGTGTCATTGCATGTGTGTTCTTTTTACTAACAACAACCAGTGTCATTGCATGTGTGTTTTTTCACAATCCACCCATGGTCCACTAGTGTCATTGCATGTGTGTTTTTTTGAGTAACAACAACCAGAGTCATTTTGCATGTGTGTTCTTTTCACATACCACCTATGGATTCACCAGTGTCATTGCATGTGTTTTATTTTCACAATCCACCCATCGATCCCACCAGTGTCATTTTGCATGCGTGTTCTTTTTAGTAACAACAACCAGAGTCATTTTGCATGTGTGATCTCTTCACATACCACCTATGGATCCACCAGTGTCATTCCATGTGTGTTCTTTTCACTAACAGCAACCAGAGTCATTGCATGTGTGTTCTTTTCACATACCACATATAGATCACCAGTGTCATTGCATGTGTGCTCTTTTCGCAATCCACCCATGGATCCACCAGTGTCATTGCATGTGTGTTCTATTTAGTAACAACAACCAGAGTCATTTTGCATGTGTGATCTCTTCACATACCACCTATGGATCCACCAGTGTCATTGAAATGTGTGTTCTTTTTAGTAACAACAACCAGAGTCATTGAAATGTGTGTTCTTCTCACATACCACCTATGGATCCACCAGTGTCATTGCATGTGTGTTCTTTTGAGTAACAACAACCAGGGTCATTTTCCATGTGTGTTCTTTTCACATACCACCTATGGATCCACCAGTGTCATTGCATGTGTGTTCTTTTCACAATCCTCCCATGGAGCCACCAGTGTCATTGCATGTGTGTTCTTTTTAGTAACAACAACCAGAGTCATTTTGCATGTGTGTTCTTTTCACATACCACCTATGGATCCACCAGTGTCATTGCATGTGTGTTCTCTTCACAATCCACCTATGGATCCACCAGTGTCATTACATGTGTGTTCTTTTTAGTAATAACAACCAGTGTCATTGCATGTGTGTTCTCTTCAGAGACCACACATGGATCCACCAGTGTCATTGCATGTGTGTTCTTTTTACTAACAACAACAAGAGTCATTGAAATGTGTGCTCTCTTCAGAGACCACCCATGGATCCACCAGTGTCATTGCATGTGTGTTCTTTTTAGTAAAAACCAGAGTCATTTTGCATGTGTGTTCTTTTCACATACCACCTATGGATCCACCAGTGTCATTGCATGTGTGTTCTTCACATACCACCTATGGATCCACCAAGTGTCATTGCATGTGTGTTCTTTAGTAACAACAACCAGAGTCATTTTGCATGTGTGTTCTCTTCACATACCACCTATGGATCCACCAGTGTCATTGCATGTGTGTTCTTTTTAGTAACAACAACCAGAGTCATTTTGCATGTGTGTTCTTTTCACATACCACCTATGGATCCAGCAGTGTCATTGCATGTGTGTTCTTTTCGCAATCCACCCATGGATCCACCAGTGTCATTGCATGTGTGTTCTTTTTAGTAACAACAACCAGAGTCATTTTGCATGTGTGTTCTTTTCACATACCACCTATGGATCCACCACTGTCATTGCACGTGTGTTCTTCACAACCCACCTATGGATCCACGTGTCATTGCATGTGTGTTCTTTTTAGTAACAACAACCAGTGTCATTGCATGTGTGCTCTCTTCAGAGACCACACATGGATCCACCAAATGTCATTGCATGTGTGTTCTTTTACTAACAACAACAAGAGTCATTGAAATGTGTGCTCTTCAGAGACCACAAATGGATCCACCATTGTCATTGCATGTGTGTTCTTTTCACTAACAAAGAACAGAGTCATTGCATGTGTGTTATTTTCACATACCACATATGGATCACCAGTGTCATTGCATGTGTGCTCTTTTCAATCCACCATGGATCCACAGTGTCATTGAATGTGTGTTCTTTTAGTAACAACAACCAGAGTCATTTTGCATGTGTGTTCTTTTCACATACCACCTATGGATCCACAGTGTCATTGCATGTGTGTTCTTTTCATAATCCACCCATGGATCCACCAGTGTCATTGCATGTGTGTTCTTTTAGTAACAACAACGAGTCATTTTGCATGTTTGTTCTTTTCTCATACCACCTAAGTATCCAGCACTGTCATTGCATGTGTGTTCTTCACAATCCACCTATGGATCCACCAGTGTCATTGCATGTGTTCTTTTTAGTAACAACTACCAGTGTCATTGCATGTGTGCTCTCTTCAGAGACCACACATGTTTCCACCAGTGTCATTGCATGTGTGTTCTTTTCACTAACAGCAACCAGAGTCATTGCATGTGTGTTCTTTTCACATACCACATATAGATCACCAGTGTCATTGCATGTGTGCTCTTTTCGCAATCCACCCATGGATCCACCAGTGTCATTGCATGTGTGTTCTTTTTAGTAACAACAACCAGAGTCATTTTGCATGTGTGATCTCTTCACATACCACCTATGGATCCACCAGTGTCATTGAAATGTGTGTTCTTTTTAGTAACAACAACCAGAGTCATTGAAATGTGTGTTCTTCTCACATACCACCTATGGATCCACCAGTGTCATTGCATGTGTGTTCTTTTTACTAACAACAACAAGAGTCATTGAAATGTGTGCTCTCTTTAGAGACCACACATGGATCCACCAGTGTCATTGCATGTGTGTTCTTTTCACTAACAGCAACCAGAGTCATTGCATGTGTACTTTTCACATACCACATATGGATCACCAGTGTCATTGCATGTGTGCTCTTTTTGCAATCCACCCACGGATACACCAGTGTCATTGCACGTGTGTTCTTTTCAGTAACAACAACCAGAGTCATTTTGCATGTGTGATCTCTTCACATACCACCTATGGATCCACCAGTGTCATTGCATGTGTGTTCTTTTTAGTAACAACAACCAGAGTTATTGAAATGTGTGTTCTTCTCACATACCACCTATGGATCCACCAGTGTCATTGCATGTGTGTTCTTTTTACTAACAACAACAAGAGTCATTGAAATGTGTGCTCTCTTCAGAAACCACACATGGATCCACCGGTGTCATTGCATGTGTGTTCTTTTTACTAACAACAACCAGTGTCATTGCATGTGTGTTCTTTTCACAATCCACCCATGGTCCACTAGTGTCATTGCATGTGTGTTCTTTTGAGTAACAACAACCAGAGTCATTTTCCATGTGTGTTCTTTTCACATACCACCTATGGATTCACCAGTGTCATTGCATGTGTTTTCTTTTCACAATCCACCCATGGATCCCACCAGTGTCATTCTACATGTGTTTTCTTTTTAGTAACAACAACCAAAGTCATTTTGCATGTGTGTTCTCTTCACATACTACCTATGGATCCACCAGTGTCATTGCATGTGTGTTCTTTTCACAATCCACCCATGGATCCCACCAGTCTCATTTTGCAAGTTTGTTCTTTTTAGTAACAACAACCAAAGTAATTTTGCATTGTCTGTTCTCTTCACATACCACCTATGGATCCACCAGTGTCATTGCATGTGTGTTCTCTTTAGTAACAACAACCAGAGTCATTTTGCATGTGTGTTCTTTTCACTAACAGCAACCAGAGTCATTGCATGTGTGTTCTTTTCACATACCACATATAGATCACCAGTGTCATTGCATGTGTGCTCTTTTCGCAATCCACCCATGGATCCACCAGTGTCATTGCATGTGTGTTCTTTTTAGTAACAACAACCAGAGTCATTTTGCATGTGTGATCTCTTCACATACCACCTATGGATCCACCAGTGTCATTGAAATGTGTGTTCTTTTTAGTAACAACAACCAGAGTCATTGAAATGTGTGTTCTTCTCACATACCACCTATGGATCCACCAGTGTCATTGCATGTGTGTTCTTTTGAGTAACAACAACCAGGGTCATTTTCCATGTGTGTTCTTTTCACATACCACCTATGGATCCACCAGTGTCATTGCATGTGTGTTCTTTTCACAATCCTCCCATGGAGCCACCAGTGTCATTGCATGTGTGTTCTTTTTAGTAACAACAACCAGAGTCATTTTGCATGTGTGTTCTTTTCACATACCACCTATGGATCCACCAGTGTCATTGCATGTGTGTTCTCTTCACAATCCACCTATGGATCCAACAGTCTCATTGACTGTGTGTTCAGTTTAGTAACAACAACCAGTGTCATTGCATGTGTGTTCTCTTCACAGACCACACATGGATCCACCAGTGTCATTGCATGTGTGTTCTTTTTACTAACAACAACAAGAGTCATTGAAATGTGTGCTCTCTTCAGAGACCACCCATGGATCCACCAGTGTCATTGCATGTGTGTTCTTTTTAGTAACAACAACCAGAGTCATTTTGCATGTGTGATGTCTTCACATACCACCTATGGATCCACCAGTGCCATTGCATGTGTGTTCTTTTCACAATCCACCCATGGATCCCACCAGTCTCATTTTGCATGTGTGTTCTTTTTAATAAGAACAACCAGTGTCATTGCATGTGTGTTCTTTTCACAATCCACCCATGGTCCACTAGTGTCATTGCATGTGTGTTCTTTTGAGTAACAACAACCAGAGTCACTTTGCATGTGTGTTATTTTCACATACCACCTATGGATCCACTAGTGTCATTACATGTGTTTTCTTTTCACAATCCACCCATGGATCCCACCAGTGTCATTGCATGTGTGTTCTTTTTAGTAACAAAACCAAAGTCATTTTGCATGTGTGTTCTCTTCACATACCACCTATGGATCCACCAGTGTCGTTGCATGTGTGATTTTTTAGTAACAACAACCAGAGTCATTTTGCATGTGTGTTCTTTTCACATACCACCTATGGATCCACCAGTGTCATTGCATGTGTGTTCTCTTCACAATCCACCTATGGATCCACCAGTGTCATTGCATGTGTTCTTTTTAGTAACAACTACCAGTGTCATTGCATGTGTGCTCTCTTCAGAGACCACACATGGATCCACTAGTGTCATTCCATGTGTGTTCTTTTCACTAACAGCAACCAGAGTCATTGCATGTGTGTTCTTTTCACATACCACATATAGATCACCAGTGTCATTGCATGTGTGCTCTTTTCGCGATCCACCCATGGATCCACCAGTCTCATTTTGCAAGTGTGTTCTTTTTAGTAACAACAACCAGAGTCATTTTGCATGTGTGATCTCTTCACATACCACCTATGGATCCACCAGTGTCATTGAAATGTGTGTTCTTTTTAGTAACAACAACCAGAGTCATTGAAATGTGTGTTCTTCTCACATACCACCTATGGATCCACCAGTGTCATTGCATGTGTGTTCTTTTGAGTAACAACAACCAGGGTCATTTTCCATGTGTGTTCTTTTCACATACCACCTATGGATCCACCAGTGTCATTGCATGTGTGTTCTTTTCACAATCATCCAATGGATCCACAACTTTCATTGCATGTTTGTTCTATTTCATTAACAACAACTGTAGTCATTTTACATGTGTGTTCTTTTCACATACCACCTATGGATCCACCAGTGTCATTGCATGTGTGTTCTCTTCACAATCCACCTATGGATCCACCAGTGTCATTACATGTGTCTTCTTTTTAGTAATAACAACCAGTGTCATTGCATGTGTGTTCTCTTCAGAGACCACACATGGATCCACCAGTGTCATTGCATGTGTGTTCTTTTTACTAACAACAACAAGAGTCATTGAAATGTGTGCTCTCTTCAGAGACCACCCATGGATCCACCAGTGTCATTGCATGTGTGTTCTTTTTAGTAAAAACCAGAGTCATTTTGCATGTGTGTTCTTTTCACATACCACCTATGGATCCACCAGTGTCATTGCATGTGTGTTCTCTTCACATACCACCTATGGATCCACCAGTGTCATTGCATGTGTTCTATTTAGAGACAACAACCAGTCATTTTTCATGTGTGTTCTATTCACATACCACCTATGGATCCACCAGTGTCATTGCATGTGTGTTCTTTTTAGTAACAACAACGAGAGTCATTTTGCATGTGTGTTCTTTTCACATACCACCTATGGATCCAGCAGTGTCATTGCATGTGTGTTCTTTTCGCAATCCACCCATGGATCCACCAGTGTCATTGCATGTGTGTTCTTTTTAGTAACAACAACCAGAGTCATTTTGCATGTGTGTTCTTTTCACATACCACCTATGGATCCACCAGTGTCATTGCACAGGTGTTCTCTTCACAACCCACCTATGGATCCACCAGTGTCATTGCATGTGTTCTTTTTAGTAACAACAACCAGTGTCATTGCATGTGTGCTCTCTTCAGAGACCACACATGGATCCACCAGTGTCATTGCATGTGTGTTCTTTTTACTAACAACAACAAGAGTCATTGAAATGTGTGCTCTCTTCAGAGACCACAAATGGATCCACCAGTGTCATTGCATGTGTGTTCTTTTCACTAACAGCAACCAGAGTCATTGCATGTGTGTTATTTTCACATACCACATATGGATCACCAGTGTCATTGCATGTGTGCTCTTTTCAGAATCCAGCCATGGATCCACCAGTGTCATTGAATGTGTGTTCTTTTTAGTAACAACAACCAGAGTCATTTTGCATGTGTGTTCTTTTCACATACCACCTATGGATCCACCAGTGTCATTGCATGTGTGTTCTTTTCGCAATCCACCCATGGATCCACCAGTGTCATTGCATGTGTGTTCTTTTTAGTAACAACAACCAGAGTCATTTTGCATGTGTGTTCTTTTCACATACCACCTATGGATCCACCACTGTCATTGCATGTGTGTTCTCTTCACAATCCACCTATGGATCCACCAGTGTCATTGCATGTGTTCTTTTTAGTAACAACTACTAGTGTCATTGCATGTGTGCTCTCTTCAGAGACCACACATGGATCCACCAGTGTCATTGCATGTGTCTTCTTTTCACTAACAAAGAACTGTGAGTCATTGCATGTGTGTTCTTTTCACATACCACATATGGATCCACAGTGTCATTGCATGTGTGTTTTTTCAAGAAACCACCCATGGATCCACCAGTGTCATTGCATGTGTGTTCTTTTTAGTAACAACAACCAGAGTCATTTTGCATGTGTGATCTCTTCACATACCACCTATGGATCCACCAGTGTCATTGAAATGTGTGTTCTTTTTAGTAACAACAACCAGAGTCATTGAAATGTGTGTTCTTCTCACATACCACCTATGGATCCACCAGTGTCATTGCATGTGTGTTCTTTTTACTAACAACAACAAGAGTCATTGAAATGTGTGCTCTCTTTAGAGACCACACATGGATCCACCAGTGTCATTGCATGTGTGTTCTTTTCACTAACAGCAACCAGAGTCATTGCATGTGTGTTCTTTTCACATACCACATATGGATCACCAGTGTCATTGCATGTGTGCTCTTCTTGCAATCCACCCACGGATACACCAGTGTCATTGCACGTGTGTTCTTTTTAGTAACAACAACCAGAGTCATTTTGCATGTGTGATCTCTTCACATACCACCTATGGATCCACCAGTGTCATTGCATGTGTGTTCTTTTTAGTAACAACAACCAGAGTTATTGAAATGTGTGTTCTTCTCACATACCACCTATGGATCCACAAGTGTCATTGCATGTGTGTTCTTTTTACTAACAACAACAAGAGTCATTGAAATGTGTGCACTGTTCAGAGACCACACATGGATCCACCAGTGTCATTGCATGTGTGTTCTTTTTACTAACAACAACCAGTGTCATTGCATGTGTGTTTTTTCACAATCCACCCATGGTCCACTAATGTCATTGCATGTGTGTTCTTTTGAGTAACAACAACCAGAGTCATTTTGCATGTGTGTTCTTTTCACATACCACCTATGGATCCACCAGTGTCATTGCATGTGTTTTCTTTTCACAATCCAGCCATGGATCCCACCAGTGTCATTCTGCATGTGTTTTCTTTTTAGTAACAACAACCAAAGTCATTTTGCATGTATGTTCTCTTCACATACTACCTATGGATCCACTAGTGTCATTGCATGTGTGTTCTTTTCACAATCCACCCATGGATCCCACCAGTCTCATTTTGCAAGTGTGTTCTTTTTAGTAACAACAACCAAAGTTATTTTGCATTGTGTGTTCTCTTCACATACCACCTATGGATCCACCAGTGTCATTGCATGTGTGTTCTCTTTAGTAACAACAACCAGAGTCATTTTGCATGTGTGTTCTTTTCACATACCAACTATGGATCCACCAGTGTCATTGCATGTGTGTTCTTTTCACAATCCTCCCATGGATCCACCAGTCTCATTGCATGTGTGTTCTTTTTAGTAACAACAACCAGTCATTTTGCATGTGTGTTCTTTTCACATACCACCTATGGATCCACCAGTGTCATTGCATGTGTGTTCTCTTCACAATCCAGCTATGGATCCACCAGTGTCATTGCATGTGTGTTCTTTTTAGTAACAACAACCAGTGTCATTGCATGTGTGTTCTTCTTCAGAGACCACACATGGATCCACCAGTTATTGCATGTGTGTTCTTTTACTAACAACAACAAGAGTCATTGAAATGTGTGTTTCTTCAGAGACCACCCATGGATCCACCAGTGTCATTGCATGTGTGTTCTTTTTAGTAAAAACTAGAGTCATTTTGCATGTGTGTTCTTTTCACATACCACCGATGGATCCACCAGTGTCATTGCATGTGTGTTCTCTTCACATACCACCTATGGATCCACCAGTGTCATTGCATGTGTGTTCTTTTTAGTAACAACAACCAGAGTCATTTTGCATATGTGTTCTCTTCACATACCACCTATGGATCCACCAGTGTCATTGCATGTGTGTTCTTTTTAGTAACAACAACCAGAGTCATTTTGCATGTGTGTTCTTTTCACATGCCACCTATGGATCCACCAGTGTCTTTGCATGTGTGTTCTTTTAAGAATCCACCCATGGATCCACCCGTGTCATTGCATGTGTGTTCTTTTTAGTAACAACAACCAGAGTCATTTTGCATGTGTGTTCTTTTCACATACCACCTATGGATCCACCAGTGTTATTGAAATGTGTATTATTTTCACAATCCACCCATGGATCCACCACTGTCATTGCATGTGTGTACTTTTTAGTAACAACAACCAGAGTCATTTTGCATGTGTGATCTCTTCACATACCACCTATGGATCCACCAGTGTCATTGCATGTGTGTTCTTTTTAGTAACAACAACCAGAGTCATTGAAATGTGTGTTCTTCTCACATACCACCTATGGATCCACAAGTGTCATTGCATGTGTGTTCTTTTTACTAACAACAACAAGAGTCATTGAAATGTGTGCACTGTTCAGAGACCACACATGGATCCACCAGTGTCATTGCATGTGTGTTCTTTTTACTAACAACAACCAGTGTCATTGCATGTGTGTTTTTTCACAATCCACCCATGGTCCACTAATGTCATTGCATGTGTGTTCTTTTGAGTAACAACAACCAGAGTCATTTTGCATGTGTGTTCTTTTCACATACCACCTATGGATCCACCAGTGTCATTGCATGTGTTTTCTTTTCACAATCCAGCCATGGATCCCACCAAAGGTCATTGCATGTGTTTTCTTTTAGTAACAACAACCAAAGTCATTTTGCATGTATGTTCTCTTCACATACTACCTATGGATCCACTAGTGTCATTGCATGTGTGTTCTTTTCACAATCCACCCATGGATCCCACCAGTCTCATTTTGCAAGTGTGTTCTTTTTAGTAACAACAACCAAAGTAATTTTGCATTGTCTGTTCTCTTCACATACCACCTATGGATCCACCAGTGTCATTGCATGTGTGTTTTTTAGTAACAACAACCAGAGTCATTTTGCATGTGTGTTCTTTTCACATACCAACTATGGATCCACCAGTGTCATTGCATGTGTGTTCTTTTCACAATCCTCCCATGGATCCACCAGTCTCATTGCATGTGTGTTCTTTTTAGTAACAACAACCAGAGTCATTTTGCATGTGTGTTCTTTTCACATACCACCTATGGATCCACCAGTGTCATTGCATGTGTGTTCTCTTCACAATCCAGCTATGGATCCACCAGTGTCATTGCATGTGTGTTCTTTTTAGTAACAACAACCAGTGCCATTGCATGTGTGTTCTCTTCAGAGACCACACATGGATCCACCAGTGTTATTGCATGTGTGTTCTTTTTACTAACAACAACAAGAGTCATTGAAATGTGTGCTCTCTTCAGAGACCACCCATGGATCCACCAGTGTCATTGCATGTGTGTTCTTTTTAGTAAAAACTATAGTCATTTTGCATGTGTGTTCTTTTCACATACCACCGATGGATCCACCAGTGTCATTGCATGTGTGTTCTCTTCACATACCACCTATGGATCCACCAGTGTCATTGCATGTGTGTTCTTTTTAGTAACAACAACCAGAGTCATTTTGCATATGTGTTCTCTTCACATACCACCTATGGATCCACCAGTGTCATTGCATGTGTGTTCTTTTTAGTAACAACAACCAGAGTCATTTTGCATGTGTGTTCTTTTCACATGCCACCTATGGATCCACCAGTGTCATTGCATGTGTGTTCTTTTCGCAATCCACCCATGGATCCACCAGTGTCATTGCATGTGTGTTCTTTTTAGTAACAACAACCAGAGTCATTTTGCATGTGTGTTCTTTTCACATACCACCTATGGATCCACCAGTGTTATTGAAATGTGTATTATTTTCACAATCCACCCATGGATCCACCACTGTCATTGCATGTGTGTACTTTTTAGTAACAACAACCAGAGTCATTTTGCATGTGTGATCTCTTCACATACCACCTATGGATCCACCAGTGTCATTGCATGTGTGTTCTTTTTAGTAACAACAACCAGAGTCATTGAAATGTGTGTTCTTCTCACATACCACCTATGGATCCACAAGTGTCATTGCATGTGTGTTCTTTTTACTAACAACAACAAGAGTCATTGAAATGTGTGCACTGTTCAGAGACCACACATGGATCCACCAGTGTCATTGCATGTGTGTTCTTTTTACTAACAACAACCAGTGTCATTGCATGTGTGTTTTTTCACAATCCACCCATGGTCCACTAATGTCATTGCATGTGTTCTTTTTAGTAACAACAACCAGAGTCATTTTGCATGTGTGTTCTTTTCACATACCACCTATGGATCCACCAGTGTCATTGCATGTGTTTTCTTTTCACAATCCAGCCATGGATCCCACCAGTGTCATTCTGCATGTGTTTTCTTTTTAGTAACAACAACCAAAGTCATTTTGCATGTATGTTCTCTTCACATACTACCTATGGATCCACTAGTGTCATTGCATGTGTGTTCTTTTCACAATCCACCCATGGATCCCACCAGTCTCATTTTGCAAGTGTGTTCTTTTTAGTAACAACAACCAAAGTAATTTTGCATTGTGTGTTCTCTTCACATACCACCTATGGATCCACCAGTGTCATTGCATGTGTGTTCTTTTTAGTAACAACAACCAGAGTCATTTTGCATGTGTGTTCTTTTCACATACCAACTATGGATCCACCAGTGTCATTGCATGTGTGTTCTTTTCACAATCCTCCCATGGATCCACCAGTCTCATTGCATGTGTGTTCTTTTTAGTAACAACACTAGTCATTTTGCATGTGTGTTCTTTTCACATACCACCTATGGATCCACCAGTGTCATTGCATGTGTGTTCTCTTCACAATCCACCTATGGATCCACCAGTGTCATTGCATGTGTGTTCTTTTTAGTAACAACAACCAGTGTCATTGCATGTGTGTTCTCTTCAGAGACCACACATGGATCCACCAGTGTCATTGCATGTGTGTTCTTTTTACTAACAACAACAAGAGTCATTGAAATGTGTGCTCTCTTCAGAGACCACCCATGGATCCACCAGTGTCATTGCATGTGTGTTCTTTTTAGTAAAAACTAGAGTCATTTTGCATGTGTGTTCTTTTCACATACCACCGATGGATCCACCAGTGTCATTGCATGTGTGTTCTCTTCACATACCACCTATGGATCCACCAGTGTCATTGATGTGTGTTCTTTTTAGTAACAACAACCAGAGTCATTTTGCATATGTGTTCTCTTCACATACCACCTATGGATCCACCAGTGTCATTGCATGTGTGTTATTTTTAGTAACAACCAGAGTCATTTTGCATGTGTGTTCTTTTCACATGCCACCTATGGATCCACCAGTGTCATTGCATGTGTGTTCTTTTCGCAATCCACCCATGGATCCACCAGTGTCATTGCATGTGTGTTCTTTTTAGTAACAACAACCAGAGTCATTTTGCATGTGTGTTCTTTTCACATACCACCTATGGATCCACCAGTGTCATTGAAATGTGTATTATTTTCACAATCCACCCATGGATCCACCACTGTCATTGCATGTGTGTTCTTTTTAGTAACAACAACCAGAGTCATTTTGCATGTGTGATCTCTTCACATACCACCTATGGATCCACCAGTGTCATTGCATGTGTGTTCTTTTTAGTAACAACAACCAGAGTCATTGAAATGTGTGTTCTTCTCACATACCACCTATGGATCCACCAGTGTCATTGCATGTGTGTTCTTTTTACTAACAACAACAAGAGTCATTGAAATGTGTGCACTGTTCAGAGACCACACATGGATCCACCAGTGTCATTGCATGTGTGTTCTTTTTACTAACAACAACCAGTGTCATTGCATGTGTGTTTTTTCACAATCCACCCATGGTCCACTAGTGTCATTGCATGTGTGTTCTTTTGAGTAACAACAACCAGAGTCATTTTGCATGTGTGTTCTTTTCACATACCACCTATGGATCCACCAGTGTCATTGCATGTGTTATCTTTTCACAATCAACCCATGGATCCCACCAGTGTCATTCTGCATGTGTGTTCTTTTTAGTAACAACAACCAAAGTCATTTTGCATGTGTGTTCTCTTCACAAACCACCTATGGATCCACCAGTGTCATTGCATGTGTGTTCTTTTGACAATCCACCCATGGATCCCACTAGTCTCATTTTGCATGTGTGTTCTTTTTAGTAACAACAACCAAAGTCATTTTGCATGTGTGTTCTATTCACATACCACCTATGGATCCACCAGTGTCATTGCATGTGTTTTCTTTTCACAATCCACCCATGGATCCCACTAGTGTCATTCTGCATGTGTGTTCTTTTTAGTAACAACAACCAAAGTCATTTTGCATGTGTGTTCTCTTCACATACCACCTATGGATCCACCAGTGTCATTGCATGTGTGTTCTTTTCACAATCCACCCATGGATCCCACCAGTCTCATTTTGCATGTGTGTTCTTTTTAGTAACAACAACCAAAGTCATTTTGCATGTGTGTTCTCTTCGCATACCACCTATGGATCCACCAGTGTCATTGCATGTGTGTTCTTTTTAGTAACAATAACCAGAGTTATTGAAATGTGTGTTCTTCTCACATACCACCTATGGATCCACCAGTGTCATTGCATGTGTGTTCTTTTTACTAACAACAACAAGAGTCATTGAAATGTGTGCTCTCTTCAGAAACCACACATGGATCCACCGGTGTCATTGCATGTGTGTTCTTTTTACTAACAACAACCAGTGTCATTGCATGTGTGTTCTTTTCACAATCCACCCATGGTCCACTAGTGTCATTGCATGTGTGTTCTTTTGAGTAACAACAACCAGAGTCATTTTCCATGTGTGTTCTTTTCACATACCACCTATGGATCCACCAGTGTCATTGCATGTGTTTTCTTTTCACAATCCAGCCATGGATCCCACCAGTGTCATTCTGCATGTGTTTTCTTTTTAGTAACAACAACCAAAGTCATTTTGCATGTATGTTCTCTTCACATACTACCTATGGATCCACTAGTGTCATTGCATGTGTGTTCTTTTCACAATCCACCCATGGATCCCACCAGTCTCATTTTGCAAGTGTGTTCTTTTTAGTAACAACAACCAAAGTAATTTTGCATTGTCTGTTCTCTTCACATACCACCTATGGATCCACCAGTGTCATTGCATGTGTGTTCTCTTTAGTAACAACAACCAGAGTCATTTTGCATGTGTGTTCTTTTCACATACCAACTATGGATCCACCAGTGTCATTGCATGTGTGTTCTTTTCACAATCCTCCCATGGATCCACCAGTCTCATTGCATGTGTGTTCTTTTTAGTAACAACAACCAGAGTCATTTTGCATGTGTGTTCTTTTCACATACCACCTATGGATCCACCAGTGTCATTGCATGTGTGTTCTCTTCACAATCCAGCTATGGATCCACCAGTGTCATTGCATGTGTGTTCTTTTTAGTAACAACAACCAGTGTCATTGCATGTGTGTTCTCTTCAGAGACCACACATGGATCCACCAGTGTTATTGCATGTGTGTTCTTTTTACTAACAACAACAAGAGTCATTGAAATGTGTGCTCTCTTCAGAGACCACCCATGGATCCACCAGTGTCATTGCATGTGTGTTCTTTTTAGTAAAAACTAGAGTCATTTTGCATGTGTGTTCTTTTCACATACCACCGATGGATCCACCAGTGTCATTGCATGTGTGTTCTCTTCACATACCACCTATGGATCCACCAGTGTCATTGCATGTGTGTTCTTTTTAGTAACAACAACCAGAGTCATTTTGCATATGTGTTCTCTTCACATACCACCTATGGATCCACCAGTGTCATTGCATGTGTGTTCTTTTTAGTAACAACAACCAGAGTCATTTTGCATGTGTGTTCTTTTCACATGCCACCTATGGATCCACCAGTGTCATTGCATGTGTGTTCTTTTAGCAATCCACCCATGGATCCACCAGTGTCATTGCATGTGTGTTCTTTTTAGTAACAACAACCAGAGTCATTTTGCATGTGTGTTCTTTTCACATACCACCTATGGATCCACCAGTGTCATTGAAATGTGTATTATTTTCACAATCCACCCATGGATCCACCACTGTCATTGCATGTGTGTACTTTTTAGTAACAACAACCAGAGTCATTTTGCATGTGTGATCTCTTCACATACCACCTATGGATCCACCAGTGTCATTGCATGTGTGTTCTTTTTAGTAACAACAACCAGAGTCATTGAAATGTGTGTTCTTCTCACATACCACCTATGGATCCACAAGTGTCATTGCATGTGTGTTCTTTTTACTAACAACAACAAGAGTCATTGAAATGTGTGCACTGTTCAGAGACCACACATGGATCCACCAGTGTCATTGCATGTGTGTTCTTTTTACTAACAACAACCAGTGTCATTGCATGTGTGTTTTTTCACAATCCACCCATGGTCCACTAATGTCATTGCATGTGTGTTCTTTTGAGTAACAACAACCAGAGTCATTTTGCATGTGTGTTCTTTTCACATACCACCTATGGATCCACCAGTGTCATTGCATGTGTTTTCTTTTCACAATCCAGCCATGGATCCCACCAGTGTCATTCTGCATGTGTTTTCTTTTTACTAACAACAACCAAAGTCATTTTGCATGTATGTTCTCTTCACATACTACCTATGGATCCACTAGTGTCATTGCATGTGTGTTCTTTTCACAATCCACCCATGGATCCCACCAGTCTCATTTTGCAAGTGTGTTCTTTTTAGTAACAACAACCAAAGTAATTTTGCATTGTCTGTTCTCTTCACATACCACCTATGGATCCACCAGTGTCATTGCATGTGTGTTCTCTTTAGTAACAACAACCAGAGTCATTTTGCATGTGTGTTCTTTTCACATACCAACTATGGATCCACCAGTGTCATTGCATGTGTGTTCTTTTCACAATCCTCCCATGGATCCACCAGTCTCATTGCATGTGTGTTTTTAGTAACAACAACGAGTCATTTTGCATGTGTGTTCTTCACATACCACCTATGGATCCACCAGTGTCATTGCATGTGTGTTCTCTTCACAATCCAGCTATGGATCCACCAGTGTCATTGCATGTGTGTTCTTTTTAGTAACAACAACCAGTGTCATTGCATGTGTGTTCTCTTCAGAGACCACACATGGATCCACCAGTGTTATTGCATGTGTGTTCTTTTGACTAACAACAACAAGAGTCATTGAAATGTGTTCCCTTCACAGACCACCCATGGATCCACCAGTGTCATTGCATGTGTGTTCTTTTTAGTAACAACAACCAGAGTCATTTTGCGTGTGTGTTCTTTTCACATACCACCTATGGATCCACCAGTGACATTGCATGTGTGTTCTCTTCACAATCCACCTATGGATCCACCAGTGTCATTGCATGTGTGTTCTTTTTAGTAACAACAACCAGTCATTTTGCATATGTGTTCTCTTCACATACCACCTATGGATCCACCAGTGTCATTGCATGTGTGTTCTTTTAGTAACAACAACCAGAGTGAATTTGCATGTGTGTTCTTTTCACATTCCACCTATGGATCCACCAGTGTCATTGCATGTGTGTTCTTTCATAATCCACCCATGGATCCACAGTGTCATTGCATGTGTGTTCTTTTAGTAACAACAACCAGTCATTTTGCATGTGTGTTCTTTTCACATACCACCTATGGATCCACCAGTGTCATTGAAATGTGTATTATTTTCACAATCCACCCATGGATCCACCACTGTCATTGCATGTGTGTTCTTTTTAGTAACAACAACCAGAGTCATTTTGCAGGTGTGATCTCTTCACATACCACCTATGGATCCACCAGTGTCATTGCATGTGTGTTCTTTTTAGTAACAACAACCAGAGTCATTGAAATGTGTGTTCTTCTCACATACCACCTATGGATCCACCAGTGTCATTGCATGTGTGTTCTTTTTACTAACAACAACAAGAGTCATTGAAATGTGTGCTCTCTTCAGAGACCACACATGGATCCACCAGTGTCATTGCATGTGTTTTTTTTTACTAACAATAACCAATGTCATTGCATGTGTGTTCTTTTCACAATCCACCCATGGTCCACTAGTGTCATTGCATGTGTGTTCTTTTGAGTAACAACAACAAGAGTCATTTTGCATGTGTGTTCTTTTCACATACCACCTATGGATCCACCAGTGTCATTGCATGTGTTTTCTTTTCACAATCCACCCATGGATCCCACCAGTGTCATTCTGCATGTGTGTTCTTTTTAGTAACAACAACCAAAGTCATTTTGCATGTGTGTTCTCTTCACAAACCACCTATGGATCCACCAGTGTCATTGCATGTGTGTTCTTTTCACAATCCACCCATGGATCCCACTAGTCTCATTTTGCATGTGTGTTCTTTTTAGTAACAACAACCAAAGTCATTTTGCATGTGTGTTCTCTTCACATACTACCTATGGATCCACCAGTGTCATTGCATGTGTGTTTTTTTTACTAACAATAACCAGTGTCATTGCATGTGTGTTCTTTTCACAATCCACCCATGGTCCACCAGTGTCATTGCATGTGTGTTCTTTTTAGTAACAACAACCAGAGTCATTTTGCATGTGTGTTCTTTTCACATACCACCTATGGATCCACCAGTGTCATTGCATGTGTGTTCTCTTCACAATCCACCTATGGATCCACCAGTGTCATTGCATGTGTTCTTTTTAGTAACAACTACCAGTGTCATTGCATGTGTGCTCTCTTCAGAGACCACATATGGATCCACCAGTGTCATTGCATGTGTGTTCTTTTCACTAACAGCAACCAGAGTCATTGCATGCGTGTTCTTTTCACATACCACATATAGATCACCAGTGTCATTGCATGTGTGCTCTTTTGACTAACAGCAACCAGAGTCATTGCATGTGTGTTCTTTTCACATACCACCTATGGATCCACCAGTGTCATTGCATATGTGTTCTCTTCACAATCCACCTATGGATCCACCAGTGTCATTGCATGTGTTCTTTTTAGTAACAACAACCAGAGTCATTTTGCATGTGTGATCTCTTCACATACCACCTATGGATCCACCAGTGTCATTGCATGTGTGTTCTTTTTAGTAACAACAACCAGAGTCATTGAAATGTGTGTTCTTCTCACATACCACCTATGGATCCACCAGTGTCATTGCATTTGTGTTCTTTTTACTAACAACAACAAGAGTCATTGAAATGTGTGCTCTCTTCAGAGACCACACATGGATCCACCGGTGTCATTGCATGTGTGTTCTTTTTACTAACAACAACCAATGTCATTGCATGTGTGTTCTTTTCACAATCCACCCATGGTCCACTAGTGTCATTGCATGTGTGTTCTTTTGAGTAACAACAACCAGAGTCATTTTGCATGTGTGTTCTTTTCACATACCACCTATGGATCCACCAGTGTCATTGCATGTGTTTTCTTTTCACAATCCACCCATGGATCCCACCAGTGTCATTCTGCATGGGTGTTCTTTTTAGTAACAACAACCAAAGTCATTTTGCATGTGTGTTCTCTTCACATACCACCTATGGATCCACCAGTGTCATTGCATGTGTGTTCTTTTCACAATCCACCCATGGATCCCACCAGTCTCATTTTGCAAGTGTGTTCTTTTTAGTAACAACAAACAAAGTAATTTTGCATTGTGTGTTCTCTTCACATACCACCTATGGATCCACCAGTGTCATTGCATGTGTGTTCTTTTTAGTAACAACAACTAGAGTCATTTTGCATGTGTGTTCTTTTCGCATACCACCTATGGATCCACCAGTTTCATTGCATGTGTGTTCTTTTCACAATCCTCCCATGGATCCACCAGTCTCATTGCATGTGTGTTCTTTTTAGTAACAACAACCAGAGTCATTTTGTATGTGTGTTCTTTTCACATACCACCTATGGATCCACCAGTGTCATTGCATGTGTGTTCTCTTCACAATCCACCTATGGATCCACCAGTGTCATTGCATGTGTGTTCTTTTTAGTAACAACAACCAGTGTCATTGCATGTGTGTTCTCTTCAGAGACCACACATGTATCCACCAGTGTCATTGCATGTGTGTTCTTTTTACTAACAACAACAAGAGTCATTGAAATGTGTGCTCTCTTCAGAGACCACCCATGGATCCACCAGTGTCATTGCATGTGTGTTCTTTTTAGTAAAAACCAGAGTCATTTTGCATGTGTGTTCTTTTCACATACCACCTATGGATCCACCAGTGTCATTGCATGTGTGTTCACTTCACATACCACCTATGGATCCACCAGTGTCATTGCATGTGTGTTCTTTTTAGTAACAACAACCAGAGTCATTTTGCATGTGTGTTCTCTTCACATACCACCTATGGATCCACCAGTGTCATTGCATCTGTGTTCTTTTTACTAACAACAACAAGAGTCATTTTGCATGTGTGTTCTTTTCGCATACCACCTATGGATCCACCAGTGTCATTGCATGTGTGTTCTTTTCACAATCCTCCCATGGATCCACCAGTCTCATTGCATGTGTGTTCTTTTTAGTAACAACAACCAGAGTCATTTTGCATGTGTGTTCTTTTCACATACCACCTATGGATCCACCAGTGTCATTGAAATGTGTATTATTTTCACAATCCACCCATGGATCCACCAGTGTCATTGCATGTGTGTTCTTTTTAGTAACAACAACCAGAGTCATTTTGCATGTGTGATCTCTTCACATACCACCTATGGATCCACCAGTGTCATTGCATGTGTTTTCTTTTGAGTAACAACAACCAGAGTCATTGAAATGTGTGTTCTTCTCACATACCACCTATGGATCCACAAGTGTCATTGCATGTGTGTTCTTTTTACTAACAACAACAAGAGTCATTGAAATGTGTGCACTGTTCAGAGACCACACATGGATCCACCAGTGTCATTGCATGTGTGTTCTTTTTACTAACAACAACCAGTGTCATTGCATGTGTGTTTTTTCACAATCCACCCATGGTCCACTAATGTCATTGCATGTGTGTTCTTTTGAGTAACAACAACCAGAGTCATTTTGCATGTGTGTTCTTTTCACATACCACCTATGGATCCACCAGTGTCACTGCATGTGTTATCTTTTCACAATCCACCCATGGATCCCACCAGTGTCATTCTGCATGTGTGTTCTTTTTAGTAACAACAACCAAAGTCATTTTGCATGTGTGTTCTCTTCACAAACCACCTATGGATCCACCAGTGTCATTGCATGTGTGTTCTTTTGACAATCCACCCATGGATCCCACTAGTCTCATTTTGCATGTGTGTTCTTTTTAGTAACAACAACCAAAGTCATTTTCCATGTGTGTTCTATTCACATACCACCTATGGATCCACCAGTGTCATTGCATGTGTTTTCTTTTCACAATCCACCCATGGATCCCACTAGTGTCATTCTGCATGTGTGTTCTTTTTAGTAACAACAACCAAAGTCATTTTGCATGTGTGTTCTCTTCACATAACACCTATGGATCCACCAGTGTCATTGCATGTGTGTTCTTTTCACAATCCACCCATGGATCCCACCAGTCTCATTTTGCATGTGTGTTCTTTTTAGTAACAACAACCAAAGTCATTTTGCATGTGTGTTCTCTTCGCATACCACCTATGGATCCACCAGTGTCATTGCATGTGTGTTCTTTTTAGTAACAAGAACCAGAGTCATTATGCATGTGTGTTCTTTACACATACCACCTATGGGTCCACCAGTGTCATTGCATGTGTGTTCTTTTCACAATCCACCCATGGATCCACCAGTGTCATTGCATGTGTGTTCATTTTAGTAACAACAACCAGAGTCATTTTGCATGTGTGTTATTTTCACATACCACCTATGGATCCACCAGTGTCATTGCATATGTGTTCTCTTCACAATCCACCTATGGATCCACCAGTGTCATTGCATGTGTTATTTTTAGTAACAACAACCAGTGTCATTGCATGTGTGCTCTCTTCAGAGACCACACATGGTCCACCAGTGTCATTGCATCTGTGTTCTTTTTACTAACAACAACAAGAGTCATTGAAATGTGTGCTCTCTTCAGAGACCACAAATGGATCCAATAGTGTCATTGGATGTGTGTTCTTTTCACTAACAGCAACCTGAGTCATTGCTAGTGTGTTCTTTTCACATACCACATATGGATCACCAGTGTCATTGCATGTGTGCTCATTTTGCAATCCACCCATGGATCCACCAGTGTCATTGCATGTGTGTTCTTTTTAGTAACAACAACCAGAGTCATTTTGCATGTGTGATCTCTTCACATACCACCTATGGATCCACCAGTGTCATTGCATGTGTGTACTTTTTAGTAACAACAACCAGAGTCATTGAAATGTGTGTTCTTCTCACATACCACCTATGGATCCACCAGTGTCATTGCATGTGTGTTCTTTTTACTAACAACAACAAGAGTCATTGAAATGTGTGCTCTCTTCAGAGACCAGACATGGATCCACCGGTGTCATTGCATGTGTGTTCTTTTTACTAACAACAACCAGTGTCATTGCATGTGTGTTCTTTTCACAATCCACCCATGGTCCACTAGTGTCATTTCATGTGTGTTCTTTTGAGTAACAACAACCAGAGTCATTTTGCATGTATGTTCTTTTCACATACCACCTATGGATCCACCAGTGTCATTGCATGTGTTTTCTTTTCACAATCCACCCATGGATCCCACCAGTGTCATTCTGCATGTGTGTTCTTTTTAGTAACAACAACCAGTGTCATTGCATGTGTGTTCTCTTCAGAGACCACACATGGATCCACCAGTGTCATTGCATGTGTGTTCTTTTTACTAACAACAACAAGAGTCATTGAAATGTGTGCTCTCTTCAGAGACCACCCATGGATCCACCAGTGTCATTGCATGTGTGTTCTTTTTAGTAAAAACTAGAGTCATTTTGCATGTGTGTTCTTTTCACATACCACCGATGGATCCACCAGTGTCATTGCATGTGTGTTCTCTTCACATACCACCTATGGATCCACCAGTGTCATTGCATGTGTTTTCTTTTTAGTAACAACAACCAGAGTCATTGAAATGTGTGTTCTTCTCACATACCACCTATGGATCCACCAGTGTCATTGCATGTGTGTTCTTTTTACTAACAACAACAAGAGTCATTGAAATGTGTGCTCTCTTCAGAGACCACACATGGATCCACCGGTGTCATTGCATGTGTGTTCTTTTTACTAACAACAA
Organism: Avena insularis; assembly: GCA_023614405.1. Taxonomy (NCBI): domain Eukaryota; kingdom Viridiplantae; phylum Streptophyta; class Magnoliopsida; order Poales; family Poaceae; genus Avena; species Avena insularis. The sequence continues at coordinate 296,820,911 of CM042688.1, forward strand.
CCAGTGTCATTGCATGTGTGTTCTTTTCACAATCCACCCATGGTCCACTAGTGTCATTGCATGTGTGTTCTTTTCAGTAACAACAACCAGAGTCATTTTGCATGTGTGTTCTTTTCACATACCACCTATGGATCCACCAGTGTCATTGCATGTGTTTTCTTTTCACAATCCACCCATGGATCCCACCAGTGTCATTCTGCATGTGTGTTCTTTTTAGTAACAACAACCAAAGTCATTTTGCATATGTGTTCTCTTCACATACCACCTATGGATCCACCAGTGTCATTGCATGTGTGTTCTTTTTAGTAACAACAACCAGAGTCATTTTGCATGTGTGTTCTTTTCACATGCCACCTATGGATCCACCAGTGTCATTGCATGTGTGTTCTTTTCGCAATCCACCCATGGATCCACCAGTGTCATTGCATGTGTGTTCTTTTTAGTAACAACAACCAGAGTCATTTTGCATGTGTGTTCTTTTCACATACCACCTATGGATCCACCAGTGTCATTGAAATGTGTATTATTTTCACAATCCACCCATGGATCCACCACTGTCATTGCATGTGTGTTCTTTTTAGTAACAACAACCAGAGTCATTTTGCATGTGTGATCTCTTCACATACCACCTATGGATCCACCAGTGTCATTGCATGTGTGTTCTTTTTAGTAACAACAACCAGAGTCATTGAAATGTGTGTTCTTCTCACATACCACCTATGGATCCACCAGTGTCATTGCATGTGTGTTCTTTTTACTAACAACAACAAGAATCATTGAAATGTGTGCACTGTTAAGAGACCACACATGGATCCACCAGTGTCATTGCATGTGTGTTCTTTTTACTAACAACAACCAGTGTCATTGCATGTGTGTTTTTTCACAATCCACCCATGGTCCACTAGTGTCATTGCATGTGTGTTCTTTTGAGTAACAACAACAAGAGTCATTTTGCATGTGTGTTCTTTCCACATACCACCTACGGATCCACCAGTGTCATTGCATGTGTTTTCTTTTCACAATCCACCCATGGATCCCACCAGTGTCATTCTGCATGTGTGTTCTTTTTAGTAACAACAACCAAAGTCATTTTGCATGTGTGTTCTCTTCACAAACCACCTATGGATCCACCAGTGTCATTGCATGTGTGTTCTTTTCACAATCCACCCATGGATCCCACTAGTCTCATTTTGCATGTGTGTTCTTTTTAGTAACAACAACCAAAGTCATTTTGCATGTGTGTTCTCTTCACATACTACCTATGGATCCACCAGTGTCATTGCATGTGTGTTTTTTTACTAACAATAACCAGTGTCATTGCATGTGTGTTCTTTTCACAATCCACCCATGGTCCACCAGTGTCATTGCATGTGTGTTCTTTTTAGTAACAACAACCAGAGTCATTTTGCATGTGTGTTCTTTTCACATACCACCTATGGATCCACCAGTGTCATTGCATGTGTGTTCTCTTCACAATCCACCTATGGATCCACCAGTGTCATTGCATGTGTTCTTTTTAGTAACAACTACCAGTGTCATTGCATGTGTGCTCTCTTCAGAGACCACATATGGATCCACCAGTGTCATTGCATGTGTGTTCTTTTCACTAACAGCAACCAGAGTCATTGCATGTGTGTTCTTTTCACATACCACATATAGATCACCAGTGTCATTGCATGTGTGCTCTTTTGACTAACAGCAACCAGAGTCATTGCATGTGTGTTCTTTTCACATACCACATATGGATCACAAGTGTCATTGCATGTGTGCTCTTTTTGCAATCCACCCATAGATCCACCAGTGTCATTGCATGTGTGTTCTTTTTAGTAACAACAACCAGAGTCATTTTGCATGTGTGATCTCTTCACATACCACCTATGGATCCACCAGTGTCATTGCATGTGTGTTCTTTTTAGTAACAACAACCAGAGTCATTGAAATGTGTGTTCTTCTCACATACCACCTATGGATCCACCAGTGTCATTGCATTTGTGTTCTTTTTACTAACAACAACAAGAGTCATTGAAATGTGTGCTCTCTTCAGAGACCACACATGGATCCACCGGTGTCATTGCATGTGTGTTCTTTTTACTAACAACAACCAGTGTCATTGCATGTGTGTTCTTTTCACAATACACCCATGGTCCACTAGTGTCATTGCATGTGTGTTCTTTTGAGTAACAACAACCAGAGTCATTTTGCATGTGTGTTCTTTTCACATACCACCTATGGATCCACCAGTGTCATTGCATGTGTTTTCTTTTCACAATCCACCCATGGATCCCACCAGTGTCATTCTGCATGTGTGTTCTTTTTAGTAACAACAACCAATTTCATTTTGCATATGTGTTCTCTTCACATACCACCTATGGATCCACCAGTGTCATTGCATGTGTGTTCTTTTTAGTAACAACAACCAGAGTCATTTTGCATGTGTGTTCTTTTCACATGCCACCTATGGATCCACCAGTGTCATTGCATGTGTGTTCTTTACGAAAACCACCAATGGATCCACAAGTATCATTGCATGTGTGTTCTTTTTAGTAACAACAACCAGAGTCATTTTGCATGTGTGTTCTTTTCACATACCACCTATGGATCCACCAGTGTCATTGAAATGTGTATTATTTTCACAATCCACCCATGGATCCACCACTGTCATTGCATGTGTGTTCTTTTTAGTAACAACAACCAGAGTCATTTTGCATGTGTGATCTCTTCACATACCACCTATGGATCCACCAGTGTCATTGCATGTGTGTTCTTTTTAGTAACAACAACCAGAGTCATTGAAATGTGTGTTCTTCTCACATACCACCTATGGATCCACCAGTGTCATTGCATGTGTGTTCTTTTTACTAACAACAACAAGAGTCATTGAAATGTGTGCACTGTTCAGAGACCACACATGGATCCACCAGTGTCATTGCATGTGTGTTCTTTTTACTAACAACAACCAGTGTCATTGCATGTGTTTTTTTTCACAATCCACCCATGGTCCACTAGTGTCATTGCATGTGTGTTCTTTTGAGTAACAACAACCAGAGTCATTTTGCTTGTGTGTTCTTTTCACATACCACCTATGGATCCACCAGTGTCATTGCATGTGTTTTCTTTTCACAATCCACCCATGGATCCCACCAGTGTCATTCTGCATGTGTGTTCTTTTTAGTAACAACAACCAAAGTCATTTTGCATGTGTGTTCTCTTCACAAACCACCTATGGATCCACCAGTGTCATTGCATGTGTGTTCTTTTCACAATCCACCCATGGATCCCACGAGTCTCATTTTGCATGTGTGTTCTTTTTAGTAACAACAACCAAAGTCATTTTGCATGTGTGTTCTCTTCACATACCACCTATGGATCCACCAGTGTCATTGCATGTGTTTTTTACTAACAATAACCAGTGTCATTGCATGTGTGTTCTTTTCACAATCCACCCATGGTCCACCAGTGTCATTGCATGTGTGTTCTTTTCACTAACAGCAACCAGAGTCATTGCATGTGTGTTCTTTTCACATACCACCTATGGATCCACCAGTGTCATTGCATGTGTGTTCTCTTCACAATCCACCTATGGATCCACCAGTGTCATTGCATGTGTTCTTTTTAGTAACAACTACCAGTGTCATTGCATGTGTGCTCTCTTCAGAGACCACATATGGATCCACCAGTGTCATTGCATGTGTGTTCTTTTCACTAACAGCAACCAGAGTCATTGCATGTGTGTTCTTTTCACATACCACATATAGATCACCAGTGTCATTGCATGTGTGCTCTTTTGACTAACAGCAACCAGAGTCATTGCATGTGTGTTCTTTTCACATACCACATATGGATCACAAGTGTCATTGCATGTGTGCTCTTTTTGCAATCCACCCATGGATCCACCAGTGTCATTGCATGTGTGTTCTTTTTAGTAACAACAACCAGAGTCATTTTGCATGTGTGATCTCTTCACATACCACCTATGGATCCACCAGTGTCATTGCATGTGTGTTCTTTTTAGTAACAACAACCAGAGTCATTGAAATGTGTGTTCTTCTCACATACCACCTATGGATCCACCAGTGTCATTGCATTTGTGTTCTTTTTACTAACAACAACAAGAGTCATTGAAATGTGTGCTCTCTTCAGAGACCACACATGGATCCACCGGTGTCATTGCATGTGTGTTCTTTTTACTAACAACAACCAGTGTCATTGCATGTGTGTTCTTTTCACAATACACCCATGGTCCACTAGTGTCATTGCATGTGTGTTCTTTTGAGTAACAACAACCAGAGTCATTTTGCATGTGTGTTCTTTTCACATACCACCTATGGATCCACCAGTGTCATTGCATGTGTGTTCTTTTCACAATCCACCCATGGATCCCACCAGTGTCATTCTGCATGGGTGTTCTTTTTAGTAACAACAACCAAAGTCATTTTGCATGTGTGTTCTCTTCACATACCACCTATGGATCCACCAGTGTCATTACATGTGTGTTCTTTTCACAATCCACCCATGCATCCCACCAGTCTCATTTTGCAAGTGTGTTCTTTTTAGTAACAACAACCAAAGTAATTTTGCATTGTGTGTTCTCTTCACATACCACCTATGGATCCACCAGTGTCATTGCATGTGTGTTCTTTTTAGTAACAACAACCAGAGTCATTTTGCATGTGTGTTCTTTTCGCATACCACCTATGGATCCACCAGTGTCATTGCATGTGTGTTCTTTTCACAATCCTCCCATGGATCCACCAGTCTCATTGCATGTGTGTTCTTTTTAGTAACAACAACCAGAGACATTTTGCATGTGTGTTCTTTTCACATACCACCTATGGATCCACCAGTGTCATTGCATGTGTGTTCTCTTCACAATCCACCTATGGATCCACCAGTGTCATTGCATGTGTGTTCTTTTTAGTAACAACAACCAGTGTCATTGCATGTGTGTTCTCTTCAGAGACCACACATGGATCTACCAGTGTCATTGCATGTGTGTTCTTTTTACTAACAACAACAAGAGTCACTGAAATGTGTGTTCTCTTCAGAGACCACACATGGATCCACCAATGTCATTGCATGTGTGTTCTTTTTAGTAAAAACCAGAGTCATTTTGCATGTGTGTTCTTTTCACATACCACCTATGGATCCACCAGTGTCATTGCATGTGTGTTCACTTCACATACCACCTATGGATCCACCAGTGTCATTGCATGTGTGTTCTTTTTAGTAACAACAACCAGAGTCATTTTGCATGTGTGTTCTCTTCACATACCACCTATGGATCCACCAGTGTCATTGCATGTGTGTTCTTTTTAGTAACAACAACCAGAGTCATTTTGCATGTGTGTTCTTTCAAAAACCACCAATTGATACACCAGTGTCATCGCATGTGTGTTCTTTCACAATCCTCCCATGGATCCACCAGTCTCATTGCATGTGTGTTCTTTTTAGTAACAACAACCAGAGTCATTTTGCATGTGTGTTCTTTTCACATACCACCTATGGATCCACCAGTGTCATTGCATGTGTGTTCTCTTCACAATCCACCTATGGATCCACCAGTGTCATTGCATGTGTGTTCTTTTTAGTTACAACAACCAGTGTCATTGCATGTGTGTTCTCTTCAGAGACCACACATGGATCCACCAGTGTCATTGCATGTGTGTTCTTTTTACTAACAACAACAAGAGTCATTGAAATGTGTGCTCTCTTCAGAGACCACCCATGGATCCACCAGTGTCATTGCATGTGTGTTCTTTTTAGTAAAAACCAGAGTCATTTTGCATGTGTGTTCTTTTCACATACCACCTATGGATCCACCAGTGTCATTGCATGTGTGTTCACTTCACATACCACCTATGGATCCACCAGTGTCATTGCATGTGTGTTCTTTTTAGTAACAACAACCAGAGTCATTTTGCATGTGTGTTCTCTTCACATACCACCTATGGATCCACCAGTGTCATTGCATGTGTGTTCTTTTCACAATCCTCCCATGGATCCACCAGTCTCATTGCATGTGTGTTCTTTTTAGTAACAACAACCAGAGTCATTTTGCATGTGTGTTCTTTTCACATACCACCTATGGATCCACCAGTGTCATTGCATGTGTGTTCTCTTCACAATCCACCTATGGATCCATCAGTGTCATTGCATGTGTGTTCTTTTTAGTAACAACAACCAGTGTCATTGCATGTGTGTTCTCTTCAGAGACCACACATGGATCCACCAGTGTCATTGCATGTGTGTTCTTTTTACTATCAACAACAAGAGTCATTGAAATGTGTGCTCTCTTCAGAGACCACCCATGGATCCACCAGTGTCATTGCATGTGTGTTCTTTTTAGTAAAAACCAGAGTCATTTTGCATGTGTGTTCTTTTCACATACCACCTATGGATCCACCAGTGTCATTGCATGTGTGTTCACTTCACATACCACCTATGGATCCACCAGTGTCATTGCATGTGTGTTCTTTTTAGTAACAACAACCAGAGTCATTTTGCATGTGTGTTCTCTTCACATACCACCTATGGATCCACCAGTGTCATTGCATGTGTGTTCTTTTCGCAATCCACCCATGGATCCACCAGTGTCATTGCATGTGTGTTCTTTTTAGTAACAACAACCAGAGTCATTTTGCATGTGTGTTCTTTTCACATACCACCTATGGATCCACCAGTGTCATTGCACGTGTGTTCTCTTCACAATCCACCTATGGATCCACCAGTGTCATTGCATGTGTTCTTTTTAGTAACAACAACCAGTGTCATTGCATGTGTGCTCTCTTCAGAGACCACACATGGATCCACCAGTGTCATTGCATGTGTGTTCTTTTTACTAACAACAACCAGTGTCATTGCATGTGTGTTCTTTTCACATACCACCTATGGATCCACCAGTGTCATCGCATGTGTGTTCCCTTCACAATCCACCTATGGATCCACCAGTGTCATTGCATGTGCGTTCTTTTTAGTAACAAGAACCAGAGTCATTATGCATGTGTGTTCTTTACACATACCACCTATGGATCCACCAGTGTCATTGCATGTGTGTTCTTTTCATAATCCACCCATGGATCCACCAGTGTCATTGCATGTGTGTTCATTTTAGTAACAATAACCAGAGTCATTTTGCATGTGTGTTCTTTTCACATACCACCTATGGATCCACCAGTGTCATTGCATGTGTGTTCTCTTCAGAATCCACCTATGGATCCACCGGTGTCATTGCATGTGTTCTTTTTACTAACAACAACCAGTGTCATTGCATGTGTGCTCTCTTCAGAGACTACACATCGATCCACCAGTGTCATTGCATGTGTGTTCTTTTTAATAACAACAACAAGAGGCATTGAAATGTGTGCTCTCTTCAGAGACCACACATGGATCCACCAGTGTCATTGCATGTGTGTTCTTTTCACTAACAGCAACCAGAGTCATTGCATGTGTGTTCTTTTCACATACCACATATGGATCACCAGTGTCATTGCATGTGTGCTCTTTTCGCAATCCACCAATGGATCCACCAGTGTCATTGCATGTGTGTTCTTTTTATTAACAACAACCAGAGTCATTTTGCATGTGTGTTCTTTTTAGTAACAACAACCAGAGTCATTTTGCATGTGTGTTCTTTTCACATACCACCTATGGATCCACCAGTGTCATTGAAATGTGTATTATTTTCACAATCCACCCATGGATCCACCAGTGTCATTGCATGTGTGTTCTTTTTAGTAACAACAACTAGAGTCATTTTGCATGTGTGATCTCTTCATATACCACCTATGGATCCACCAGTGCCATTGCATGTGTGTTGTTTTTAGTAACAACAACCAGAGTCATTGAAATGTGTGTTCTTCTCACATACCACCTATGGATCCACCAGTGTCATTGCATGTCTGTTCTTTTTACTAACAACAACAAGAGTCATTGAAATGTGTGCTCTCTTCAGAGACCACACATGGATCCACCAGTGTCATTGCATGTGTTTTTTTACTAACAATAACCAGTGTCATTGCATGTGTGTTCTTTTCACAATCCACCCATGGTCCACCAGTGTCATTGCATGTGTGTTCTTTTTAGTAACAACAACCAGAGTCATTTTGCATGTGTGTTCTTTTCACATACCACCTATGGATCCACCAGTGTCATTGCATGTGTGTTCTCTTCACAATCCACCTATGGATCCACCAGTGTCATTGCATGTGTTCTTTTTAGTAACAACTACCAGTGTCATTGCATGTGTGCTCTCTTCAGAGACCACACATGGATCCACCAGTGTCATTGCATGTGTGTTCTTTTCACTAACAGCAACCAGAGTCATTGCATGTGTGCTCTGTTCATAGACCACACATGGATCCACCAGTGTCATTGCATGTGTGCTCTTTTCACTAACAGCAACCAGAGTCATTGCATGTGTGTTCTTTTCACATACCACATATGGATCACCAGTGTCATTGCATGTGTGCTCTTTTTGCAATCCACCCATGGATCCACCAGTGTCATTGCATGTGTGTTCTTTTTAGTAACAACAACCAGAGTCATTTTGCATGTGTGATCTCTTCACATACCACCTATGGATCCACCAGTGTCATTGCATGTGTGTTCTTTTTAGTAACAACAACCAGAGTCATTGAAATGTGTGTTCTTCTCACATACCACCTATGGATCCACCAGTGTCATTGCATTTGTGTTCTTTTTACTAACACCAACAAGAGTCATTGAAATGTGTGCTCTCTTTAGAGACCACACATGGATCCACCGGTGTCATTGCATGTGTGTTCTTTTTACTAACAACAACCAGTGTCATTGCATGTGTGTTCTTTTCACAATCCACCCATGGTCCACTAGTGTCATTGCATGTGTGTTCTTTTGAGTAACAACAACCAAAGTCATTTTGCATGTGTGTTCTTTTCACATACCACCTATGGATCCACCAGTGTCATTGCATGTGTTTTCTTTTCACAATCCACCCATGGATCCCACCAGTGTCATTCTGCATGTGTGTTCTTTTTAGTAACAACAACCAAAGTCATTTTGCATGTGTGTTCTCTTCACATACCACCTATGGATCCACCAGTGTCATTGCATGTGTGTTCTTTTCACAATCCACCCATGGATCCCACCAGTCTCATTTTGCAAGTGTGTTCTTTTTAGTAACAACAACCAAAGTAATTTTGCATTGTGTGTTCTCTTCACATACCACCTATGGATCCACCAGTGTCATTGCATGTGTGTTCTTTTTAGTAACAACAACCAGAGTCATTTTGCATGTGTGTTCTTTTCACATACCACCTATGGATCCACCAGTGTCATTGCATGTGTGTTCTTTTCACAATCCTCCCATGGATCCACCAGTCTCATTGCATGTGTGTTCTTTTTAGTAACAACAACCAGTCATTTTGCATGTGTGTTCTTTTCACATACCACCTATGGATCCACCAGTGTCATTGCATGTGTGTTCTCTTCACAATCCACCTATGGATCCACCAGTGTCATTGCATGTGTGTTCTTTTTAGTAACAACAACCAGCGTCATTGCATGTGTGTTCTCTTCAGAGACCACACATGGATCCACCAGTGTCATTGCATGTGTGTTCTTTTTACTAACAACAACAAGATTCATTGAAATGTGTGCTCTCTTCAGAGACCACCCATGGATCCACCAGTGTCATTGCATGTGTGTTCTTTTTAGTAAAAACAAGAGTCATTTTGCATGTGTGTTCTTTTCAAATACCACCTATGGATCCACCAGTGTCATTGCATGTGTGTTCTCTTCACATACCACCTATGGATCCACCAGTGTCATTGCATGTGTGTTCTTTTTAGTAACAACAACCAGAGTCATTTTTCATGTGTGTTCTCTTCACATACCACCTATGGATCCACCAGTGTCATTGCATGTGTGTTCTTTTCGCAATCCACCCATGGATCCACCAGTGTCATTGCATGTGTGTTCTTTTTAGTAACAACAACCAGAGTCATTTTGCATGTGTGTTCTTTTCACATACCACCTATGGATCCACCAGTGTCATTGCACGTGTGTTCTCTTCACAATCCACCTATGGATCCACCAGTGTCATTGCATGTGTTCTTTTTAGTAACAACAACCAGTGTCATTGCATGTGTGCTCTCTTCAGAGACCACACATGGATCCACCAGTGTCATTGCATGTGTGTTCTTTTTACTAACAACAACCAGTGTCATTGCATGTGTGTTCTTTTCACATACCACCTATGGATCCACCAGTGTCATCGCATGTGTGTTCTCTTCACAATCCACCTATGGATCCACCAGTGTCATTGCATGTGTGTTCTTTTTAGTAACAAGAACCAGAGTCATTATGCATGTGTGTTCTTTACACATACCACCTATGGATCCACCAGTGTCATTGCATGTGTGTTCTTTTCATAATCCACCCATGGATCCACCAGTGTCATTGCATGTGTGTTCATTTTAGTAACAATAACCAGAGTCATTTTGCATGTGTGTTCTTTTACATACCACCTATGGATCCACCAGTGTCATTGCATGTGTGTTCTCTTCAGAATCCACCTTTGGATCCACCAGTGTCATTGCATGTGTTCTTTTTACTAACAACAACCAGTGTCATTGCATGTGTGCTCTCTTCAGAGACCACACATGGATCCACCACTATCATTGCATGTGTGTTCTTTTTAATAACAACAACAAGAGGCATTGAAATGTGTGCTCTCTTCAGACACCACACATGGATCCACCAGTGTCATTGCATGTGTGTTCTTTTCACTAACAGCAACCAGAGTCATTGCATGTGTGTTCCTTTCACATACCACATATGGATCACCAGTGTCATTGCATGTGTGATCTTTTCGCAATCCACCAATGGATCCACCAGTGTCATTGCATGTGTGTTCTTTTTAGTAACAACAACCAGAGTCATTTTGCATGTGTGTTCTTTTTAGTAACAACAACCAGAGTCATTTTGCATGTGTGTTCTTTTCACATACCACCTATGGATCCACCAGGGTCATTGAAATGTGTATTATTTTCACAATCCACCCATGGATCCACCAGTGTCATTGCATGTGTGTTCTTTTTAGTAACAACAACTAGAGTCATTTTGCATGTGTGATCTCTTCACATACCACCTATGGATCCACCAGTGCCATTGCATGTGTGTTGTTTTTAGTAACAACAACCAGAGTCATTGAAATGTGTGTTCTTCTCACCTACCACCTATGGATCCACCAGTGTCATTGCATGTCTGTTCTTTTACTAACAACAACAGTCATTGAAATGTGTGCTCTCTTCAGAGACCACACATGGATCCACCAGTGTCATTGCATGTGTGTTTTTTTACTAACAATAACTAGTGTCATTGCATGTGTGTTCTTTTCACAATCCACCCATGGTCCACCAGTGTCATTTCATGTGTGTTCTTTTTAGTAACAACAACCAGAGTCATTTTGCATGTGTGTTCTTTTCACATACCACCTATGGATCCACCAGTGTCATTGCATGTGTGTTCTCTTCACAATCCACCTATGGATCCACCAGTGTCATTGCATGTGTTCTTTTTAGTAACAACTACCAGTGTCATTGCATGTGTGCTCTCTTCAGAGACCACACCTGGATCCACCAGTGTCATTGCATGTGTGTTCTTTTCACTAACAGCAACCAGAGTCATTGCATGTGTGCTCTGTTCAGAGACCACACATGGATCCACCAGTGTCATTGCATGTGTGCTCTTTTCACTAACAGCAACCAGAGTCATTGCATGTGTGTTCTTTTCACATACCACATATGGATCACCAGTGTCATTGCATGTGTGTTATTTGCAAAATCCACCCATGGATCCACCAGTGTCATTGCATGTGTGTTCTTTTTAGTAACAACAACCAGAGTCATTTTGCATGTGTGATCTCTTCACATACCACCTATGGATCCACCAGTGTCATTGCATGTGTGTTATTTTTAGTAACAACAACCAGAGTCATTGAAATGTGTGTTCTTCTCACATACCACCTATGGATCCACCAGTGTCATTGCATTTGTGTTCTTTTTACTAACAACAACAAGAGTCATTGAAATGTTCTCTTCAGAGACCACACATGGATCCACCAGTGTCATTGCATGTGTGTTCTTTTACTAACAACAACCAGTGTCATTGCATGTGTGTTCTTTTCACAATCCACCCATGGTCCACTAGTGTCATTGCATGTGTGTTCTTTTGAGTAACAACAACCAGAGTCATTTTGCATGTGTGTTCTTTTCACATACCACCTATGGATCCACCAGTGTCATTGCATGTGTTTTCTTTTCACAATCCACCCATGGATCCCACCAGTGTCATTCTGCATGTGTGTTCTTTTTAGTAACAACAACCAAAGTCATTTTGCATGTGTGTTCTCTTCACATACCACCTATGGATCCACCAGTGTCATTGCATGTGTGTTCTTTTCACAATCCACCCATGGATCCCACCAGTCTCATTTTGCAAGTGTGTTCTTTTTAGTAACAACAACCAAAGTAATTTTTCATTGTGTGTTCTCTTCACATACCACCTATGGATCCACCAGTGTCATTGCATGTGTGTTCTTTTTACTAACAACAACCAGTGTCATTGCATGTGTGTTCTTTTCACAATCCACCCATGGTCCACTAGTGTCATTGCATGTGTGTTCTTTTTAGTAACAACAACCAGAGTCATTTTGCATGTGTGTTCTTTTCACATACCACCTATGGATCCACCAGTGTCATTGCATGTGTGTTCTTTTCACAATCCTCCCATGGATCCACCAGTCTCATTGCATGTGTGTTCTTTTTAGTAACAACAACCAGAGTCATTTTGCATGTGTGTTCTTTTCACATACCACCTATGGATCCACCAGTGTCATTGCATGTGCTCTTTTCACAATCCACCCATGGATCCACCAGTGTCATTGCATGTGTGTTCTTTTTAGTAACAACAACCAGAGTCATTGAAATGTGTGCTCTCTTCAGAGACCACACATGGATCCACCAGTGTCATTGCATGTGTGTTCTTTTTACTAACAACAACAAGAGTCATTGAAATGTGTGCTCTCTTCAGAGACCACCCATGGATCCACCAGTGTCATTGCATGTGTGTTCTTTTTAGTAAAAACCAGAGTCATTTTGCATGTGTGTTCTTTTCACATACCACCTATGGATCCACCAGTGTCATTGCATGTGTGTTCTCTTCACATACCACCTATGGATCCACCAGTGTCATTGCATGTGTGTTCTTTTTAGTAACAACAACCAGAGTCATTTTGCATATGTGTTCTCTTCACATACCACCTATGGATCCACCAGTGTCATTGCATGTGTGTTCTTTTTAGTAACAACAACCAGAGTCATTTTGCATGTGTGTTCTTTTCACATACCACCTATGGATCCACCAGTGTCATTGCATGTGTGTTCTTTTCGCAATCCACCCATGGATCCACCAGTGTCATTGCATGTGTGTTCTTTTTAGTAACAACAACCAGAGTCATTTTGCATGTGTGTTCTTTTCACATACCACCTATGATTCCACCGGTGTCATTGCACGTGTGTTCTCTTCACAATCCACCTATGGATCCACAAGTGTCATTGCATGTGTTCTTTTTAGTAACAACAACCAGTGTCATTGCATGTGTGCTCTCTTCAGAGACCACACATGGATCCACCAGTGTCATTGCATGTGTGTTCTTTTTACTAACAACAACCAGTGTCATTGCATGTGTGTTCTTTTCACAATCCACCCATGGTCCACTAGTGTCATTGCATGTGTGTTCTTTTGAGTAACAAAAACCAGAGTCATTTTGCATGTGTGTTCTTTTCACATACCACCTATGGATCCACCAGTGTCATTGCATGTGTTTTCTTTTCACAATCCACCCTCGGATCCCACCGGTGTCATTTTGCGTGTGTGTTCTTTTCAGTAACAACAACCAAAGTCATTTTGCATGTGTGTTCTCTTCACATACCACCTATGGATCCACCAGTGTCATTGCATGTGTGTTCTTTTCACAATCCACCCATGGATCCCACCAGTCTCATTTTGCATGTGTGTTCTTTTTAGTAACAACAACCAAAGTCATTTTTGCATTGTGTGTTCTCTTCACATACCACCTATGGATCCACCAGTGTCATTGCATGTGTGTTCTTTTTAGTAACAACAACTAGAGTCATTTTGCATGTGTGTTCTTTTCACATACCACCTATGGATCCACCAGTGTCATTGCATGTGTGTTCTTTTCACAATCCTCCCATGGATCCACCAGTGTCATTGCATGTGTGTTCTTTTTGATTAACAACAACCAGAGTCATTATGCATGTGTGTTCTTTTCACATACCACCTATGGATCCACCAGTGTCATCGCATGTGTGTTCTCTTCACAATCCACCTATTAATCCACCAGTGTCATTGCATATGTGTTCTTTTTAGTAACAACAACCAGAGTCATTATGCATGTGTGTTCTTTACACAAACCACCTATGGATCCACCAGTGTCATTGCATGTGTCTACTTTTCACAATCCACCCATGGATCCACCAGTGTCATTGCATGTGTGTTCATTTTAGTAACAACTACCAGAGTCATTTTGCATGTGTTATCTTTTCACATACCACCTATGGATCCACCAGTGTCATTGCATGTGTGTTCTCTTCACAATCCACCTATGGATCCACCAGTGTCATTGCATGTGTTCTTTTTACTAACAACAACCAGTGTCATTGCATGTGCGCTCTCTTCAGAAACCACACATGGATCCACCAGTGTCATTGCATGTGTGTTCTTTTTAATAACAACAACAAGAGGCATTGAAATGTGTGCTCTCTTCAGAGACCACACATGGATCCACCAGTGTTATTTCATGTGTGTTCTTTTCACTAACAGCAACCAGAGTCATTGCATGTGTGTTCTTTTCACATACCACATATGGATCACCAGTGTCATTGCATGTGTGCTCTTTTCGCAATCCACCAATGGATCCACCAGTGTCATTGCATGTGTGTTCTTTTTAGTAACAACAACCAGAGTCATTTTGCATGTGTGTTCTTTTCACATACCACCTATGGATCCACCAGTGTCATTGAAATGTGTATTATTTTCACAATCCACCCATGGATCCACCAGTGTCATTGCATGTGTGTTCGTTTTAGTAACAACAACCAGAGTCATTTTGCATGTGTGATCTCTTCACATACCACCTATGGATCCACCAGTGCCATTACATGTGTGTTGTTTTTAGTAACAACAACCAGAGTCATTGAAATGTGTGTTCTTCTCACCTACCACCTATGGATCCACCAGTGTCATTGCATGTCTGTTCTTTTTACTAACAACAACAAGAGTCATTGAAATGTGTGCTCTCTTCAGAGACCACACATGGATCCACCAGTGTCATTGCATGTGTGTTTTTTTACTAACAATAACCAGTGTCATTGCATGTGTGTTCTTTTCACAATCCACCCATGGTCCACCAGTGTCATTGCATGTGTGTTCTTTTTAGTAACAACAACCAGAGTCATTTTGCATGTGTGTTCTTTTCACATACCACCTATGGATCCACCAGTGTCATTGCATGTGTGTTCTCTTCACAATCCACCTATGGATCCACCAGTGTCATTGCATGTGTTCTTTTTAGTAACAACTACCAGTGTCATTGCATGTGTGCTCTCTTCAGAGATCACACATGGATCCACCAGTGTCATTGCATGTGTGTTCTTTTTACTAACAACAACAAGAGTCATTGAAATGTGTGCTCTCTTCAGAGACCACACATGGATCCACCAGTGTCATTGCATGTGTGTTCTTTTCACTAACAGCAACCAGAGTCATTGCATGTGTGTTCTTTTCACATACCACATATGGATCACCAGTGTCATTGCATGTGTGCTCTTTTTGCAATCCACCCATGGATCCACCAGTGTCATTGCATGTGTGTTCTTTTTAGTAACAACAACCAGAGTCATTTTGCATGTGTGATCTCTTCACATACCACCTATGGATCCACCAGTGTCATTGCATGTGTGTTCTTTTTAGTAACAACAACCAGAGTCATTGAAATGTGTGTTCTTCTCACATACCACCTATGGATCCACCAGTGTCATTGCATGTGTGTTCTTTTTACTAACAACAACAAGAGTCATTGAAATGTGTGCTCTCTTCAGAGACCACACATGGATCCACCGGTGTCATTGCATGTGTGTTCTTTTTACTAACAACAACCAGTGTCATTGCATGTGTGTTCTTTTCACAATCCACCCATGGTCCACTAGTGTCATTGCATGTGTGTTCTTTTGAGTAACAACAACCAGTCATTTTGCATGTGTGTTCTTTTCACATACCACCTATGGATCCACCAGTGTCATTGCATGTGTGCTCTTTTCACAATACACCCATGGATCCATCGGTGTCATTGCATGTGTGTTCTTTTTAGTAACAACAACCAAAGTCATTTTGCATGTGTGTTCTCTTCACATACCACCTATGGATCCACCAGTGTCATTGCATGTGTGTTCTTTTCACAATCCACCCATGGATCCCACCAGTCTCATTTTGCAAGTGTGTTCTTTTTAGTAACAACAACCAAAGTAATTTTGCATTGTGTGTTCTCTTCACATACCACCTATGGATCCACTAGTGTCATTGCATGTGTGTTCCTTTTAGTAACAACAACCATAGTCATTTTGCATGTGTGTTCTTTTCACATACCACCTATGGATCCACCAGTGTCATTGCATGTGTGTTCTTTTCACAATCCTCCCATGGATCCACCAGTCTCATTATATGTGTGTTCTTTTTAGTAACAACAACCAGAGTCATTTTTCATGTGTGTTCTTTTCACATACCACCTATGGATCCACCAGTGTCATTGCATGTGTGTTCTCTTCACAATCCACCTATGGATCCACCAGTGTCATTGCATGTGTGTTCTTTTTAGTAACAACAACAACAGTCATTGCATGTGTGTTCTCTTCAGAGACCACACATGGATCCACCAGTGTCATTGCATGTGTGTTCTTTTTACTAACAACAACAAGAGTCATTGAAATGTGTGCTCTCTTCAGAGACCACCCATGGATCCACTAGTGTCATTGCATGTGTGTTCTTTTTAGTAAAAACCTGAGTCATTTTGCATGTGTGTTCTTTTCACATACCACCTATGGATCCACCAGTGTCATTGCATGTGTGTTCTCTTCACATACCACCTATGGATCCACCAGTGTCATTGCATGTGTGTTCTTTTTAGTAACAACAACCAGAGTCATTTTGCATGTGTGTTCTCTTCACATACCACCTATGGATCCACCAGTGTCATTGCATGTGTGTTCTTTTTAGTAACAACAACCAGAGTCATTTTGCATGTGTGTTCTTTTCACATACCACCTATGGATCCACCAGTGTCATTGCATGTGTGTTCTTTTCGCGATCCACCCATGGATCCACCAGTGTCATTGTATGTGTGTTCTTTTTAGTAACAACAACCAGAGTCATTTTGCATGTGTGTTCTTTTCACATACCACCTATGGATCCACCAGTGTCATTGCATGTGTGTTCTCTTCACAATCCACCTATGGATCCACCAGTGTCATTGCATGTGTTCTTTATAGTAACAACAACCAGTGTCATTGCATGTGTGTTCTTCAGAGACCACACATGGATCCACCTGATGTCATTGCATGTGTGTTCTTTTTACTAACAACAACCAGTGTCATTGCATGTGTGTTCTTTTCACAATCCACCCATGGTCCACTAGTGTCATTGCATGTGTGTTCTTTTGAGTAACAAAAACCAGAGTCATTTTGCATGTGTGTTCTTTTCACATACCACCTATGGATCCACCAGTGTCATTGCATGTGTTTTCTTTTCACAATCCACCCAAGGATCCACTACTGTCATTGCATGTGTGTTCTTTTTAGTAACAACAACCAGAGTCATTTTGCATGTGTGTTCTCTTCACATACCACCTATGGATCCACCAGTGTCATTGCATGTGTGTTCTTTTCACAATCCACCCATGGATCCCACCAGTCTCATTTTGCATGTGTGTTCTTTTTAGTAACAACAACCAAAGTCGTTTTGCATTGTGTGTTCTCTTCACATACCACCTATGGATCCACCAGTGTCATTGCATGTGTGTTCTTTTTAGTAACAACAACCAGAGTCATTTTTCATGTGTGTTCTTTTCACATACCACCTATGGATCCACCAGTGTCATTGCATGTGTGTTCTTTTCACAATCCTCCCATGGATCCACCAGTGTCATTGCATGTGTGTTCTTTTTGATTAACAACAACCAGAGTCATTATGCATGTGTGTTCTTTTCACATACCACCTATGGATCCACCAGTGTCATTGCATGTGTGTTCTCTTCACAATCCACCTATGGATCCACCAGTGTCATTGCATGTGTGTTCTTTTTAGTAACAACAAAAAGTGTCATTGCATGTGTGTTCTCTTCAGAGACCACACATGGATCCACCAGTGTCATTGCATGTGTGTTCTTTTTACTAACAACAACAAGAGTCATTGAAATGTGTGCTCTCTTCAGAGACCACCCATGGATCCACCAGTGTCATTGCATGTGTGTTCTTTTTAGTAAAAACCAGAGTCATTTTGCATGTGTGTTCTTTTCACATACCACCTATGGATCCACCAGTGTCATTGCATGTGTGTTCTCTTCACATACCACCTATGGATCCACCAGTGTCATTGCATGTGTGTTCTTTTTAGTAACAACAAGCAGAGTCATTTTGCATGTGTGTTCTCTTCACATACCACCTATGGATCCACCAGTGTCATTGCATGTGTGTTCTTTTTAGTAACAACAACCAGTCATTTTGCATGTGTGTTCTTTTCACATACCACCTATGGATCCACCAGTGTCATTGCATGTGTGTTCTTTTCACAATCCTCCCATGGATCCACAGTCTCATTGCATGTGTGTTCTTTTTAGTAACAACAACCAGAGTCATTTTGCATGTGTGTTCTTTTCAAATACCACCTATGGATCCACCAGTGTCATTGCATGTGTGTTCTCTTCACAATCCACCTATGGATCCACCAGTGTCATTGCATGTGTTCTTTTTAGTAACAACAACCAGTGTCATTGCATGTGTGTCTTCAGACCACCTGTGGATCCACTAGTGTCATTGCATGTGTGTTCTTTTCACTAACAACAACCAGAGTCATTGCATGTGTGTTCTTTTCACAATCCACCCATGGATCCACTAGTGTCATTGCATGTGTGTTCTTTTTAGTAACAACAACCAGTCATTTTGAATGTGTGTTCTTTTCACATACCACCTATGGATCCACGAGTGTCATTGCATGTGTGTTCTTCTTCACAATCCACCCATGGATCCACCAGTGTCATTGCATGTGTTCTTTTTAGTAACAACAACCAGTGTCATTTTGCATTGTGTGTTCTCTTCACATACCACCTATGGATCCACCAGTGTCATTGCATGTGTGTTCTTTTAGTAACAACAACCAGAGTCATTTTGCATGTGTGTTCTTTTGCATACCTATGGATCCACCAGTGTCATTGCATGTGTGTTCTTTTCACAATCCTCCCATGGATCCACCAGTCTCATTGCATGTGTGTTCTTTTTAGTAACAACAACCAGAGTCATTTTGCATGTGTGTTCTTTTCACATACCACCTATGGATCCACCAGTGTCATTGCATGTGTGTTCTTTTCACAATCCTCCCATGGATCCACCAGTGTCATTGCATGTGTGTTCTTTTATGTAACAACAACCAGAGTCATTTTGCATGTGTGTTCTTTTCACATACCACCTATGGATCCACCAGTGTCATTGCATGTGTGTTCTCTTCACAATCCACCTATGGATCCACCAGTGTCATTGCATGTGTGTTCTTTTTAGTAACAACAACAGTGTCATTGCATGTGTGTTCTCTTCAGAGACCACACATGGATCCACCAGTGTCATTGCATGTGTGTTCTTTTTACTAACAACAACAAGAGTCATTGAAATGTGTGCTCTCTTCAGAGACCACCCATGGATCCACCAGTGTCATTGCACGTGTGTTCTTTTTAGTAAAAACCAGAGTCATTTTGCATGTGTGTTCTTTTCACATACCACCTATGGATCCACCAGTGTCATTGCATGTGTGTTCTCTTCACATACCACCTATGGATCCACCAGTGTCATTGCATGTGTGTTCTTTTTAGTAACAACAACCAGAGTCATTTTGCATGTGTGTTCTCTTCACATACCACCTATGGATCCACCAGTGTCATTGCATGTGTGTTCTTTTTAGTAACAAAAACCAGAGTCATTTTGCATGTGTGTTCTTTTCACATACCACCTATGGATCCACCAGTGTCATTGCATGTGTGTTCTTTTTAGTAACAACAACTAGAGTCATTTTTCATGTGTGTTCTTTTCACATACCACCTATGGATCCACCAGTGTCATTGCACGTGTGTTCTCTTCACAATCCACCTATGGATCCACCAGTGTCATTGCATGTGTTCTTTTTAGTAACAACAACCAGTGTCATTGCATGTGTGCTCTCTTCAGAGACCACACATGGATCCACCAGTGTCATTGCATGTGTGTTCTTTTTACTAACAACAACCAGTGTCATTGCATGTGTGTTCTTTTGAGTAACAAAAACCAGAGTCATTTTGCATGTGTGTTCTTTTCACATACCACCTATGGATCCACCAGTGTCATTGCATGTGTTTTCTTTTCACAATCCACCCTCGGATCCCACCAGTGTCATTTTGCATGTGTGTTCTTTTCAGTAACAACAACCAAAGTCATTTTGCATGTGTGTTCTCTTCACATACCACCTATGCATCCACCAGTCTCATTGCATGTGTGTTCTTTTCACAATCCACCCATGGATCCCACCAGTCTCATTTTGCATGTGTGTTCTTTTTAGTAACAACAACCAAAGTCATTTTGCATTGTGTGTTCTCTTCACATACCACCTATGGATCCACCAGTGTCATTGAATGTGTGTTCTTTTTAGTAACAACAACCAGAGTCATTTTGCATGTGTGTTCTTTTCACATACCACCTATGGATCCACCAGTGTCATTGCATGTGTGTTCTTTTCACAATCCTCCCATGGATCCACCAGTGTCATTGCATGTGTGTTCTTTTTGATTAACAACAACCAGAGTGATTATGCATGTGTGTTCTTTTCACATACCACCTATGGATCCACCAGTGTCATCGCATGTGTGTTCTCTTCACAATCCACCTATGGATCCACCAGTGTCATTGCATGTGCGTTATTTTTAGTAACAAGAACCAGAGTCATTATGCATGTGTGTTCTTTACACATACCACCTATGGATCCACCAGTGTCATTGCATGCGTGTTCTTTTCACAATCATCCCATGGATCCACCAGTGTCATTGCATGTGTGTTCATTTTAGTAACAACAACCAGAGTCGTTTTGCATGTGTGTTCTTTTCACATACCACCTATGGATCCACCAGTGTCATTGCATGTGTGTTCTCTTCACAATCCACCTATGGATCCACCAGTGTCATTGCATGTGTTCTTTTTAGTAACAACAACCAGTGTCATTGCATTGTGTGTTCTCTTCACATACCACCTATGGATCCACCAGTGTCATTGCATGTGTGTTCTTTTTAGTAACAACAACCAGAGTCATTTTGCATGTGTGTTCTTTTCGCATACCACCTATGGATCCACCAGTGTCATTGCATGTGTGTTCTTTTCACAATCCTCCCATGGATCCACCAGTCTCATTGCATGTGTGTTCTTTTTAGTAACAACAACCAGAGTCATTTTGCATGTGTGTTCTTTTCACATACCACCTATGGATCCACCAGTGTCATTGCATGTGTGTTCTTTTCACAATCCTCCCATGGATCCACCAGTCTCATTGCATGTGTGTTCTTTTTAGTAACAACAACCAGAGTCATTTTGCATGTGTGTTCTTTTCACATACCACCTATGGATCCACCAGTGTCATTGCATGTGTGTTCTCTTCACAATCCACCTATGGATCCACCAGTGTCATTGCATGTGTGTTCTTTTTAGTAACAACAACCAGTGTCATTGCATGTGTGTTCTCTTCAGAGACCACACATGGATCCACCAATGTCATTGCATGTGTGTTCTTTTTACTAACAACAACAAGAGTCATTGAAATGTGTGCTCTCTTCAGAGACCACCCATGGATCCACCAGCGTCATTGCATGTGTGTTCTTTTTAGTAAAAACCTGAGTCATTTTGCATGTGTGTTCTTTTCACATACCACCTATGGATCCACCAGTGTCATTGCATGTGTGTTCTCTTCACATACCACCTATGGATCCACCAGTGTCATTGCATGTGTGTTCTTTTTAGTAACAACAACCAGAGTCATTTTGCTTGTGTGTTCTCTTCACATACCACCTATGGATCCACCAGTGTCATTGCATGTGTGTTCTTTTTAGTAACAACAACCAGAGTCATTTTGCATGTGTGTTCTTTTCACATACCACCTATGGATCCACCAGTGTCATTGCATATGTGTTCTTTTCGCAATCCACCCATGGATCCACAAGTGTCATTGCATGTGTGTTCTTTTTAGTAACAACCAGAGTCATTTTGCATGTGTGTTCTTTTCACATACCACCTATGGATCCACCAGTGTCATTGCACGTGTGTTCTCTTCACAATCCACCTATGGATCCACCAGTGTCATTGCATGTGTTCTTTTTAGTAACAACAACCAGCGTCATTGCATGTGTGCTCTCTTCAGAGACCACACATGGATCCACCAGTGTCATTGCATGTGTGTTCTTTTTACTAACAACAACCAGTGTCATTGCATGTGTGTTCTTTTCACAATCCACCCATGGTCCACTAGTGTCATTGCATGTGTGTTCTTTTGAGTAACAAAAACCAGAGTCATTTTGCATGTGTGTTGTTTTCTCATACCTATGGATCCACAGTGTCATTGCATGTTTTCTTTTCACAATCCACCCTCGGATCCCACCAGTGTCATTTTGCATGTGTGTTCTTTTCAGTAACAACAACCAAAGTCATTTTGCATGTGTGTTCTCTTCACATACCACCTATGGATCCACCAGTGTCATTGCATGTGTGTTCTTTTCACAATCCACCCATGGATCCCACCAGTCTCATTTTGCATGTGTGTTCTTTTTAGTAACAACAACCAAAGTCGTTTTGCATTGTGTGTTCTCTTCACATACCACCTATGGATCCACCAGTGTCATTGCATGTGTGTTCTTTTTAGTAACAACAACCAGAGTCATTTTTCATGTGTGTTCTTTTCACATACCACCTATGGATCCACCAGTGTCATCGCATGTGTGTTCTTTTCACAATCCTCCCATGGATCCACTAGTGTCATTGCATGTGTGTTCTTTTTGATTAACAACAACCAGAGTCATTATGCATGTGTGTTCTTTTCACATACCTCCTATGGATCCACCAGTGTCATCGCATGTGTGTTCTCTTCACAATCCACCTATGGATCCACCAGTGTCATTGCATGTGTGTTCTTTTTAGTAACAACAACCAGTGTCATTGCATGTGTGTTCTCTTCAGAGACCACACATGGATCCACCAGTGTCATTGCATGTGTGTTCTTTTTACTAACAACAACAAGAGTCATTGAAATGTGTGCTCTCTTCAGAGACCACCCATGGATCCACCAGTGTCATTGCATGTGTGTTCTTTTTAGTAAAAACCAGAGTCATTTTGCATGTGTGTTCTTTTCACATACCACCTATGGATCCACCAGTGTCATTGCATGTGTGTTCTCTTCACATACCACCTATGGATCCACCAGTGTCATTGCATGTGTGTTCTTTTTAGTAACAACAACCAGAGTCATTTTGCATGTGTGTTCTCTTCACATACCACCTATGGATCCACCAGTGTCATTGCATGTGTGTTCTTTTTAGTAACAACAACCAGAGTCATTTTGCATGTGTGTTCTTTTCACATACCACCTATGGATCCACTAGTGTCATTGCATGTGTGTTCTTTTCGCAATCCACCCATGGATCCACAAGTGTCATTGCATGTGTGTTCTTTTTAGTAACAACAACCAGAGTCATTTTGCATGTGTGTTCTTTTCACATACCACCTATGGATCCACCAGTGTCATTGCACGTGTGTTCTCTTCACAATCCACCTATGGATCCACCAGTGTCATTGCATGTGTTCTTTTTAGTAACAACAACCAGTGTCATTGCATGTGTGCTCTCTTCAGAGACCACACATGGATCCACCAGTGTCATTGCATGTGTGTTCTTTTTACTAACAACAACCAGTGTCATTGCATGTGTGTTCTTTTCACAATCCACCCATGGTCCACTAGTGTCATTGCATGTGTGTTCTTTTGAGTAACAAAAACCAGAGTCATTTTGCATGTGTGTTCTTTTCACATACCACCTATGGATCCACCAGTGTCATTGCATGTGTTTTCTTTTCACAATCCACCCTCGGATCCCACCAGTGTCATTTTGCATGTGTGTTCTTTTCAGTAACAACAACCAAAGTCATTTTGCATGTGTGTTCTCTTCACATACCAACTATGGATCCACCAGTGTCATTGCATGTGTGTTCTTTTCGCAATCCACCCATGGATCCCACCAGTCTCATTTTGCATGTGTGTTCTTTTTAGTAACAACAACCAAAGTCGTTTTGCATTGTGTGTTCTCTTCACATACCACCTATGGATCCACCAGTGTCATTGCATGTGTGTTCTTTTTAGTAACAACAACCAGAGTCATTTTGCATTTGTGTTCTTTTCACATACCACCTATGGATCCACCAGTGTCATTGCATGTGTGTTCTTTTCACAATCCTCCCATGGATCCACCAGTGTCATTGCATGTGTGTTCTTTTTGATTAACAACAACCAGAGTCATTATGCATGTGTGTTCTTTTCACATACCACCTATGGATCCACCAGTGTCATCGCATGTGTGTTCTCTTCACAATCCACCTATGGATCCACCAGTGTCATTGCATGTGTGTTCTTTTTAGTAACAACAACCAGTGTCATTGCATGTGTGTTCTCTTCAGAGACCACACATGGATCCACCAGTGTCATTGCATGTGTGTTCTTTTTACTAACAACAACAAGAGTCATTGAAATGTGTGCTCTCTTAATAGACCACCCATGGATCCACCAGTGTCATTGCATGTGTGTTCTTTTTAGTAAAAACCAGAGTCATTTTGCATGTGTGTTCTTTTCACATACCACCTATGGATCCACCAGTGTCATTGCATGTGTTCTCTTCACATACCCCCTATGGATCCACCCGTGTCATTGCATGTGTGTTTTTTTAGTAACAACAACCAGAGTCATTTTGCATGTGTGTTCTCTTCACATACCACCTATGGATCCACCAGTGTCATTGCATGTGTGTTCTTTTTAGTAACAACAACCAGAGTCATTTTGCATGTGTGTTCTTTTCACATACCACCTATGGATCCACCAGTGTCATTGCATGTGTGTTCTTTTTAGTAACAACAACTAGAGTCATTTTTCATGTGTGTTCTTTTCACATACCACCTATGGATCCACCAGTGTCATTGCACGTGTGTTCTCTTCACAATCCACCTATGGATCCACCAGTGTCATTGCATGTGTTCTTTTTAGTAACAACAACCAGTGTCATTGCATGTGTGCTCTCTTCAGAGACCACACATGGATCCACCAGTGTCATTGCATGTGTGTTCTTTTTACTAACAACAACCAATGTCATTGCATGTGTGTTCTTTTCACAATCCACCCATGGTCCACTAGTGTCCTTGCATGTGTGTTCTTTTGAGTAACAGAAACCAGAGTCATTTTGCATGTGTGTTCTTTTCACATACCACCTATGGATCCACCAGTGTCATTGCATGTGTTTTCTTTTCACAATCCACCCTCGGATCCCACCAGTGTCATTTTGCATGTGTGTTCTTTTCAGTAACAACAACCAAAGTCATTTTGCATGTGTGTTCTCTTCACATACCACCTATGCATCCACCAGTCTCATTGCATGTGTGTTCTTTTCACAATCCACCCATGGATCCCACCAGTCTCATTTTGCATGTGTGTTCTTTTTAGTAACAACAACCAAAGTCATTTTGCATTGTGTGTTCTCTTCACATACCACCTATGGATCCACCAGTGTCATTGCATGTGTGTTCTTTTTAGTAACAACAACCAGAGTCATTTTGCATGTGTGTTCTTTTCACATACCACCTATGGATCCACCAGTGTCATTGCATGTGTGTTCTTTTCACAATCCTCCCATGGATCCACCAGTGTCATTGCATGTGTGTTCTTTTTGATTAACAACAACCAGAGTGATTATGCATGTGTGTTCTTTTCACATACCACCTATGGATCCACCAGTGTCATCGCATGTGTGTTCTCTTCACAATCCACCTATGGATCCACCAGTGTCATTGCATGTGTGTTATTTTTAGTAACAAGAACCATAGTCATTATGCATGTGTGTTCTTTACACATACCACCTATGGATCCACCAGTGTCATTGCATGTGTGTTCTTTTCACAATCCTCCCATGGATCCACCAGTGTCATTGCATGTGTGTTCATTTTAGTAACAACAACCAGAGTCGTTTTGCATGTGTGTTCTTTTCACATACCACCTTTGGATCCACCAGTGTCATTGCATGTGTGTTCTCTTCACAATCCACCTATGGATCCACCAGTGTCATTGCATGTGTTCTTTTTAGTAACAACAACCAGTGTCATTGCATTGTGTGTTCTCTTCACATACCACCTATGGATCCACCAGTGTCATTGCATGTGTGTTCTTTTTAGTAACAACAACCAGAGTCATTTTGCATGTGTGTTCTTTTCGCATACCACCTATGGATCCACCAGTGTCATTGCATGTGTGTTCTTTTCACAATCCTCCCATGGATCCACCAGTCTCATTGCATGTGTGTTCTTTTTAGTAACAACAACCAGAGTCATTTTGCATGTGTGTTCTTTTCACATACCACCTATGGATCCACCAGTGTCATTGCATGTGTGTTCTCTTCACAATCCACCTATGGATCCACCAGTGTCATTGCATGTGTGTTCTTTTTAGTAACAACAACCAGTGTCATTGCATGTGTGTTCTCTTCAGAGACCACACATGGATCCTGATGTCATTGCATGTGTGTTCTTTTTACTAACAACAACAAGAGTCATTGAAATGTGTGCTCTCTTCAGAGACCACCCATGGATCCACCAGTGTCATTGCATGTGTGTTCTTTTTAGTAAAAACCAGAGTCATTTTGCATCTGTGTTCTTTTCACATACCACCTATGGATCCACCAGTGTCATTGCATGTGTGTTCTCTTCACATACCACCTATGGATCCACCAGTGTCATTGCATGTATGTTATTTTTAGTAACAACAACCAGAGTCATTTTGCATGTGTGTTCTCTTCACATACCACCTATGGATCCACCAGTGTCATTGCATGTGTGTTCTTTTTAGTAACAACAACCAGAGTCATTTTGCATGTGTGTTCTTTTCACATACCACCTATGGATCCACCAGTGTCATTGCATGTGTGTTCTTTTCGCAATCCACCCATGGATCCACCAGTGTCATTGCATGTGTGTTCTTTTTAGTAACAACAACCAGAGTCATTTTGCATGTGTGTTCTTGTAACTACCTCGGTGAATTACGCTCCTAGTTACAAGCCTGGATGAACGGAAATGGTTAAAATAGTACGGTGGGGCCCAAATGCCACTCACAGGTAGACCTTTCGGCCGTCCTAACCATTTCCAAACATCGGGACAAGAACGGGCGGCGTAATCGGCAGGCGAAGGGATCAACTACATACACAAATGAGTATGTATGCAAGCCACCATACAACAGTCCTCAGAGCCATTCCATCTAAAAGAAATAGAAATATTGTAACGCCATACGGCAAGATCGAAATTTCCTAGATAGATATAATAGTTTAGGATATCTCGTCATACATCAAACATCAGAGTATCAGGCGGAAGCGGAAAACAAGATCCGAGTACGGATAAGAAGCAAATCGGCATAAGATGCCCCATAAATAAACACATCCCGCCCACAGATCTCGAGGATCCCCGTTCTCGGAATCTCTACACCGAATGATCGTTGCTCACATCGTCCGTCTCCTCCAACCAGTATCCATCTTGCGAGCTTACCTGTTCATCTGAATCAAACAATTTATCGTGTGAGACCCTAGGGGTACTCAGCAAGTCTTTATGCCTCTAAAGGGGACACAACCTAGGGTGACGCCATTGCAGCAGAAGATAATCCCTAACAATTCTATAGATACTCGCTAACCATCCGCCTAACCATAGATAGACGGATGTCCGTGAATTAATAACAACAGTTATAACAGTAATATCCACAGATCCATCCTCCTCCTTGCTTACCAACAAGGAAGCGGACGAACAACCCCCCCCCATCCGTTGGCAGTTTTATTATCCATTCCATGAGTGTTGCACTATTTACTAGCCAGGTACTTAGTCAAATTAAAAGCGGTACTTTAGTTATACTTGTCTATGATCGGCTGTGCTCCAAGTCGTCCATAACCGCGGACACGGCTTTGAAAGTTTTACCTGAGGTGCACAAATAACAACACACACTCGATCAACCTCGGAAAAACCAAATCAAAACCCAACGAGGCGATCACGACAAAGCGATCACAGATTCAGAAATATTTCAGGGCCACCCCATTAAGCTACCCGCGAAGTTAGCCGACTCGAGACGGACTCAAGGTTTGCGTCGGTGGCTGTAAATGACTGGGAACCGAAAGTGTGGGGGCTTGTCGATACATGGCACTCCGCTTCCCTAAACGATGGTGCATCCTCGCACAATCTTAAATAAAGCGGTAAAGCATGGCATAAGTACAGAATAGTAATAAAGCCCCAAACTACTTTGTGGCCCCAAGAAATAAGAATGAATCAAGCTCGCTCGGGGGGTTCATAAGCCTCCCGGATGTGGATAGCGAATATTCAAGGAACAGGAATCAAGTACTCGGGGTCCCACTGGGACACAAGTGAGCATGAAAAACCAAATAGCAGATATTGCTCACCGGTGCCACTATCATTAGTTATCCCATTACTACTCAGGTTAAGTTGTTTAGGTACCTCGTTATCCATCAGACACTCGCATACCCTACACATGCTGTTCTACGACTCGCATGGCTCAAACAAGCTTCGGTGGGGTTTAAAAGTAAAGGCTATGCAGTACTTGGGATTCAGTTTAATGCAATCGCGACTCGAGGATGCAAGAATAAGATAGAGGCAATAGGTACTATATGTATGCAAGCATGTGGTGGTGCTTGCCTGGCAGCTCAGTTGAAGCGATAGAAGGATCTGGGTAGTGCTCACAGGTATCTTGATATATCCCCACCTTTCGCGTCTATTCGAAGAAGAACCAAACAAACAAGGGCCAACATAAATAAAGTGCACAAGCATATGAATTAAATGCGACAAGCAAACAATCATGCCATGATGAATGATGCACAATTTGCATGGCAATAAAGTAGCATGGCATGGGTGAGGTGTGGAATACAAGAAATAAGAATTTTATTGAGTTTTAGCCATATTTTTCCCTCATTTAAGTCGCTGTATACTTTATATTTATATGATGCAGGCTGCAAAACAGAACATGGAATGCATAAACAGAAAGGTCTCGTCGAGCTGATCAATTTAGACATATCATTTGTCAATTTTGGAGTTATAAAACAAAAGTTATTAATTATTTAAGGCAAAGGGCATTTTATTTGTAATTTTAATCAACTTGAAAATTAATGTGTCCAAAATATATTTTGAAGGGCATATTTGAATTCCTCACATTTTTCTGATTTCAAAACATATATTACATGTTTAACTTGGATTTATATTTCAAAAGTTATTTAAATACAGATTTGAATTTGAATTTAAAATAAATTTGAAAAGGTTTAAATTAAAACAGAAATGAACAGAAACTTTTGTTACCCAGACAATCCTAGCCAAGACACATACAAGTGGGGCCAGGTGCTGACTGGGCGACACGCGCGCGGAAAAGGTCTTCTCACCGCGAGGCTTCCTAGTCACTGCGACTGACGGGTGGGGCCACGGCACCCTCGAGCCTGCAGGCGCGCCCAATGGGACGCGACACGGAGATCCAGGTACTGCGGGTTGAGGCGGTGGAAAGACAGGACCTATCGTGAATTCGCCAGGGGTGACAAGCGGGTGGGGCCTCTAGGAGCCTTGGGTTAGGATTAAAAATCTAGGGGTTTACGCAAAAGCGGCCTTGTGCTTCTTCTGCGCTGACGATCGTCGGTGCTGACAATGAACAGCGGCGCGGTGGGGCTCGAAACCGTGACCTGGGCGTGCGCGCAGAGGGCGGAGCCACTGCGGTGGCCTGGGTTTGGTGTTAGAAGGGTGGATGCAGGCTAGAAGAGGCTGGCCTTGTGGGAGGCTGCAGACAACAGCCGAGCCGGCGAGCGGTGTTCGATGAAAGGAACGGCTGCGCTAAGGCGGCGAGGCGAACCATGTCGGGGTAGAGGAGCTCACCGCGAGGCTGCTGGCGGTGTTGGTTCGGGCAGAGGAGCTGGCGATCGGCGACGATGCAGACGGCCAGAGGATCTAGGGTTTGGCTGCGGACGCGTCGGTGTGTGGCGGTACAGACCTCCTCCTCCTCGACGTTGTGCACCGAGCTGCTGCAGAGGACCTTCCCGTCCTGGACGACAATCTCCTGCTCGCCTACGCCTCCTGGATGTGGATATGGTGGAGGTCGACGGGTGGCCGGCGATGGGGTAGGTGGTGGTAGGGGAAGGCAGGGAGAAAGGGGAGCGGCCTGGAGAGATGTGGGGGATGCAGAGTGTCGGGGAAAGGGGAAAAAGGAGGAGAGGGAGATGACCAGCTGTGGCAGGGGGGTAGAGGAGGGTGGCTCGGTGCCACCTTTTTCCTCTCCTCCTCATGTGCTTGCTCGGCCAGGGCAGGGCAGGTAGGTCGTGGAGAGGCTGCAGGTGGGGCCAGGGAGCTTCCAAAGAGGCAGGCTCGGGCTGGTGGAGCCTTGTGGCAGAGAGAGAAGGAGAGAGAGAGAGGCTCGGGTAGGAGGGAGGCTCGGGCTAGATTTTGGTAGCCTCGGGTTAGGGTTTGGGGTGGTTGGTAGCTAGGTGGGGCCAGGTGGGGCCAGGTGGGGCCAACAAGGTGAGGCTCGGCATGGTGAGACTAAGGGGAAGGTTAGGGTTTGGTTTGGAGAGAGAGGAGTTAGATGGAAAGGAGAGAGGGTGAGGTGAGAGAGAGATAAGGTAGGGTGCTTAGGTTAGAGTTTTTATATACTGCATGCACCAAACTAGTTTAGTTTTTTATATACTTGCATGCACCAAACTAGATCAAACCAAGAATATGTGGAATAGGTGTAGGGTTTAGCAAACTGTTAGCAACCCAAACAAGATCAACAAAAGGAGTGGAAGAGAGGGATAGAGGTGTGGTGGATTTAGCAAGACCAAACTAGATCAAGCCAAAAGAGAGGAAGAGAGAGAGATGGGATATGATCCACTCAAAAATTCAAATAAAATCCAAAAGGCTAGAATGTGGTGGTACTTGCATGGGCCATGCATAAATAGTAAATGCCTCCTCTAGTAGTGAAAACCACTAGATTATCTCATGGCATTTGTATAAGCAAGCTTCCCAAATTGGAATAAGGCCCAACAAAAGAAAAGAGAGCTTGTTTACCACATGGATTAAATAAAAGATCATGCATGAATATAAGGTGGCCAAGCTTGTGTGTATGTGCCACTAGCCAACATGAACCACAATGGTATTCCTACATGAGCTTATATTCATATTTAACCCATATGAAAACTTGACAAGGGTTCCACTCACATAGCATGCAAAGGTGGCCATGTGGCTCTCATATACCAATAATGTGAAAGCAACATGGTGCATATATGGGAGCATGTGGAATTGGAAGTGGAGCCATCCCAACCCACATGAGCTAGAGGTAAACCCAAATAAAAGTAAAGCTCACATGTAGGGGAATGGTGGAATTATAAGGTGGTGACAGAGAAAGGTGATGGAGTTGAATAAAAGATATGCCCCCAACTCAACTTGGGCATTAAACAATATATCAATAACCAAATACAATATCAAGAGGCAAATACAATTTACAATGCGTATGAGAGAAGATCCAAAACAAAAAGGGTTTTATATGATGCTCAAATGCAAGGTGGCATGATGACATGAGCATGATATAATGATGATGCAACAATTATATATTAAGTAGCCATTATATTACTAGACCAAGTAGCATTATAATTGTTAGACAATTGGGATGCTACAACTCTCCCCCACTAAACAGGAATCTCGCCCCGAGATTCTAGGAAGAAGAAGAAGACACAAAGAGGGTAGGATACTTGGCACGGAGCTCATCTTCACATTCCCAAGTGGCTTCATCAACGGAATGGTGCGACCACTGCACCTTGCAGAACTTGATGGACTTGTTGCGAGTCCTTCTTTCTGCGACTTCAAGGATTTTTGTGGGGTGTTCTTGATAAGACAGGTCTTCTAGGAGATTGATAAGCTCATGGTCCACGGTCTGCGGGATCCTTGAAGCACTTCTTGAGCTGAGAGATGTGGAAAACATCATGGACCTTGAGTTTTTCCGGGAGCTCAAGAGCATAAGCAACTTCTCCTCTTCTTCCACGAATTTTGAATGGACCGATGTATCTAGGAGCCAGCTTTCCTTTGATACCAAAGCGGTGCGTGCCTCTCATGGGAGTGACACGAAGGTAAACGAGATCACCAGGGACATACTCCATGTCCGTGTGCTTTCTGTCATAATTGCTCTTCTGGCAACTTTGAGCAATCTTCAGATTTTCAAGGATGATATGAACTTTCTCCTCCGCTTGAGTTACAATGTCAGGGCCAAACAATATTCTTTCTCCTGCACCCGACCAACCAATCGGAGTTCTGCATTTGCGACCATAGAGAGCCTCAAATGGTGCCATCTTTAGACTTTTCTGGAAGCTATTGTTGTAAGAGAATTCAGCATAAGGAAGACATTCTTCCCACTTCATGCCAAAGGAGATGACGCAAGCACGAAGCATATCTTCCAGAATCTGATTGATCCTTTCAACTTGTCCTTGCGACTGAGGGTGGTAAGCTGTGCTGAAGTTCAATTTTGTTCCCAAAGCATTTTGGAAACTTTCCCATAACTTGGAAGTGAAGATGCTTCCACGGTCTGAACTGATCTCCAGAGGAACCCCATACAGATAGACAATTCTGTTGATATAGAGCTCAGCCAACTGAATTGCAGAAATTGTTTCCTTGACGGGGAAGAAGTGAGCCACTTTAGAAAGCTTGTCAATGACAACAAAGATTGCATTGTTGCCCTTCTGCGACCTTGGAAAGTCAGTGATGAAGTCCATCTCTACTTTCTCCCATTTCCATTCCGGGGGTTTCAATGGTTGTAGAAGGCCGGAAGGTTTCTGATGGACAGCTTTAACTCTACGGCAGACATCACACTCCGAGACATACTTGGCACAATATCGTTTCAATCCCGGCCACCAATATTGTGTTTTCAAGTCCATGTACATCTTTGTGCTGCCAGGGTGGATAGAAAGAACAGAATCATGCGCCTCCTTGAGAACTTGCTCTCTCAAACCCGGGTAGTTCGGAACAAACATCCGGTGTTCAAAGAAAAGCGTGCCTTGGTCATCGACGTGGAAGGACTCATACTTCGGAAGCTGGATGTTGGAGATGATCTTTTTGGTGTACGGATCACCAAGCTGAAAGGAGCGAACCTTCTCTTCCAAGAGAGGGTTTGCCAGAAGGTTCAGAAGATACCCTTGTTCCACAATTTCAAGGTTGAGCTGACGGAATTCCTCGCACAAGAGAGGCTGTTGTACTTCCATCATGAGGTTATTGACATAAGCTTTACGGGTGAGAGCATCGGCCATGACATTAGCTTTGCCCGGAGTGTAGTTGATGGTCAAATCAAAATCATTGATTGCTTCAATCCATCTCCTCTGCCGAAGGTTGAGATCAAGCTGTGTGAAGATATACTTCAGACTCTTGTGATCAGAAAAGATTTCACAACGGTTGCCAAGCAAGTAATGCCTCCATACTTTCAAAGCAAAGACAACTTCTGCGAGTTCGAGGTCATGTGTAGGATAGTGGATCTCAGTCGTCTTCAACTTTCGAGAGGCATAAGCAACAACTTGTTTTCTTGCATAAGGACGCACCCAATCCTTGCAAAGAGGCGTCACAGAATATCCGGAACGGCTTGGATGTATCCGGAGGAACCAAGGCGGTGTGGAAGTGAGCTTCTCTTTGAGTGTCTCAAAGCTTGCTTGACATGCAGGAGTCCAAAGGTATTTCTTGCCTTTCTTGAGGAGATCGGTAAGAGGCGCTATCTTGAAAAGTTACGAGCAGCGCGGCAATAACTAGCCAAACCAAGGAAGCTCGGACTTCTTTGACATTTACAGGAGGAAGCCATTCAACAATCGTCTTTACAGTTTCGGGTTGTTGCAATGCCCGTGGCGAGATAGCGTGACCAAGATAGGTTACTTGAGGCAGCCAAAACTCACACTTGGAGAACTTTGCATAAAGCGGTTCTCACGAAGCTTGTTTAGGACACACGAAGGTGTTCTTCATGTTCTTCTGTGACTTAGAATAGACTAGGATGTCGTCCAGATAGACCACAACGAACTTATCAAGATACTCCATGAAAACCGAGTTCATAAGCCTCGAGAAGGTGGCAGGTGCGTTGGTGAGACCAAAAGACATGACCGTGTACTCATATAGGCCATAGCGGGTGGTGAAAGCTATTTTAGGAACATCTTCCTTGCCAATCTTGATTTGGTGATAACCACTTCTCAAGTCAAGCTTAGAGAATACCACAGCTCGACTAGCTGATCGAAGAGATCATTAATCCATGGAAGGGATATTTATTCTTGATGGTTTTAGCATTGAGAGCAGATAGTCAACACAAAGTCTATCGGTCTTGTCTCGCTTCTTCACAAAGATTGTTGGGCTGCCCCAAGAAGAGGTCTTGTGTTGAATGAAACCCAACTTCTCTTGTTCATCAAGGTGACGTTTGAGTTCACCAACTCAATGAGGACCCATTTTATAAGGCGCTTGGAGATAGGAGCGTTCAGGTTCAAGCTCAATTATAAACTCAACCTCATGATCCAAGGCATACCTGCAACTCTTGGGAAAGACATCGGGAACTCACGGACCACGGAACACTCTGAATAGCTTCCATAGCATCATCATTGAGCCGCCAAAGAAAAAGCGAACAGGAATCAGACTTGGAGAATAGACTATATGGCCTTGAGGAATCTTGAGAGAAACGGCGTTCAGCACAATCAATCACAGCTGCATTTGCTGTCAACCAATCCATGCCAAAGATGACACCAATGTCGAATTGCGAACAATTAAGAAGCCGAGCGAAGAGCCACCAATCTCAATTTGATTGCCATGGCTGATTTTAGAAGCTGCCATCTTTGCTCCAGGAGAAAGGACCATTAACCGTTTAAGGAGAGGATCCAACGCTAACTCATTCTCATGTGCAAACTTGTGAGAAACAAAAGAATGCGAGGCACCAGAATCAAACAAAAATCGTGCGAGGACCGAGTTAACGGAAGCATACCCATCACAACTCGGTGCATGCTCAGCTTGAGCGGCGTGAACACGGTTAGCACGAGCAACATGAGAACCGGGCTTGGTGTTGATGTTGAGCCGAGGTGGTGGTGCACGAACCATAGGAGAGCTTGCCGCAGTCTTGGAGGTGGTGGAGGAAGAGCTTTGTTTTTCATCGAGCAGTTCGATATTGGTGCCAGTGTTTCCACAAGTGTAACAAGCACTAGGTGGGCGTGGAGCAACGTGGCAGGGGACTCGCTTGAGCGCTCGGGGTAGTGGTGGTTATAGCCCCTGGAAGCAGCAGTGAGGAAGTTTGGTGGCCTTGCCGCGTAGCTTGAAGGTCTTGGTGGAGTCGGGAGCGACGGTGGGGTGTTAGAAACCCAGACAAGACGCTTAGAAGGAGTTGACATAGCTGAAGAGCTTGGTGCATCACGGTTGTGTTTCTTTGACTCCTCAAACACTTGCCTACTTGCTTCTTCTGCGAGTGTATGCTGGAGTTCGGAAAAAGACGGCCTTGCATGTGTGATTGCATATTTAATCGATGCATTGAGCCCTTGCGGAACCTCTTTTGCTTCTTCTTGTCATCGGAGATCTCGCCACCATAACGAGAAAGGTTCATGAAGTTCTGATGTAGGTATTGACATTGTCATTGCCACCTTGAGGTTGAAACACTTCCTTCATCCTCTCCATGACAATTTCGGAATCTTGCTCTTTGAAAGCTCTAGTGAACTGTCCCCAAGTAGGCTGAAAACCAGAGTGGTTTGCCTTCAGGTAATTCTCCCACCAGAGAGCTGCATCTCCCTTCAGAAGGTGAGTAGCACACTTTACCCATTCTTGCTCAGGAACATCAGCAGTCATCAGTAACCTTGACATCTCACGCAACCAATCATCAGCATCAAGTGGTTGATCAGAAACATCAAATTGGCGTGGGTTGAACTTTAGGAAGCTTTTGATGTCTCCTCGCTTGGGAGGTGGAGGTAGCGGAACAAACTCATTCCTCCTGACACTTTCTTCAAAACGCTGCTGGTTCTGCTGCATTGCTGCCAAGGCATTGGCGATGCTTGACAACGCTGCCCCCAGTTCAGGTTGTATGTCCTCCTCAGAACGGCGTGGTGGTGCCATCCTGTGATTGATATAAAACACAAGTCCGTACTATGATGCAGAATAATAATAATCCAAAATAGTACTAAGATGGAATTAATCAAGATTAAAGGATACAATTTACTAAGATGATATTAAAATATCAACAAAGTTCAAAGCACCTAGAAGATATTAAGCATATCGCACACGACTGAAAAGGAGTGTGGTACACAGATATATCAAAGAAAAAATTTCCGCAAATTTCGGCATTAAAATACCAATAGATGCGCAAAATCACTTAGCGAATCAAGATTAGTGACTCTACCAATTTAATATACAAGAGCGAATGATAAAAGTAGTGGTATGGTCGCGACTCCATCCCGCACTCAAATCATTACTCCGCACATGAATAAGTAAAACACATATCCCAACACCTTCTTCCAAGATAACCTAAAGATTAGTAACTACGGAAACGAACACCCCAACAAGATAACGTCGGGTAACAAAGAGTAAGACAGATCGCGGTGGTATACAACGAATCAGATAGATCGCGTCAGTTTGCAAAAGCCTGTCGGTATGGAATGTACCAAAAGATGGTAACCAAAGGCAGATTGTGATAACAAGTTGGAAGCAACAGATAGACAAGGAATTTCACACACACACACACAACCTATGGTACTACGGAACCCAGAACACGTGAATCCTAGTTTGAATTTTACGAAGAGGATTGAAAACGTTACACTTCCTTACCAGAAAAGGGTGGGTGGGTGGGTAAGAAGAAAAGTGGAAGCAGTCCTACTCTCGTGTTTTGTTTTTCCCTAGTATACATAGCTACCAAAAATTGCTAGACTGACAACGACCATTTGGCTGACACCCTGAAGGGCGGGATGGCTCTGATACCAATTGTAACTACCTCGGTGAATTACGCTCCTAGTTACAAGCCTGGATGAACGGAAATGGTTAAAATAGTACGGTGGGGCCCAAATGCCACTCACAGGTAGACCTTTCGGCCGTCCTAACCATTTCCAAACATCGGGACAAGAACGGGCGGCGAATCGATGCGAAGGGATCAACTACATACACAAATGAGTATGTATGCAAGCCACCATACAACAGTCCTCAGAGCCATTCCATCTAAAAGAAATAGAAATATTGTAACGCCATACGGCAAGATCGAAATTTCCTAGATAGATATAATAGTTTAGGATATCTCGTCATACATCAAACATCAGAGTATCAGGCGGAAGCGGAAAACAAGATCCGAGTACGGATAAGAAGCAAATCGGCATAAGATGCCCCATAAATAAACACATCCCGCCCACAGATCTCGCGGATCCCCGTTCTCGGAATCTCTACACCGAATGATCGTTGCTCACATCGTCCGTCTCCTCCAACCAGTATCCATCTTGCGAGCTTACCTGTTCATCTGAATCAAACAATTTATCGTGTGAGACCCTAGGGGTACTCAGCAAGTCTTTATGCCTCTAAAGGGGACACAACCTGGGGTGACGCCATTGCAGCAAAAGATAATCCCTAACAATTCTATAGATACTCGCTAACCATCCGCCTAACCATAGATAGACGGATGTCCGTGAATTAATAACAACAATTATAACAGTAATATCCATAGATCCATCCTCCTCCTCGCTTACCAACAAGGAAGCGGACGAACAAACCCCCCCCATCCGTTGGCAGTTTTATTATCCATTCCATGAGTGTTGCACTATTTACTAGCCAGGTACTTAGTCAAATTAAAAGCGGTACTTTAGTTATACTTGTCTATGATCGAAAGAAACGTGCTCCAAGTCGTCCATAACCGGACACGTCTTTGAAAGTTTTACCTGCGGGGTGCACAAATAACACACACTCGATCAACCTCGAAAAACCAAATCAAAACCCAACGAGGCGATCCACGACAAGCGATCACGATTCAGAAATATTTCAGGCCACCCATTAAGCTACCATAGCGAAGTTAGCCGACTCAAGACGGACTCAAGGTTTGCGTCGGTGGTACGTAAGCGGGAACCCGAAAGTGTGACTGGGATTGTCGATACCGCGAAAACACTCCGCTTCCCTAAACATTACAGGTGCATCCTCGCACAATCTTAAATAAAGCAGTAAAGCATGGCATAAGTACAGAATAGTAATAAAGCCCCAAACTACTTTGTGGCCCCAAGAAATAAGAATGAATCAAGCTCTGGCTCAAGGGGGTTCATAAGCCTCCCGGATGTGGATAGCGCGAATATTCAAGGAACAGGAATCAAGTACTCGGGGGTCTACGGGACACAAGTGAGCATGAAAAACCAAATAGCAGATATTGCTCACCGGTGCCACTTTTATTAGTTATCCCATTACTACTCAGGTTAAGTTGTTTAGGTACCTCGTTATCCATCAGACACTCACATACCCTACATCTTTGTTCTATGACTGCATGGCTCAAACAACAACTCTGTAGTGGCACATGGGATGGAGGAACAAGCTTCGGTGGGGTTTAAAAGTAAAGGCTATGCAGTACTTGGGATTCAGTTTAATGCAATCGCGACTCGAGGATGCAAGAATAAGATAGAGGCAATAGGTACTATATGTATGCAAGCATGTGGTGGTGCTTGCCTGGCAGCTCAGTTGAAGCGAGAGAAGGATCTGGGTAGTGCTCCTAGGTATCTTGATATATCCCCTGCTCAGCGTCTATTCGAAGAAGAACCAAACAAACAAGGGCCAACATAAATAAAGTGCACAAGCATATGAATTATATGCGACAAGCAAACAATCATGCCATGATGAATGATGCACAATTTGCATGGCAATAAATTAGCATGGCATGGTGAGGTGTGGAATACAAGAAATAAGAATTTTATTGAGTTTTAGCCATATTTTTCCCTCATTTAAGTCGCTGTATACTTTATATTTATATGATGCAGGCTGCAAAACAGAACATGGAATGCATAAACAGAAAGGTCTCGTCGAGATGATCAATTTAGACATATCATTTGTCAATTTTGGAGTTATAAAACAAAAGTTATTAATTATTTAAGGCAAAGGGCATTTTATTTGTAATTTTAATCAACTTGAAAATTAATGTGTCCAAAATATATTTTGAAGGGCATATTTGAATTCCTCACATTTTTCTGATTTCAAAACATATATTACATGTTTAATTTGGAATTATATTTCAAAAGTTATTTAAATACAGATTTGAATTTGAATTTAAAATAAATTTGAAAAGGTTTAAATTAAAACAGAAATGAACCGAAAAATGGGTTAACCAGACAATCCTAGCCAAGACACAAACAACTGTGGCCAGCTGCTGGGCCACGACCAAGGAAAGGTCTTCTCATGAGGCTTCCTAGTCATCGCGACGGCAGCAGGTGGGGCCACGGCGACCTCGAGACCCTGCAGGCGCCGCCAGGGACGCGACACGTGGGAGATCCAGGGGTACTGCGGGTTGAGGCGGTGGAAAGACAGGGACCTATA
This sequence comes from Avena insularis, assembly GCA_023614405.1. Lineage (NCBI taxonomy): Eukaryota > Viridiplantae > Streptophyta > Magnoliopsida > Poales > Poaceae > Avena > Avena insularis. The sequence continues at coordinate 296,861,074 of CM042688.1, forward strand.
TGTGAATTCGACAGGGTGACCGACGGGTGGGGCCTCTAAGAGCGCGGGTTAGGATTAAAAAGCTAGGGGTTCGCTTGCAGCGGCAGACTGTGCTTCTTCTGCGCTACCGACGATCGATTGTGCGTGATGACAGTGACGGCCGCGGTGGGGCTCGAACCCGTGACCTGGGCGTGCGCGCAGAGGGCGGAGCCACTGCGGTGGCCTGGGTTTGGTGTTAGAAGGGTGGACGCAGGCTAGAAGAGGCTGGCGCGGCGCGGGGAGGCTGCAGACAACAGCGAGCCCGACGCACCGACGGTGTTCGATGAAAGGAACGGCTGCGCTAAGGCGGTACGGCGAGGCGAACCATGTCAGGGGGGTAGAGGAGCTCACCGCGAGGCTGCTGGCGGTGTTGGTTCGGGCAGAGGAGCTGGCGATCGGCGACGATGCAGACGGCCAGAGGATCTAGGGTTTGGCTGCGGACGCGTCGGTGTGCGGCGGTACAGACCTCCTCCTCCTCGACGTCGTGCACCGAGCTGCTGCAGAGGACCTTCCCGTCCTGGACGACAATCTCCTGCTCGCCTACGCCTCCTGGATGTGGATATGGTGGAGGCCGACGGGTGGCCGGCGATGGGGTAGGTGGTGGTAGGGGAAGGCAGGGAGAAAGGGGAGCGGCCTGGAGAGATGTGGGGGATGCAGAGGTGTCGTGGGGAAAGGGGAAAAGGAGGGAGAGGGAGATGACCAGCTGTGGCAGGGGGGTAGAGGAGGGTGGCTCGGTGCCACCTTTTTCCTCTCCTCCTCACGTGCTTGCTCGGCCAGGGCAGGGCAGGTAGGTCGTGGAGAGGCTGCAGGTGGGGCCAGGGAGCGTCCAAGGAGGCAGGCTCGGGCTGGTGGAGCCTTGTGGCAGAGAGAGAAGGAGAGAGAGGCTCGGGTAGGAGGGAGGCTCGGGCTAGATTTTGGTAGCCTCGGGTTAGGGTTTGGGGTGGTTGGTAGCTAGGTGGGGCCAGGTGGGGCCAACAAGGTGAGGCTCGGCATGGTGAGACTAAGGGGAAGGTTAGGGTTTGGTTTGGAGAGAGAGGAGTTAGATGGAAAGGAGAGAGGGTGAGGTGAGAGAGAGATAAGGTAGGGTGCTTAGGGTTTAGAGTTTTATATACTTGCATGCACCAAACTAGATCAAACCAAGAATATGTGGAATAGGTGTAGGGTTTAGCAAACTCAAACAAGATCAACAAAAAGGAGTGGAAGAGAGGGATAGAGGTGTGGTGGTGGATTTTAGCAAGACCAAACTAGATCAAGCCAAAAGAGAGGAAGAGAGAGAGATGGGATATGATCCACTCAAAAATTCAAATAAAATCCAAAAGGCTAGAATGTGGTGGTACTTGCATGGGCCATGCATAAATAGTAAATGCCTCCTCTAGTAGTGAAAACCACTAGATTATCTCATGGCATTTGTATAAGCAAGCTTCCCAAATTGGAATAAGGCCCAACAAAATAAAAGAGAGCTTATTTACCACATGGATTAAATAAAAGATCATGCATGAATATAAGGTGGCCAAGCTTGTGTGTATGTGCCACTAGCCAACATGAACCACAATGGTATTCCTACATGAGCTTATATTCATATATAACCCATATGAAAACTTGACAAGGGTTCCACTCACATAGCATGCAAAGGTGGCCATGTGGCTCTCATATACCAATAATGTGAAAGCAACATGGTGCATATATGGGAGCATGTGGAATTGTAAGTGGAGCCATCCCAACCCACATGAGCTAGAGGTAAACCCAAATAAAAGTAAAGCTCACATGTAGGGGAATGGTGGAATTATAAGGTGGTGACAGAGAAAGGTGATGGAGTTGAATAAAAGATATGCCCCCAACTCAACTTGGCCATTAAACAATATATCAATAACCAAATACAATATCAAGAGGCAAATACAATTTACAATGCGTATGAGAGAAGATCCAAAACAAAAAGGGTTTTATATGATGCTCAAATGCAAGGTGGCATGATGACATGAGCATGATATAATGATGATGCAACAATTATATATTAAGTAGCCATTATATTACTAGACCAAGTAGCATTACAATTGTTAGACAATTGGGATGCTACGTAGTTCTTTTCACATACCACCTATGGATCCACCAGTGTCATTGCACGTGTGTTCTCTTCACAATCCACCTATGGATCCACCAGTGTCATTGCATGTGTTCTTTTTAGTAACAACAACCAGTGTCATTGCATGTGTGCTCTCTTCAGAGACCACACATGGATCCACCAGTGTCATTGCATGTGTGTTCTTTTTACTAACAACAACCAGTGTCATTGCATTTGTGTTCTTTTCACAATCCACCCATGGTCCACTAGTGTCATTGCATGTGTGTTCTTTTGAGTAACAAAAACCAGAGTCATTTTGCATGTGTGTTCTTTTCACATACCACCTATGGATCCACCAGTGTCATTGCATGTGTGTTCTCTTCACAATCCACCTATGGATCCACCAGTGTCATTGCATGTGTTCTTTTTAGTAACAACAACCAGTGTCATTGCATTGTGTGTTCTCTTCACATACCACCTATGGATCCACCAGTGTCATTGCATGTGTGTTCTTTTTAGTAACAACAACCAGAGTCATTTTGCATGTGTGTTCTTTTCGCATACCACCTATGGATCCACCAGTGTCATTGCATGTGTGTTCTTTTCACAATCCTCCCATGGATCCACCAGTCTCATTGCATGTGTGTTCTTTTTAGTAACAACAACCAGAGTCATTTTGCATGTGTGTTCTTTTCACATACCACCTATGGATCCACCAGTGTCATTGCACGTGTGTTCTTTTTACTAACAACAACAAGAGTCATTGAAATGTGTGCTCTCTTCAGAGACCACCCATGGATCCACCAGTGTCATTGCATGTGTGTTCTTTTTAGTAAAAACCAGAGTCATTTTGCATGTGTGTTCTCTTCACATACCACCTATGGATCCACCAGTGTCATTGCATGTGTGCTCTTTTTAGTAACAACAACCAGAGTCATTTTGCATGTGTGTTCTTTTCACATACCACCTATGGATCCACCAGTGTCATTGCATGTGTGTTCTTTTCGCAATCCACCCATGGATCCACCAGTGTCATTGCATGTGTTCTTTTTAGTAACAACAACCAGTGTCATTGCATGTGTGCTCTCTTCAGAGACCACACATCGATCCACCAGTGTCATTGCATGTGTGTTCTTTTTACTAACAACAAGAGTCATTGAAATGTGTGCTCTCTTCAGAGACCACACATGGATCCACCAGTGTCGTTGCATGTGTGTTCTTTTCACTAACAGCAACCAGAGTCATTGCATGTGTGTTATTTTCACATACCACATATGGATCACCAGTGTCATTGCATGTGTGCTCTTTTCGGAATCCAGCCATGGATCCAGCAGTGTCATTGCATGTGTGTTCTTTTTAGTAAGAACAACCAGAGTCATTTTGCATGTGTGTTCTTTTCACATACCACCTATGGATCCACCAGTGCCATTGAAATGTGTAGTATTTTCACAATCCACCCATGGATCCACCACTGTCATTGCATGTGTGCTCTTTTTAGTAACAACAACCAGAGTCATTTTGCATGTGTGATCTCTTCACATACCACCTATGGATCCACCAGTGTCATTGCATGTGTGTTCTTTTAAGTAACAACAACCAGAGTCATTGAAATGTGTGTTCTTCTCACATACCACCTATGGATCCACCAGTGTCATTGCATGTGTGTTCTTTTTACTAACAACAACAAGAGTCATTGAAATGTGTGCACTGTTCAGAGACCACACATGGATCCACCAGTGTCATTGCATGTGTGCTCTTTTTACTAACAACAACCAGTGTCATTGCATGTGTGTTTTTTCACAATCCACCCATGGTCCACTAGTGTCATTGCATGTGTGTTCTTTTGAGTAACAACAACCAGAGTCATTTTGCATGTGTGTTCTTTTCACATACCACCTATGGATCCACCAGTGTCATTGCATGTGTTTTCTTTTCACAATCCACCCATGGATCCCACCAGTGTCATTCTGCATGTGTGTTCTTTTTAGTAACAACAACCAAAGTCATTTTGCATGTGTGTTCTCTTCACAAACCACCTATGGATCCACCAGTGTCATTGCATGTGTGTTCTTTTCACAATCCACCCATGGATCCCACCAGTCTCATTTTGCATGTGTGTTCTTTTTAGTAACAACAACCAAAGTCATTTTGCATGTGTGTTCTCTTCACATACCACCTATGGATCCACCAGTGTCATTGCATGTGTGTTCTTTTTAGTAACAAAAACCAGGGTCATTTTGCATGTGTGTTCTTTTCACATACCACCTATGGATCCACCAGTGTCATTGCATGTGTGTTCTTTTCACAATCCACCCATGGATCCCCCAGTGTCATTGCATGTGTGTTCATTTTAGTAACAACCAGAGTCATTTTTGCATGTGTGTTCTTTTCACATACCACCTATGGATCCACCAGTGTCATTGCATGTGTGTTCTCTTCACAATCCACCTATGGATCCACCAGTGTCATTGCATGTGTTCTTTTTAGTAACAACAACCAGTGTCATTGCATGTGTGCTCTCTTCAGAGACCACACATGGATCCACCAGTGTCATTGCATGTGTGTTCTTTTTAATAACAACAACAAGAGGCATTGAAATGTGTGCTCTCTTCAGAGACCACACATGGATCCACCAGTGTCATTGCATGTGTGTTCTTTTCACTAACAGCAACCAGAGTCATTGCATGTGTGTTCTTTTCACATACCACATATGGATCACCAGTGTCATTGCATGTGTGCTCTTTTCGCAATCCACCAATGGATCCACCAGTGTCATTGCATGTGTGTTCTTTTTAGTAACAACAACCAGAGTCATTTTGCATGTGTGTTCTTTTCACATACCACCTATGGATCCACCAGTGTCATTGAAATGTGTATTATTTTCACAATCCACCCATGGATCCACCAGTGTCATTGCATGTGTGTTCTTTTTAGTAACAACAACCAGAGTCATTTTGCATGTGTGATCTCTTCACATACCACCTATGGATCCACCAGTGCCATTGCATGTGTGTTGTTTTTAGTAACAACAACCAGAGTCATTGAAATGTGTGTTCTTCTCACATACCACCTATGTATCCACCAGTGTCATTGCATGTTTGTTCTTTTTACTAACAACAACAAGAGTCATTGAAATGTGTGCTCTCTTCAGAGACCACCTATGGATCCACCAGTGTCATTGCATGTGTGTTTTTTTAGTAACAACAACCAGTGTCATTGCATGTGTGCTCTGTTCAGAGACCACACATGGATCCACCAGTGTCATTGCATGTGTGTTCTTTTTAATAACAACAACAAGAGGCATTGAAATGTGTGATCTCTTCAGAGACCACACATGGATCCACCAGTGTCATTGCATGTGTGTTCTTTTCACTAACAACAACCAGAGTCATTGCATGTGTGTTCTTTTCACATACCACATATGGATCATGAGTGTCATTGCATGTGTGTTCTTTTCAATCCACACATGGATCCACCAGTGTCATTGCATGCGTGTTCTTTTTGCTAACAACAACCAGTCATTTTGCATGTGTGTTCTTTTCACATACCACCTATGGATCCACCAGTGTCATTGAAATGTGTATTATTTTCACAATCCACCCATGGATCCACCAGTGTCATTGCATGTGTGTTCTTTTTAGTAACAACAACCAGAGTCATTTTGCATGTGTGATCTCTTCACATACCACCTATGGATCCACCAGTGCCATTGCATGTGTGTTGTTTTTAGTAACAACAACCAGAGTCATTGAAATGTGTGTTCTTCTCACATACCACCTATGGATCCACCAGTGTCATTGCATGTCTGTTCTTTTTACTAACAACAACAAGAGTCATTGAAATGTGTGCTCTCTTCAGAGACCACACATGGATCCACCAGTGTCATTGCATGTGTGTTTTTTTACTAACAATAACCAGTGTCATTGCATGTGTGTTCTTTTCACAATCCACCCATGGTCCACCAGTGTCATTGCATGTGTGTTCTTTTTAGTAACAACAACCAGAGTCATTTTGCATGTGTGTTCTTTTCACATACCACCTATGGATCCACCAGTGTCATTGCATGTGTGTTCTCTTCACAATCCACCTATGGATCCACCAGTGTCATTGCATGTGTTCTTTTTAGTAACAACTACCAGTGTCATTGCATGTGTGCTCTCTTCAGAGACCACACATGGATCCACCAGTGTCATTGCATGTGTGTTCTTTTTACTAACAACAACAAGAGTCATTGAAATGTGTGCTCTCTTCAGAGACCACACATGGATCCACCAGTGTCATTGCATGTGTGTTCTTTTCACTAACAGCAACCAGAGTCATTGCATGTGTGTTCTTTTCACATACCACATATGGATCACCAGTGTCATTGCATGTGTGCTCTTTTCGCAATCCACCCATGGATCCACCAGTGTCATTGCATGTGTGTTCTTTTTAGTAACAACAACCAGAGTCATTTTGCATGTGTGATCTCTTCACATACCACCTATGGATCCACCAGTGGCATTGCATGTGTGTTATTTTTAGTAACAACAACCAGAGTCATTGAAATGTGTGTTCTTCTCACATACCACCTATGGATCCACCAGTGTCATTGCATGTGTGTTCTTTTTACTAACAACAACAAGAGTCATTGAAATGTGTGCTCTCTTCAGAGACCATACATGGATCCACCGGTGTCATTGCATGTGTGTTCTTTTTACTAACAACAACCAGTGTCATTGCATGTGTGTTCTTTTCACAATCCACCCATGGTCCACTAGTGTCATTGCATGTGTGTTCTTTTGAGTAACAACAACCAGAGTCATTTTGCATGTGTGTTCTTTTCACATACCACCTATGGATCCACCAGTGTCATTGCATGTGTTTTCTTTTCACAATCCACCCATGGATCCCACCAGTGTCATTCTGCATGTGTGTTCTTTTTAGTAACAACAACCAAAGTCATTTTGCATGTGTGTTCTCTTCACATACCACCTATGGATCCACCAGGGTCATTGCATGTGTGTTCTTTTCACAATCCACCCATGGATCCCACCAGTCTCATTTTGCAAGTGTGTTCTTTTTAGTAACAACAACCAAAGTAATTTTGCATTGTGTGTTCTCTTCACATACCACCTATGGATCCACCAGTGTCATTGCATGTGTGTTCTTTTTAGTAACAACAACCAGAGTCATTATGCATGTGTGTTCTTTACACATACCACCTATGGATCCACCAGTGTCATTGCATGTGTGTTCTTTTCACAATCCACCCATGGATCCACCAGTGTCATTGCATGTGTGTTCATTTTAGTAACAACAACCAGAGTCATTTTGCATGTGTGTTCTTTTCACATACCACCTATGGATCCACCAGTGTCATTGCATGTGTTCTCTTCACAATCCACCTATGGATCCACCAGTGTCATTGCATGTGTTCTTTTTAGTAACAACAACCAGTGTCATTGCATGTGTGCATTCTTCAGAGACCACACATGGATCCACCAGTGTCATTGCATGTGTGTTCTTTTTAATAACAACAAGAGGCATTGAAATGTGTGCTCTCTTCAGAGACCACACATGGATCCACCAGTGTCATTGCATGTGTGTTCTTTTCACTAACAGCAACCAGAGTCATTGCATGTGTGTTCTTTTCACTAACAGCAACCAGAGTCATTGCATGTGTGTTCTTTTCACATACCACATATGGATCACCAGTGTCATTGCATGTGTGCTCTTTTCGCAATCCACCAATGGATCCACCAGTGTCATTGCATGTGTGTTCTTTTTAGTAACAACAACGAGAGTCATTTTGCATGTGTGTTCTTTTCACATACCACCTATGGATCCACCAGTGTCATTGAAATGTGTATTATTTTCACAATCCACCCATGGATCCACCAGTGTCATTGCATGTGTGTTCTTTTTAGTAACAACAACCAGAGTCATTTTGCATGTGTGATCTCTTCACATACCACCTATGGATCCACCAGTGCCATTGCATGTGTGTTGTTTTTAGTAACAACAACCAGAGTCATTGAAATGTGTGTTCTTCTCACCTACCACCTATGGATCCACCAGTGTCATTGCATGTCTGTTCTTTTTATCAACAACAACAAGAGTCATTGAAATGTGTGCTCTCTTCAGAGACCACACATGGATCCATCAGTGTCATTGCATGTGTGTTTTTTTACTAACAATAACCAGTGTCATTGCATGTGTGTTCTTTTCACAATCCACCCATGGTCCACCAGTGTCATTGCATGTGTGTTCTTTTTAGTAACAACAACCAGAGTCATTTTGCATGTGTGTTCTTTTCACATACCACCTATGGATCCACCATTGTCATTGCATGTGTGTTCTCTTCACAATCCACCTATGGATCCAACAGTGTCATTGCATGTGTTCTTTTTAGTAACAACTACCAGTGTCATTGCATGTGTGCTCTCTTCAGAGATCACACATGGCCCACCAGTGTCATTGCATGTGTGTTCTTTTTACTAACAACAACAAGAGTCATTGAAATGTGTGCTCTCTTCAAAGACCACACATGGATCCACCAGTGTCATTGCATGTCTGTTCTTTTCACTAACAGCAACCAGAGTCATTGCATGTGTGTTCTTTTCACATACCACATATGGATCACCAGTGTCATTGCATGTGTGCTCTTTTTGCAATCCACCCATGGATCCACCAGTGTCATTGCATGTGTGTTCTTTTTAGTAACAACAACCAGAGTCATTTTGCATGTGTGATCTCTTCACATACCACCTATGGATCCACCAGTGCCATTGCATGTGTGTTGTTTTTAGTAACAACAACCAGAGTCATTGAAATGTGTGTTCTTTTCACATACCACCTATGGATCCACCAGTGTCATTGCATGTGTGTTCTTTTTACTAACAACAACAAGAGTCATTGAAATGTGTGCTCTCTTCAGAGACCACACATGGATCCACCGGTGTCATTGCATGTGTGTTCTTTTTACTAACAACAACCAGTGTCATTGCATGTGTGTTCTTTTCACAATCCACCCATGGTCCACTAGTGTCATTGCATGTGTGTTCTTTTGAGTAACAACAACCAGAGTCATTTTGCATGTGTGTTCTTTTCACATACCACCTATGGATCCACCAGTGTCATTGCATGTGTTTTCTTTTCACAATCCACCCATGGATCCCACCAGTGTCATTCTGCATGTGTGTTCTTTTTAGTAACAACAACCAGATTCATTTTGCATGTGTGTTCTTTTCACATACCACCTATGGATCCACCAGTTTCATTGCATGTGTGTTCTCTTCACAATCCACCTATGGATCCACCAGTGTCATTGCATGTGTGTTCTTTTTAGTAACAACAACCAGTGTCATTGCATGTGTGTTCTCTTCAGAGACCACACATGGATCCACCAGTGTCATTGCATGTGTGTTCTTTTTACTAACAACAACAAGAGTCATTGAAATGTGTGCTCTCTTCAGAGACCACCCATGGATCCACCAGTGTCATTGCATGTGTGTTCTTTTTAGTAAAAACCAGAGTCATTTTGCATGTGTGTTCTCTTCACATACCACCTATGGATCCACCAGTGTCATTGCATGTGTGCTCTTTTTAGTAACAACAACCAGAGTCATTTTGCATGTGTGTTCTTTTCACATACCACCTATGGATCCACCAGTGTCATTGCATGTGTGTTCTTTTCATAATCCACCCATGGATCCACCAGTGTCATTGCATGTGTGTTCTTTTTAGTAACAACAACCAGAGTCATTTTGCATGTGTGTTCTTTTCACATACCACCTATGGATCCACCAGTGTCATTGCACGTGTTATCTTTTCACAATCCACCTATGGATCCACCAGTGTCATTGCATGTGTTCTTTTTAGTAACAACAATCAGTGTCATTGCATGTGTGCTCTCTTCAGAGACCACACATGGATCCACCAGTGTCATTGCATGTGTGTTCTTTTTACTAACAACAACAGGAGTCATTGAAATGTGTGCTCTCTTCAGAGACCACACATGGATCCACCAGTGTCATTGCATGTGTGTTCTTTTCACTAACAGCAACCAGAGTCATTGCATGTGTGTTATATTCACATACCACATATGGATCACCAGTGTCATTGCATGTGTGCTCTTTTCACAATCCAGCCATGGATCCACCAGTGTCATTGCGTGTGTGTTCTTTTTAGTAACAACAACCAGTCATTTTGCATGTGTGTTCTTTTCACAAACCACCTATGGATCCACCAGTGTCATTGAAATGTGTATTATTTTCACAATCCACCCATGGATCCACCACTGTCATTGCATGTGTGTTCTTTTTAGTAACAACAACAAGAGTCATTTTGCATGTGTGATCTCTTCACATACCACCTATGGATCCACCAGTGTCATTGCATGTGTGTTCTTTTTAGTAACAACAACCAGTGTCATTGCATGTGTGTTCTTTTTAGTAACAACAACCAGAGTCATTTTGCATGTGTGTTCTTTTCACATACCACCTATGGATCCACCAGTGTCATTGCATGTGTGTTCTTTTCACAATCCTCCCATGGATCCACCAGTGTCATTGCATGTGTGTTCTTTTTAGTAACAACAACCAGAGTCATTTTGCATGTGTGTTCTTTTCACATACCACCTATGGATCCACCAGTGTCATTGCATGTGTGTTCTCTTCACAATCCACCTATGGATCCACCAGTGTCATTGCATGTGTGTTCTTTTTAGTAACAACAACCAGTGTCATTGCCTGTGTGTTCTCTTCAGAGACCACACATGGTTCCACCAGTGTCATTGCATGCGTGTTATTTTTACTAACAACAACAAGAGTCATTGAAATGTGTGCTCTCTTCAGAGACCACCCATGGATCCACCAGTGTCATTGCATGTGTGTTCTTTTTAGTAACAACAACCAGAGTCATTGAAATGTGTGCTCTCTTCAGAGACCACCCATGGATCCACCAGTGTCATTGCATGTGTGTTCTTTTTAGTAAAAACCAGAGTCATTTTGCATGTGTGTTCTTTTCACATACCACCTATGGATCCACCAGTGTCATTGCATGTGTGATCTCTTCACATACCACCTATGGATCCACCAGTGTCATTGCATGTGTGTTCTTTTTAGTAACAACAACCAGAGTCATTGAAATGTGTGTTCTTCTCACATACCACCTATGGATCCACCAGTGTCATTGCATGTGTGTTGTTTTTACTAACAACAACAAGAGTCATTGAAATGTGTGCTCTCTTCAGAGACCACACATGGATCCACCGGTGTCATTGCATGTGTGTTCTTTTTACTAACAACAACCAGTGTCATTGCATGTGTGTTCTTTTCACAATCCACCCATGGTCCACTAGTGTCATTGCATGTGTGTTCTTTTGAGTAACAACAACCAGAGTCATTTTGCATGTGTGTTCTTTTCACATACCACCTATGGATCCACCAGTGTCATTGCATGTGTTTTCTTTTCACAATCCACCCATGGATCACACCAGTGTCATTCTGCATGTGTGTTCTTTTTAGTAACAACAACCAAAGTCATTTTGCATGTGTGTTCTCTTCACATACCACCTATGGATCCACCAGTGTCATTGCATGTGTGTTCTTTTCACAATCCACCCATGGATCCCACCAGTCTCATTTTGCAAGTGTGTTCTTTTTAGTAACAACAACCAAAGTAATTTTGCATTGTGTGTTCTCTTCACATACCACCTATGGATCCACCAGTGTCATTGCATGTGTGTTCTTTTTAGTAACAACAACCAGAGTCATTATGCATGTGTGTTCTTTACACATACCACCTATGGATCCACCAGTGTCATTGCATGTGTGTTCTTTTCACAATCCACCCATGGATCCACCAGTGTCATTGCATGTGTGTTCATTTTAGTAACAACCAGAGTCATTTTGCATGTGTGTTCTTTTCACATACCACCTATGGATCCACCAGTGTCATTGCATGTGTGTTCTCTTCACAATCCACCTATGGATCCACCAGTGTCATTGCATGTGTTCTTTTTAGTAACAACAACCAGTGTCATTGCATGTGTGCATTCTTCAGAGACCACACATGGATCCACCAGTGTCATTGCATGTGTGTTCTTTTTAATAACAACAACAAGAGGCATTGAAATGTGTGCTCTCTTCAGAGACCACACATGGATCCACCAGTGTCATTGCATGTGTGTTCTTTTCACTAACAGCAACCAGAGTCATTGCATGTGTGTTCTTTTCACTAACAGCAACCAGAGTCATTGCATGTGTGTTCTTTTCACATACCACATATGGATCACCAGTGTCATTGCATGTTTATTCTATTCAATCTCCACCAATGGATCCACCAGTGTCATTGCATGTGTGCTCTTTTCGCAATCCACCAATGGATCCACCAGTGTCATTGCATGTGTGTTCTTTTTAGTAACAACAACCAGAGTCATTTTGCATGTGTGTTCTTTTCACATACCACCTATGGATCCACCAGTGTCATTGAAATGTGTATTATTTTCACAATCCACCCATGGATCCACCAGTGTCATTGCATGTGTGTTCTTTTTAGTAACAACAACCAGAGTCATTTTGCATGTGTGATCTCTTCACATACCACCTATGGATCCACCAGTGCCATTGCATGTGTGTTGTTTTTAGTAACAACAACCAGAGTCATTGAAATGTGTGTTCTTCTCACCTACCACCTATGGATCCACCAGTGTCATTGCATGTCTGTTCTTTTTATCAACAACAACAAGAGTCATTGAAATGTGTGCTCTCTTCAGAGACCACACATGGATCCATCAGTGTCATTGCATGTGTGTTTTTTTACTAACAATAACCAGTGTCATTGCATGTGTGTTCTTTTCACAATCCACCCATGGTCCACCAGTGTCATTGCATGTGTGTTCTTTTTAGTAACAACAACCAGAGTCATTTTACATGTGTGTTCTTTTCACATACCACCTATGGATCCACCAGTGTCATTGCATGTGTGTTCTCTTCACAATCCACCTATGGATCCACCAGTGTCATTGCATGTGTTCTTTTTAGTAACAACTACCAGTGTCGTTGCATGTGTGCTCTCTTCAGAGATCACACATGGATCCACCAGTGTCATTGCATGTGTGTTCTTTTTACTAACAACAACAAGAGTCATTGAAATGTGTGCTCTCTTCAGAGACCACACATGGATCCACCAGTGTCATTGCATGTGTGTTCTTTTCACTAACAGCAACCAGAGTCATTGCATGTGTGTTCTTTTCACATACCACATATGGATCACCAGTGTCATTGCATGTGTGCTCTTTTTGCAATCCACCCATGGATCCACCAGTGTCATTGCATGTGTGTTCTTTTTAGTAACAACAACCAGAGTCATTTTGCATGTGTGATCTCTTCACATACCACCTATGGATCCACCAGTGCCATTGCATGTGTGTTGTTTTTAGTAACAACAACCAGAGTCATTGAAATGTGTGTTCTTCTCACATACCACCTATGGATCCACCAGTGTCATTGCATGTGTGTTCTTTTTACTAACAACAACAAGAGTCGTTGAAATGTGTGCTCTCTTCAGAGACCACACATGGATCCACCGGTGTCATTGCATGTGTGTTATTTTTACTAACAACAACAAGAGTCATTGAAATGTGTGCTCTCTTCAGAGACCACCCATGGATCCACCAGTGTCATTGCATGTGTGTTCTTTTTAGTAACAACAACCAGAGTCATTGAAATGTGTGCTCTCTTCAGAGACCACCCATGGATCCACCAGTGTCATTGCATGTGTGTTCTTTTTAGTAAAAACCAGAGTCATTTTGCATGTGTGTTCTTTTCACATACCACCTATGGATCCACCAGTGTCATTGCATGTGTGATCTCTTCACATACCACCTATGGATCCACCAGTGTCATTGCATGTGTGTTCTTTTTAGTAACAACAACCAGAGTCATTGAAATGTGTGTTCTTCTCACATACCACCTATGGATCCACCAGTGTCATTGCATGTGTGTTGTTTTTACTAACAACAACAAGAGTCATTGAAATGTGTGCTCTCTTCAGAGACCACACATGGATCCACCGGTGTCATTGCATGTGTGTTCTTTTTACTAACAACAACCAGTGTCATTGCATGTGTGTTCTTTTCACAATCCACCCATGGTCCACTAGTGTCATTGCATGTGTGTTCTTTTGAGTAACAACAACCAGAGTCATTTTGCATGTGTGTTCTTTTCACATACCACCTATGGATCCACCAGTGTCATTGCATGTGTTTTCTTTTCACAATCCACCCATGGATCCCACCAGTGTCATTCTGCATGTGTGTTCTTTTTAGTAACAACAACCAAAGTCATTTTGCATGTGTGTTCTCTTCACATACCACCTATGGATCCACCAGTGTCATTGCATGTGTGTTCTTTTCACAATCCACCCATGGATCCCACCAGTCTCATTTTGCAAGTGTGTTCTTTTTAGTAACAACAACCAAAGTAATTTTGCATTGTGTGTTCTCTTCACATACCACCTATGGATCCACCAGTGTCATTGCATGTGTGTTCTTTTTAGTAACAACAACCAGAGTCATTATGCATGTGTGTTCTTTACACATACCACCTATGGATCCACCAGTGTCATTGCATGTGTGTTCTTTTCACAATCCACCCATGGATCCACCAGTGTCATTGCATGTGTGTTCATTTTAGTAACAACAACCAGAGTCATTTTGCATGTGTGTTCTTTTCACATACCACCTATGGATCCACCAGTGTCATTGCATGTGTGTTCTCTTCACAATCCACCTATGGATCCACCAGTGTCATTGCATGTGTTCTTTTTAGTAACAACAACCAGTGTCATTGCATGTGTGCTCTCTTCAGAGACCACACATGGATCCACCAGTGTCATTGCATGTGTGTTCTTTTTAATAACAACAACAAGAGGCATTGAAATGTGTGCTCTCTTCAGAGACCACACATGGATCCACCAGTGTCATTGCATGTGTGTTCTTTTCACTAACAGCAACCAGAGTCATTGCATGTGTGTTCTTTTCACTAACAGCAACCAGAGTCATTGCATGTGTGTTCTTTTCACATACCACATATGGATCACCAGTGTCATTGCATGTGTGCTCTTTTCGCAATCCACCAATGGATCCACCAGTGTCATTGCATGTGTGCTCTTTTCGCAATCCACCAATGGATCCACCAGTGTCATTGCATGTGTGTTCTTTTTAGTAACAACAACGAGAGTCATTTTGCATGTGTGTTCTTTTCACATACCACCTATGGATCCACCAGTGTCATTGAAATGTGTATTATTTTCACAATCCACCCATGGATCCACCAGTGTCATTGCATGTGTGTTCTTTTTAGTAACAACAACCAGAGTCATTTTGCATGTGTGATCTCTTCACATACCACCTATGGATCCACCAGTGCCATTGCATGTGTGTTGTTTTTAGTAACAACAACCAGAGTCATTGAAATGTGTGTTCTTCTCACCTACCACCTATGGATCCACCAGTGTCATTGCATGTCTGTTCTTTTTATCAACAACAACAAGAGTCATTGAAATGTGTGCTCTCTTCAGAGACCACACATGGATCCATCAGTGTCATTGCATGTGTGTTTTTTTACTAACAATAACCAGTGTCATTGCATGTGTGTTCTTTTCACAATCCACCCATGGTCCACCAGTGTCATTGCATGTGTGTTCTTTTTAGTAACAACAACCAGAGTCATTTTGCATGTGTGTTCTTTTCACATACCACCTATGGATCCACCAGTGTCATTGCATGTGTGTTCTCTTCACAATCCACCTATGGATCCACCAGTGTCATTGCATGTGTTCTTTTTAGTAACAACTACGAGTGTCATTGCATATGTGCTCTCTTCAGAGATCACACATGGACCCACCAGTGTCATTGCATGTGTGTTCTTTTTACTAACAACAACAAGAGTCATTGAAATGTGTGCTCTCTTCAGAGACCACACATGGATCCACCAGTGTCATTGCATGTGTGTTCTTTTCACTAACAGCAACCAGAGTCATTGCATGTGAGTTCTTTTCACATACCACATATGGATCACCAGTGTCATTGCATGTGTGCTCTTTTTGCAATCCACCCATGGATCCACCAGTGTCATTGCATGTGTGTTCTTTTTAGTAACAACAACCAGAGTCATTTTGCATGTGTGATCTCTTCACATACCACCTATGGATCCACCAGTGCCATTGCATGTGTGTTGTTTTTAGTAACAACAACCAGAGTCATTGAAATGTGTGTTCTTCTCACATACCACCTATGGATCCACCAGTGTCATTGCATGTGTGTTCTTTTTACTAACAACAACAAGAGTCATTGAAATGTGTGCTCTCTTCAGAGACCACACATGGATCCACCGGTGTCATTGCATGTGTGTTCTTTTTACTAACAACAACCAGTGTCATTGCATGTGTGTTCTTTTCACAATCCACCCATGGTCCACTAGTGTCATTGCATGTGTGTTCTTTTGAGTAACAACAACCAGAGTCATTTTGCATGTGTGTTCTTTTCACATACCACCTATGGATCCACCAGTGTCATTGCATGTGTTTTCTTTTCACAACCCACCCATGGATCCCACCAGTGTCATTCTGCATGTGTGTTCTTTTTAGTAACAACAACCAGAGTCATTTTGCATGTGTGTTCTTTTCACATACCACCTATGGATCCACCAGTTTCATTGCATGTGTGTTCTCTTCACAATCCACCTATGGATCCACCAGTGTAATTGCATGTGTGTTCTTTTTAGTAACAACAACCAGTGTCATTGCATGTGTGTTCTTTTCAGATACCACACATGGATCCACCAGTGTCATTGCATGTGTGTTCTTTTTACTAACAACAACAAGAGTCATTGAAATGTGTGCTCTCTTCAGAGACCACCCATGGATCCACCAGTGTCATTGCATGTGTGTTCTTTTTAGTAAAAACCAGAGTCATTTTGCATGTGTGTTCTCTTCACATACCACCTATGGATCCACCAGTGTCATTGCATGTGTGCTCTTTTTAGTAACAACAACCAGAGTCATTTTGCATGTGTGTTCTTTTCACATACCACCTATGGATCCACCAGTGTCATTGCATGTGTGTTCTTTTCGCAATCCACCCATGGATCCACCAGTGTCATTGCATGTGTGTTCTTTTTAGTAACAACAACCAGAGTCATTTTGCATGTGTGTTCTTTTCACATACCACCTATGGATCCACCAGTGTCATTGCACGTGTGTTCTCTTCACAATCCACCTATGGATCCACCAGTGTCATTGCATGTGTTCTTTTTAGTAACAACAACCAGTGTCATTGCATGTGTGCTCTCTTCAGAGACCACACATGGATCCACCAGTGTCATTGCATGTGTGTTCTTTTTACTAACAACAACAGGAGTCATTGAAATGTGTGCTCTCTTCAGAGACCACACATGGATCCACCAGTGTCATTGCATGTGTGTTCTTTTCACTAACAGCAACCAGAGTCATTGCATGTGTGTTATATTCACATACCACATATGGATCACCAGTGTCATTGCATGTGTGCTCTTTTCACAATCCAGCCATGGATCCACCAGTGTCATTGCGTGTGTGTTCTTTTTAGTAACAACAACCAGAGTCATTTTGCATGTGTGTTCTTTTCACAAACCACCTATGGATCCACCAGTGTCATTGAAATGTGTATTATTTTCACAATCCACCCATGGATCCACCACTGTCATTGCATGTGTGTTCTTTTTAGTAACAACAACAAGAGTCATTTTGCATGTGTGATCTCTTCACATACCACCTATGGATCCACCAGTGTCATTGCATGTGTGTTCTTTTTAGTAACAACAACCAGTGTCATTGCATGTGTGTTCTTTTTAGTAACAACAACCAGAGTCATTTTGCATGTGTGTTCTTTTCACATACCACCTATGGATCCACCAGTGTCATTGCATGTGTGTTCTTTTCACAATCCTCCCATGGATCCACCAGTGTCATTGCATGTGTGTTCTTTTTAGTAACAACAACCAGAGTCATTTTGCATGTGTGTTCTTTTCACATACCACCTATGGATCCACCAGTGTCATTGCATGTGTGTTCTCTTCACAATCCACCTATGGATCCACCACTGTCATTGCATGTGTGTTCTTTTTAGTAACAACAACCAGTGTCATTGCATGTGTGGTCTTTTCACATACCACACATGGATCCACCAGTGTCATTGCATGTGTGTTATTTTTACTAACAACAACAAGAGTCATTGAAATGTGTGCTCTCTTCAGAGACCACCCATGGATCCACCAGTGTCATTGCATGTGTGTTCTTTTTAGTAACGACAACCAGAGTCATTGAAATGTGTGCTCTCTTCAGAGACCACCCATGGATCCACCAGTGTCATTGCATGTGTGTTCTTTTTAGTAAAACCAGAGTCATTTTGCATGTGTGTTCTTTTCACATACCACCTATGGATCCACCAGTGTCATTGCATGTGTGATCTCTTCACATACCACCTATGGATCCACCAGTGTCATTGCATGTGTGTTCTTTTTAGTAACAACAACCAGAGTCATTGAAATGTGTGTTCTTCTCACATACCACCTATGGATCCACCAGTGTCATTGCATGTGTGTTATTTTTTATAAAAACAACAAGAGTCATTGAAATGTGTGCTCTCTTTAGAGACCACACATGGATCCACCGGTGGCATTGCATGTGTGTTCTTTTTACTAACAACAACCAGTGTCATTGCATGTGTGTTCTTTTCAATCCACCCATGGTCCACTAGTGTCATTGCATGTGTGTTCTTTTGAGTAACAACAACCAGAATCATTTTGCATGTGTGTTCTTTTCACATACCACCTATGGATCCACCAGTGTCATTGCATGTGTTTTCTTTTCAAAATCAACCCATGGATCCACCAGTGTCATTGCATGTGTGTTCTTTTTAGTAACAACAAACAAAGTCATTTTGCATGTGTGTTCTTTTCACATACCACCTATGGATCCACCAGTGTCATTGCATGTGTGTTCTTTTCACAATCCACCCATGGATCCACCAGTGTCATTGCATGTGTGTTATTTTAAGTAACAACAACAAAATGAATTTTAGATTGTGTGTTCTCCTCACATACCACCTATGGATCCACCAGTGTCATTGCATGTGTGTTCTTTTTAGTAACAACAACCAGTCATTATGCATGTGTGTTCTCTCCACATACCACATATGGATCCACCAGTGTCATTGCATGTGTGTTCTTTTTAGTAACAACAACCAGAGTCATTTTGCATGTGTGTTCTTTTCACATACCACCTATGGATCCACCAGTGTCATTGAAATGTGTATTATTTTCACAATCCACCCATGGATCCACTAGTGTCATTGCATGTGTGTTCTTTTTAGTAACAACAACCAGAGTCATTTTGCATGTGTGATCAC
Organism: Avena insularis; assembly: GCA_023614405.1. NCBI lineage: Eukaryota > Viridiplantae > Streptophyta > Magnoliopsida > Poales > Poaceae > Avena > Avena insularis. The sequence goes on from CM042688.1 coordinate 296,880,585, forward strand.
TTCACATACCATCTATGGATCCACCAGTGTCATTGCATGTGTGTTCTTTTGAGTAACAACAACCAGAGTCATTGAAATGTGTGTTCTTCTCACATACCACCTATGGATCCACCAGTGTCATTGCATGTGTGTTCTTTTTACTAACAACAACAAGAGTCATTGAAATGTGTGCTCTCTTCAGAGACCACACATGCATCCATCAAAGGTCATTGCATGTGTGTTTTTTTACTAACAATAACCAGTGTCATTGCATGTGTGTCTTTTCACAATCCACCCATGGATCCACCAAAGTGTCATTGCATGTGTGTTCTTTTAGTAACAACAACCAAAGTCATTTTGCATGTGTGTTCTTTTCACATACCACCTATGGATCCACCAGTGTCATTGCATGTGTGTTCTCTTCACAATCCACCTATGGATCCACCAGTGTCATTGCATGTGTTCTTTTTAGTAACAACAACCAGAGTCATTTGCATGTGTGTTCTCTTCAGATCACACATGGATCCACCAAAGGTCATTGCATGTTTGTTCTTTTTTACTAACAACAACAAGAGTCATTGAAATGTGTGCTCTCTTCAGAGACCACACATGGATCCACCAGTGTCATTGCATGTGTGTTCTTTTCACTAACAACAAGAGAGTCATTGCATGTGTGTTCTTTTCACATACCACATGGATCACCAAAGTGTCATTGCATGTGTGTTCTTTTCACAATCCACCCATGGATCCACCAGTGTCATTGCATGTGTGGTCTTTTTAGTAACAACAACCAGAGTCAAATTGCATGTGTGATCTCTTCACATACCACCTATGGATCCACCAAAGTCATTGCATGTGTGTTCTCTTCACATACCACCTATGGATCCACCAGTGTCATTGCATGTGTTCTTTTTACTAACAACAACAAGAGTCATGATCTGTGTGCACTCAATAGAGAGACCACATGGATCCACCAGTGTCATTGCATGTGTGTTCTTTTCACTAACAACAACCAGTGTCATTGCATGTGTGTTCTTTTCACAATCCACCCATGGATCCACTAGTGTCATTGCATGTGTGTTCTTTTTAGTAACAACAACCAGAGTCATTTTGCATGTGTGTTCTTTTCACATACCACCTATGGATCCACCAGTGTCATTGCATGTGTGTTCTTTTCGCAATCCACCCATGGATCCACCAGTGTCATTGCATGTGTGTTCTTTTTAGTAACTACATCGAGTCATTTTGCATGTGTGTTCTTTTCACATACCACCTATGGATCCACCAGTGTCATTGCATGTGTGTTCTCTTCACAATCCACCTATGGATCCACCAGTGTCATTGCATGTGTTCTTTTTAGTAACAACAACCAGTGTCATTGCATGTGTGATAGATTCTGAGTCCACACATGGATCCACCAGTGTCATTGCATGTGTGTTCTTTGATCTAACAACAACAGTCGTCATTGTAATGTGTGCTCTATTCAGAGACCACACATGGATCCACCAGTGTCATTGCATGTGTGTTCTTTTCACTAACAGCAACCAGAGTCATTGCATGTGTGTTATATTCACATACCACATATGGATCACCAGTGTCATTGCATGTGTGCTCTTTTCACAATCCAGCCATGGATCCACCAGTGTCATTGCGTGTGTGTTCTTTTTAGTAACAACAACCAGAGTCATTTTGCATGTGTGTTCTTTTCACAAACCACCTATGGATCCACCAGTGTCATTGAAATGTGTATTATTTTCACAATCCACCCATGGATCCACCACTGTCATTGCATGTGTGTTCTTTTTAGTAACAACAACAAGAGTCATTTTGCATGTGTGATCTCTTCACATACCACCTATGGATCCACCAGTGTCATTGCATGTGTGTTCTTTTTAGTAACAACAACCAGTGTCATTGCATGTGTGTTCTTTTTAGTAACAACAACCAGAGTCATTTTGCATGTGTGTTCTTTTCACATACCACCTATGGATCCACCAGTGTCATTGCATGTGTGTTCTTTTCACAATCCTCCCATGGATCCACCAGTGTCATTGCATGTGTGTTCTTTTTAGTAACAACAACCAGAGTCATTTTGCATGTGTGTTCTTTTCACATACCACCTATGGATCCACCAGTGTCATTGCATGTGTGTTCTCTTCACAATCCACCTATGGATCCACCAGTGTCATTGCATGTGTGTTCTTTTTAGTAACAACAACCAGTGTCATTGCATGTGTGTTCTCTTCAGAGACCACACATGGATCCACCAGTGTCATTGCATGTGTGTTATTTTTACTAACAACAACAAGAGTCATTGAAATGTGTGCTCTCTTCAGAGACCACCCATGGATCCACCAGTGTCATTGCATGTGTGTTCTTTTTAGTAACGACAACCAGAGTCATTGAAATGTGTGCTCTCTTCAGAGACCACCCATGGATCCACCAGTGTCATTGCATGTGTGTTCTTTCTATAAACAACCAGAGTCATTTTGCATGTGTGTTCTTTTCACATACCACCTATGGATCCACCAGTGTCATTGCATGTGTGATCTCTTCACATACCACCTATGGATCCACCAGTGTCATTGCATGTGTGTTCTTTTTAGTAACAACAACCAGAGTCATTGAAATGTGTGTTCTTCTCACATACCACCTATGGATCCACCAGTGTCATTGCATGTGTTATTTTTTATAAAAACAACAAGAGTCATTGAAATGTGTGCTCTCTTTAGAGACCACACATGGATCCACCGGTGGCATTGCATGTGTGTTCTTTTTACTAACAACAACCAGTGTCATTGCATGTGTGTTCTTTTTACAATCCACCCATGGTCCACTAGTGTCATTGCATGTGTGTTCTTTTGAGTAACAACAACCAGAATCATTTTGCATGTGTGTTCTTTTCACATACCACCTATGGATCCACCAGTGTCATTGCATGTGTTTTCTTTTCAAAATCAACCCATGGATACCACCAGTGTCATTCTGCATGTGTGTTCTTTTTAGTAACAACAAACAAAGTCATTTTGCATGTGTGTTCTCTTCACATACCACCTATGGATCCACCAGTCTCATTTTGCAAGTGTGTTCTTTTTAGTAACAACAACCAAAGTAATTTTAGATTGTGTGTTCTCTTCACATACCACCTATGGATCCACCAGTGTCATTGCATGTGTGTTCTTTTTAGTAACAACAACCAGCGTCATTATGCATGTGTGTTCTTTACACATACCACCTATGGATCCACCAGTGTCATTGCATGTGTGTTCATTTTAGTAACAACAACCAGAGTCATTTTGCATGTGTGTTCTTTTCACATACCACCTATGGATCCACCAGTGTCATTACATGTGTGTTCTTTTCACAATCCACCCATGGATCCACCAGTGTCATTGCATGTGTGTTCATTTTAGTAACAACAACCAGAGTCATTTTGCATGTGTGTTCTTTTCACATACCACCTATGGATCCACCAGTGTCATTGCATGTGTGTTCTTTTTAATAACAACAACAAGAGGCATTGAAATCTGTGCTCTCTTCAGACACCACACATGGATCCACCAGTGTCATTGCATGTGTGTTCTTTTCACTAACAGCAACCAGAGTCATTGCATGTGTGTTCTTTTCACTAACAACTGAGTCATTGCATGTGTGTTCTTTTCACATACCACATATGGATCACCATGTCATTGCATGTGTGCTCTTTTCTTAATCCACCAATGGATCCACCAGTGTCATTGCATGTGTGTTCTTTTAGTAACAACAACCGTGAGTCATTTTGCATGTGTGTTCTTTTCACATACCACCTATGGATCCACCAGTGTCATTGAAATGTGTATTATTTTCACAATCCACCCATGGATCCACTAGTGTCATTGCATGTGTGTTCTTTTTAGTAACAACAACCAGAGTCATTTTGCATGTGTGATCACTTCACATACCATCTATGGATCCACCAGTGCCATTGCATGTGTGTTGTTTTTAGTAACAACAACCAGAGTCATTGAAATGTGTGTTCTTCTCACCTACCACCTATGGATCCACCAGTGTCATTGCATGTCTGTTCTTTTTATCAACAACAACAAGAGTCATTGAAATGTGTGCTCTCTTCAGAGACCACACATGGATCCATCAGTGTCATTGCATGTGTGTTTTTTTACTAACAATAACCAGTGTCATTGCATGTGTGTTCTTTTCACAATCCACCCATGGTCCACCAGTGTCATTGCATGTGTGTTCTTTTTAGTAACAACAACCAAAGTCATTTTGCATGTGTGTTCTTTTCACATACCACCTATGGATCCACCAGTGTCATTGCATGTGTGTTCTCTTCACAATCCACCTATGGATCCACCAGTGTCATTGCATGTGTTCTTTTTAGTAACAACAACTGGTCATTTTGCATGTGTGCTCTCTTCAGATCACACATGGATCCACCAAAGGTCATTGCATGTGTGTTCTTTTTACTAACAACAACAAGAGTCATTGAAATGTGTGCTCTCTTCAGAGACCACACATGGATCCACCAGTGTCATTGCATGTGTGTTCTTTTCACTAACAGCAACCAGAGTCATTGCATGTGTGTTCTTTTCACATACCACATATGGATCACCAGTGTCATTGCATGTGTGCTCTTTTTGCAATCCACCCATGGATCCACCAGTGTCATTGCATGTGTGTTCTTTTTAGTAACAACAAGCAGAGTCATATTGCATGTGTGATCTCTTCACATACCACCTATGGATCCACCAGTGCCATTGCATGTGTGTTGTTTTTAGTAACAACAACCAGAGTCATTGAAATGTGTGTTCTTCTCACATACCACCTATGGATCCACCAGTGTCATTGCATGTGTGTTCTTTTTACTAACAACAACAAGAGTCATTGAAATGTGTGCTCTCTTCAGAGACCACACATGGATCCACCAGTGTCATTGCATGTGTGTTCTTTTTACTAACAACAACCAGTGTCATTGCATGTGTGTTCTTTTCACAATCCACCCATGGTCCACTAGTGTCATTGCATGTGTGTTCTTTTGAGTAACAACAACCAGAGTCATTTTGCATGTGTGTTCTTTTCACATACCACCTATGGATCCACCAGTGTCATTGCATGTGTGTTCTTTTTGCAATCCACCCATGGATCCACCAGTGTCATTGCATGTGTGTTCTTTTTAGTAACAACAACCAGAGTCATTTTGCATGTGTGTTCTTTTCACATACCACCTATGGATCCACCAGTGTCATTACACGTGTGTTCTCTTCACAATCCACCTATGGATCCACCAGTCTCATTGCATGTGTTCTTTTTAGTAACAACAACCAGTGTCATTGCATGTGTGCTCTCTTCAGAGACCACACATGGATCCACCAGTGTCATTGCATGTGTGTTCTTTTTACTAACAACAACAGGAGTCATTGAAATGTGTGCTCTCTTCAGAGACCACACATGGATCCACCAGTGTCATTGCATGTGTGTTCTTTTCACTAACAGCAACCAGAGTCATTGCATGTGTGTTATATTCACATACCACATATGGATCACCAGTGTCATTGCATGTGTGCTCTTTTCACAATCCAGCCATGGATCCACCAGTGTCATTGCGTGTGTGTTCTTTTTAGTAACAACAACCAGAGTCATTTTGCATGTGTGTTCTTTTCACAAACCACCTATGGATCCACCAGTGTCATTGAAATGTGTATTATTTTCACAATCCACCCATGGATCCACCACTGTCATTGCATGTGTGTTCTTTTTAGTAACAACAACAAGAGTTATTTTGCATGTGTGATCTCTTCACATACCACCTATGGATCCACCAGTGTCATTGCATGTGTGTTCTTTTTAGTAACAACAACCAGTGTCATTGCATGTGTGTTCTTTTTAGTAACAACAACCAGAGTCATTTTGCATGTGTGTTCTTTTCACATACCACCTATGGATCCACCAGTGTCATTGCATGTGTATTCTTTTCACAATCCTCCCATGGATCCACCAGTGTCATTGCATGTGTGTTCTTTTTAGTAACAACAACCAGAGTCATTTTGCATGTGTGTTCTTTTCACATACCACCTATGGATCCACCAGTGTCATTGCATGTGTGTTCTCTTCACAATCCACCTATGGATCCACCACTGTCATTGCATGTGTGTTCTTTTTAGTAACAACAACCAGTGTCATTGCATGTGTGTTCTCTTCAGAGACCACACATGGATCCACCAGTGTCATTGCATGTGTGTTATTTTTACTAACAACAACAAGAGTCATTGAAATGTGTGCTCTCTTCAGAGACCACCCATGGATCCACCAGTGTCATTGCATGTGTGTTCTTTTTAGTAACGACAACCAGAGTCATTGAAATGTGTGCTCTCTTCAGAGACCACCCATGGATCCACCAGTGTCATTGCATGTGTGTTCTTTTTAGTAAAAACCAGAGTCATTTTGCATGTGTGTTCTTTTCACATACCACCTATGGATCCACCAGTGTCATTGCATGTGTGATCTCTTCACATACCAACTATGGATCCACCAGTGTCATTGCATGTGTGTTCTTTTTAGTAACAACAACCAGAGTCATTGAAATGTGTGTTCTTCTCACATACCACCTATGGATCCACCAGTGTCATTGCATGTGTGTTATTTTTTATAAAAACAACAAGAGTCATTGAAATGTGTGCTCTCTTTAGAGACCACACATGGATCCACCGGTGGCATTGCATGTGTGTTCTTTTTACTAACAACAACCAGTGTCATTGCATGTGTGTTCTTTTTACAATCCACCCATGGTCCACTAGTGTCATTGCATGTGTGTTCTTTTGAGTAACAACAACCAGAATCATTTTGCATGTGTGTTCTTTTCACATACCACCTATGGATCCACCAGTGTCATTGCATGTGTTTTCTTTTCAAAATCAACCCATGGATACCACCAGTGTCATTCTGCATGTGTGTTCTTTTTAGTAACAACAAACAAAGTCATTTTGCATGTGTGTTCTCTTCACATACCACCTATGGATCCACCAGTGTCATTGCATGCGTGTTCTTTTCACAATCCACCCATGGATCCCACCAGTCTCATTTTGCAAGTGTGTTCTTTTTAGTAACAACAACCAAAGTAATTTTAGATTGTGTGTTCTCTTCACATACCACCTATGGATCCACCAGTGTCATTGCATGTGTGTTCTTTTTAGTAACAACAACCAGAGTCATTATGCATGTGTGTTCTTTACACATACCACCTATGGATCCACCAGTGTCATTGCATGTGTGTTCATTTTAGTAACAACAACCAGAGTCATTTTGCATGTGTGTTCTTTTCACATACCACCTATGGATCCACCAGTGTCATTACATGTGTGTTCTTTTCACAATCCACCCATGGATCCACCAGTGTCATTGCATGTGTGTTCATTTTAGTAACAACAACCAGAGTCATTTTGCATGTGTGTTCTTTTCACATACCACCTATGGATCCACCAGTGTCATTGCATGTGTGTTCTTTTTAATAACAACAACAAGAGGCATTGAAATGTGTGCTCTCTTCAGACACCACACATGGATCCACCAGTGTCATTGCATGTGTGTTCTTTTCACTAACAGCAACCAGAGTCATTGCATGTGTGTTCTTTTCACTAACAGCAACCAGAGTCATTGCATGTGTGTTCTTTTCACATACCACATATGGATCACCAGTGTCATTGCATGTGTGCTCTTTTCGCAATCCACCAATGGATCCACCAGTGTCATTGCATGTGTGTTCTTTTTAGTAACAACAACCAGAGTCATTTTGCATGTGTGTTCTTTTCACATACCACCTATGGATCCACCAGTGTCATTGAAATGTGTATTATTTTCACAATCCACCCATGGATCCACTAGTGTCATTGCATGTGTGTTCTTTTTAGTAACAACAACCAGAGTCATTTTGCATGTGTGATCACTTCACATACCATCTATGGATCCACCAGTGCCATTGCATGTGTGTTGTTTTTAGTAACAACAACCAGAGTCATTGAAATGTGTGTTCTTCTCACCTACCACCTATGGATCCACCAAAGGTCATTGCATGTGTGTTCTTTTATCAACAACAACAAGAGGCATTGAAATGTGTGCTCTCTTCAGAGACCACACATGGATCCACCAATGTCATTGCATGTGTGTTTTTTACTAACAATAACCAGTGTCATTGCATGTGTGTTCTTTTCACAATCCACCCATGGTCCACCAGTGTCATTGCATGTGTGTTCTTTTTAGTAACAACAACCAAAGTCATTTTGCATGTGTGTTCTTTTCACATACCACCTATGGATCCACCAGTGTCATTGCATGTGTGTTCTCTTCACAATCCACCAATGGATCCACCAAAGGTCATTGCATGTGTTCTTTTTAGTAACAACAACTGTCATTGCATGTGTGCTCTCTTCAGAGATCACACATGGATCCACCAAAGGTCATTGCATGTGTTTTCTTTTTACTAACAACAACAAGAGTCATTGAAATGTGTTCTATCTTCAGAGACCACACATGGATCCACCAGTGTCATTGCATGTGTGTTCTTTTCACTAACAGCAACCAGAGTCATTGCATGTGTGTTCTTTTCACATACCACATATGGATCACCAGTGTCATTGCATGTGTGCTCTTTTTGCAATCCACCCATGGATCCACCAGTGTCATTGCATGTGTGTTCTTTTTAGTAACAACAACCAGAGTCATTTTGCATGTGTGATCTCTTCACATACCACCTATGGATCCACCAGTGCCATTGCATGTGTGTTGTTTTTAGTAACAACAACCAGAGTCATTGAAATGTGTGTTCTTCTCACATACCACCTATGGATCCACCAGTGTCATTGCATGTGTGTTCTTTTTACTAACAACAACAAGAGTCATTGAAATGTGTGCTCTCTTCAGAGACCACACATGGATCCACCGGTGTCATTGCATGTGTGTTCTTTTTACTAACAACAACCAGTGTCATTGCATGTGTGTTCTTTTCACAATCCACCCATGGTCCACTAGTGTCATTGCATGTGTGTTCTTTTGAGTAACAACAACCAGAGTCATTTTGCATGTGTGTTCTTTTCACATACCACCTATGGATCCACCAGTGTCATTGCATGTGTTTTCTTTTCACAATCCACCCATGGATCCCACCAGTGTCATTCTGCATGTGTGTTCTTTTTAGTAACAACAACCAAAGTCATTTTGCATGTGTGTTCTCTTCACATACCACCTATGGATCCACCAGTGTCATTGCATGTGTGTTCTTTTCACAATCCACCCATGGATCCCACCACCTCATTTTGCAAGTGTGTTCTTTTTAGTAACAACAACCAAAGTAATTTTGCATGTGTGTTCTCTTCACATACCACCTATGGATCCACCAGTGTCATTGCATGTGTGTTCTTTTTAGTAACAACAACCAGAGTCATTTTGCATGTGTGTTCTTTTCACATACCACCTATGGATCCACCAGTGTCATTGCATGTGTGTTCTTTTCACAATCCTCCCATGGATCCACCAGTCTCATTGCATGTGTGTTCTTTTTAGTAACAACAACCAGAGTCATTTTGCATGTGTGTTCTTTTCACATACCACCTATGGATCCACCAGTGTCATTGCATGTGTGTTCTCTTCACAATCCACCTATGGATCCACCAGTGTCATTGCATGTGTGTTCTTTTTAGTAACAACAACCAGTGTCATTGCATGTGTGTTCTCTTCAGAGACCACACATGGATCCACAAGTATCATTGCATGTGTGTTCTTTTTACTAACAACAACAAGAGTCATTGAAATGTGTGCTCTCTTCAGAGACCACCCATGGATCCACCAGTGTCATTGCATGTGTGTTCTTTTTAGTAAAAACCAGAGTCATTTTGCATGTGTGTTCTCTTCACATACCACCTATGGATCCACCAGTGTCATTGCATGTGTGTTCTTTTTAGTAACAACAACCAGAGTCATTTTGCATGTGTGTTCTTTTCACATACCACCAATGGATCCACCAGTGTCATTGCATGTGTGTTCTTTTTAGTAACAACAACCAGAGTCATTTTGCATGTGTGTTCTTTTCACATACCACCTATGGATCCACCAGTGTCATTGCATGTGTGTTCTCTTCACAATCCACCTATGGATCCACCAGTGTCATTGCATGTGTGTTCTTTTTAGTAACAACAACCAGTGTCATTGCATGTGTGTTCTCTTCAGAGACCACACATGGATCCACCAGTGTCATTGCATGTGTGTTCTTTTTACTAACAACAACAAGAGTCATTGAAATGTGTGCTCTCTTCAGAGACCACCCATGGATCCACCAGTGTCATTGCATGTGTGTTCTTTTTAGTAACAACAACCAGAGTCATTGAAATGTGTGCTCTATTCAGAGACCACCCATGGATCCACCAGTGTCATTGCATGTGTGTTCTTTTTAGTAATAACAACCAGAGTCATTTTGCATGTGTGTTCTTTTCACATACCACCTATGGATCCACTAGTGTCATTGCATGTGTGATCTCTTCACATACCACCTATGGATCCACCAGTGTCATTGCATGTGTGTTGTTTTTAGTAACAACAACCAGAGTCATTGAAATGTGTGTTCTTCTCACATTCCACCTATGGATCCACCAGTGTCATTGCATGTGTGTTCTTTTTACTAATAACAACAAGAGTCATTGAAATGTGTGCTCTCTTCAGAGACCACACATGGATCCACCAGTGTCATTGCATGTGTGTTCTTTTTACTAACAACAACCAGTGTCATTGCATGTGTGTTCTTTTCACAATCCACCCATGGTCCACTAGTGTCATTGCATGTGTGTTCTTTTGAGTAACAACAACCAGAGTCATTTTGCATGTGTGTTCTTTTCACATACCACCTATGGATCCACCAGTGTCATTGCATGTGTTTTCTTTTCACAATCCACCCATGGATCCCACCAGTGTCATTCTGCATGTGTGTTCTTTTTAGTAACAACAACCAAAGTCATTTTGCATGTGTGTTCTCTTCACATACCACCTATGGATCCACCAGTGTCATTGCATGTGTGTTCTTTTCACAATCCACCCATGGATCCCACCAGTCTCATTTTGCAAGTGTGTTCTTTTTAGTAACAACAACCAAAGTAATTTTGCATTGTGTGTTCTCTTCACATACCACCTATGGATCCACCAAAGTGTCATTGCATGTGTGTTCTTTTAGTAACAACAACCAGAGTCATTAAGCCTGTGTGTTATTAACAAATACCAACTATGGATCCACCAGAGTCATTGCATGTGTGTTCTTTTCACAATCCACCCATGGATCCACCAGTGTCATTGCATGTGTGTTCATTTTAGTAACAACAACCAGAGTCATTTTGCATGTGTGTTCTTTTCACATACCACCTATGGATCCACCAGTGTCATTGCATGTGTGTTCTCTCTTCAATCCACCTATGGATCCACCAAAGTGTCATTGCATGTGTTCTTTTAGTAACAACAACCAAAGGTCATTGCATGTGTGTATTCTTCAGAGACCACACATGGATCCACCAGTGTCATTGCATGTGTGTTCTTTTAATAACAACAACAAGAGGCATTGAAATGTGTTCTTTTCACATACCACCTATGGATCCACCAGTGTCATTTTGTGTGTGTGCTTTTCACTAACAAGAACCAGAGTCATTGCATGTGTGTTCTTTTCACTAACAACAACCAGGGTCATTGCATGTGTGTTCTTTTCACATACCACATATGGATCCACCAGTGTCATTGCATGTGTGCTCTTTTCGCAATCCACCAATGGATCCACCAGTGTCATTGCATGTGTGTTCTTTTTAGTAACAACAACCAGAGTCATTTTGCATGTGTGTTCTTTTCACATACCACCTATGGATCCACCAAAGGTCATTGAAATGTGTATTATTTTCACAATCCACCCATGGATCCACCAGTGTCATTGCATGTGTGTTCTTTTTAGTAACAACAACCAGAGTCATTTTGCATGTGTGATCTCTTCACATACCATCTATGGATCCACCAGTGCCATTGCATGTGTGTTGTTTTTAGTAACAACAACCAGAGTCATTGAAATGTGTGTTCTTCTCACCTACCACCTATGGATCCACCAGTGTCATTGCATGTCTGTTCTTTTTATCAACAACAACAAGAGTCATTGAAATGTGTGTTTCTTCAGAGACCACACATGGATCCATCGCTGTCATTTCTTGTGTTTTTTTAATAACAATAAACAGTGTCATTGCATGTGTGTTCTTCTCACAATCCACCCATGGTCCACCAAAGGTCATTGCATGTGTGTTCTTTTTAGTAACAACAACCAAAGTCATTTTTCATGTGTGTTCTTTTCACATACCACCTATGGATCCACCAGTGTCATTGCATGTGTGTTCTCTTCACAATCCACCTATGGATCCACCAAAGGTCATTGCATGTGTTCTTTTTTAGTAACAACTACTGTTGTCATTGCATGTGTGTTCTCTTCAGAGATCACACATGGATCCACCAAATGTCATTGCATGTGTGTTCTTTTTACTAACAACAACAAGAGTCATTGAAATGTGTGCTTCTTCAGAGACCACATGGATCCACCAAAGTCATTGCATGTGTGTTCTTTTCACTAACAAAGAACCAGAGTCATTGCATGTGTGTTCTTTTCACATACCACATATGGATCACCAGTGTCATTGCATGTGTGCTCTTTTGCAATCCACCCATGGATCCACCAGTGTCATTGCATGTGTGTTCTTTTAGTAACAACAACCAGAGTCATTTTGCATGTGTGATCTCTTCACATACCACCTATGGATCCACCAAAGGTCATTGCATGTGTGTTGTTTAGTAACAACAACCAGAGTCATTGAAATGTGTGTTCTTCTCACATACCACCTATGGATCCACCAAAGGTCATTGCATGTGTGTTCTTTTTACTAACAACAACAAGAGTCATTGAAATGTGTGTTTCTTCAGAGACCACACATGGATCCACCGTGTCATTGCATGTGTGTTCTTTTTACTAACAACAACCAGTGTCATTGCATGTGTGTTCTCTTCACAATCCACCTATGGATCCACTAGTGTCATTGCATGTGTTCTTTTGAGTAAGAACAACCAGAGTCATTTTGCATGTGTGTTCTTTTCACATACCACATATGGATCCACCAGTGTCATTGCATGCGTGTTGTTTTCACATACCACCTATGGATCCACCAAAGGTCATTTTGCATGTGTGTTCTTTTTAGTAACAACAACCAAAGTCATTTTGCATGTGTGTTCTCTTCACATACCACCTATGGATCCACCAGGGTCATTGCATGTGTGTTCTTTTCACAATCCACCCATGGATCCCACCAGTCTCATTTTGCAAGTGTGTTCTTTTTAGTAACAACAACCAAAGTAATTTTGCATTGTGTGTTCTCTTCACATACCACCTATGGATCCACCAGTGTCATTGCATGTGTGTTCTTTTTAGTAACAACAACCAGTCATTTTGCACATGTGTTCTTTTCACATACCACCTATGGATCCACCAGTGTCATTGCATGTGTGTTCTTTTCACAATCCTCCCATGGATCCACCAGTCTCATTGCATGTGTGTTCTTTTTAGTAACAACAACCAGAGTCATTTTGCATGTGTGTTCTTTTCACATACCACCTATGGATCCACCAGTGTCATTGCATGTGTGTTCTCTTCACAATCCACCTATGGATCCACCAGTGTCATTGCATGTTTGTTCTTTTTAGTAACAACAACCAGTGTCATTGCATGTGTGTTCTCTTCAGAGACCACACATGGATCCACCAGTGTCATTGCATGTGTGTTCTTTTTACTAACAACCACAAGAGTCATTGAAATGTGTGCTCCCTTCAGAGACCACCCATGGATCCACCAGTGTCATTGCATGTGTGTTCTTTTTAGTAACAACAACCAGAGTCATTGAAATGTGTGCTCTATTCATAGACCACCCATGGATCCACCAGTGTCATTGCATGTGTGTTCTTTTTAGTAAAAACCAGAGTCATTTTGCATGTGTGTTCTTTTCACAATCCACCCATGGATCCACCAGTGTCATTGCATGTGTGTTCTTTTGAGTAACAACAACCAGTCATTTTGCATGTGTGTTCTTTTCACATACCACCAATGGATCCACCAGTGTCATTGCATGTGTGTTCTTTTTAGTAACAACAACCAGAGTCATTTTGCATGTGTGTTCTTTTAACATACAACCTATGGATCCACCAGTGTCATTGCACGTGTGTTCTCTTCACAATCCACCTATGGATCCACCAGTGTCATTGCATGTGTTCTTTTTAGTAACAACAACCAGTGTCATTGCATGTGTGCTCTCTTCAGAGACCACACATGGATCCACCATTGTCATTGCATGTGTGTTCTTTTTACTAACAACAACAGGAGTCATTGAAATGTGTGCTCTCTTCAGAGACCACACATGGATCCACCAGTGTCATTGCATGTGTGTTCTTTTCACTAACAGCAACCAGAGTCATTGCATGTGTGTTCTTTTCACATACCACATATGGATCACCAGTGTCATTGCATGTGTGCTCTTTTTGCAATCCACCCATGGATCCACCAGTGTCATTGCATGTGTGTTCTTTTTAGTAACAACAACCAGAGTCATTTTGCATGTGTGATCTCTTCACATACCACCTATGGATCCACCAGTGCCATTGCATGTGTGTTGTTTTTAGTAACAACAACCAGAGTCATTGAAATGTGTGTTCTTCTCACATACCACCTATGGATCCACCAGTGTCATTGCATGTGTGTTGTTTTTACTAACAACAACAAGAGTCATTGAAATGTGTGCTCTCTTCAGAGACCACACATGGATCCACCGGTGTCATTGCATGTGTGTTCTTTTTACTAACAACAACCAAAGGTCATTGCATATGTGTTCTTTTCACAATCCACCCATGGTCCACTAGTGTCATTGCATGTGTGTTCTTTTGAGTAACAACAACCAGAGTCATTTTGCATGTGTGTTCTTTTCACATACCACCTATGGATCCACCAGTGTCATTGCATGTGTGTTCTCTTCACAATCCACCTATGGATCCACCAGTGTCATTGCATGTTTGTTCTTTTTAGTAACAACAACCAGTGTCATTGCATGTGTGTTCTCTTCAGAGACCAAACATGGATCCACCAAGTCATTGCATGTGTGTTCTTTTACTAACAACCACAAGAGTCATTGAAATGTGTGTTTTCTTCAGAGACCACCCATGGATCCACCAAAGGTCATTGCATGTGTGTTCTTTTTAGTAACAACAACCGTAGTCATTGAAATGTGTGTTCTATTGAGACCACCCATGGATCCACCAGTGTCATTGCATGTGTGTTCTTTTTAGTAAAAACCAGAGTCATTTTGCATGTGTGTTCTTTTCACAATCCACCCATGGATCCACCAGTGTCATTGCACGTGTGTTCTTTTGAGTAACAACAACCAGTCATTTTGCATGTGTGTTCTTTTCACATACCACCAATGGATCCACCAGTGTCATTGCATGTGTGTTCTTTTAGTAACAACAAACATAGTCATTTTGCATGTGTGTTCTTTTCACATACCACCTAGGATCCACCAAAGGTCATTGCACGTGTGTTCTCTCTTCACAATCCACCTATGGATCCACCAAGTCATTGCATGTGTTCTTTTAGTAACAACAACCAAAGGTCATTGCATGTGTGTTCTCTCAGAGACCACACATGGATCCACCATTGTCATTGCATGTGTGTTCTTTTTACTAACACCAACAGGAGTCATTGAAATGTGTGCTCTCTTCAGAGACCACACATGGATCCACCAAAGGTCATTGCATGTGTGTTCTTTTCACTAACAAAGAACCAGAGTCATTGCATGTGTGTTCTTTTCACATACCACATATGGATCACCAGTGTCATTGCATGTGTGCTCTTTTGCAATCCACCCATGGATCCACCAAAGGTCATTGCATGTGTGTTCTTTTAGTAACAACAACCAGAGTCATTTTGCATGTGTGATCTCTTCACATACCACCTATGGATCCACCAGTGTCATTGCATGTGTGTTCTTTTTAGTAACAACAACCGGACACATTTAAATGAGTGTTCTTCTCACAAACCACCTATGGATCCACCAAAGGTCATTGCATGTGTGTTCTTTTACTAACAACAACAAGAGTCATTGAAATGTGTGTTTCTTCAGAGACCACACATGGATCCACCAAAGTGTCATTGCATGTGTGTTCTTTTCACTAACAAAGAACTGTAGTCATTGCATGTGTGTTCTTTTCACATACCACATATGGATCACCAAGTGTCATTGCATGTGTGTTTTTTGCAATCCACCCATGGATCCACCAGTGTCATTGCATGTGTGTTCTTTTTAGTAACAACAACTGAGTCATTTTGCATGTGTGATCTCTTCACATACCACCTATGGATCCACCAAAGTGTCATTGCATGTGTGTTCTTTTTAGTAACAACAACCAGAGTCATTGAAATGTGTGTTCTTCTCACATACCACCTATGGATCCACCAGTGTCATTGCATGTGTGTTCTTTTTACTAACAACAACAAGAGTCATTTAAATGTGTGCTCTCTTCAAAGACCACACATGGATCCACCGTGTCATTGCATGTGTGTTCTTTTTACTAACAACAACCAAAGGTCATTGCATGTGTGTTCTTTTCACAATCCACCCATGGTCCACTAGTGTCATTGCATGTGTGTTCTTTGAGTAACAACAACCAGAGTCATTTTGCATGTGTGTTCTTTCACATACCACCTATGGATCCACCAAAGGTCATTGCATGTGTTTTCTTTTCACAATCCACCCATGGATCCCACCAAAGGTCATTCTGCATGTGTGTTCTTTTTAGTAACAACAACCAGAGTCATTTTGCATGTGTGTTCTTTTCACATACCACCTATGGATCCACCAGTTTCATTGCATGTGTGTTCTCTTCACAATCCACCTATGGATCCACCAAAGGTCATTGCATGTGTGTTCTTTTAGTAACAACAACCAGTGTCATTGCATGTGTTCTCTTCAGAGACCACACATGGATCCACCAAAGTCATTGCATGTGTGTTCTTTTTACTAACAACAACAAGAGTCATTGAAATGTGTGTTTTCAGAGACCACCCATGGATCCACCAAAGGTCATTGCATGTGTGTTCTTTTATTAAAAACCAGAGTCATTTTGCATGTGTGTTCTCTTCACATACCACCTATGGATCCACCAAAGGTCATTGCATGTGTGCTCTTTTAGTAACAACAACCAAGGTCATTTTGCATGTGTGTTCTTTCACATACCACCTATGGATCCACCAGTTGTCATTGCATGTGTGTTTTTTCGAATCCACCCATGGATCCACCAAAGGTCATTGCATGTGTGTTCTTTTTAGTAACAACAACCAGAGTCATTTTGCATGTGTGTTCTTTTCACATACCACCTATGGATCCACCAAAGTCATTGCATGTGTGTTCTCTTCACAATCCACCTATGGATCCACCAAAGGTGTCATTGCATGTGTTCTTTTTAGTAACAACAATCGTTGTCATTGCATGTGTGTTTCTTCAGAGACCACACATGGATCCACCAGTTGTCATTGCATGTGTGTTCTTTTACTAACAACAACAAGAGTCATTGAAATGTGTGTTTTCTTCAGACCACACACATGGATCCACCAAAGGTCATTGCATGTGTGTTCTTTTCACTAACAAAGAACCAGAGTCATTGCATGTGTGTTATATTCACATACCACATATGGATCACCAGTGTCATTGCATGTGTGCTCTTTTCACAATCCACCATGGATCCACCAGGTCATTGCATGTGTGTTCTTTTTAGTAACAACAACTGTAGTCATTTTGCATGTGTGTTCTTTTCACAAACCACCTATGGATCCACCAGTTGTCATTGAAATGTATTCTTTTCACAATCCACCCATGGATCCACCACTGTCATTGCATGTGTGTTCTTTTTAGTAACAACAACAAGAGTCATTTTGCATGTGTGATCTCTTCACATACCACCTATGGATCCACCAGTGTCATTGCATGTGTGTTCTTTTTAGTAACAACAACCAGTGTCATTGCATGTGTGTTCTTTTTAGTAACAACAACCAGAGTCATTTTGCATGTGTGTTCTTTTCACATACCACCTATGGATCCACCAGTGTCATTGCATGTGTGTTCTTTTCACAATCCTCCCATGGATCCACCAAAGGTCATTGCACGTGTGTTCTTTTTAGTAACAACGACCAGAGTCATTTTGCATGTGTGTTCTCTTCACATACCACATATAGATCCACAGTGTCATTGCATGTGTGTTATCTTCACAATCCACCTATGGATCCACCAGTGTCATCGCATGTGTTCTTTTTAGTAGCAACAACCAGTGTCATTGCATGTGTGTTCTCTTCAGAGACCACACAAGGATCCACCAGAGTCATTGCATGTGTGTTCTTTTTACTAACAACAACAAGAGTCATTGAAATGTGTGCTCTCTTCAGAGACCACCCATGGATCCACCAGTGTCATTGCATGTGTGTTCTTTTTAGTAACAACAACCAGAGTCATTGAAATGTGTGGTCTGCTCACATACCACCCATGGATCCACCAGTGTCATTGCATGTGTGTTCTTTTTAGTAAAAACCAGAGTCATTTTGCATGTGTGTTCTTTTCACATACCACCTATGGATCCACCAGTGTCATTGCATGTGTGATCTCTTCACATACCACCTATGGATCCACTAGTGTCATTGCATGTGTGTTCTTTTTAGTAACAACAACCAGAGTCATTGAAATGTGTGTTCTTCTCACATACCACCTATGGATCCACCAGTGTCATTGCATGTGTGTTCTTTTTACTAACAACAACAAGAGTCATTGAAATGTGTGCTCTCTTTAGAGACCACACATGGATCCACCGGTGTCATTGCATGTGTGTTCTTTTTACTAACAACAACCAGTGTCATTGCATGTGTATTCTTTTCACAATCCACCCATGGTCCACTAGTGTCATTGCATGTGTGTTCTTTTGAGTAACAACAACCAGAGTCATTTTGCATGTGTGTTCTTTTCACATACCACCTATGGATCCACCAGTGTCATTAAATGTGTTTTCTTTTCACAATCCACCCATGGATCCCACCAGTGTCATTCTGCATGTGTGTTCTTTTTAGTAACAACAACCAAAGTCATTTTGCATGTGTGTTCTCTTCACATACCACCTATGGATCCACCAGTGTCATTGCATGTGTGTTCTTTTCACAATCCACCCATGGATCCCACCAGTCTCATTTTGCAAGTGTGTTCTTTTTAGTAACAACAACCAAAGTAATTTTGCATTGTGTGTTCTCTTCATATACCACATATGGATCCACCAGTGTCATTGCATGTGTGTTCTTTTTAGTAACAACAACCAGAGTCATTATGCATGTGTGTTCTTTACACATACCACCTATGGATCCACCAGTGTCATTGCATGTGTGTTCTTTTCACAATCCACCCATGGATCCACCAGTGTCATTGCATGTGTGTTCATTTTAGTAACAACAACCAGAGTCATTTTGCATGTGTGTTCTTTTCACATAACACCTATGGATCCACCAGTGTCATTGCATGTGTGTTCTCTTCACAATCCACCTATGGATCCACCAGTGTCATTGCATGTGTTCTTTTTAGTAACAACAACCAGTGTCATTGCATGTGTGCATTCTTCAGAGACCACACATGGATCCACCAGTGTTATTGCATGTGTGTTCTTTTTAATAACAACAACAAGAGGCATTGAAATGTGTGCTCTCTTCAGAGACCACACATGGATCCACCAGTGTCATTCCATGTGTGTTCTTTTCACAAACAACAACCAGAGTCATTGCATGTGTGTTCTTTTCACTAACAGCAACCAGAGTCATTGCATGTGTGTTCTTTTCACATACCACATATGGATCACCAGTGTCATTGCATGTGTGTTTTTCACAATCCACCAATGGATCCACCAAAGGTCATTGCATGTGTGTTCTTTTTAGTAACAACAACCAGAGTCATTTTGCATGTGTGTTCTTTTCACATACCACCTATGGATCCACCAAAGGTCATTGAAATGTGTATTATTTTCACAATCCACCCATGGATCCACCAAAGGTCATTGCATGTGTGTTCTTTTTAGTAACAACAACCAGAGTCATTTTGCATATGTGTGATCTCTTCACATACCACATATGGATCCACCAGTGTCATTGCATGTGTGTTCTTTTAGTAACAACAACCGTGAGTCATTGAAATGTGTGTTCTTCTCACCTACCACCTATGGATCCACCAGTTGTCATTGCATGTGTGTTTTTTATCAACAACAACAAGAGTCATTGAAATGTGTGTTTCTTCAGAGACCACACATGGATCCACCAGTGTCATTGCATGTGTGTTTTTTACTAACAATAACCAAAGTGTCATTGCATGTGTGTTCTTTTCACAATCCACCCATGGATCCACCAAAGGTCATTGCATGTGTGTTCTTTTTAGTAACAACAACCAAAGTCATTTTGCATGTGTGTTCTTTTCACATACCACCTATGGATCCACCAAAGGTCATTGCATGTGTGTTCTCTTCACAATCCACCCATGGATCCACCAGTGTCATTGCATGTGTTCTTTTAGTAACAACTACTGTGTCATGTGTGTTTCTTCAGAGATCACACATGGATCCACCAGGTCATTGCATGTGTGTTCTTTTACTAACAACAACAAGAGTCATTGAAATGTGTGTTTCTTCAGAGACCACATGGATCCACCAAAGGTCATTGCATGTGTGTTCTTTTCACTAACAAAGAACAGAGTCATTGCATGTGTGTTCTTTTCACATACCACATATGGATCACCAAAGGTCATTGCATGTGTGTTCTTTTCAATCCACCCATGGATCCACCAGTGTCATTGCATGTGTGTTCTTTTTAGTAACAACAACCTGTCATTTTGCATGTGTGATCTCTTCACATACCACCTATGGATCCACCAGGGTCATTGCATGTGTGTTCTTTTTAGTAACAACAACCAGAGTCATTGAAATGTGTGTTCTTCTCACATACCACCTATGGATCCACCAGTGTCATTGCATGTGTGTTCTTTTTACTAACAACAACAAGGTCATTGAAATGTGTGTTTTCTCTTCAGAGACCACACATGGATCCACCAGTGTCATTGCATGTGTGTTCTTTTTACTAACAACAACCAGTGTCATTGCATGTGTGTTCTTTTCACAATCCTCCCATGGATCCACTAGTGTCATTGCATGTTTGTTCTTTGAGTAACAACAACCAGAGTCATTTTGCATGTGTGTTCTTTTCACATACCACCTATGGATCCACCAGTGTCATTGCATGTGTTATCTGTTCACAATCCACCAATGGATCCCACCAAAGGTCATTGCATGTGTGTTCTTTTTAGTAACAACAACCAAAGTCATTTTGCATGTGTGTTCTCTTCACATACCACCTATGGATCCACCAGTGTCATTGCATGTGTGTTCTTTTCACAATCCACCCATGGATCCCACCAGTCTCATTTTGCAAGTGTGTTCTCTTTAGTAACAACAACCAAAGTAATTTTGCATTGTGTGTTCTCTTCACATACCACCTATGGATCCACCAGTGTCATTGCATGTGTGTTCTTTTTAGTAACAACAATCAGAGTCATTTTGCATGTGTGTTCTTTTCGCATACCACCTATGGATCCACCAGTGTCATTCCATGTGTGTTCTTTTCACAATCCTCCCATGGATCCACCAGTCTCATTGCATGTGTGTTCTTTTTAGTAACAACAACCAGAGTCATTTTGCATGTGTGTTCTTTTCACATACCACCTATGGATCCACCAGTGTCATTGCATGTGTGTTCTCTTCACAATCCACCCATGGATCCACCAGTGTCATTGCATGTGTGTTCATTTCACTAACAACAACCAGAGTCATTGCATGTGTGTTCTTTTCACATACCACATATGGATCCACCAGTGTCATTGCATCTGTGTTCATTTCACTAACAACAACAAGTGTCATTGCATGTGTGTTTCTTCAGAGACCACCCATGGATCCACCAAAGGTCATTGCATGTGTGTTCTTTTTAGTAACAACAACCAGAGTCATTGAATGTGTGTCTCTTCAGAGACCACCCATGGATCCACCAAAGGTCATTGCATGTGTGTTCTTTTTACTAACAACAACAAGAGTCATTGAAATGTGTGTTTCTTTCAGAGACCACCCATGGATCCACCAGTGTCATTGCATGTGTGTTCTTACTATTAACAACCAGAGTCATTTTGCATGTGTGTTCTCTTCACATACCACCTATGGATCCACCAGTGTCTTTGCATGTGTGTTCTTATTAGTAACAACAACCAGAGTCATTTTGCATGTGTCTTCTTTTCACATACCACCTATGGATCCACCAGTTTTATTGCATGTGTGTTCTTTTCACAATCCACCCATGGATCCACCAGTGTCATTGCATGTGTGTTCTTTTTAGTAACAACAACCAGAGTCATTTTGCATGTGTGTTCTTTTCACATACCACCTATGGATCCACCAAAGTGTCATCAGACGTGTGTTCTCTTCACAATCCACCTATGGATCCACCAAAGGTCATTGCATGTGTTCTTTTTAGTAACAACAACCAGTGTCATTGCATGTGTGTTCTCTTTACAGACCACACATGGATCCACCAGTGTCATTGCATGTGTGTTCTTTTTACTAACAACAACAGGAGTCATTGAAATGTGTGTTCTCTTCAGAGACCACACATGGATCCACCAGTGTTATTGCATGTGTGTTCTTGTTACTAACAACAAACCAGAGTCATTGCATGTGTGTTCTTTTCACATACCACATATGGATCACCAAAGTGTCATTGCATGTGTGCTCTTTTCACAATCCACCCATGGATCCACCAAAGGTCATTATGCGTGTGTTCTTTTTAGTAACAACAACCAGAATCATTTTGCATGTGTGTTCTTTTCACAAACCACCTATGGATCCACCAAAGGTCATTGAAATGTGTATTATTTTCACAATCCACCCATGGATCCACCACTGTCATTGCATGTGTGTTCTTTTTAGTAACAACAACAAGAGTCATTTTGCATGTGTGATCTCTTCACATACAACCTATGGATCCACCAGTGTCATTGCATGTGTGTTCTTTTTAGTAACAACAACCTGTGTCATTGCATGTGTGTTCTTTTTAGTAACAACAACCAGAGTCATTTTGCATGTGTGTTCTTTTCACATACCACCTATGGATCCACCAGTGTCATTGCATGTGTGTTCTTTTCACAATCCACCCATGGATCCACCAGTGTCATTGCATGTGTGTTCTTTTTAGTAACAACAACCAGAGTCATTTTGCATGTGTGTTCTTTTCACAATCCACCCATGGATCCACCAGTGTCATTGCATGTGTGTTCTCTTCACAATCCACCTATGGATCCACCAGTGTCATTGCATGTGTGTTCTTTTTAGTAATCACAACCACTGTCACTGCATGTGTGTTCCCTTCAGAGACCACACATGGATCCACCAGTGTCATTGCATGTGTGTTCTTTTTACTAACAACAACAAGAGTCATTGAAATGTGTGCTCTCTTCAGAGACCACCTATGGATCCACCAGTGTCATTGCATGTGTGTTCTTTTTAGTAACAACAACCAGAGTCATTGAAATGTGTGTTTCTTCAGAGACCACCCATGGATCCACCAAAGGTCATTGCATGTGTGTTCTTTTTAGTAACAACAACCAGAGTCATTTTACATGTGTGTTCACTTCACATACCACCTATGGATCCACCAATGTCATTGCATGTGTGTTGTCTTCACAGTCCACCTATGGATCCACTAGTGTCATTGCATGTGTTCTTTTTAGTAACAACAACCAGTGTCATTTTGAAATGTGTGTTCTTTTCACATACCACATATGGATCCACTAGTGTCATTGCATGTGTGTTCTTTTTACTAACAACAACAAGAGTCATTGAAATGTGTGCTCTCTTTAGAGACCACCTATGGATCCACCAGTGTCATTGCATGTGTGTTCTTTTTACTAACAACAACCAGTGTCATTGCATGTGTATTCTTTTCACAATCCACCCATGGATCCACTAGTGTCATTGCATGTGTGTTCTTTGAGTAACAACAACCAGAGTCATTTTGCATGTGTGTTCTTTTCACATACCACCTATGGATCCACCAAAGTGTCATTGCATGTGTTTCTTTTTTCACAATCCACCCATGGATCCACCAGTGTCATTCTGCATGTGTGTTCTTTTTAGTAACAACAACCAAAGTCATTTTGCATGTGTGTTCTCTTCACATACCACCTATGGATCCACCAGTGTCATTGCATGTGTGTTCTTTTCACAATCCACCCATGGATCCACCATCATTTTGCAAGTGTGTTCTTTTTAGTAACAACAACCAAAGTCATTTTGCATTGTGTGTTCTCTTCACATACCACCTATGGATCCACCAAAGTGTCATTGCATGTGTGTTCTTTTTAGTAACAACAACCAGAGTCATTATGCATGAGTGTTCTTTACACATACAACCTATTGATCCACCAAGGTTGTCATTGCATGTGTGTTCTTTTCACAATCCACCCATGGATCCACCAAAGTGTCATTGCATGTGTGTTCTTTTTAGTAACAACAACCAGGGTCATTTTGCATGTGTCTTCTTTTCACATACCACCTATGGATCCACCAAAGGTCATTGCATGTGTGTTCTCTTCACAATCCACCTATGGATCCACTAGTGTCATTGCATGTGTTCTTTTTAGTAACAACAACCAAAGGTCATTGCATGTGTGTTCTTCAGAGACCACACATGGATCCACCAGTTGTCATTGCATGTGTGTTCTTTTAATAACAACAACAAGAGTCATTGAAATGTGTGTTCTCTCAGAGACCACACATGGATCCACCATGTCATTGCATGTGTTCTTTTCACAAACAAAGAACTGAGTCATTGCATGTGTGTTCTTTTCACTAACAAAGAACCAGAGTCATTGCATGTGTGTTCTTTCACATACCACATATGGATCACCAGTGTCATTGCATGTGTGCTCTTTTCGCAATCCACCAATGGATCCACCAAAGGTCATTGCATGTGTGTTCTTTTAGTAACAACAACCAGAGTAATTTTGCATGTGTGTTCTTTTCACATACCACCTATGGATCCACCAAAGGTCATTGAAATGTGTATTATTTTCACAATCCACCCATGGATCCACCAAAGGTCATTGCATGTGTGTTCTTTTAGTAACAACAACCGTGAGTCATTTTGCATGTGTGATCTCTTCACATACCACCTATGGATCCACCAGGTCATTGCATGTGTGTTCTTTTAGTAACAACAACCGAGTCATTGAAATGTGTGTTCTTCTCACATACCACCTATGGATCCACCAGTGTCATTGCATGTGTGTTTTTTATCAACAACAACAAGAGTCATTGAAATGTGTGTTCTTCAGAGACCACACATGGATCCACAGTGTCATTGCATGTGTGTTTTTACTAACAATAACCAAAGGTCATTGCATGTGTGTTCTTTTCATAATCCACCCATGGTCCACCAGTGTCATTGCATGTGTGTTCTTTTTAGTAACAACAACCAAAGTCATTTTTCATGTGTGTTCTTTTCACATACCACCTATGGATCCACCAGTGTCATTGCATGTGTGTTCTCTTCACAATCCACCTATGGATCCACCAGTGTCATTGCATGTGTGTTCTTTTCACAATCCACCCATGGATCCCACCAGTCTCATTTTGCATGTGTGTTCTTTTTAGTAACAACAACCAAAGTCATTTTGCATTGTGTGTTCTCTTCACATACCACCTATGGATCCACCAGTGTCATTGCATGTGTGTTCTTTTTAGTAACAACAACCAGAGTCATTTTGCATGTGTGTTCTTTTCACATACCACCTATGGATCCACCAGTGTCATTCCATGTGTGTTCTTTTCACAATCCTCCCATGGATCCACCAGTCTCATTGCATGTGTGTTCTTTTTAGTAACAACAACCAGAGTCATTTTGCATGTGTGTTCTTTTCACATACCACCTATGGATCCACCAGTGTCATTGCATGTGTGTTCTCTTCACAATCCACCTATGGATCCACCAGTGTCATTGCATGTGTGTTCTTTTTAGTAACAACAACCAGTGTCATTGCATGTGTGCTCTCTTTAGAGACCACACATGGATCCACCAGTGTCATTGCATGTGTGTTCTTTTTACTAACAACAACAAGAGTCATTGAAATGTGTGCTCTCTTCAGAGACCACCCATGGATCCACCAGTGTCATTGCATGTGTGTTCTTTTTAGTAACAACAACCAGAGTCATTGAAATGTGTGTTCTTCTCACATACCACCTATGGATCCACCAGTGTTATTGCATGTGTGTTCTTTTTACTAACAACAACAAGAGTCATTGAAATGTGTGTTCTGAGAGACCACCCATGGATCCACCAGTGTCATTGCATGTGTGTTCTTTTAGTAACAACCAGAGTCATTTTGCATGTGTGTTCTCTTCACATACCACCTATGGATCCACCAGTGTCATTGCATGTGTGTTCTTTTTAGTAACAACAACCAGAGTCATTTTGCATGTGTGTTCTTTTCACATACCACCTATGGATCCACAATTCTCATTGCATGTGTGTTCTCTTAAAAATCCACCCATGGATCCACCAAAGGTCATTGCATGTGTGTTCTTTTAGTAACAACAACCAGAGTCATTTTGCATGTGTGTTCTTTTCACATACCACCTATGGATCCACCAAAGGTCATTGCACGTGTGTTCTCTTCACAATCCACCTATGGATCCACCAGTGTCATTGCATGTGTTCTGTTTATTAACAACAACCAGTGTCATTGAATGTGTGTTTCTTCAGAGACCACACATGGATCCACCAGTGTCATTGCATGTGTGTTCTTTTTACTAACAACAACAGGAGTCATTGAAATGTGTGCTCTCTTCAGAGACCACACATGGATCCACCAGTGTCATTGCATGTGTGTTCTTTTCACTAACAGCAACCAGAGTCATTGCATGTGTGTTATATTCACATACCACATATGGATCACCAGTGTCATTGCATGTGTGCTCTTTTCACAATCCAGCCATGGATCCACCAGTGTTATTGCGTGTGTGTTCTTTTTAGTAACAACAACCAGAGTCATTTTGCATGTGTGTTCTTTTCACAAACCACCTATGGATCCACCAGTGTCATTGAAATGTGTATTATTTTCACAATCCACCCATGGATCCACCACTGTCATTGCATGTGTGTTCTTTTTAGTAACAACAACAAGAGTCATTTTGCATGTGTGATCTCTTCACATACAACCTATGGATCCACCACTGTCATTGCATGTGTTCTTTTTAGTAACAACAACCAGTGTCATTGCATGTGTGTTCTTTTTAGTAACAATAACCAGAGTCATTTTGCATGTGTGTTCTTTTCACATACCACCTATGGATCCACCAGTGTCATTGCATGTGTGTTCTTTTCACAATCCTCCCATGGATCCACCAGTGTCATTGCATGTGTGTTCTTTTTAGTAACAACAACCAGAGTCATTTTGCATGTGTGTTCTTTTCACATACCACCTATGGATCCACCAGTGTCATTGCATGTGTGTTCTCTTCACAATCCACCTATGGATCCACCAGTGTCATTGCATGTGTGTTCTTTTTAGTAACAACAACCAGTGTCATTGCATGTGTGTTCTCTTCAGAGACCACACATGGATCCACCAGTGTCATTGCATGTGTGTTCTTTTTACTAACAACAACAAGAGTCATTGAAATGTGTGCTCTCGTCAGAGACCACACATGGATCCACCAGTGTCATTGCATGTGTGTTCTTTTCACTAAAAACAAACAGAGTCATTGAAATGTGTGCTCTCTTCAGAGACCACCCATGGATCCACCAGTGTCATTGCATGTGTGTTCTTTTTAGTAACAACAACCAGAGTCATTTTGCATGTGTGTTCTTTTCACATACCACCTATGGATCCACCAGTGTCATTGCATGTGTGATCTCTTCACATACCACCTATGGATCCACTAGTGTCATTGCATGTGTGTTCTTTTTAGTAACAACAACCAGAGTCATTGAAATGTGTGTTCTTCTCACATACCACCTATGGATCCACCAGTGTCATTGCATGTGTGTTCTTTTTACTAACAACAACAAGAGTCATTGAAATGTGTGCTCTCTTCAGAGACCACACATGGATCCACCAGTGTCATTGCATGTGTGTTCTTTTTACTAACAACAACCAAAGGTCATTGCATGTGTGTTCTTTTCACAATCCACCCATTGTCCACGAGTGTCATTGCATGTGTGTTCTTTTGAGTAACAACAACCAGAGTCATTTTGCATGTGTGTTCTTTTCACATACCACCTATGGATCCACCAAAGGTCATTAAATGTGTTTTCACAATCCACCCATGGATCCACCAAAGGTCATTGCATGTGTGTTCTTTTTAGTAACAACAACCAAAGTCATTTTGCATGTGTGTTCTCTTCACATACCACCTATGGATCCACCAAAGTGTCATTGCATGTGTGTTATATTCAGAATCCACCCATGGATCCAACAGTCTCATTTTGCATGTGTGTTCTTTTTAGTAACAACAACCAAAGTCATTTTGCATGTGTGTTCTCTTCACATACCACCTATGGATCCACCAGTGTCATTGCATGTGTGTTCTTTTTAGTAACAACAACCAGAGTCATTATGCATGTGTGTTGTTTACACATACCACCTATGGATCCACCAAAGGTCATTGCATGTGTGTTCTTTTCACAATCCACCCATGGATCCACCAGTGTCATTGCATGTGTGTTCATTTTAGTAACAACAACCAGAGTCATTTTGCATTTGTGTTCTTTTAACGAACCACCTATGGAACCACCAGTTGTCATTGCATGTGTGTTCTCTTCACAATCCACCTATGGATCCACCAAAGGTCATTGCATGTGTTCTTTTTAGTAACAACCAAAGGTCATTGCATGTGTGTTCTCTTCAGAGACCACACATGGATCCACCAGTGTCATTGCATGTGTGTTCTTTTTAATAACAACAACAAGAGTCATTGAAATGTGTGCTCTCTTCAGAGACCACACATGGATCCACCAGTGTCATTGCATGTGTGTTCTTTTCACAAACAAGTCATTGCATGTGTGTTCTTTTCACTAACAAAGAACCAGAGTCATTGCATGTGTGTTCTTTTCACATACCACATATGGATCACCCGTGTCATTGCATGTGTGCTCTTTCACAATCCACCAATGGATCCACCAGTGTCATTGCATGTGTGTTCTTTTTAGTAACAACAACCGAGTCATTTTGCATGTGTGTTCTTTCACATACCACCTATGGATCCACCAAAGGTCATTGAAATGTGTATTATTTTCACAATCCACCCATGGATCCACCAGTGTCATTGCATGTGTGTTCATTCTAGTAACAACAACCAGAGTCATTTTGCATGTGTGATCTCTTCACATACCACCTATGGATCCACCAGTGTCATTGAATGTGTGTAATTTTTAGTAACAACAACCGTAGTCATTGAAATGTGTGTTCTTCTCACATACCACCTATGGATCCACCAAAGTGTCATTGCATGTGTGTTCTTTTTATCAACAACAACAAGAGTCATTGAAATGTGTGCTCTTCAGAGACCACATGGATCCACCAGTGTCATTGCATGTGTGTTTTTTACTAACAATAACCAAAGGTCATTGCATGTGTGTTCTTTTCATAATCCACCCATGGATCCACCAAAGTGTCATTGCATGTGTGTTCTTTTAGTAACAACAACCAAAGTCATTTTTCATGTGTGTTCTTTTCACATACCACCTATGGATCCACCAAAGTGTCATTGCATGTGTGTTCTCTTCACAATCCACCTATGGATCCACCAGTTGTCATTGCATGTGTTCTTTTAGTAACAACTACTGTTGTCATTGCATGTGTGTCTCTTCAGAGATCACACATGGATCCACCAGTGTCATTGCATGTGTGTTCTTTTACTATCAACAACAAGAGTCATTGAAATGTGTGTTTCTTCAGAGACCACACATGGATCCACCAAAGGTCATTGCATGTGTGTTCTTTTCACTAACAACAACCGTAGTCATTGCATGTGTGTTCTTTTCACATACCACATATGGATCACCAGTGTCATTGCATGTGTGTTCTTTTGCAATCCACCCATGGATCCACCAGTGTCATTGCATGTGTGTTCTTTTAGTAACAACAACAGAGTCATTTTGCATGTGTGATCTCTTCACATACCACCTATGGATCCACCAAGGTCATTGCATGTGTGTTCTTTTAGTAACAACAACCAGAGTCATTGAAATGTGTGTTCTTCTCACATACCACCTATGGATCCACCAAAGGTCATTGCATGTGTGTTCTTTTACTAACAACAACAAGAGTCATTGAAATGTGTGCTCTTCTCAGAGATCACACATGGATCCACCAGTCATTGCATGTTTGTTCTTTTTACTAACAACAACCAGTGTCATTGCATGTGTGTTCTTTTCACAATCCACCCATGGTCCACTAGTGTCATTGCATGTGTGTTCTTTTGAGTAACAACAACGAGTCATTTTGCATGTGTGTTCTTTTCACATACCACCTATGGATCCACCAAAGTGTCATTGCATGTGTTTTCTTTTCACAATCCACCCATGGATCCCACCAAAGGTCATTCTGCATGTGTGTTCTTTTTAGTAACAACAACCAAAGTCATTTTGCATGTGTGTTCTCTTCACATACCACCTATGGATCCACCAAAGGTCATTGCATGTGTGTTCTTTTCACAATCCACCCATGGATCCCACCAGTCTCATTTTGCAAGTGTGTTCTCTTTAGTAACAACAACCAAAGTAATTTTGCATTGTGTGTTCTCTTCACATACCACCTATGGATCCACCAGTGTCATTGCATGTGTGTTCTTTTTAGTAACAACAATCAGAGTCATTTTGCATGTGTGTTCTTTTCGCATACCACCTATGGATCCACCAGTGTCATTGCATGTGTGTTCTTTTCACAATCCTCCCATGGATCCACCAGTCTCATTGCATGTGTGTTCTTTTAGTAACAACAACTGTGGTCATTTTGCATGTGTGTTCTTTTCACATACCACCTATGGATCCACCAGTGTCATTGCATGTGTGTTCTCTTCACAATCCACCTATGGATCCACCAGTGTCATTGCATGTGTGTTCTTTTTAGTAACAACAACCAGTGGCATTGCATGTGTGTTCTCTTTAGAGACCACACATGGATCCACCAGTGTCATTGCATGTGTGTTCTTTTCACTAACAGCAACCAGAGTCATTGCATGTGTGTTCTTTTCACATACCACCTATGGATCACCAAAGGTCATTGCATGTGTGTTTTTGCAATCCACCCATGGATCCACCAAAGTGTCATTGCATGTGTGTTCTTTTAGTAACAACAACCAGAGTCATTTTGCATGTGTGTTCTCTTCACATACCACCTATGGATCCACCAGTGTCATTGCATGTGTGTTGTTTTTAGTAACAACCAGAGTCATATAAATGTGTGTTCTTCTCACATACCACCTCTGGATCCACCAGTGTCATTGCATGTGTGTTCTTTTTACTAACAACAACAAGAGTCATTGAAATGTGTGCTCTCTTCAGAGATCACACATGGATCCACCGGTGTCATTGCATGTGTGTTCTTTTTACTAACAACAACCAGTGTCATTGCATGTGTGTTCTTTTCACAATCCACCCATGGTCCACTAGTGTCATTGCATGTGTGTTCTTTTGAGTAACAACAACCAGAGTCATTTTGCATGTGTGTTCTTTTCACATACCACCTATGGATCCACCAGTGTCATTGCATGTGTTTTCTTTTCACAATCCACCCATGGATCCACCAGTCTCATTGCATGTGTTCTTTTTAGTAACAACAACCAGAGTCATTTTGCATGTGTGTTCTCTTCACATACCACCTATGGATCCACCAGTGTCATTGCATGTGTGTTCTTTTCACAATCCACCCATGGATCCCACCAGTCTCATTTTGCAAGTGTGTTCTCTTTAGTAACAACAACCAAAGTAATTTTGCATTGTGTGTTCTCTTCACATACCACCTATGGATCCACCAGTGTCATTGCATGTGTGTTCTTTTTAGTAACAACAATCAGAGTCATTTTGCATGTGTGTTCTCTTCACATACCACCTATTGAACCACAAAGGTCAGTGCATGTGTGTTCTTTTTAGTAACAACAACCAGAGTCATTGAAATGTGTGTTCTTCTCACATACCACCTATGGATCCACCAGTGTCATTGCATGTGTGTTCTTTTTACTAACAACAACAAGAGTCATTGAAATGTGTGCTCTCTTCAGAGATCACACATGGATCCACCGGTGTCATTGCATGTGTGTTCTTTTTACTAACAACAACCAGTGTCATTGCATGTGTGTTCTTTTCACAATCCACCCATGGTCCACTAGTGTCATTGCATGTGTGTTCTTTTGAGTAACAACAACCAGAGTCATTTTGCATGTGTGTTCTTTTCACATACCACCTATGGATCCACCAGTGTCATTGCATGTGTTTTCTTTTCACAATCCACCCATGGATCCAACAAAGGTCATTGCATGTGTGTTCTTTTAGTAACAACAACAAAAGTCATTTTGCATTTGTTTTCTCTTCACATACCACCAATGGAACCACCAGTGTAATTGCAAGTGTAATCTTTTCACAATCCACCCATGGATCCCACCAGTCTCATTTTGCAAGTGTGTTCTCTTTAGTAACAACAACCAAAGTAATTTTGCATTGTGTGTTCTCTTCACATACCACCTATGGATCCACCAGTGTCATTGCATGTGTGTTCTTTTTAGTAACAACAATCAGAGTCATTTTGCATGTGTGTTCTTTTCGCATACCACCTATGGATCCACCAGTGTCATTGCATGTGTGTTCTTTTCACAATCCTCCCATGGATCCACCAGTCTCATTGCATGTGTGTTCTTTTTAGTAACAACAACCAGGGTCATTTTGCATGTGTCTTCTTTTCACATACCACCTATGGATCCACCAGTGTCATTGCATGTGTGTTCTCTTCACAATCCACCTATGGATCCACCAGTGTCATTGCATGTGTGTTCTTTTTAGTAACAACAACCAGTGGCATTGCATGTGTGTTCTCTTTAGAGACCACACATGGATCCACCAGTGTCATTGCATGTGTGTTCTTTTTACTAACAACAACAAGAGTCATTGAAATGTGTGCTCTCTTCAGAGACCACCCATGGATCCACCAGTGTCATTGCATGTGTGTTCTTTTTAGTAACAACAACCAGAGTCATTGAAATGTGTGCTCTCTTTAGAGACCACCCATGGATCCACCAGTGTCATTGCATGTGTGTTCTTTTTCGTAAAAACCAGAGTCATTTTGCATGTGTGTTCTTTTCACATACCACCTATGGATCCACCAGTGTCATTGCATGTGTTTTCTTTTCACAATCCACCCATGGATCCCACCAGTCTCATTTTGCATGTGTGTTCTTTTTAGTAACAACAACCAAAGTCATTTTGCATTGTGTGTTCTCTTCACATACCACCTATGGATCCACCAGTGTCATTGCATGTGTGTTCTTTTTAGTAACAACAACCAGAGTCATTTTGCATGTGTGTTCTTTTCACATACCATCTATGGATCCACCAGTGTCATTGCATGTGTGTTCTTTTCACAATCCTCCCATGGATCCACCAGTGTCATTGCATGTGTGTTCTTTTTGATTAACAACAACCAGAGTCATTATGCATGTGTGTTCTTTTCACATACCACCTATGGATCCACCAGTGTCATCGCATGTGTGTTCTCTTCACAATCCACCTATGGATCCACCAGTGCCATTGCATGTGTGTTCTTTTTAGTAACAACAACCAGTGTCATTACATGTGTGTTCTCCTCTTCAGAGACCACACATGGATCCACCAGTGTCATTGCATGTGTGTTCTTTTTACTAACAACAACCAGTGTCATTGCATGTGTGTTCTTTTCACAATCCACCCATGGTCCACTAGTGTCATTGCATGTGTGTTCTTTTGAGTAACAAAAACCAGAGTCATTTTGCATGTGTGTTCTTTTCACATACCACCTATGGATCCACCAGTGTCATTGCATGTGTTTTCTTTTCACAATCCACCCTCGGATCCCACTAGTGTCATTTTGCATGTGTGTTCTTTTTAGTAACAACAACCAAAGTCATTTTGCATGTGTGTTCTCTTCACATACCACCTATGGATCCACCATTGTCATTGCATGTGTGTTCTTTTCACAATCCACCCATGGATCCCACCAGTCATATTTTGCATGTGTGTTCTTTTTAGTAACAACAACCAAAGTTATTTTGCATTGTGTGTTCTCTTCACATACCACCTATGGATCCACCAGTGTCATTGCATGTGTGTTCTTTTTAGTAACAACAACCAGAGTCATTTTGCATGTGTGTTCTTTTCACATACCACCTATGGATCCACCAGCGTCATTGCATGTGTGTTCTTTTCACAATCCTCCCATGGATCCACCAGTGTCATTGCATAAGTGTTCTTTTTGATTAACAACATCCATAGTCATTATGCATGTGTGTTCTTTTCACATACCACCTATGTATCCACAAAGTGTCATTGCATGTGTGTTCTCTTCACAATCCACCTATGGATCGACCAGTGTCATTGCATGTGTGTTCTTTTTAGTAACAACAACCAGTGTCATTGCATGTGTGTTCTCTTCAGAGACCACACATGGATCCACCAGTGTCATTGCATGTGTGTTCTTTTTACTAACAACAACAAGAGTCATTGAAATGTGTGCTCTCTGAAGAGACCACCCATGGATCCACCAGTTTCATTGCATGTGTGTTCTTTTTAGTAAAAATCAGAGTCATTTTGCATGTGTGTTCTTTTCACATACCACCTATGGATCCACCAGTGTCATTGCATGTGTGTTCTCTTCACATACCACCTATGGATCCACCAGTGTCATTGCATGTGTGTTCCTTTTAGTAACAACAACTAGAGTCATTTTGCATGTGTGTTCTCTTCACATACCACCTATGGATCCACCAGTGTCATTGCATGTGTGTTCTTTTTAGTAACAACAACCAGAGTCATTTTGCATGTGTGTTCTTTTCACATACCACCTATGGATCCACCAGTGTCATTGCATGTGTGTTCTTTTCGCAATCCACCCATGGATCCACCAGTGTCATTGCATGTGTGTTCTTTTTAGTAACAACAACCAGAGTCATTTTGCATGTGTGTTCTTTTCACATACCACCTATGGATCCACCAGTGTCATTGCACGTGTGTTCTCTTCGCAATCCACCTATGGATCCACCAGTGTCATTGCATGTTCTTTTTAGTAACAACAACCAGTGTCATTGCATGTGTGCTCTCTTCAGAGACCACCCATCGATCCACCAGTGTCATTGCATGTGTGTTCTTTTTACTAACAACAAGAGTCATTGAAATGTGTGCTCTCTTCAGAGACCACACATGGATCCACCAGTGTCGTTGCATGTGTGTTCTTTTCACTAACAGCAACCAGAGTCATTGCATGTGTGTTATTTTCACATACCACATATGGATCACCAGTGTCATTGCATGTGTGCTCTTTTCGGAATCCAGCCATGGATCCACCAGTGTCATTGCATGTGTGTTCTTTTTAGTAACAACAACCAGAGTCATTTTGCATGTGTGTTCTTTTCACATTCCACCTATGGATCCACCAGTGTCATTGAAATGTGTATTATTTTCACAATCCACCCATGGATCCACCACTGTCATTACATGTGTGTTCTTTTTAGTAACAACAACCAGAGTCATTTTGCATGTGTGATCTCTTCACATACCACCTATGGATCCACCAGTGTCATTGCATGTGTGTTCTTTTAGTAACAACAACCAGAGTCATTGAAATGTGTGTTCTTCTCACATACCACCTATGGATCCACCAGTGTCATTGCATGTGTGTTCTTTTTACTAACAACAACAAGAGTCATTGAAATGTGTGCACTGTTCAGAGACCACACATGGATCCACCAGTGTAATTGCATGTGTGTTCTTTTTACTAACAACAACCAGTGTCATTGCATGTGTGTTTTTTCACAATCCACCCATGGTCCACTAGTGTCATTGCATGTGTGTTCTTTTGAGTAACAACAACCAGAGTAATTTTGCATGTGTGTTCTTTTCACATACCACCTATGGATCCACCAGTGTCATTGCATGTGTTTTCTTTTCACAATCCACCCATGTATCCCACCAGTGTCATTCTGCATGTGTGTTCTTTTTAGTAACAACAACCAAAGTCATTTTGCATGTGTGTTCTCTTCACAAACCACCTATGGATCCACCAGTGTCATTGCATGTGTGTTCTTTTCACAATCCACCCATGGATCCCACCAGTCTCATTTTGCATGTGTGTTCTTTTTAGTAACAACAACCAAAGTCATTTTGCATGTGTGTTCTCTTCACATACCACCTATGGATCCACCAGTGTCATTGCATGTGTGTTCTTTTTAGTAACAACAACCAGGGTCATTTTGCATGTGTGTTCTTTTCACATACCACCTATGGATCCACCAGTGTCATTGCATGTGTTTTCTTTTCACAATCCACCCATGGATCCCACTAGTGTCATTCTGCATGTGTGTTCTTTTTAGTAACAACAACCAAAGTCATTTTGCATGTGTGTTCTCTTCACATACCACCTATGGATCCACCAGTGTTATTGCATGTGTGTTATTTTCACAATCCACCCATGGATCCCACCAGTCTCATTTTGCATGTGTGTTCTTTTTAGTAACAACAACCAAAGTCATTTTGCATGTGTGTTCTCTTCGCATACCACCTATGGATCCACCAGTGTCATTGCATGTGTGTTATTTTTAGTAACAAGAACCAGAGTCATTATGCATGTGTGTTCTTTACACATACCACCTATGGAACCACCAGTGTCATTGCATGTGTGTTCTTTTCATAATCCACCCATGGATCCACCAGTGTCATTGCATGTGTGTTCATTTTAGTAACAACAACCAGAGTCATTTTGCATGTGTGTTCTTTTCACATACCACCTATGGATCCACCAGTGTCATTGCATGTGTGTTCTCTTCACAATCCACCTATGGATCCACCAGTGTCATTGCATGTGTTCTTTTTAGTAACAACAACCAGTGTCATTGCATGTGTGCTCTCTTCAGAGACCACACATGGATCCACCAGTGTCATTGCATGTGTGTTCTTTTTACTAACAACAACAGGAGTCATTGAAATGTGTGTGGTCTTCAGAGACCACATGGATCCACCAAAGGTCATTGCATGTGTGTTCTTTTCACTAACAAAGAACCAGAGTCATTGCATGTATGTTATATTCACATACCACATATGGATCACCAGTGTCATTGCATGTGTGCTCTTTTCACAATCCAGCCATGGATCCACCAGTGTCATTGCGTGTGTGTTCTTTTTGGTAACAACAACCAGAGTCATTTTGCATGTGTGTTGTTTTCACAAACCACCTATGGATCCACCAGTGTCATTGCATGTGTATTATTTTCACAATCCACCCATGGATCCACCACTGTCATTGCATGTGTGTTCTTTTTAGTAACAACAACAAGAGTCATTTTGCATGTGTGATCTCTTCACATACCACCTATGGATCCACCAGTGTCATTGCATGTGTGTTCTTTTTAGTAACAACAACTAGTGTCATTGCATGTGTATTCTTTTTAGTAACAACAACCAGAGTCATTTTGCATGTGTGTTCTTTTCACATACCACCTGGATCCACCAGTGTCATTGCATGTGTGTTCTTTTCACAATCCTCCCATGGATCCACCAGTGTCATTGCATGTGTGTTCTTTTTAGTAACAACAACCAGAGTCATTTTGCATGTGTGTTCCTGTCACATACCACCTATGGATCCACCAGTGTCATTGCAAGTGTGTTCTCTTCACAATACACCTATGGATCCACCAGTGTCATTGCATGTGTGTTCTTTTTAGTAACAACAACCAGTGTCATTTCATGTGTGTTCTCTTCAGAGACCACACATGGATCCACCAGTGTCATTGCATGTGTGTTCTTTTTACTAACAACAACAAGAGTCATTGAAATGTGTGTTCTTCTTGAGACCACCCATGGATCCACCAAGTGTCATTGCATGTGTGTTCTTTTAGTAACAACAACCAGAGTCATTGAAATGTGTGCTCTTCAGAGACCACCGATGGATCCACCAGTGTCATTGCATGTGTGTTCTTTTGAGTAACAACAATCAGAGTCATCTTGCGTGTGTGTTCTTTTCACATACCACCTATGGATCCACCAGTGTCATTGAAATGTGTGTTCTCTACACATACCACCTATGGATCCACCAGTGTCATTGCATGTGTGTTCTTTTTAGTAACAACAACCAGAGCCATTGAAATGTGTGTTCTTCTCACATACCACCTATGGATCCACCAGTGTCATTGCATGTGTGTTCTTTTTACTAATAACAACAAGAGTCATTGAAATGTGTGCTCTCTTTAGAGACCACACATGGATCCACCGGTGTCATTGCATGTGTGTTCTTTTTACTAACAACAACCAGTGTCATTGCATGTGTGTTCTTTTCACAATCCACCCATGGTCCACTAGTGTCATTGCATGTGTGTTCTTTTGAGTAACAACAACCAGAGTCATTTTGCATGTGTGTTCTTTTCACATACCACCTATGGATCCACCAATGTCATTGCATGTGTTTTCTTTTCATAATCCACCCATTGATCCCACCAGTGTCATTCTGCATGTGTGTTCTTTTTAGTAACAACAACCAAAGTCATTTTGCATGTGTGTTCTCTTCACATACCACCTATGGATCCACCAGTGTCATTGCATGTGTGTTCTTTTCACAATCCACCCATGGATCCCACCAGTCTCATTTTGCAAGTGTGTTCTTTTTAGTAACAACAACCAAAGTAATTTTGCATTGTGTGTTCTCTTCACATACCACCTATGGATCCACCAGTGTCATTGCATGTGTGTTCTTTTTAGTAACAACAACCAGAGTCATTATGCATGTGTGTTCTTTACACATACCACCTATGGATCCACCAGTGTCATTGCATGTGTGTTCTTTTCACAATCCACCCATGGATCCACCAGTGTCATTGCATGTGTGTTCATTTTAGTAACAACCAGAGTCATTTTGCATGTGTGTTCTTTTCACATACCACCTATGGATCCACCAAGATCATTGCATGTGTGTTCTCTTCACAATCCACCTATAGATCCACCAAAGGTCATTGCATGTGTTCTTTTTAGTAACAACAACTAGTGTCATTGCATGTGTGCTCTCTTCAGAGACCACACATGGATCCACCAGTGTCATTGCATGTGTGTTCTTTTTAATAACAACAACAAGAGGCATTGAAATGTGTGCTCTCTTCAGAGACCACACATGGATCCACCAGTGTCAGTGCAGGTGTGTTGTTTTAGCTAACAAAGAACTGTGAGTCATTGCATGTGTGTTCTTTTCACTAACAAAGAACGAGTCATTGCATGTGTGTTCTTTTCACATACCACATGGATCACCAAAGTCATTGCATGTCTGCTCTTTTCGCAATCCACCAATGGATCCACCAGTGTCATTGCATGTGTGTTCTTTTTAGTAACAACAACCAGAGTCATTTTGCATGTGTGTTCTTTTCACATACCACCTATGGATCCACAAGTGTCATTGAAATGTGTATTATTTTCACAATCCACCCATGGATCCACCAGTGTCATTGCATGTGTGTTCTTTTTAGTAACAACAACCAGAGTCATTTTGCATGTGTGATCTCTTCACATACCACCTATGGATCCACCAGTGCCATTGCATGTGTGTTGTTTTTAGTAACAACAACCAGAGTCATTGAAATGTGTGTTCTTCTCACATACCACCTATGGATCCACCAAAGGTCATTGCATGTCTGTTCTTTTACTAACAACAACAAGAGTCATTGAAATGTGTGTTCTTCAGAGACCACACATGGATCCACCAATGTCATTGCATGTGTGTTTTTACTAACAATAACCAGTGTCATTGCATGTGTGTTCTTTTCACAATCCACCCATGGTCCACCAAAGGTCATTGCATGTGTGTTCTTTTAGTAACAACAACCAGAGTCATTTTGCATGTGTGTTCTTTTGATACCACCTATGGATCCACCAGTGTCATTGCATGTGTGTTCTCTTCACAATCCACCTATGGATCCACCAGTGTCATTGCATGTGTTCTTTTTAGTAACAACTACTAGTGTCATTGCATGTGTGCTCTCTTCAAAGATCACACATGGATCCACCAGTGTCATTGCATGTGTATTCTTTTTACTAACAACAACAAGAGTCATTGAAATGTGTGTTCTTCAGAGACCACACATGGATCCACCAGTGTCATTGCATGTGTGTTCTTTTCACTAACAACACACGGAGTCATTGCATGTGTGTTCTTTTCACATACCACATATGGATCACCAGTGTCATTGCATGTGTGCTCTTTTTGCAATCCACCCATGGATCCACCAGTGTCATTGCATGTGTGTTCTTTTTAGTAACAACAACCAGAGTCATTTTGCATGTGTGATCTCTTCACATACCACCTATGGATCCACCAGTGTCATTGCATGTGTGTTCTTTTAGTACCAACAACCAGAGTCATTGAAATGTGTGTTCTTCTCACATACCACCTATGGATCCACCAGTGTCATTGCATTTGTGTTCTTTTTACTAACAACAACAAGAGTCATTGAAATGTGTGCTCTCTTCAGAGACCACACATGGATCCACCAGTCATTGCATGTGTGTTCTTTTTACTAACAACAACCAAAGGTCATTGCATGTGTGTTCTTTTCACAATCCACCCATGGTCCACTAGTGTCATTGCATGTGTGTTCTTTTGAGTAACAACAACCAGAGTCATTTTGCATGTGTGTTCTTTTCACATACCACCTATGGATCCACCAGTGTCATTGCATGTGTTTTCTTTTCACAATCCACCCATGGATCCCACCGGTCATTCTGCATGTGTGTTCTTTTAGTAACAACAACTAAAGTCATTTTGCATGTGTGTTCTCTTCACATACCACCTATGGATCCACCAGTGTCATTGCATGTGTGTTCTTTTCACAATCCACCCATGGATCCCACCAGTCTCATTTTGCAAGTGTGTTCTTTTAATAACAACAACCATAGTAATTTTGCATGTGTGTTCTTTTCACATACCACCTATGGATCCACCAAAGGTCATTGCATGAGTGTTCTTTTTAGTAACAACAATCAGAGTCATTTTGCATGTGTGTTCTTTTCACATACCACCTATGGATCCACCAAAGGTCATTGCATGTGTGTTCTTTTCACAATCCTCCCATGGATCCACCAGGTCTCATTGCATGTGTGTTCTTTTTAGTTACAACAACCAAAGTCATTTTGCATGTGTGTTATTTTCACATACCACCTATGGATCCACCAAAGTGTCATTGCATGTGTGTTCTTTTGTCATTCATTGCATGTGTGTTCTTTTTACTAACAACAACAAGAGTCATTGAAATGTATGTTTCTTTCAGAGACCACCCATGGATCCACTAGTGTCATTGCATGTGTTCTTTTAGTAAAACCAGAGTCATTTTGCATGTGTGTTCTTTTCACATACCACCTATGGATCCACCAGTGTCATTGCATGTGTGTTCTCTTCACATACCACCTATGGATCCACCAGTGTCATTGCATGTGTGTTCTTTTTAGTAACAACAACCAGAGTCATTTTGCATGTGTGTTCTCTTCACATACCACCTATGGATCCACCAGTGTCATTGCATGTGTGTTCTTTTTAGTAACAACAACCAGAGTCATTTTGCATGTGTGTTCTTTTCACATACCACCTATGGATCCACAAGTGTCATTGCATGTGTGTTCTTTTCGCAATCCACCCATGGATCCACCAGTGTCATTGCATGTGTGTTCTTTTTAGTAACAACAACCAGAGTCATTTTGCATGTGTGTTCTTTTCACATACCACCTATGGATCCACCAGTGTCATTGCACGTGTGTTCTCTTCACAATCCACCTATGGATCCACCAGTGTCATTGCATGTGTTCTTTTTAGTAACAACAACCAGTGTCATTGCATGTGTGCTCTGTTCAGAGACCACACATGGATCCACCAGTGTCATTGCATGTGTGTTCTTTTTACTAACAACCACCAGTGTCATTGCATGTGTGTAATTTTCACAATCCACCCATGGTCCACTAGAGTCATTGCATGTGTGTTCTTTTGAGTAACAAAAACCAGAGTCATTTTGCATGTGTGTTCTTTTCACATACCACCTATGGATCCACCAGTGTCATTGCATGTGTTTTCTTTTCATAATCCACCCTCGGATCCCACCAGTGTCATTTTGCATGTGTGTTCTTTTCAGTAACAACAACCAAAGTCATTTTGCATCTGTGTTCTCTTCACATACCACCTATGGATCCACCAGTGTCATTGCATGTGTGTTCTTTTTTCAATCCACCCATGGATCCCACCAGTCTCATTTTGCATGTGTGTTCTTTTTAGTAACAACAACCAAAGTCATTTTGCATGTGTGTTCTCTTCGCATACCACCTATGGATCCACCAGTGTCATTGCATGTGTGTTCTTTTTAGTAACAAGAACCAGAGTCATTATGCATGTGTGTTCTTTACACATACCACCTATGGAACCACCAGTGTCATTGCATGTGTGTTCTTTTCACAATCCACCCATGGATCCACCAGTGTCATTGCATGTGTGTTCATTTTAGTAACAACAACCAGAGTCATTTTGCATGTGTGTTCTTTTCACATACCACCTATGGATCCACCAGTGTCATTGCATGTGTGTTCTCTTCACAATCCACCTATGGATCCACCAGTGTCATTGCATGTGTTCTTTTTAGTAACAACAACCAGTGTCATTGCATGTGTGCTCTCTTCAGAGACCACACATGGATCCACTAGTGTCATTGCATGTTTGTTCTTTTTACTAACAACAACAGGAGTCATTGAAATGTGTGCTCTCTTCAGAGACCACACATGGATCCACCAGTGTCATTGCCTGTGTGTTCTTTTCACTAACAGCAACCAGAGTCATTGCATGTATGTTATATTTTCATACCACATATGGATCACCAGTGTCATTGCTTGTGTGCTCTTTTCACAATCCAGCCATGGATCCACCAGTGTCATTGCGTGTGTGTTCTTTTTGGTAACAACAACCAGAGTCATTTTGCATGTGTGTTCTTTTCACAAACCACCTATGGATCCACCAGTGTCATTGAAATGTGTATTATTTTCACAATCCACCCATGGATCCACCACTGTCATTGCATGTGTTTTTTTAGTAACAACAACAAGAGTCATTTTGCATGTGTGATCTCTTCACATACCACCTATGGATCCACCAGTGTCATTGCATGTGTGTTCTTTTTAGTAACAACAACCAGTGTCATTGCATGTGTGTTCTTTTTAGTAACAACAACCAGAGTCATTTTGCATGTGTGTTCTTTTCACATACCACCTATGGATCCACCAGTGTCATTGCATGTGTGTTCTTTTCACAATCCTCCCATGGATCCACCAGTGTCATTGCATGTGTGTTCTTTTTAGTAACAAAAACCAGAGTCATTTTGCATGTGTGTTCTTGTCACATACCACCTATGGATCCACCAGTGTCATTGCAAGTGTGTTCTCTTCACAATCCACCTATGGATCCACCAGTGTCATTGCATGTGTGTTCTTTTTAGTAACAACAACCAGTGTCATTGCATGTGTGTTCTCTTCAGAGACCACACATGGATCCACCAGTGTCATTGCATGTGTGTTCTTTTTACTAACAACAACAAGAGTCATTGAAATGTGTGCTCTCTTCAGAGACCACCCATGGATCCACCAGTGTCATTGCATGTGTGTTCTTTTTAGTAACAACAACCAGAGTCATTGAAATGTGTGCTCTCTTCAGAGACCACCCATGGATCCACCAGTGTCATTGCATGTGTGTTCTTTTTAGTAAAAACCAGAGTCATTTTGCATGTGTGTTCTTTTCACATACCACCTATGGATCCACCAGTGTCATTG
Organism: Avena insularis; assembly: GCA_023614405.1. Classification (NCBI taxonomy): domain Eukaryota; kingdom Viridiplantae; phylum Streptophyta; class Magnoliopsida; order Poales; family Poaceae; genus Avena; species Avena insularis. The sequence continues at coordinate 296,924,833 of CM042688.1, forward strand.
CATGTGTGATCTCTTCACATACCACCTATGGATCCACCAGTGTCATTGCATGTGTGTTCGTTTTAGTAACAACAACCAGAGTCATTGAAATGTGTGTTCTTCTCACATACCACCTATGGATCCACCAGTGTCATTGCATGTGTTCTATTTTTACTAACAACAACAAGAGTCGTTGAAATGTGTGCTCTCTTCAGAGACCACACCTGGATCCACCAGTGTCATTGCATGTGTATTCTTTTCACTAACAACAACCAGAGTCATTGCATGTGTGTTCTTTTCACAATCCACCGATGGTCCACTAGTGTCATTGCATGTGTGTTCTTTTGAGTAACAACAACCAGAGTCATTTTGCATGTGTGTTCTTTTCACATACCACCTATGGATCCACCAGTGTCATTGCATGTGTTTTCTTTTCATAATCCACCCATTGATCCCACCAGTGTCATTCTGCATGTGTGTTGTTTTTAGTAACAACAACCAAAGTCATTTTGCATGTGTGTTCTCTTCACAAACCACCTATGGATCCACCAGTGTCATTGCATGTGTGTTCTTTTCACAATCCACCCATGGATCCCACTAGTCTCTTTTTGCATGTGTGTTCTTTTTAGTAACAACAACCAAAGTCATTTTGCATGTGTGTTCTCTTCACATACCACCTATGGATCCACCAGTGTCATTGCATGTGTGTTCTTTTTAGTAACAACAACCAGAGTCATTATGCATGTGTGTTCTTTACACATACCACCTATGGATCCACCAGTGTCATTGCATGTGTGTTCTTTTCACAATCCACCCATGGATCCACCAGTGTCATTGCATGTGTGTTCATTTTAGTAACAACAACCAGAGTCATTTTGCATGTGTGTTCTTTTAACATACCACCTATGGATCCACCAGTGTCATTGCATGTGTGTTCTCTTCACAATCCACCTATGGATCCACCAGTGTCATTGCATGTGTTCTTTTTAGTAACAACAACTAGAGTCATTGAATGTGTGTTTCTTCAGAGACCACACATGGATCCACCAAAGGTCATTGCATGTGTGTTCTTTTAATAACAACAACAAGAGGCATTGAAATGTGTGCTCTTCAGAGACCACACATGGATCCACCAAAGGTCATTGCATGTGTGTTCTTTCACTAACAAAGAACCAGAGTCATTGCATGTGTGTTCTTTTCACTAACAAAGAACTGTAGTCATTGCATGTGTGTTCTTTTCACATACCACATATGGATCACCAGTGTCATTGCATGTGTGCTCTTTTCGCAATCCACCAATGGATCCACCAGTGTCATTGCATGTGTGTTCTTTTTAGTAACAACAACCAGAGTCATTTTGCATGTGTGTTCTTTTCACATACCACCTATGGATCCACAAGTGTCATTGAAATGTGTATTATTTTCACAATCCACCCATGGATCCACCAGTGTCATTGCATGTGTGTTCTTTTTAGTAACAACAACCAGAGTCATTTTGCATGTGTGATCTCTTCACATACCACCTATGGATCCACCAGTGCCATTGCATGTGTGTTGTTTTTAGTAACAACAACCAGAGTCATTGAAATGTGTGTTCTTCTCACCTACCACCTATGGATCCACCAGTGTCATTGCATGTCTGTTCTTTTTACTAACAACAACAAGAGTCATTGAAATGTGTGCTCTCTTCAGAGACCACACATGGATCCACCAGTGTCATTGCATTTGTGTTTTTTTACTAACAATAACCAGTGTCATTGCATGTGTGTTCTTTTCACAATCCACCCATGGTCCACCAGTGTCATTGCATGTGTGTTCTTTTTAGTAACAACAACCAGAGTCATTTTGCATGTGTGTTCTTTTCACATACCACCTATGGATCCACCAGTGTCATTGCATGTGTGTTCTCTTCACAATCCACCTATGGATCCACCAGTGTCATTGCATGTGTTCTTTTAGTAACAACTACTGTCATTGCATGTGTGTTTCTTCAGAGATCACACATGGATCCACCAGTTGTCATTGCATGTGTGTTCTTTTACTAACAACAACAAGAGTCATTGAAATGTGTGTTCTTCAGAGACCACACATGGATCCACCAAGGTCATTGCATGTGTGTTCTTTTCACTAACAAAGAACTGTAGTCATTGCATGTGTGTTCTTTTCACATACCACATATGGATCACCAGTGTCATTGCATGTGTGCTCTTTTTGCAATCCACCCATGGATCCACCAGTGTCATTGCATGTGTGTTCTTTTTAGTAACAACAACCAGAGTCATTTTGCATGTGTGATCTCTTCACATACCACCTATGGATCCACCAGTGTCATTGCATGTGCGTTCTTTTTAGTAACAACAACCAGAGTCATTGAAATGTGTGTTCTTCTCACATACCACCTATGGATCCACCAGTGTCATTGCATTTGTGTTCTTTTTACTAACAACAACAAGAGTCATTGAAATGTGTGCTCTCTTCAGAGACCACACATGGATCCACCGGTGTCATTGCATGTGTGTTCTTTTTACTAACAACAACCAGTGTCATTGCATGTGTGTTCTTTTCACAATCCACCCATGGTCCACTAGTGTCATTGCATGTGTGTTCTTTTGAGTAACAACAACCAGAGTCATTTTACATGTGTGTTCTTTTCACATACCACCTATGGATCCACCAGTGTCATTGCATGTGTTTTCTTTTTTCAATCACCCATGGATCCCACCAGTCTCATTTTGCATGTGTGTTCTTTTTAGTAACAACAACCAAAGTCATTTTGCATGTGTGTTCTCTTCGCATACCACCTATGGATCCACCAGTGTCATTGCATGTGTGTTCTTTTTAGTAACAAGAACCAGAGTCATTATGCATGTGTGTTCTTTACACATACCACCTATGGAACCACCAGTGTCATTGCATGTGTGTTCTTTTCACAATCCACCCATGGATCCACCAGTGTCATTGCATGTGTGTTCATTTTAGTAACAACAACCAGAGTCATTTTGCATGTGTGTTCTTTTCACATACCACCTATGGATCCACCAGTGTCATTGCATGTGTGTTCTCTTCACAATCCACCTATGGATCCACCAGTGTCATTGCATGTGTTCTTTTTAGTAACAACAACCAGTGTCATTGCATGTGTGCTCTCTTCAGAGACCACACATGGATCCACTAGTGTCATTGCATGTTTGTTCTTTTTACTAACAACAACAGGAGTCATTGAAATGTGTGCTCTCTTCAGAGACCACACATGGATCCACCAGTGTCATTGCATGTGTGTTCTTTTCACTAACAGCAACCAGAGTCATTGCATGTATGTTATATTCACATACCACATATGGATCACCAGTGTCATTGCTTGTGTGCTCTTTTCACAATCCAGCCATGGATCCACCAGTGTCATTGCGTGTGTGTTCTTTTTGGTAACAACAACCAGAGTCATTTTGCATGTGTGTTCTTTTCACAAACCACCTATGGATCCACCAGTGTCATTGAAATGTGTATTATTTTCACAATCCACCCATGGATCCACCACTGTCATTGCATGTGTTTTTTTTAGTAACAACAACAAGAGTCATTTTGCATGTGTGATCTCTTCACATACCACCTATGGATCCACCAGTGTCATTGCATGTGTGTTCTTTTTAGTAACAACAACCAGTGTCATTGCATGTGTGTTCTTTTTAGTAACAACAACCAGAGTCATTTTGCATGTGTGTTCTTTTCACATACCACCTATGGATCCACCAGTGTCATTGCATGTGTGTTCTTTTCACAATCCTCCCATGGATCCACCAGTGTCATTGCATGTGTGTTCTTTTAGTAACAAAACCAGAGTGTTTTTGCATGTGTGTTCTTGTCACATACCACCTATGGATCCACCAGTGTCATTGCAAGTGTGTTCTCGTCACACTCCACCGATGGATCCACCAAAGGTCATTGCATGTGTGTTCTTTTTAGTAACAACAACCAAAGGTCATTGCATGTGTGCTCTCTTCAGAGACCACACATGGATCCACCAGTGTCATTGCATGTGTGTTCTTTTACTAACAACAACAAGAGTCATTGAAATGTGTGTTTTCTTCAGAGACCACCCATGGATCCACCAAAGGTCATTGCATGTGTGTTCTTTTTAGTAACAACAACCAGAGTCATTGAAATGTGTGTTTCTTCAGAGACCACCCATGGATCCACCAAAGTGTCATTGCATGTGTGTTCTTTTAATTAAAAACCAGAGTCATTTTGCATGTGTGTTCTTTTCACATACCACCTATGGATCCACCAGTGTCATTGCATGTGTGATCTCTTCACATACCACCTATGGATCCACCAGTGTCATTGCATGTGTGTTCTTTTTAGTAACAACAACCAGAGTCATTGAAATGTGTGTTCTTCTCACATACCACCTATGGATCCACCAGTGTCATTGCATGTGTGTTCTTTTTACTAACAACAACAAGAGTCATTGAAATGTGTGCTCTCTTCAGAGACCACACATGGATCCACCGGTGTCATTGCATGTGTGTTCTTTTTACTAACAACAACCAGTGTCATTGCATGTGTGTTCTTTTCACAATCCACCCATGGTCCACTAGTGTCATTGCATGTGTGTTCTTTTGAGTAACAACAACCAGAGTCATTTTGCATGTGTGTTCTTTTCACATACCACCTATGGATCCACCAGTGTCATTGCATGTGTTTTCTTTTCATAATCCACCCATTGATCCCACCAGTGTCATTCTGCATGTGTGTTGTTTTTAGTAACAACAACCAAAGTCATTTTGCATGTGTGTTCTCTTCACAAACCACCTATGGATCCACCAGTGTCATTGCATGTGTGTTCTTTTCACAATCCACCCATGGATCCCACGAGTCTCATTTTGCATGTGTGTTCTTTTTAGTAACAACAACCAAAGTCATTTTGCATGTGTGTTCTCTTCACATACCACCTATGGATCCACCAGTGTCATTGCATGTGTGTTCTTTTTAGTAACAACAACCAGAGTCATTATGCATGTGTGTTCTTTACACATACCACCTATGGATCCACCAGTGTCATTGCATGTGTGTTCTTTTCACAATCCACCCATGGATCCACCAGTGTCATTGCATGTGTGTTCATTTTAGTAACAACAACCAGAGTCATTTTGCATGTGTGTTCTTTTAACATACCACCTATGGATCCACCAGTGTCATTGCATGTGTGTTCTCTTCACAATCCACCTATGGATCCACCAGTGTCATTGCATGTGTTCTTTTTAGTAACAACAACTAGTGTCATTGCATGTGTGCTCTCTTCAGAGACCACACATGGATCCACCAGTGTCATTGCATGTGTGTTCTTTTTAATAACAACAAC